>HG993141.1:5545000-6170000 GCA_905231865.2 Boloria selene
TCCTAATGAGTTGAAGTAGGACAATTATGATATTATTTAAGTACCTATCGAAAATTTTATATAACTTGCCTTTATTTGATATTATAATTACTATCTAAATATTTAAAAGCGAAAGATCACTCACTCATGTTAACTCATGTAACTACTGAAACCGCTTGACGTATAGAGATAAAATTTGGAGAGAGGTAGTTTATATTAACAACGCTAACAACTGATTATGTAGCAGGGCCGGGTTATTGAGGTTTAAGGGCTCTCGCAAGTTTGTATGAAAGTCCTTCATTTTTTATGTTACAAACTTTAAATTTGGCAGAAAACATCTATAGAATATCGCTAGTTATATATAAATTTAAGAAAGCCAAATCTGTATGAAGTATTTTTAAAATCAATGACTGACAATATTGTATATAGAACCAGGCCTTAAAACAGTAACACTATAGGTTATTTTTTTTATTTTTCACTATATTAGAAAGATTTGCTCAGAAAGTACAGAGTCAACATTCGGGATAACGTTTATTACTTATAGGAAAATTCACGAGAACGTTGCGGAAACAAAAAATCGTAATTAAATACAGATAATTTTATTCCAAAATATATTATTTCTTAATAGTATGAAATTTGTTGTAAAAATCTAAAATTAGATAGTAATTATATGGAATACTTTATTTATAAAAATATTTTAAATGTAATAAAGAATGGATTCAATCTGTGACGATTGCAAGTTGGCTTGCGACCCTCGGGGCTGCAACACTGTTTCTCTATTCCATTTTGTAATAGAAACAGAAATTCAATATTCAACTTATATTCTGGAACACATATGCGGATACGAAAATATGATAAAACTTTTATTTTACTTCAAATAAACAACTACAATCTATGAAATTCATAACGTCTCTCCTCTTTCTGCAGCGTGGCATTTGTCTGACGTTCTCAAATCAGGTGTAGGTCACAAATATATTGTTAGTATGAATAGGACGAATATTTGTAATAAAGTTTTAACCATGTCTTAATGCCGATTGATCGTCTTTGAAGGGTTAGGTATTAGTAGAATATTTTATTTGCAAATAAAATAACGTACAGTTATAAATTAATAAATTTAATCAGAAGCATAATGTTTTAAATGCAAAAGCTTTTGCTGATTGTTACTTTACGCTAAAACCACTGGACCGATTTAGATGAAATTATCTATTTATTATTATATATCGATAAATGACTCAACTCTCTCTCAACCCACTCAGAGTCTGTTTTGTTACCTACCATGAGCACTGAATCATATAGTACATAATATATGTATGAATATAATAAAAAAAACAAAAACGAATTAATATGCCTCTATATTTCTTACAGGCAACAGGTAAATAAATTATTTACATTCTAAAATTTATTTTGGACTGAATGTTGTTTTAAATGTTATCATAAACATAAACACTAACAGCAATGTTTGTTAGTTTTAGTCTAAAAATAACATCGATCGTTCAGCTAAAATTACAATGACACACATCGGCCATCCCAGTCTCGTGCGCGATACTCGACCTCTCGCTAAATTGGATTTGGATCAAAATTGGCGATTCGATCAATAAACCCAACGCAGCCAAATATAGCTCAAATATTATCTAAAATATTAAATTCAGATACCAGATATAGCTATTAGAAATAAAAGGCCTTGTCTAGCTTTCTCTCACTCAGAAATTACAGAATTGAGTTGCATTTACAGCAAGACAAATGAAAGAAAAAGTAAAACGCGTAATAATCTGTATTTTACATCATTTAAATAAATGATAACGTTACATTTTAAATATAAAAAAATAAACTAACCCTTGTCTAACAAAGTTTTCTAAGCATACAAAGTCTGAGAGGTAAGATACCTAATGTCATACTTAGTTGCTTCTTTATCACATACAATAACAGGCTTTAGGAACCGTAACTAGCCACAGATGGTATTATAGTTGCTACAACTTCGAACCGTCCGCCATGAAAATTGCTTTTTTGAGAACCCTTGCATTTGACAGTTTTTTCATTAAAATCAATCAATCGCCATCAATTTACAGTGTAAATTTTTATATTGTACTATTACGAAAGGGTATTTTTTATCACTTTCATGGAGTGTTTTAAAAGTTTCTAAAGTAAATGACTGTGATAAATGACAAAAGTGTTTGCTATCCACTAAATTCTCCCTCATCTAAATAATTGTTTTATATTCAAGGTAGCCCAGCGGTAACGCGGTAGCTTGGATATCTGAGTGATGCGAGTTCAAATTCTGGTCTCGCACCTCTGATATTTTCATGTGCGAATCATTTCTATCATGATTACCACTTGTCTTAGGGTGAAGGAAAACTTCGTGAGGAAACCTGCATGTCTGAGAAAACCCAACAAGTATTCGAAAGACATGTGAAGTCCGCTAACTCGCACTAGGCCAGCGCGGTGGACTATGGCCTGATCCCCCTCGTACTGAGCCCACCCCCAGCAGTGGGAAGTTAATAAGGGCTGATGATGATTCAAGGACATATAATATACAGTACCTCCAAATCAAGATAGGATAGCGATAGTACCTAGACACTATAACAAGTGCATCTCAGTGTGAGGTGAATTCCCTTTGCGTGTGTTTTAAAAACTTCTAAGGTTAAATAAAGCAAGCGAGAATCATATTATTGAGAATGATTCTCATATGAAAATATCATTAGCGAAAACTACTAGAAGGATTTTAAAGTAACTTTACATGGTTCTCTAAGCGAGTACATTACCGTACGCTACCACTGCCTATCGACAATTATCGATAAGAATTTAATGAAATTCGTTAGATTTTTTGCTTATTTGTTGTCAAAAAACAATATATAATTTGAAAAAAACTTAGAACTGCTAAGACCTGGAGACCTATTATAGTCAAGTCTATGCTATCATAAAATGCCCTTTACTGCCAGCTTAATAGAGCTTAGTCTGAGTAAGATTGGAAGAATCCGTCGGGAGGAAATTAATATTAATATTTTTTAAACAAAGCTTCAAAAGTAAAACTTAATTAACGTAATGGAAATTATGAAATAAGGTGTTATATAATTTGTTTCATAATTAAATATAATATGGAATTGTAAATTTTAATTAGGTATTATTTCCAATAAAATTAAACTGATTTCGCATGCACCGAAATTAAATCTCCGCTATAATGCAATAATAAATACATAGTAGGAATTTGTTATAACTAAAACTATTAGGAAAATAATAGATACTGAATATTACGGCGGCACTAAATTATATGTATTTCAGTTTATTTAATTAACAGAGCATACATCAATAATAATAATTTTATTTTTAAAGTTATTCTTGCAGTTTTACAATTTGCAATCAGTAAAGTCAATTTCGCTTTCGATCCAAAATATTTATTTAACTTATATTTATATTCGCTGAATGTCATTCAGCGAGTCAAATACGTGGTAGTGTGTGTAATGTTTTTTTATTCATTCATTTATTCATTTAATGTATTTCTATGCAAAATTTAAAATAAATTATTATCATTCTGCACTCCTTCTCTATGTAAACTATACCTATAGTAACTATACGTACGTAACCATAGTACGAAATTTCATTTTCGTTAAAAGAAATAAAATATTCTACTTGCTTATTGTTAGTGAAAGGTTAGTTGATTAGGCTATCATTTTTATTATTATTCACCTAATAAAATATCGAATACTAGGTCTATTATATCGAAAATTCTTCATAAAAACGAAATACTGTAGTAAATTAGGTGTCTTGTGTACATCGTAAAAGCACATAAGCAAAATGTACAATTTTTGTCTTCCTTCATTTTTATTATTTATTCATTTTTATTATATGTACGCGATAGGTGTTATCGCATAAAAGAAAATTGCAACGTAATTTGAATGTGCTGTTGTTATTGTTACAAAAATTTCAATAAATTGTTATCCACCGAGGGATAAATTTTTATTAAGAAAAAATTTGCCGTTTAAAAATTTTTGACTGAGTAGTTTCAAAAAAGACAAAGCGAAATGGGAGACAGCATTTGGGCTAAACATTTCAATATAAAATAAATATATTTTCGTTTTGATATTATATTGTACGCATGTAACTTATATTATCACTACTTTGAACCTGTTTGAACCATGGACTTTTAAGTTAAAAAGTCCTATCCCCAAAATATTACAACATAAGATTTGTTAAAATTAGGTGTGACAGGCACGAAAGATCCTTTACTCGCAGGATCCTTGAAATAGGCCCATTAGTTTGATTTAACTTACGTGTCTAAATTATTAAAATTGTAACATTTTAATAATACAATTGTTCAGGATCTGCAAAATCCGAACTATAGTAGCATCTATATAAATAGTATACGTATATAAATAGCTTTTTCTCTCCTGTTTGTCAATTTATTTTCTATTTTCGCCTTTGACAAGATACAACAAGCACAAGCTGTAGTGTTTAAATTTTATGTTAGTTATTTTTTATTGTCGAATGTCGGTCAGCGGCCGAACACTAATCAATGTACCCGAATATATCAGAAACTTTTAAGCCTAATAATAAATTTTTCAACATTTTATTTACGAGGAAAATGCGTTTGAAATGAATTTAAAATTAAGAGAAACGCAAGTAGAAATATGAGTTTATGCGATTGCAGTTTAAATACCAACTGGGCCGTTTTGAATTAAAGCTAACTATTTCAATTTCGTTTTATCTCTTGTTGTTTTAGCGGCAGCCAGGGAATTTTTAATCTTTATTTTATCATGAATATACAAGGCATTCGTGATTAAAATATTATTCTGACTTTAATTTAACTTTCTTAGTAGTTCAATTTTCTTTATGCGTATATCTCGTAGCTTTGTAAAATATAAATATCCTTTTACAAAAAATAATTATTTCCTTTATTGAAGAATATTAGAAAAACAGACTTTTAATAAGGTAGTACATAATATTTATATCAGATTGAAGTCATTTCTTTATTATATATACAATCATATGTAGTAGTACCATTATAATAGCTAAAGTAGCTTGAGTTGTTTAATTTTCACTTCGCTCGAGTTCGTCTCGAGATAACCGTTTTTACCGTTAATATAGAATTTTCAGAAATAAGACATTTTCCCTTAGTAAAATATTTAAAAACCAGTGAATGTGCTTGATAATATATTTTTGAGTGTAATCACTTCCATTGAAATGGTTCAACGTAGTTTAAACGACTTGTCACGTATTCAATCAAATCAGTTAAATGAAGCTGTAAATGGGGTAGTTCCATTTGACTGCTGTTGAGTAATAGTTGCAATGCGGATATTGATAGCTTACTCACGAGATAAATCCTTCGTTCCTATTCAGTTAAAAACTGTTTAAGTACCATTTCTTTAGTTTTATATATTTCTCAGCTTATTAGGTATTTAATGTATTTTTGTATTCGAACAAAGATACTTTTTTTGTATGGATGTGTAGAATGAGGAGTAATCGTATTCTATCTATAAGAGAGAAAATGGTAACCCCTGACTTCGTCTATAGTTCTGTACTATACTATAAAAAGGTGATAGACGGAGTGGGTTCAACGCACAGAGCAGTGTTAATATAGCTATGGATTATATATTATAATCATCGAATGTCTAGTTTTTTCTGCATAACTTGTTTTATAACAAGAAGAAATAAGTTAACTAGTTCATAAATATTTGGGCATCGCTCTAGAGTTTGAAGGTAAATTTTTTGATATTTCTAGTATTTAAACGAAGTGCACTGTGCTGCAAATTTTAAATACTGCGGGTAACTTGGAGGACTTAATTAATGTATTATCTCATCTGTTATCTTACTTTAAAAGTGCTTTGGGTTACATTTCAATAAAATAAATAACGTTGATCAACAACTTCTACCAAAAGATTTTATATTGTGTTTCCTTTTATAGGTTACGTATTTGTTAGGATATCTACAATAAAGTAGAAACGGATAATACAATAAGTATAAATTCTTACATTTTACAGACGCTAAAATAAGTTTCCATTTAATTGTAAAATATACACCGAGTAAGTAAAGTCCTTACAAATCACTATGGAATGTTAAACATGATGAATAATAAGATATTTCCGTAAATAATCCGAAATCTTCAGACAATTGGTCACGCGCGGCTGTCATCGTGCAGCCTCTTACATTTTATGACATCCTTTCCAACATCATCTGAAGAGCTTGTTTGTACTTCGTTCTTCATCATCATAATGAAGTGTTGTCTATAATTATTTAAAGGATTATTTTTATAAAATTCAGAATTTTATATTTTTTTACTGTTGCATAAGATTTTTATAAGGAATCAAATCAAAATATTTTTTACTTTACAAGCTCACTTGTATCGTCATTTTTATATTATTAAAATATTAAATGTCAATAAGTCCGTCATGAGGAAGCTACCACCGGCTCGGAAGGCTGTTCTGCTGAGAAGAGCCGCTGAAAACTCAACAGTTGCTCTTTTTTTAAAAAAATATTTTATTACAATATTGCTTTGCAATATTTATCTATTTATCCTACGTGAGATACAAGTATTCCACTAAGTATTCCGTGGTGATGTAATAAACCCCTACTCAATAAATTATTATTGAGAATAGTAAATATACGACATATGACTTTATTCGTAATACTAGCGGAACCCGCGGCTTCGCTCGCGCTAGTATAGTATAGATATAAAATATTATAGCAATACAATGAACACTTACTAAAATTAAATAATAAAAATTTTAATAACGCCATCTATTAGAAATCATAACGCATCATTTGATAAGTGAAAACGGAATTATGATTTAGGAGTTAAGAAAACATTATTTATATTATTCTTTTTTAACAGTATTTTAGGAATTAAATATTTTTTTTATGTAGTAAATATATAATATTTTATTTAATTAAAATATATATTTTATTTTATAGACTTTTGTTGTTTCATTTGTATTTTGTTGTCTGTGATGTTTCGTTAGAGTGGCCAATATGGCGACTACGATTTGTCTGTCAGCATCATTAGAATTAAACAAAATACTCGACAATCCGAATTTTGCGTATAGGTATATGCTGTCGACTCGAAATAGAGAGTGCTCTTAATTTTACTCATAACATTATTATCCCTTAAATTCTATACTATTCTTAATATCCTTATCCATATTTAACGTTAAATGTGCAAAAAATGACAATTCAAAGATTAAAATTACAAAATTCTTACTTAGAAATGAATGTACGGCTCAATTTGTAGTGGTTTGAATCCCGCTGGGGATATTCTTGTATTTAAAATTATAAATGTTTAATGTATATTACAGTTTTTTGCTATATATTATTATACAAAATACTACATTACCGTAACGAATATAATCAAAGAAAAGTACTAAGAGACGCAAGCTCTATGTGACAAAGTAATTAGAAGCTAATGGAACTGGCGTTACCTACAAGGTCATGCTTAAGTAACTAGAGCCATATTTTAAAGTAATAAACTCTCCTGCAAGTGTGTGACATTATTCAAAAATGTATACATATAATAAAATTCTTATTAGAATCCATACAATAAATTATTACATATTTATTTAAAATCTTATTATATTATTCATTATTATCGATAGGTCCAATGTATAGTTTTTATAATTTTGTTTATTTAAGTTATCTGGAGGTAACCTCTAAATGTTGATGTTTGGTATGGTGATACACGTAGCTGGTTACCTGGGTCAGCATAGGATACTTGTTACTGCCGGAAAATACAACTATGAGAAATGTTTACTATATTGACTTAGTACCTAACCGTATACCCGTATACATAAAAAGTATACAGTAGGTATATCCTCACATATAAAATATGTTAACTCATTTCATGCATTTAAAAAACAATTGTCCGATTATTTATTGAACAATAACTTAACTCATCACAAAAATTGATTTGAATGTATGAGGTGGAAGTTGGACAAAGTCGAACATAATTGCATTTGTTTTTATTTTGTTTTGTTTTTGCTTGTAAATTCTTTAAGTATTAGGTATACGAGAATAATAGTACAGTAATGGTAACTACGATAAATTATACGTAACTACTTTAGTTTACGTTATCACATAAGTGACAATATTGTCTTTGCTGATAATAAAGATCTTTAAACTTAAACCTACCTAGGTAACCGAGCTTCGCATTTTTTTTAAATGATACTAAAAACTGCCAAAAATATCATTACATTTTTATGGCTGGCAAAAAATACTAAATTAATACTTTCAAGTTAAGCTCTTTAAAGTACTATACAAGTTAAGGTATCGTCTGATGCGGAGAGCTTTTCATATATTAATAGAAATGCCACATTGTTTTAGTATATATATAATAAGTCCTGGATTCGAATCACGGTTCATGCCAAATATTTTCGGTTAAGATTTTTTCTGTAACAGTCCGAAGATAAAGCTGGTAGTTCTATCATCCCCGATAGAGACTTCATAGAATACGCCTCTTCTGTGTCTGATCTCTTACCGGTCGCGATCCTATCATACAAAAGTTTGAGAGTAAAGGAAATAGAGAAATCTGTCTTCACGTTATACAGTTGTTTACAAATAATATCTTCTGCGGGATCTTTTTTGTTTTACTTTAATATATAAAAATGTCCTCTTATATACCTTATATACTTACTATTCAAACGATTATAACAATCATTAATTAACATGTCATCCAACATAAAAATATAATTTAATGCTCAACAAAGGAAGTACATATATGAGTATAAAAGCTTCTAAGTATTATTTTCTAAAGATACGTTTTCTTGGAACAGAGATAATGAAATGAAAATAGCAACGACCTAGATGTGAATATATTTGGCTTTTTTGTGCTATATATTTTGTGGTGGACTGGATCTAATCCCGGGTAATGGTATGTAATAAAATGTAAGAGGGCAGGAGTAACGACAAACGTGCGCACGTGACCTGTTATCTTTAGCTTCCAGATTACTAAAGTATACACAACTTCTTATTTGGCCCACTTTGAGAAACGAAGATGAATTTATTACTTAATTCCTCTTTCCCTACTACTTTATTTATTATTTGTAAATAACATTCATTTTATTATTGTTTATCGACATACATATATGACGACACGTTTGGCTCAGTTGGCAGAGAGAGAGACCCTACTTCTGCGCCAGGGGTCGCGGGTTCGAGTCCAGCTGAGGGCATTTATTTGTTGAGCACGAATGTTTGTTCTCCAGTCATGGGTGTACTATGTACCTATATACTTAAAATTTATATGTGTAGTATATCAACTATCTGGTATCCGTAATACAAGCCTTGTAGCTTACCACGGAACCAGATGGCGCTGTTGTAAAAAATGTCCCAACATATTTATTTATTTATTTATTTGTCTATAATCTCTTCTATTCATCTATATTAATAATTTCGTCAAGGGTTACGGTAGACTCGATCGAAACCTTAACTGAATAATAAAACATACAAAAATAAAGATTTCGAGTCGATAGCATATATTCGATTCGTCGCATATATCGGATTGTCGAGTATTTTATTTAATTCTAATGAAGCTGACAGACAAATCGTAGTCGCCATATTGGCCACTCTAGCGAAACGTCACAGACAACAAAATACAAATGAAACAACAAGTCTATAAAGTAAAATATATATTATAATTACCTGCCTGTAGGTATTGAATTTTGTACAATATTCGATCATTATCTCATATATTTAGCCAACTATGGCCTGATCCCTGTCGTCTTCGGAGCAGTGGTGCGAAAAAAGGACCGATTTACACAAAAAAAAAACAAAGTAGATTAAAAGCCTATATATCGATTCGAAACTAAAGTTGTAATCGAAACGCATTTAATATAGGTTCATTAAATTAAGTAACTCTTGTAAAGAAATACTACTGCCCGTTAATGTTCTAATTACTTACTGCGGCATTAAGAATCCGTGGTTTTGATACTGAGATACAACTCGGCTGAATGTTGTATTTATCAAACAACTCACTTGAAATTCCCACTTTTTCACGTCTATTCCGCATTAGAAGAAGTGTGAGGTAAAGTCAGTTTGTTAATTCATCCAACCATTAAGTCTATTTTTGTACTTTTCACTTAAGTTAAATTTAAAATAACAAGCGCGGTGGACTATCAGGACATAGTCCAACACGCAAGTCAAGTGTGGGTTGGTGGACTGCACGTCTTACGTAAACTTGCGTCACTCAAACATTTGTTTTCTCAAATTGTTTTCCTCCACCGTAAGAAAAGTGGTCAGAAAAATCATGTTAGAAATGATTCGCACATGTAAAGCGAGACCCGGATTTGAACACCCTTCACTCGGTTTACAAGCGAGCGCGATACCACAAGGCTACCACTGTCTGATTCAATATACTAAATAAACGTTCACATGAATAATGAGTTTAAAAACAGCTGCTGTAATTTTGTTATTATTCACAACATTCCCAAGAACAGCTACGATTTGCATGACCAATTTGTATGCTTAAGCCGCGTATGAATCAAAATTTATTATACGTATATTTTAAAAGTCAAATAATAATAAGTCCTTTTCAAAACGATTTGAACGTGAAGGTACATTATGTAAATGATTTAAGCCGTCCTCCCTGAATATATAATGAGATCTCACTTCTACACATATATGTACCACCTAACAGTAAAACCTTTGAGGCAGAGAATTTTGACCTAGCAACCCGAACTTTATTCCTTTATAATCGCAACTAGGGTTGTTTTGTTTCCACGTGTATTTTCACTATACATGTGATGAAATTAAAATGAATTTATGAATTTACCTCGAAAGATTAATTTTAAGAACAATAGTATCAGATCAATTATAGAGTTTAACCATAGATATTTATATTTTATTTATAAAAGTGTCCTATAATATGTCAACCCGGGTAAACAACAAAAGCTATCATAACAAACATCAAAATCTGTCCAGTGGATTTTTCGCGATGCTATGACATACAGACAGACAAAAATTCTTAAAACTATAAATTCGGCCTGTATACGATAATAATGTTTTTTAATATGATTAGATTTTAATTATATAGATTTTTTAATTGCATAAATGTAGGTCATGTAAAGTCTGCTTACAAAGTATCATGTATAAAAATGATAAAAAAATAGATAGTCTATAAGTAAAGTTACATTATTTTTAGGAGCTTAAAAGCATCTGGTAGGATAGAAAGTGTCTGTATTTGATTAATCATATTTAAATATATTCTCTAAAACATACGTTTTTAGGAAAGTGAATACTATTTTTATCTAACTTTAGTACTGGGTACCTACAACTTAATTGGCCGTCAACTCAAACTAGCGGATGTGCATATATACCTAAATTATATATTTAAACTACTTAATCCCGTACATGGAACAATATACTCTATTCCCCGTACATTTACTCATTCATATTATTTTATTCAATCACATTTTAACACTGGGCAGTATATTGTATGTGCGTATTAAGAACTAAACTTAAACTAGTACAGATGTAAATTTATTTTAATATGGGATTTAAAGAGAAGACTGATTTCGTAAGTCATTACGTATTGTTCGTAAACCTAACCTAGGCCATAAAAGGAAAAGCTTTATTCATAATAATAATACAAGCAATATAATATTATAGGGAAATTAAAAGACAGTGGTAGCCCAGTGATAACACGGTCTTTTAGTGCGATAACCAAGTGAAGCGGGATTAAATCCGGGTCTGGCACTAGAGGTGCCAGATATTTTCATGTGTGAGGGAACCTAGTAAGTCCTCGAAAGACATGTGAAGTAGACTATGGCCTGAACCCCTAATATTGAAGTAAGGCCCGTGCCCAAACTGGGTCGTTAAAAAAGGGCTAGATACACAGGGCAATCTAAAGCTTTCTTCGAGATAAAAAATCTTTTAGTCAAGCAAACTTATATAAGTTTATCACTAGGATCACAGAGTTTACCTCAAAAACACAATTTTATTTTTTTGTTTTGTTATCTATTATATTTTGCATTCAATTTTTCTGTAAAAGGTTAAATTACCTAAAATTAATTGAAATTAACTAAGTGGAAATTATTAGCTTTTGAATTATTTTAATAGATTAGATACATTATGGAAATAAGTATATTTATTTAAGATTTACTATCATTTAGTGGTTAATTTATGCACAAAGCGTTCATAGTTAGGCTAACTAAGCACGGTCAAACGAGTTCACTGACTCTTTGAAGTGTAAATTTGGGAAATTTCTGGTGTGAACTAATATTTTGGCTTAAATAATAAATAATAAAACTTAAGAAACCGTTTTAGTTTCGATACTTTAACACATAACTAATATACCTACTTAATGACTGGAAATATATTTGAAAATGAAATCAAATAATACGATATAAGAAAGCACTTTTATTATTCTACTAAAAAGCCGTCTAAATGTGGTCATTGCTTTCATCGTGATTGACTTTTATTAAACTTATCCTTATGGCTTATACTCAAGACAAGAAGTGCAACTCTGAAGAGGGAACTTTGAATTTCATTTTACTAATTAATTAATGTTATTTTATGTATGACCTTTTAAATTACCAAGGACGAAATTTAAAAAATAACATGCATTTAAAAAAGATTTTTTTTTATTTTATATTTTACTTTTAACATGTATTTTGTATAATAATAATAAAATGTATATAATAAGTAACCATAGAGAAGCTAGATATGAATCATAATACAATAATACTTTTACAAACATAGTGACCATGAATATGAAACACTACGTCAGCGGCTCGTTAGCTCAGCGGTTAGAGCATCCATTTATTTATAATAGAGGTGGTCGGGGGTTCAAATCCCTCACGAGCTTTACTTTTTTTTTTATATACATTGTACATTTATTTATAAAACATAAAACCTTTTTATTACTAATTTATTGGCTAAACACCAATAACCGGGGTCCAGTTACCGATATTTCAAAGTAATTGACATGTCACAGGTACCTATGTATGAAAGTATCTTGTATCATAATAACATGTATATCACCAAGTATCTTGAGTAACGCAGATCGATTTAAAATATCTATCTTTTCAGTTTTTTACTGGATTTTGATTATGGGTTCCCATAATATCCGCAAAAAAATCCGAAAAGTGAAAGTATAAATAATTTTCACGTTAATCTTAAAAAAATATAACAAGATATGATATAGGTAAAACTATGATGAAAACCTGTTCTGGCATTGCTTTATTGTAATTAAGCAACGGCGGTAATCCGTCTTCGTTTTTTGACTATCAGTTTAATTAGAATTTGTCCAAGATCCAGGGCCGCCAGACGTCACGTATTTTCTGACAGATGAATTGTGGACGATTGAGTTGTGTTAGTATGTACTACGATCGTATGCCTACCTGCTAGATTGGTCAAACGGCCAAATTCCAGGTTTTCTGATTTTCATATATTAATTATTATACAATATATTTGTCAAGTTATATTTTAACCAACTGCAGCTAGTCCCAAAGGAGGGTAACGTGTTTGTTATGTATGTATGTATTTATGAATATGTTTGTATATCCGACCTTACGTTCCTTCGTAGTTATTTACTAAATAAGTAGTACTAATTTTGATGATTCATATGTAATTAGATTACTGTTAATAACAGTAGTGTTGGGTAGAATATATAATTATTATTATTGCGATTTGTACGCGCGTCTAAAATCAATTTCTTTATTATAATCTACTGAACTCATGTGTATAAGAGTAGTTTTATAATAAATTAAATTAAATCCTATGTTACACCTCATAACATTAACCTGCAGATCGTGTCAAAATCAGTCCAGCCGTTTCAGAGATCAGAGATAAATAGATTTACTATGTAATCTGCATTCAAGGTAAAGCTGTCAATAAAACATTAAAAAACAGACACCTCAATTTTATTTATATGTACCTACTGATTATCTGTAAAATTAAGTCCCGATGAAGTAACTTTGTCCAGAGAAATCTTCACAACAAACTCCTTAGGGGTCGTCCATAAATCACGTGATCTTTTTTAAGCAACTTTTTAGACCCCCCCTCCCCCATGGTGATACGTGGTGAGGTTTAAGATTAGACCCCCCCCCCCACTCAAAATCACGTGTATTTTTTTACAAAGTACCTTAAAAAATCTGAATATTATTTTTGAATAAAGGTTAACAGGTATAATCTAATATAATTTGGCTGTTGCTAGTCGTCTGCTAGTTGGACGAGTAAAATAATTTAGTCTAGACTAAATTATTTTAAAGGCTGTTGCTAGTCATCCGATAATCGTATTAATAAAAAATATATTATTCGTCCGACTATTGTCGGTTTGTACGAATATATATCACTTCTTTGATTTCTAATATAAAATAAGCGATTTTTATGTGCAGGATATACCTATGCCAAAAATAAAAAAAAAATAACCCTAACCTACCGAGCTGATAATTTATTATTAACATACCCACCCACTTTTAATAAGTCCAAGAGTTTTTACATGTAAGAGAGCTGGCTCTATAGAGTCGTCCTATGAAATTTACGTTACTAACACTCCCTGAGAGTATGTGCCTACATCGAAGCAATGTACAAGAAAATGGTATTTTGTAAAAAGTTCTATAGAAACGTCCGCAATTGCATTCATGAGTATGTTAAAACTTAAAAAACAAATTGATTTCTCTTTGAGCCATTTAAGAAGCAAAAAAGTCTCAGTCGCGATATATCAAACACCAATTGTCGGACGAATAATATTTAATTTATTTGTCCGCTTATCGGATGAATAGACACTTCGATATAATTTTGGTAAATTAAGCACCGTGATAAAAATGTAAAAATTTTATTAAGAAGAAAATCGTGAAATTTTACTCTACTATTTTACCTGAAGCAAATACTGGCACTCTCACACGTCATGCTCGCTATACTATACTGCGGAGAAGGAAGTCATACAATAAAGCACTGTCATTCTACTCGACATACGACATACTCTACTAAGACGTCATGGCTGTCGATAACCTTATTATTTCACACTTCTGTGTGAACTTTTGCAGCCTTTTTTAAAAGTAAATTTTTTCAAGATTTGTTGTCCTTCCTTGTCCATCAAGTTGGGTTCCATAAGAGTCATGCGGAAGTATGAGTCTAGCCTATGTGACTGGGAGTGACGCATAATATACTTAGGCTACTGCTCCTTTTTCCGTAGTTTTTTGTGCACTAGCACCTACAGAATCCTTACGACTCGACTAAAATCCTGCCAGAATTTTCTTTTTTCTCATTAACAAAATCAATGGGACTATTACGTTTATGTATGGTCTTTGACTGTATGCATACCCTCTAGTTTCGGCCGACGGTCAATTAACTTTGAGCACTGGGTACATCACCCGGTGCTAATGTTAAGTCATAATAGTATTCACTTTTCTTAAACTTTCAGTGCTGATATTCACATATGTAAATATAGTAAAAGTTTTTGAGAATATCATTAAAAATGTATAATTCGTCCGTCTGTAACTTATAACTACTACTATAACAATGTAACGTTACTTATAATTTATGTATGTCTTAATTTTTATACATGATATTAATGGAAGTATATCAATACTTTTTATAAGCAATCCAAAGCAATTAATACCAACCGGTTATTTATTATTATTATTACACTTCCATTCTTACTAATAGCGACGCTTCGTGTGTCTGGGGGAATGTTTGGCCCATCCTATTGGTCTCATCAACTGTTGTGAAGAATTTATAATACACGATTTTTTAAAGCATAGCATAGCTTTTAATAGTGCCATTTCTTGCAATAGTAGTGCCCGTACAGGTCTTTTCAAAGAAGTTTTGGAGGTGACTAGGCTTATTATTATAAAAGTTCGGTCCCAACGGTGAGTAAAAAAAAAATCACGTGATAACTCAATACACCCCCCCTCCCTCCTGGTGATACTTCGTGATTTTTTCCGAACCCCCCCCCCCCCCCCCATTCAAACATCACGTGATTTATGGAGATCTCACAACTCAATATTTACGTAAATTACATACACTGTAAATTTAATTATTATTGATTGGTTATATTTAATTAATTACTGGAAACTTACACCTTCCGGTAGCAGAGTTGATTAAATGAGAAATCGGATTAATTAGAAATTTGTGTTTAAAGTAAGAGCACGTGAAATAGGGATTCCATCAAAATATAAACGCAAAGTAAACTACTTTAGTTTAGTTTGCTTTTATGTTTTATTATGTAAACTATTTTATCCAAAAAATAATTCTTTTAAAAAAATATTTATTCAAATTTTGTATACAAAGTTACTTTATTATAATGGTTCATACTCGTACCTATGTAACAAAATAACGATCAAATTTAGAAATAATTCGAGAATAATTATTTCATAGAAATAATATATTATTATCTTCGTATTTGAACTAATAGGAATTCTACAGCGAGTTGTACGTTTGATGGTCACTTCAATGAGCACTGACTACGACAGACAACTCTGCTTTCAGTAGAACAACTGATTTTAGCTTAATTGCAAGATGAGAAGAGAATAACGTCAGCTATATCTAATGTTTGCAGTTTGCATTAAATTGAAAACATGAAATTTTTATAACTTATAATATTGATTTGATTTAATATAATTTGGATTATTTATTTTATTATAAATTTTATATTTGCTTCTTACTAAATGAAGGACATTTACTGTAGTCTTTCCAACTATTTGTCGAAACGGCTGACTAGTTTTGATATGTTTTGATTTTATTTTAGAAAAAAAAACCAGTCTTTTGCTAATAATAATTAATACATTCTAGTCGCTACGAGTAAATCGAAATTATACCAACCTAAAAATAAAAGACATCTGACCACTTTGACCTATTCATACCTTTTAAATTAAATTACGAGTAATTGTCAGTAATAATAGCTTTTGTTCATAATACCTTTGTCTCTTGTAATCAGGTTTGCTATAAAGCCTTCAGCCTTAAAATAAAGCGGACCTAAAAAAAAGACAGTGAATCTAAACAAGCATTATGGTAATCATTGGCTCGTGATTCGTGAAATACTAAAATGTTCTTCTGTACGAACCAAATGGAAATAATATATACGCGAATTTGTAATTGATACTACAATGGCAGCAAACAAAAATAAACCCCTGTAAATATTGACACCACCTGTACAGTGTACGCCCATAACAATCCCCATAGATTAAACCGCTACTTTCCTAATATATTTTACGATATATACCAAGAGCCCACGTCCGCACTATCCATCTATTCTGAAATATTGAAAGCCGACCCAAACGCCCGCTTTTGACCTCTTTTGTTACTAGCATTTCAGTCGCTTCAACTTATTAAGTATTGACTTACACAGGGTCTTGATCTACCCATATCGCTTCTAGCAAAATTATTATCAACATTAATTTAAATGTGTTTATTTGATATATTATGTATCTATAGACGTGAACTTATATATAGTTTTCACAGTACCTATCTAGAAAAAAGTGTAAAGGTTTCCAGTCTAGACAAAAGCTTTACAGTCAAACAAAGCTGTCTTGACTACTTTACTTTTTTTATTAAAAAATTAACAGATCCTATTTTAAAGATTAAAAGAAGAAAAACATTCTTCAAAATCATATCAACTAATTTAGAAAAAATAAGCAATGAATCTTTATAAAAGTAAGCGATAAGACTTTGTATTTGTGATATGACTAAGTGAAAGGGATCCGAAATCAATCGCTTCGTTCGCTAAGCAAGCATACTACGGTATACCTACCTAATTATTATTTCGAAACATTTTTTTACAAAATTAGGATAAAAAATAGGAAAAAAGAATCATACCACTAAGAATATTACACATAATTGTTTATTTTTAAAAAGTATATGTAATTTATTAGTAGTAAAGCATATGTTTGACGACACGCTTGGCGCCGTTTGTAGTGACCCTACTTTCTTGCGCCAGCGGTCGCGGGTTCGAGTCCCGCTGGGGACATTCATTAATTTATATTTATAATATGTATATGTTTAAACTTATATATGTAATATATCAACTATCTGGTATCCGTAACACAAGCTTCCTTCGTAGCTTACCATGGAACTAGATGGCGATATGTAATAATGTCCCAACATACTAGAAATTAATTAAATAATATTTGCAATGTGTTTGTCTTTATATTATGCTACCGTCTGTGTGTGAGTGGCAAATATTTGTTGAACGTGATCCTCCTTCCAAAGGTGGATTTACGAGTATCACATACTAATGTACCTGCTTCAACATAAGGAATATGCTCTAGTGAACTTTATAATTTGCCATTGTCATTGGTAACTAACTTTGTACTTTGTTCGACCATAGACTATTATTCTATTTTTTGACGTCAGGCAATATATGACACACATACCTGAATATTATACATTCGAAAAGCTCGCAATAAGTTTTATAACTATCGAAAGATCCCTTACGCACTCAACCACGACGTCGGGCGGTTGGCCCGCCAACTACAAGTACCATGAGATTGCTTCCACAGTCTACTCTAACAGATATCTAGAGAAGTAATGAGCCCATCTACATTAATTACAACTACTTAGTAATACCCGTAGTAAAATGGCTTTCATATATGAACAGGGCCTCAAGTCTGCTATTTTACATGAATTATCATTATAGAACAATGCAATTTTAATTCATTTACCATTAGTCAAAAATTTCGTAGTCTACTAAATTTACAATGGTCGATCAATAGTCTTGTCATTTTGACAATTTTGTCAATTGTAAAAGCGTTCGTAATACATTTATTTAGGCTAAGTTCGATTATATATGTTATCAATTTATGTTTTAAAGACTAAGCATTATGTAAAATGATCATACAAAGCCAAAAAGAAAGATTAACAGACTACGCAATATGTTTGATCATTGACTTGTCACGGTCAGGTTGGACAGTCGTACGGGACTACCAATTATTTACAAAGTGTCATTGAAGTGTCAGTGATACACCATCGGAAGACCATTGAATTAGTAAACTATCAAAATTGCAAAAAGTAGCAATTACGATGTCATTGATAGACAATTGTAACACCATTGCAATAGCAGACTTGAGGCCCAGGTAACTGCCCCGATAGTCTAGTGAAAATGAGAGACCAATGGGCTGAAATCGATCGGGAAGACATTATACGGTCAATTGTACAGATGAACATGATGAGATGACAATAATTCTTAAAAGGTTCACTTAATTGTTTCAATTAACACGTTCGCTGCGGTGGCGCTAGAGCTAAACTTTCTGCCCGTGCGTTACGAGACAAATACTGCCCGTATCTATATTTCCTGATTTGCGTTACGACCTCTATTTTGCCGTACCAGCACCCGACTTCCAAGGTCCATACAGACGTGGAAACTCATAATATCATCGATTTTTTTTAACTAATCCATAGGGTATATCCTCGTGTATACGTAGCTGCGGCCGCCCGGGGTTCTGTAAGATATTTCGAAAGATAAAGGGATTTTTCAAAATCAGCTATTTACGGCAATATATTTGCCGTATAGCATAGAAGTGATAAAATGCTAGGGATTGAGCTTACTTGTAAAATAAATAATCGATATTTTAATGATATTCTTTATTAGACATCCTAGACAAAACTTTAAAACTTAACAGTGTATGAATCAACTTTTTTTTATTTAATTCTTCTTAATAGATCAACATAATAATTAATATTCTTATAATTAACGTCAATTTTAAAAACACTTACTTATGTACTGAATTTTTAAAAATACTCTCTTTTTACTTTGTTACTCCTACTAGTGTAGCTACACTACACATGAAAAATTAAAACTTTTAAAATAAATACCTAATCAGATATTATTGCCAGACAAATCAAAGCACACCTTTGAACTACTCGACTTCGAAAATATCTGATAGATAGAGAGTAAATGAAAACTACCAATCAGTTCATTTTTACTTTTCAGTGTTTTCTTTTTGAAGTAGATTTTTGTAAAGTTTTTACGATTCCTCTTAAGGTTTATACATTTATTTAAATTACTTTAGTACTTATCTATTATGAGATCACACAATATTAGGAACTCTAGTTAGAAGAAATAAAATAAATTTATAGCTAAGTATTCCAACATGGTGAATTTCATCACCCTTCTCTTTCACCTAAGTTCAATCAGCAACATGTACCTAGTACAAATAAATTAATCAACAAAAATGTCAACTGTTTTCTTCTTAATTTTGATTCATATTAAGGTACAAATTTATTTTTATTAATATAATGTCTATTGTGTGATCACACAATATTTAATTTAATTTGTTTGATTAATTTTTTATTGACTTTAATTTGAAGGAATAAAATTTAAGAAAGAAATAAAATTGCTACAATAAAACGCATGATAAATAAATAAAGTTGCTTTACTCGTATCGAGTTTTTTTCGTAAACATCTTATTGTACTATAATTTTTTCGCATAAAAAATATCGAGCACAAAATCACTTACGGCCAGCTCTATTGCAAACTGAGGCTCCGCGTGGGCGCATTCGGTATGGTGCGGGGTTGGGGGGGTACGGCAAAACAGTTGCCGTGTCGCACTAGACAAAAATATTTTATTCACTATGCGTTACGGCAACTATTTTGCCGTACATTATTAGTGCAGAATATTATTATATTTAAAGTAAAAATATTGAAAAGATCACTGTCCCTTTTCTACACTTACGGGAACATAGTTAAATCACCCCCGCACCGAGCGTAAGATAAGGATAACGAGCTGCCGCACTAGCTACTAGTCACAAACGGCAAAATACTAGCCGTAACGCAGCGAACGTGTTAAGCTGCGATGAAAATCATTTTATTTCACTTTCGAAGGGATTAACCACTGTGTTACCCATCTTACTATATTAATAAGTACTTATAGCATTTTAGACTAAATATTGAAATACATATAATATTACTAAATTGGCAATAGTTAATAAAATACACGAACTATGAATAGGTATATGACGTAGAAGTTTTTACATCCAATTCCAAATACTTGATTTAGGAAAAGTTAATATTCTACCGAGCGATATTAGAACATTCGGAGTTGCCCCGGGGTAAAGACAAGCGCTTATCACAAAGGTATCTTACATTCTGGAACACGACTTTAAAACATGTTTTATTCATATTCAGTCCAGAAGGAAGAACTTCAAAGAATTTTTCAGAAATAAAAAATATATTACCAAGACTGTCGTTACCTATATAAAGTATAGAAATAAGTTCTTTAATATTATAATATATTGGACTGAAAAACAATTACTAATATTATGATAATTTATATTTCTTTCTAAATAATTAATATGTCATTATTCTTGAAGACAATATAATATTATACCTATTGCCATCTTTTTTCTATTTTCATTCTTTATCTAATTGGATGTCTTGAATGAAACCTTGTCCTCCTAAACTTAATAATGTACACGTGCTTCAAATAAATCTAAAATTCTTTTATGAATTTTTGAAATAACAAAGCAAGTATTTAATTATTAAGATAATTTTTATATATGACAGAGAAAATAAACACAAAGCTCGTTGAAACTAATTAGATCATCTGAGCCTCTGAGCTGATATAAAAGCGGTATTTCCTTTATACTAGCGGTTGAAAGAATTCAATTACATAATACTGAGGAGATTAAAAAGGCTATACGACTATAATAAGATCCTCAGGAGATAACATAGCAACAGACTATTTTATAACCCAAATGCTGACTAAAACTAAATTAGAAACTTAATTTAGATATATAGTAAAGAAAATTAGTTATATTTAAGTTTATTTATTAGTTATAGTTATTTACATTATGGATATGTGTAGTACGTAAATTATATGAAACTAGGAAACAATCTTTTGAAATATGAAATCAATCAAACAGACCTACTTCAAAATTGTATAAAATATTTATTTCATTTTTCTTTATTATGCTAGTTGTCGAAGGTCCATCATAATCATTTTTATTGATAAGATTAAAACTCGTGCATCGTGTAAAAATAGGAAAAAAATGATATTTTGAAACCTCAGTCTCGAGCAAATTTAGTTAGAGTTTCTTATTAGAACTGTTAAAAAGGTATAAGAATAAAGAATGCAAATTAAAAATATTGCGATCTAACATAATAAAATAGTATTTTATTACACCTTATAGTTTATTTGATAATTTAAAAAATAATTGTTTTTGGTAATAATACTGAAATATTAAAACATTTTGCTTTATATATCTAAGAATTTTTTACTATAATTTTTTCTCTCATCTGAATAAAAATGTCACGTCGCGCGAGCACAAACAATCGCGTCGTAAGGAATTCAAATCAAATCTGCACACCGACGTTAAAAAATCGTATTCCTTCGTCTTTAATGCCATATTTAAAGAAGAATATTATGTAAGTATCCATACAGATAGACTATTTATTACTTTTTACATAAAAAAATAAAAATATCAATTGATGTTCTTAGAAACAGATAATCGGGTTCAACCCTAGATTTGGCGCGAGCGTTGCCGCGGGTTCCGTTAGTCATACATATAAACCTTCCTCTTGAATCACTCTATCTATTAAAAAACCGCATCAAAATCCGATGCGTAGATTTAAAGATCTAAGCATACATAGGGACAGACAAACAGCGGAAAGCGGCTTGGTTTTATCGTATACTATGTAGTGACGAAAAGAACATTTTTTTTTATTTTAGCAACCCACAGTAAAAATCGACGACGACGCAAATACGGCGTTTGATAGGCGAATATCACTATTAAAATGTATTCTTTTTGTAGCTAGCTATTTAGGCATCAGCATTATTCATTAAATGTATTATATTTGTATAAACTAGGTTAGGGTTCCATGTTTTCAAAGAGGCTATGACAAACAAAGTTAATAAACTAACAAAGCATGCACGAAAATATCTCTTATCTTAAAAGCTTCTCAACATTTCTTTTCCTAAATAATTTTCTTCCAAAGTAATTTAGGAGTACTTTTAGTGGTATTTTTTAAATTCCGCTTCATACTTTAAAAGTTATGCTAATGTCGACATAATTTTTAAGACTTCAGAGATACCTATGTCTCAGCAACTACGGATTTAAAAGAGGTGTTTAAAAACACAAATAGGTAATATTAAAAATATGTTTAACGACACGTTTGGCTCAGTTTGTAGAGACTGGACCTACATACTGTGCCAGCAGTCGCGAGTTTGAGTCCCGCTGGGGACATTCATTATTGAGCATGAATGTTTGTACTCCAGTCATCCACTATCTAGTATCTATAACATCTATCCATAGTATTAGGTTCTGTTTGAATAGAATTATAATTATTATTTACGACTTCTACTTATCACTCCACTTCACTTCGCTATAAGTAAAGTAATATTGATTTATATTAATCTTAATTTCATGAAGTTAAATGAAATTTTTTTGAAATTAATCTAAAACAACCAAAAAAAAAGTCTTATGTACTTTGTTAGGTTCAAACAAAGACAATAACTTATACGAAAACTGATGTCCCATTTGCCCACTGTTATTACCTTTTCCCCAATATCTTCTAAGGCGGTGTCGATGTGAAAGAGCTACAATAAATTGCGTGTATTGGATGTGCCGGCTGCGAGTAATGTGCGTAACCGCAAACTTCATAACTTGTTGAGGTGAAAATGTCTAGTTATTTCACTCACTTTCTGCGGCTTAACACTTATAATAAATATTTAAAATTACTCCTCAAAAGAATGTATTTGATCTAATAAAAAGTTTTTCGTTTATCCACAGTCTAGTTATTCTCGAATAATTTGCACAAGTTTGTGCTTATGAATATAAATTATTATCAATCTTTGACGGTGTTATTGTGTACACAGTGTAATATTTTATTGATCTATTACTGTACAGAGCTGACCCCAGCAAGAAGAAGGAAATAGAACAGAAAAGCGCAAGAAGTTATTTAAGCTTCATCCACGAATACTTTAAAAATATAAAAATGTTATATTTTATATTAAATATAAAAACTAATTTGACTTTCATTTAATCAATTTTAATTTATAAGTAACTTCTTCTTAAAGCGGTCCCATAAAATAAGGATAATGAAATTTAAATTGAATTTTAACTAGCCGTACATTTAGCAATAAAATAATTTACAAATCTAAATTATCGAGAAGTAATTTTGGAAAAGTAAGAACATTCTATACACAGCACTGCAGAATACAACGACTAGGGTTATGTTAATAAAACGTTCGTTTGTAACAAAGTGTTGTACGTATTCACTCTTAATATCATTAAATGCAATCGTATGCAGTACTCAAGTCCCATAGTAATCCAAACCAAGCGGAGCTACAATAACAGTTATGCGCTCAGTGCTGTTAGCTGGAATTGTCTGATAAGTGATATAGTTCATAAATGGGTTAGTATAAAGCGTGTCTAGAGTAATCCCGCTTGTAATATGAAGATTTAATTTAGTGAATTATAATTTATCTACCTCTATAATATAATAATTTACCAAGTAATTTTCGAGTATCTTGATTTTATATGACCAAAATTCAGAGATCTTAATCAAAATATTAAAAATATTATATTTCTCTGAATTTAATAGATGTCGGCTGTGTTTTATTGTTTTTTTACATGTTACCTCCTTTTTATCCTTGGCAAATGCATTAACGCATAACAACTGTAAAAAACAGGTGGTTATGTGCGGCTCACCAGCAAGCCAGTACTATCCTTTAAAAAGCACCCATCATTCGTCTCAATGGAATAATGGAATGGTATTTAACCATGACGCCAGGAAGGCCCGGTAGGTCTGCCGAAGCAGAAACACAAGCAAGGGGTTGCTCCACAAGTAGATTTTATATATGTAGTGGCATATTTGGATAATTTTATATCTAGTTTAATTTTCCATATTTACGACAATAAAAATAGAATTAGGTCTTTCAACACACTTTGCATACAACATTTTTTTGCTCTCGGTTCAATAAAATTTTAGCGTAAAAAGGTAATAATAAAAAAACTGACAATATTTGTATGATTAATGTTATATTTTTCTTAAAAAAAATAACTATAATCTATTGTATTTTCACTAATATAATAATGAAGTTGTGTAAGACCTTAAATATAGCTTCTATATGTAGTAAATTTAACTATCTAATGTTTATACATCAATTTCAGGATCACTGATAATATAGGCAAATATATATGAAAGCTTTGAAAGGAGACTTCAAAGAAAGCCTTTGAAGTTGTTTCCAAAACAAAGCGACCTAATCAAAAGGAATTCATATATAGTAAGAAACATAATATTACACAATTTGAATGTGAGCATTTATACTAAATTTAAGGGCGTAGGTCAATAATAATTTAGCCCATGTTTGGTCTCACTGCTGAACGTGGCTTTTCTCGAGATCAGCTCATATTCCATCGTGCGGGCCAAAAAGAGCTTTAGCTTTGGCCGAATTTACATGTAATACATGTATTTTGACAACGGTTAGGTTTTTTTTGACATGCAGGTTTTCTTCTTTCTTTCTTCATCGATAGGCAAGTTGTAAACGTGTTGAAAACGATTGGCACATCATGAAAACGTCATAGGTGAGCATTTTTGAACTCGCTACACTTAATTTCCAAACTGACGCGTTATCACCGAGCTACAACCCTTCTATAAAAATATAGAAACACTGCCCAGTGAACACAATTTTGTCAGACTGATGTCTGAATGACGTCATGCTATGTCATGATTTACGTAAGATGTGACTTATATATGAGTCATATATGACTCACAATTTCCCACTTCCTGACGTAAGATTCTTACGTAAGATAGATGACGTAAATATGACGTCCTATTGACATCATTATGACTGATGTGACGTGAATTTGATATATAAATATAATAGGACGGCGCGTACGCAGTCCCCACTACCAAAAATTACGCGTCCGAGTTATCCGCATTAGGGATAATCGCAGAGGAGAATCAACCCAGCCGCAGTGCAATGGGAGGGTCTCGCTCTGGGGGAACCGCCTTCTTGATCACAATGTCCCCTACGCCAGGTAAGTATGCTCAATTTGGCACGACCTGCCATAGTCACTGTTTGCGAGAACATCTTGCCATCGCGATTCAGAAATCGCTTACAATTGAGCAGCGTCATCTAGTGGAAGATATGTCGAACTACTTACCTATGACCATTTAAGTACTCCATATAAGCCTATGCATTAATAATTTGCATACAAAACCTTCATTTATCTAGCACATGTATGATCCATACGCAAAAAAATTTTGTTTTCATATATGATCACGATTTATAACTCCAATATAATATCAACTGTACGTAAACAAATGACTTATAACTGATGTAACGATATGATGTTCTTGTTACATCAGTTTTACGTAAAAGTTATCATTTTTACGTCAGGAACCTGACCTGTACCTTATGTAATCATATGACTTACTAATTACATAAATAATACATAAAATAATGACTCCAGTATGACGTCATAATATGATGAAAATATGATATAATATGTACGTAACAGTTAAGTCATACAAATAACATCATATCAAAGTCAATTTTGATGTCAATATGAGGTCATAGTGATGTATTACAACATGACCTCAAATGAAAGTCATCAAACATAGTCACTATTATGTCATACCTACGTGAAATTTTTTTGACCTCTGTGTGACCTATATATGACGTCATTTTAAAGTCATGTGTTCACTGGGTGTAGATTAAAATCTACTGAGAGGTCCTTATTCTATGCTTAGGTGCGGCCTTGAGTAACTTATAATATGCTTTGCCGACTCAGGTTTTAGCATGTGTATAGCATAAGATCTTGAGTGAGTCTCAGATCGTGTAAGAATTTTTTTTTTCTGTTAAAATTTTCTCAGTACCAAGCCGGTAATGCCGGCCGACTGAAAAGAAAAGAGTAAAAGTCACCGTAGTAACAGTAAAGAATTCTGAAAATTGACCAAAATACTTTTTTATTCGCAATATCTTAAAAGGGAGAATAATAGTTTTTACAATATCGATATGTCTCCTTGATCTCTCGAGCTACGCAGATTTAAGATAAACTTTTCTGTTGTGTAGACAATTATTATTGGTTGATAGAGTATAGATTAACTAAAAACGTATTTTGCTAAGTACTGTCGGCTGAGTTACAATCTAGCCATTACATTCAATCAGACGAAGAATAATATGTGTATAAACATATATATATGTGTGGATAAACATAACATATGAACGAATAGAGAACAATGAGATAACCCGTTTAAACTCGTAATTCATTTTAGTTTCGATAGAAAAAACATTGCTTCATGATATATTAGCCTGAATATGAATAAATTCAACATATTTTCGGGGCCACGTCTGCGTATATCTATTGCGATATATTGAAAACCAATTCTATCGACCTATTGTGACCTTCACCTTTTTACGAACCACATTTCAAGAGTTTTTAACTTTATTTAAAAACTAGCCGTTTCCCGCCCGCTTCGCTGGGCGAATTGAAAAAGGAAATAAATTACATTTTATGTTTCATTTTTATTTTTTTTCCATATTTTTATTATTCTCCTTTTTTTTATTTTTGTATGAACATAAATAGGCCCCGCGGATAGAACTGTAAGCATCGATATTGTTTAGACTTACTCAAATTCCAAATTCCATCGATTTAGCCTGTATCTTTCATCCAGGTGATTTTTCTCACTAATATTCATTGTAACTTTCAATGTACAATCACTATAACATTTCCGTACCTTTCTTCCAAAAATTAATAATAATTGACATGAAGAAAAAAATTTGAAATGAACATTGAAAGTTTTAGTTAAAGTCATTGCAAGTCTCATATGTGAAGTTGAAATCTGTCTAGGTTCAAGTGCGACGAATTTTCTGTTAAATTTGGAGTCTATAGGAGCTATCGCTTGGAAATTGAAAATTTTCATTTTTAACTTGCGGGATGAATTTCTTAAAATCTATTCATAGCTGACCTCTACATAGCAAAAGTAATATTCCTACCAAGTCTTATGGTTCCCGAGATTTCGTGGCGAGTGACTATATAGGTGGGAATTCTTCGATTATCATCGAAATTTTTAACATTTTATCGGACTTTTTTAAAATTTTCTTACATACAAAACTTTCTCCTGACAATTCTGAAGATAAAAAAAAAGCCCACTTGGTCCAGCCGTTCTCCACTACCGTGAGTAGATTCTTAGCTGAATGTAAAAAACCATAATCCGTTTAATATACTCTGTTGAAATCCATGAAAACAAAAGAATCAAGAGAAAATGCTTATCTTTTGTTTTTATTAGCGGGATAAATGTTCATAAAAGTAAAACAGCAATAAAAAAATGAAGGAATGTTGGAATTCAAAAAATAGATAGCCATAAACCATCTAGGAAAAATTTCGCATCGAATGGTGGTAGTTTCATGTCGATACGATCAGTGGTTTAGGCGTGATTGTGCCTCAAACGAAGACCATTTTCATTATATATATATAGATAATTAGTTTCTACAAATATTCACACCTAATATTTAAACTATTTGCTTATGTGTACATATTTAAACATAAATAAAGTTTTTAGTCATTATTGTATGCCATACTACTACTTATTTACATATAAAAATAAAATTATATTAAAAGTTAGTATTTTAATGCTTAGGTACTTGATAATTGTCATATATAACGTGTGACACGTAGTACAATTAGATCTTAATAGGCAAAGGCCTCTTTTTTACCGACAAAATGTGGGCAGTAAGCACGCTTTTAAGCAGTATTTAGTTATTGTATATACGAGTACCTACCGTTATACTTTCTCCAATTATTGTGAATCGATTATCATTATTATTTCTCTCATGAATATTTTATTTATCATTTCTACTTGGAGCAGACGCATACGTTTCAAAAACATTGGACAACTTAATTTCACGATGAATAGAAGCTTACAAAAATGTTTTTATATAAAGAAAGTAAAACGTCTAGCATTTCACAATAATGTATAGAATTTTCGCATAGTGGTCTAATCTCATAACGAAAATAAATATATATTGGTATCCTTGTAAGCCAGTAAGTGTATTAAACTCGTAGAACGTTTTATAAACATTATTTGAGTATTTTTGGAAAAGCTGTTATTTATTTGAATATTAACTTTGAAAAAAAAAACTTTGATTAAAAATCCAATGATAATCTTGGTCTACGATCAAATATGATATAAGTTTGCCCATTTACGTGAATGCTCTTTGTTCATAATCGATAATTTTCCTCGCTTTCCTCGAGTGTGTTCCTAGGTACGTATACTTTGGTACTATTTAATAAGAATTTCTTTTTAAAAGTTTTTTGAGTTTATCACGAGCACACCGTCGGATGCGGCGAGGGACTTTGTTTTATAATACGTAGTATTATAGTCGTAATGTCTAAACAGGGCCGTCTTTACCCGGGGGTGCAAGGGGTGCGGTGCAACCGGGCGCGGAGCGCCCGGGGGCGTCTGCTGTAGGTGAACGATCTTTTTCAAAATTAAAATTAATAAAAAAGTTATCTTCGGTCGACCATGACCCAAGACAGACTGACAAACTTAACTATTATAAGTATAGAATCCAAAATTGTTATAAAAATAAATGATTTAATAAAAATCGAGGGCGCAGTCTGAGCCCCGCACCCCGGCGCCGAATAAACTTAAGACAGCACTGTGTCTAAATGTATGTTAAACAAAAGTGACATTACAACAACTTCATTGTTATAATTTCAAGTGTATTAAGAAAGTCGATAGAATCAAATAGGAAGGAACAGGTTACAGGATCAACGATTTTAGATGCTCTTGGAGCACAGAAGATAAGCCATTCATTACATTCAGGTTGATTTTTATTGTTACATAATAATATTCTAATTCTACAGAGCCATAATTCACATTCAGCGTCGCCTCGAGGCTAAAGACAAGCGGTTGTCATATGAAGATAGTTATCCAGCAAACCGGGGATATGTTGAATTTATATGAATAAGCTTAATTTTACATAGTCTTACATGCTCTCTTCAGAAGTGTATGAAAATATATATTTAAATATTATATGAACTAAAATAATATTTAATAATTTTATGATTTCATATTATTCGCTTTAGCTATAAAAATATTAAGAGTGAAGGCGGCAAATTACACTTTATCAATTATTATTAAAAATATTTTTTTTCGTTTACACTAAATGATTTTATTCATGTTTTAAATTGCAGAGATTTTACGTTGCTTTGGTGATTTGCATGAACAGTTAAGTATTCGGTAACAATTTCGCTTAAAACGTAACAATGCCATGGACGTATAAACGTACTCGTATGTATTGAGCCCTTTCTTAACATTCTAATGATAGGCACAAGCCTCCCTTTATTACAAGGAGAATGTAGTCATAGCCCAACCACGCAGGGCAAGTGTTTGTTGACGGACTTCACATGCCTTTGTAAATTTGCTACGTCTTTTCAGATATGCAGATTTTCTCAAGATCGCCTTTGCCAGAAGTTGTAGACATGTTAAAAATTATACACATAAAAATATCAGAAATGCGAGACCTAAAATTTGACCCGTCTCACTCGGTTTTCTAAGCGACCCCGTTACCAGAGGGCTACCACTGCCTTATACTGAATTAACGTGGGTAATTGATTTGAAATATTGATAAATATATACATGACGTACTGGCTTAAAGTAAAATGAAATGTCTTACCTGAGAATAATAACAATAGCGATTTCATTAATTTAATATGATTATCTAAAAGCTCAGTTCGCTTAAATAAGATTGTTTCTATTTTCTAAGCTTATATAAAACAATATCAAGGGTCACTTGCACCAAAATCTAAATTTGATTACGATTATCATAATATTTTTGTTTGTGCATGGTTTGTTAAATAGGCTTAAGATATTTAGAACGAATCAGCAAGTTGAGAAAGTTGCCCTTAAAATCTATAGGTACCATATAATATAATTCTAACTAAGTCATAGTACTTATATAGGTATTATAGGCCTTACCTTACTTTATTTCACTGTCCTATTTGTCATGTAAAGCCGCAAGGTAAAACTAAATATATTTCATTTACATCGTAACTTTTTTAATTTATCAAATATCACTAGCATTACCCTTAGCTCCCCCCGCGTTCTAAAGACCGAAAACAAAATAGATTTCACATACCGTGTGATGTTTTATAGTCGGTTAGTAACGGTTAGTTGAGATTTCTTAGAAATGAGATATTTCCCCTCACTAAAAAGTAACTCGGGTAACCAGCTATCATCATATTACTAAATTTCATCTAAATCCGTCCAGTAGGTTTCTCGTGTCACAGACAGACAGACAAAACATTCTAAAAACAATAGATTTGGCCTCTATATCGATAATAAAGTCTATTTCAATTAGGTTTTTCCTCGGTTAGAATTTTATTAAAATATGTATAGATTTTCATCCTGTAATATCATAATTAAAAGCTTTGCCATATCCAATATTTAAAATGAAGTGATCCTTAATGGATCTTTGCAGTTAATCCATCAGCCGAAAAATCTTTTTATTCGTCATATTCTTAAAAATTTCAAAGACGGCTTACAAACATTTTACCGCTTTTAATCGTCTTTGATATGGGCTATTATGTACTCTATTTCTTTAGTTGTAAGGTTCTTTTTTCAAATGGGAAATGGGGGTGGGGGTACCACTTAGCGGGTGTTCTGAGTCGGTAATTGCTGTTAAATCTCGATAGCTCCTCAACTTCCTCGGGTGTAAGTGAAAAGTCCATAATATCGATGTTCTGCTTGATCCGCTGCTTGTTAGTGGACCGTGGTATGGCAACTAAATGACGATCCAACTTGAATGTAAGAAAAAATAACTTTATCAAAATAAAAATATGTCTTTTATAGTAAGTTATATAATGTTTATAGAATGTTTAGTAGTTATTAACTTGTAATTATTTATGTCTAACATTTTTATTCAGCCCTTTTTAACGTCCTACTGATGAACACGGACCTCCCATCAATAAGAAGAGGATCAAGTCCATCGCGATAGCCATATGCGGGTTGGCATTCACATGACTTTTGACAAAATGCTAAGTTCTCAGGTTTCCTCAGGATATTTTCCTTCACCATAAGACGAGTGGTAATCACGTTAGTTATCGGTGCGAGACCCAAGCGAGCGCGTTACTGGACTAGGCTACTATTGCCTTTTTGCCTTATTACCCATATAACATTATATATCAGATACATTATGTATGACTTATTAACCTCAATAGTTAAAGTTACTTTTTCTGTAGTTTTCTTTACTTACGCATAATTTTCCTACGTGACCTGCCGCCGCCATTTTTATATATTCTTGGAATAAACCATAGTAAGTTTTCTAATATAAGACATAATTTTCTCTGAAGAGTTTACATAAGATTATATTAGTAATATTTTAATATATTTATTATTTTTTATTAGCTAGCTTTTTGTTAGCTTATACACAATTTACTAGACAAGTAATTATAAGTTCATTTTACTTACTAAATACCTAAGCAGTATCTGTGGCACAGTCTTGTGATATTTTGCTGCTAAATTCAAAAGAACTGGATCGTCAACTCGAGGAGGAGGCGCATCGCTTTTTCGCCCAAGTATAGCTCCAAAAGGCGAGTACGCCATCACGATAACTTTGTATTCGTTGCACCATTTCACCAGCTCATCGTTGGTTATTGTGGGATTTACCTAAAATTAGACCTTTACGCAAATATGTTTATTTGTTAGTTTTAAAATATGTGGAAACCTTGACAAAATTTGGATCTACAATTTTATATTTTATATTTATCCCGTTCAATTTATTATGGGCAGTCAACAAAATGTTCATTTTTAATTTTGAAAAGATTGTTACGGTAATATATGTCACCTATTATTATTAAAGCGAACATGATATGGTAATAGAATATAAAAACGTGAAATGGTGAGATGAAAAAATACTATACAAAAATTGCCTTAAGATATAACTGTTTAAAATTACTTATTAAAACTAAATATGTAAAACGGGCCACCTCAAAACTAAATCTATACTAAGGCATATTATAAAAAGGAAAGATTTGTATTTTTGTATGTAACGAATAAACTCAAAAACTGCTGAACCGATTTTAAAAACTATTTTACCATTAGAAATCTACATTATAACTGAGTAACATATATGCTATATTTATTACAAGCGGAACCCACGACTTCGCACGCGCTATAACTTGACAATAAGTAAATTGTACAATATAAACCTATTTATAGGCGAACTTAACACACTTAAGCTACTTTTTATAATAATAATAAATTCCTTAGTTCGTACCTCGATTTGTAAAACTGCTGGTTTTATCCTTACATTATCCCACAATCTCTGCATTTGTGTAAGGTTGAAATTCGAAACGCCGATCGATCGAGTGAGGTTATGCTCCTTAGCGTCCTGTAAGCCTTCCCAAGTCACCAAGTAATCCGTACTGCTAATCTGGCCATCATTCTAGATGAATGCAAAATACTAAGTTAATTCTTATAGTAAGTTATAAAACTTTGCTAGAATTTCACGTTACTTAAATTAAAAAGTTCGTACGTTAGATAAAACTTTTAAATAAATATTGGGTAAGGATCGAATTTTCGTTTAGACGTTAGTGATTAATTTCTGATTTAATATTGTAATGTTAGTTAGATCAAAAATAAAATTTTAACATATTATGTATATATGAAAAGAAGAATACAGACAGTTTGGTATTCTCATTTTCATGTTCGGTTAAGAAATATTACAAATATGTGCGACTTTTTGACCGTTTATCACTCCAAATCTACTGGGCTGAAATTAAACTCAGACTAAGTATGAAAAGTATTGCCGACTGCAGCCATTATAATTTTTCCTTTTTACTTAAACTTTATTTGTGTAAAAAAGTTTAGACTGTTGTTTTTATATGAATGTAAATTTAACTACTGATTCTAGGTTTTTACTTAAATATTATAAAAATCACAAACTGAATGCTAGGTGCCTTAACTTTAGGTGCCTAGGTATATTAGATAATTTAAATAAAAAACATAGAAATTGGATACGTTTATAAAAGGGAATATAGGTCGTTAACAGTTTGAAATACAATCTCTTAACAACGTATACTAAGATAAATATATTGTATGAAAACAATATTCAGCTTGAAACAAGTTATACATTCACTGATTGATTCAAAGTACATAATTGTAATCAAAAGCTCTCTTGCAAAGTTTAATACGCCCGCGTAGAATTGTTTATCTTTGATGTTATTCAAACACAAACGAGATTACTTTTCAATTTAACCGCATAAATAGGACATAAATTATGTAAGTCTTTATTATATCGTACAATATAAACAAATAGGTAAGCAAAAATTTCTTGAGTTTGTATTTTTATTACAATTGAATGTTTTTGACAAATATAATTAATTAATGTTTACTGTAGTGGCAAGCAAGTGTACTTTGATTATATCGAGCACAGAAAATACTCTTTTACCTAATCCGTGATATCGAGTATATTTAACACATGCTATAGCATGGTATTTGGTTTACTTTTCATACTTCACCGGGTAAACTGGACTTCGCAATCGTCACTAAACAATGGATTTTATAATATGTGTACAATGTACATGTACATGCACTTTCAAAATAAAAGAGAGAGACACTCCCAAATTTTCAATAACAAAAAATATTGTTGGTACCATATTGACTTTTATATTTAAAACTACTTAGACTTAGCACAAGCGAAACCGCGGGTTCCGCTAGTTAAAATAAATAAAACTTATAAAAAAAGTAGCCTAAGTTACTCCTTATAATATTAGCTATCTGAGAGTGAAAGTCCCGTCAAAATCGATTTAGCCGTTTCGAAGATTAGCTGGAACAAACAGACAGACAGAGAAAATTAAAAAAAATATATTTTTTATGTTAGTATCGTATATACTTTCGTATGCATTTAGTGAAAAGCTGTTAATTTGAAATTAAAACAGATACTTCAATTTTATTTATATGTATAGACGTACAGTTATTGTATAAGATACGTGTAATTTAGATTTTTATGTTAAACCTATATTACATTTCTAAGATTTCTAAGCCAGAACGAATGAAAACTGCACTCCAATAATATAACTCACCGTATACGCCATCGGGTAGTGCATTAAATACAGATCCACGTAATCCATCCGCAATTCTTGCAGCGACTGCCTTAGAGCCGGTATTACTTGGCCTCGTTCATGTCCCTCACTCCATAGCTAAATACAAAAGGAATAGTACGATATCATTCTATTAGAATAGTTAGTCAAAGTTTGTGATTAAATGCGTGTCACATCTACACACTATGAAGACACAACTTTAATTAAATTCGAAATGAAGATATTTTAAACCTAAAGAAACACATGACTTTATAACCATCTCCAATTCAAATATATTTCTTTTGTTGGGTCATTAACACACAGCACCAGAGTACAGTATAGGGTATTAGATAGTTCATACGCTTTATATACATAACTTTTAATAAAATACATAGATATTTAATAACAATAAATGTAATAATATAAAAAAAGTACGACATATTTTAGTGAGGTTTAACAATGCCCCTAGCGGGACTCGAACCCGTGTCCCCTGGCACAGCAAGTACAGTCTCGCATGAAACAAACCTAAAAACCTAATCTACTCGTACCTCACGTGTCAAGTGGGCAGAATCACATAACATACTTGCAGAAATTAAGTGCTGCTTATGCTGCAGTAGATTTATCAGTAATTATAAAACTGCCAGTTTTTTAACTAAACTAGCAGAGTCTGCCTTCTACAAAACTAACCGCATCGCACATCATCAAATCAAATTACTATTAATTTAGTGCTTCATTAGTGCTGGCCATTCATGAAGACATCTATAAAAGTTTACACATTTTTTTATATAAAACAGAACTTACCAATTTAACTAAGCGCTTGATCATTTCGAAAAGCAATTAATTTTATTGTTAATATTGCTTTAGTTTTGTTTTTAAGTTATTTAATTTTATTTATTTACTTTATTTAACCCTAGCGGGACCAACAGCTTCACTCGTGCTAAAAGTCCACTACAATATCATTGATTTTTATGCTATTACTTATGATGTACCAACGAACGGTATCCTATTTAAAAATCCATTTAGTTATTTATTAGCACTACTCTACAGAACCAGCTATAGTGTTTTCCTGTCAGAATTAAATATTTCACTCTACTATATCTTTTACATAGTTCAAATATTGACCCTAGTAATAATCTATCACCATACAAAGATTAATATACGTTCGTACCTTTGCGTTCATTTTTCCTAGAGAGAGATAATGTTTCACTTCGTTCCCAAAAACAAAAGAAGATAATTGAAACTTCTGAATATGATGCCTTACTCAAAAGAACGATATTAGATACTGTAGGCCTGTACCTGCTATTATAAGACATATTAAAACCAAAAACAGCATCTTCTGAATCCATCAAGCCTATTTTCCTTAAACATGAAGCTACTCATTTTTATTATATAAAAGTAAACGATTTTCATGCCATTCTCGATGTAACAAAATTGATTTAACAACGAACACGCGATATACTGCGGAAAAGTAGCTAATTTTCCTTTCAGATGCCGTGAAAAGAAAATCTAATATGAGGAAGAATACGTGTATACATATGTATATTAATACTTACGCACAAAGATCACTTTTTCGCTCCGTAACATAACAGGAACGAGATAACAACAATATTTGATTTTACGCGTAAGACGTTTCATAAAAACGTACCGTTTCGCTTCTTTGAGCAAAATAAAGGTGTTATGGATGAAACTTTAGCTATCAGGATTAGGCGATGCTTTTAACAGGTATTTTTACGTCACATATAAGTCATTTTACAAAAAAAATTAGATAGAACGATTGCATTGTTCGTAATTTTTTTTCAAAAAAGGTTTACTCCAGAGTCCAGTATTATAAATACGAAAGTTTATAAGTTTGTTACTAAAAACGGCTCGATGGATGGGACGCATTTGAGCTTAGAGAGGGTAGTATCACCAGTGATCAATGATCCTTTTTTCGACTTTTGCCTTATTTAGTTTGAAATATACTGAGCATATTCAAAACTTTTTACTTCATTTCAATTAACCTTACTTTTGTTGTGACATACACATCTCGTCGGTCAGCATTGTTGTCGGTTATGTAATTGTGTACTCCGAACCCGACCTCGTCTTCGACGCGGTACAACGTGGCGGTGTCGATGTGCCTGTACCATCGACTGAGTAGTCGTTGGCCTGTACCCAGCCTCTAGCGCCCATTGTACTACACGAGACAGTGAGTGGTTTACTGGTAACTCTCTTGTACCCTATGTAGCATTTACAAGTAAGTATCAAATAAAGTATAAATATAGTGGTATTAAATACTTTTAGAATTAGTGTAACTAACGATTTTTTCTTTATGAAACGAACCCATCTTGCAATAGGACTATTATATGCTTATATATTGACATCGTTCCATAAAATAATATCGATAAGTTAATAGTTAAGTTGTTCATAGTTTGTTCATATAGTTAAGTTTACTTGTAATTTCCTTTATTGTAAATAAAGAAATGTAAAAAAAAATATCGATATACATATACCTAATATGATTAAAAAACATATCATTACTTTCCGACTCATTAAGTATATTCATACCATTTCTTAATTGGTGCTTAATGTTTGAATAGCAAACAACCACGCCTCTTCAAAATTCATAATTATTTATAGCTAATATTAGTAGAATTATTATTATATTATAATTATATAGTTTAGCGTCAGCGAAGCTACAAATTTATAATAAATAAAATTTCTCCCTCCTCCTTTTTTGAAGTCGTTAAAAAGTAGCCTAAGTTACGCCTTATAACATTAGCTATCTGCGAGTGAAGTTCCCGTCAAAATTGGTCCAGCCGTTTCAGAGATTACCCAAACAGGCAAAAAACCCGAAAGGCAAAAATTTTTAAAATTGTTTTTTGTTGCTAGTATCGCAGGTATATATACTTTCATATGCATTTAGTGAAAAGCTGTTACTTTGAAATTAAAAACAGACAATCCAAATTAATTGATAGGTCTTCTTCTTCTTAGTCGTTCGCTCTTGACAGAGTGGTCGTGGTTGAAGATGATGCATTTTCTCTGGCTAATGTAGCTCCTGCGATGTGCCTCCACTTGTAACGGTCTTCAGCGTCTCGGGAGCACTGGACTATGGAGTTTTGTGTTGTAGCTTTTATAAGGTCTGTCCAACGCATGGGTGATCGACCGCGTGACCGCTTGCCTTCTACTTGCCCCTGGACAACGAGTCGTTCCATAGAGTGCTCATTTCGAACAATGTGCCCGAAGTATTTGATGATTCGTCTCTGCACAGTGGACGATAATCTCTGTTTGATGTTAAGTTCCTCTAAAATCGAAATGTTGGTTCGAAACGCTGTCCAAGGGATTCGCAGCAATCGTCGCCAGCACCACATTTCAAGTGCATCGATTTTTTGACGGTCTTTCGAGCGAATCGTCCATGTTTCAGCGCCATAGAGAAATATTGGGAAGACTAAACTTCTCATAAGGCGGATTTTCGTGGCTTTGGTGATATTGCGGTTGCACCAGACTCTTTTTAGCCTATCAACGGCGGATCTTGTGATAGCACATCTCCTTTTGATCTCGTCCTCACACCCACCATTATTCGTGATTGTGGAGCCGAGGTACACGTAGCTTTGGACAACCTCACAGTTGCCAATCGTGGGTATGTTATTAACCAAAATACTTAAATCTAATACTTGTTAAAGAATGATTATTAATTTTAAAGTATAACAAAATTTAAAGCTGTAAAAAAATAAATAAGGTCGAACTTACGTCAGCTAGATGACCCAAGCTAGTCCCTAGGGCTATTGCTGGTATTTCATTGCCGTCATTAAGTTTATATTTAACGTTGTTTGACCCTAAAAGTATTTGTTGTTTTGTTTTATTTTAAAAGCATCTCAACACACAAAGCGATTGAAAATGAAAATGAAAATATTAAAAGTAATAATGATAGAAATTATATTACCTTATGATAACTAAATATACGCTCAAATATATCTATTCTCGTACCAAAATGCCTAGGATTAATAAGAAAAATGCAGTCCAATATCGAATACAATCCATGCTTAGAGACTCTCAGATACAAACTGACGAGACAGTTTATTGATATAACACATCTGCTACTATAGCTGATATGTCACGTTATTGATAAGTATTGATTGTTTTGTTGTTTGTTTGATTGTTTGAATTGAATTATACATTACTACTTGATATTATTAAATTAATACTGACACGTGTTTAACGTACGGTATGAGTTTATCGCAAGATACCTCTAAAATAACCAAAAAAACTATAAAAGCTCACTAGGCAAAGTCAAACGATACTGGTTTGATTAGTCATATGTAACATATATTCAGAATTCATACACAAAGTTGCAATCTGACAAGACCGAAGAGAAGTCAAGCTAAAGTCCATTGTATAATTATTATTATATAATACAGGACTTATAAGTAAAACACAATTTTTTACATTTTTTCTGTCTGTCTCTTTGTTTGTTTTCGCTAATGTTTGCAGCTGAAGATCTTGAAGAAATTTGCAGAATTTAAAAGAAATAACTTACGCAACTTTTATTGTGGAAAAAGAATGGACGAACCAGGCCCGAGAAAAGCGAGAGTGGGTCACTAGATTAAAATAAAACATTTTTAAAATAAATTGTATATATACTTTAAAATATTTCAGCACTATGTAGGTAAATCGAAGCTTAAAATAAAAAGCACGTATCGTAACGAAATCGAGTATGAATAATTGATATGTACTATATTAATATGCGAAAATCAAAAATTGACTTCCATTAAACAAAAAGAAGAGAATACTTAAATAATTCAAAATGAACTGAAATACAGGGTTAATTGAACATGTTTTCCATTCCATATAAAAAGTTTTATCCAACATTTATAAAGTACAAGCTTTTTTATCACGCTTATAGTGTGACAGATATCTATACTTATCACTCCATAGTATAAAACAAAGTCGCTTCCCGCTTTCTGTCTGTCCCTATGTATGCTTAGATCTTTAAAACTACGCAACGGATTCATTTTGATGTGGTTTTATATAATAGATAGATTAATTCAAGAGGAAGGTTTAAATGTATAACTAGAGGAACATGCGGCTTCGCTCGCGCCTAATCTAGGTACTAGTATTATTATTAAGCTAAAGAGTTTGTTTGGTTGAACGCTAATCTCAGGAACTACCGTTCCACTTTAAAAGTTACATCTTTAAAGGTTGACTCACTATAACCTTTTTTATTGTAATAAAATTTGATTTAAGACAGTGCATTGTTTGCGAAAGCATATTTATAAACGTGATCCTTACCTAAATAAAAAAGTTACTCATCATAAGTATTTCATTTTGAACAAAATTGCTCTTGGCATCATAGTTTTGACATACTTCGCAACAAAATAATGAGAACCATCACCGTGTGCAAGACGGCGGCCATGAGGCCGGGACGCCGGTAGCTCTGCGACGTAGGTATTTGGTTTCCAATAACATATGTCCCAACATATTTATTTTTAGTTCTGGCACACTTCTCTACAAGCAATCAACGGATCAACAATATGAAGACTCAAAACACTAGTAGTATTCCTTGCTTTATCAGTATGGAGCATGATGGTTAGTTCTCAATATTTTATATAGGTGTATTGCGGAAGGCGACTAGCCACAGTCGCCTCCCGCAATACACTAAACATGCCGCAGAGAGCGCGCAGTGTGGACCGCGGAAAGACCTTTGTGGCCTTCGACTGGGTTGCCATTAAAAAAACAATAATTGCCGTGTTTCCGATGTCGGATTGCCGTGTTTTAAGGTGAAAGTTAAAAAATTACCGTGTCTCATACAAATGTAATGAAAATGTACACTTCGTAAGGTGCTGATTTAGGATACGGCAACGATTGTTTTGTACCTTGTTATTTTTACTATTTAGTGGCCCCTGATTACCGTATAACATGGCAGTTGCCGTGTAAATGGCAACCATGCCTTCGAGTAACCTCCTCTAATAACCTCTCAATGACTTATTAATAACGAGACATATCAGCTATAGCAGATGTTTAATGTAAATAAACTGTCTCGTCAGTTTGTATCTGAGAGCTGAACATGGTATTCGATATTGGACTGCATTTCTCTTATTAATCCAATTTTTAGTTTTAATTATTAATAGGCAGTTTGGTAGGACCTTATATTTAGTGATCATATTATGTAAGTAAGAATTAAAATTTGTATTAATGATAGAAGTCATATATAAATAAGTTATATAACTTGTATCATAACTGCAAATTTAAATGTTTTCATTTTAATATTAAATCGTGTTATGTGTTAAGATGCTTTTAAAATAAAACGTAATATAAACTAAAAAACATGCAAACAACGTTAAATATAAACTTAATGACGGCAATGAAATACCAGCAAAAGCCCTAGCGACCAGCTTGGGTCATTTAGCTGACGTAAGTTCTACCTTATTTCATTTTTTACACCTTTAAATTTGGTTATCTAAATAAATAATATGTTGGGACATTATTACACACAGCGCCATCTAGTTCCATGGTAAGCTACGAAAGAAGCTTGTGTTACGGATACCAGATGGTTGATATACTACATAAATATAAGTTTAAATACATACATATTATAAATATAAACACCCACGACTGGAGTACAAACATTTTTGTTAACAAACGAATGCCCCCAGTGGGACAGAATATTATAAATTTGAAGAGTTTCTTTGTTTATTTGATCAGACATGCTACATAGCATGGTGGTTAGTTCTCAATATTTTGTTTAGGTGTATTGCGGAAGGCGACTAGCCACAGTCGCCTCCCGCAATACACTGAAGCTAAACACTAAACAGTAAACACGCCGCACTCCGCACTGAGCGCGAGCGCCGAGTAGTGTGGGCCGCGGCAAGTGGCACGTGGTCTTCGAGTGTTGCGATAAGCCGTGAACTGGAGATGAACTATTGTCATACTGTTGATAAGAAGTGATGTGCGATTGTAAAATGTTTAATTGTACGTGTAAAAAGAAACACACAAATAAACGTAGTAATATATAGATTTAACCTACTAGTTTATCGATCAAGCAAAGACAAAAAACATGAATTTAAAGTAAATAAAACAATGTAATATTTACTCACATAATATAATTCATTCAATTAATGTATCCTAAATAATTTTAGGGGTCGTCCATAAATCACGTGATCTTTTTTAAGCAACTTTTTAGACCCCCCATCCCCCATGGTGATACGTGGTGAGGTTTAAGATTAGCCCCCCCCCCCCCCCCCCCCACTCAAAATCACGTGTATTTTTTTACAAAGTACCTTAAAAAATCTGAATATTATTTTTGAATATAATCATCTAATATAATTTTGGTAAATTAAGCACCGTGATAAAAATGTAAAAATTTTATTTAGAAGAAAATCGTGAAATTTTACTATTGTACCTGAAGCAAATACTGGCTCTCTCACACATGCTCGCTATACTACTGCGGAGAAGGAAGTCATACAATAAAGCACTGTCATTCTACTCGAGATACGACATACTCTACTAAGACGTCATGGCTGTCGATAACCTTATTATTTCACACTTCTGTGTGGACTTCTGCAGCCTTTTTTTAAAAGTAAATTTTTTCAAGATTTGTTGTCCTTCCTTGTCCATGAAGTTGGGTTCCATAAGAGTCATGCGGAAGTATGAGTCCAGCCTATGTGACTGGGAGTGACGCATAATATACTTAGGCTACTGCTCCTTTTTCCGTAGTTTTTTTATGCACTAGCATCTACAGAATCCTTACGACTCGACTAAAATCCTGACAGAATTTTCTTTTTTCTCATTAACAAAATCAATGGGATTAGGTGGTTTACGTTTATGTATGGTCTTTGACTGTATGCATACCCTCTAGTTTCGGCCGACGGTCAATTAACTTTGAGCACTGGGTAGGTACATCACCCGGTTGTAACAACTAAAGTTAAGTCATAATAGTATTCACTTTTCTTAAACTTTCAGTGCTGATATTCACATATGTAAATTTAGTAAAAGTTTTTGAGAATATCATTAAAAATGTATAATTCGTCCGTCTGTAACTTATAACTACTACTATAACAATGTAACGTTACTTATAATTTATGTATGTCTTAATTTTTATACATGATATTAATGGAAGTATGTCAATACTTTTTATAAGCAATCCAAAGCAATTAAGACCAATCGGTTCATTATTACAAGTTTCCATTCTTACTAATAGCGACGCTTCGTGTGTCTGGGAGAATGTTTGGCCCATCCTATTGGTCTCATCATCTGTTATGAAGAATTTATAATACACGATTTTTTAAAGCATAGCATAGCTTTTAATAGTGCCATTTCTTGCAATAGTAGTTCCCGTACATGTCTTTTCAGAGAAGTTTTGGAGGTGACTAGGCTTATTATTATAAAAGTTCGGTCCCAACGGTGAGTAAAAAAAAATCACGTGATAACTCACTACACCCCCCCTCCCTCCTGGTGATATTTCGTGATTTTTTTCGAACCCCCTCCCCCCCCATTCAAACATCACGTGATTTATGGACGACCCCTTATTTTATACACAAAAAATAAAATATGGTGCTAAAACTCACTAAACACGTGTAAATTAGTTACACGTTGTCTTTTTATTCACAGCAAAAATTAAATAGTCGAAAATTGTAAACAAACTCCAACTGTTGGAAACGTAATTTTTGCATACTGATTTAACCGAATGCATTTGTTTAGCAGACACCAGCTATTACATTTTACCGCACTATAGAGACTAGCGATTTGTTTTCTCGCAACGCGCCGGACATAATTAGTTGTACACTAATGAGAGCAATTTAAAACAAGCTGCTATGTTCTGTACAAACGTCCAGTCTGCCAGTAGTTTCTTTGTACTTTTTTCTGATGGTTTAGATATTGCTAAATGACTATTTTATGAATCTCTAACTTGTGACAGGATAATTATTATGTTTTTAGCCTATGAGTCATAAATAATACTACTGTAAATTTAATTTCAACCAAATCTTTAACATTAATTTATAGTAGTGAGCAGTAGGAATAATATGTTAATAAAACATAAACAAAGTTTGAATTAATTATACTTGGAATATTTATTTAGCAAAATCAAAATTATGAATTCATGAATAGAAGGAAATCGATGCCCGTGAGCTATCAGCGTGGAAATTGGATAGCTCCAAGTGATTAATGTTCAAACACACAACATAAATTACGAGTGTTTTCGGAATCTCTCCATGATTAGTATAATATCGTGTGTATTCAATATATTAAGTACGTGTAGGATGCCTCTACTGTGTTTCGTTATTAAAATGTAATTTATTTATTATTTATTTTCGTATAAAATTTAATATATTTATAAAAAAATAAAATCACATTGATTTAGTTTATCAAATTTTAATGACGACCGCAAACATACGCAAATTAAATTTTAATACATTTACAGACCCATATTTTATTTCAATACCATATTTTATTAAAAAACTTACTTTAAATTACATAGTGAGAAGTAAGTTTGAAAAATAACACAAAAACTGAACTTTAAGTTTAACTGGACTAACCGTGCGCGACAACACTAACTACCTGAATAACGAGATCAGACGTCGGCTGACAGCTTTATTTACAGAATGTCAGGAACTTTTTCGCATGAATTTTTCACTTCATTCATCAACGTTGTCGCTGTCGGAGAGAGAAATTCTTGACGTCACTATTACATTGCACTGCCAAAGGAACAGTCATGAAATACGATACAAATATATTTTTGCACTTCGACTTCAATTTTACTTGAAAGACTATTAGATATTTAAAAAAATACATGCTTTTTGTTATTATTATAGTTTATATAATTATTCGATGGTAAGTAGACAACTATTTAAAATTGTTTTCTGTCTATATCGCTTTACAAATCGTTATGATTCCACAACGATGAGTAGACCTACAGTTTCATTTATAAGAATTTAACTAGTGGATTGAGGTAAATGAGCCGTAAATTACTTGCGGGACTTTATAAATCTTGTAAATATAAATAATTGAAAGAATAAACAAAATTCTGCTATATAAAACTAATTGAGGAATAAAACCACCGCAACGCGAACAAGATCGGCCTAGTTCACAGTATTATTTACAGTCTAGATTTTTTCACAGACTCACTTCAGTAAGTCCTTGTTCTCGGTAATTACATCGCTAGTCGCTACACTACTCACTCAAGTAATCCACTCTGAAATATGACCGTATTATCAGATTTCATTGGGAAGCCCCTTGTTGTAGACTTAGAAGTTATGAGCTGTGTAACTTTTATATACTAACATTCTGTGTGCCATTACAAATATACTATAATAACATGGCTGGTAAAGGATGTTGTTGCCCACGTTTTCATGGTAATAAGTTAAGTTAAATTCAAGAGATACTGAATGCCTAACTTATTTTTTTATTTTTATTATGCAATTTTTAGATATTATATGCATACTGTATATGAAGTCCTCTAGACTACTAGAAATAAAAATATTATTGTGAGGAAGTTTCGAATACGTATATGAGTGTACATACATATTTTATAAAATTTTGATAATATAAACGTCATATAAAAAAATTTAAAATAAACTTTCAGATTAAAAACTTTATTAATAGGGAGGGGATGCCCTCTAAATAAATTTTCATCCATAGGTAATTTACCAATAAAATACATCGCCAACCGAATTATAGCACCACAGTGTGTCCCTTGGTTTTGCGGCCGGCCGGATTGCCGAACGCTAATGAGAAAACTACAAGATAAGTACACAAATCGAGCAAGACAATTTTTTATACCTAGCCTAGTTTATATAATGTAGAAACAATATTATAGTTGAAAGACATCACATTCTCCCAGTTGGAGCAAATTGTTCACCACTTATCGATTTATATTGATGTCAATTGACATGTTTCGATATTGGAAGATCTGTTTGGAATCTCCAGATTGGATTTTGATACAAATGTCTAGTACGTTTAGGTTTCGTAAATTCTAGAAGAGATATCGCTTTACAATCTAAAGCTAAATCTCAGTAATTATTGATGCTTCTTAAACAAGGTAGGTATCATGAGAATGCTTAATTTTAAATACGTAATTATATTAAAAAGTTAGACTTTAATCACAATGTCATTAAAATAGTATACAAAATAATTAAAAGTGTACATTTTTTAACACGTGAGAATCGTACAACTACTTAACTAAATAATACAGTTAGTGCAATAATTAAAAACCAAAATAAATTGCATTTATAAAGGTAATCAAATTTAAATTTTTATTCTTTGAAACTTGTATGTCATATGCGACATTTTTAAGATAAAGTAGATAAGTATACCATGTTATCTCTTTTTAAACCGAGCAATTCTCAATCTTCACTGTGTCTTTTCCATTCTACTCGACATTGGCGAAGTAATTTGTGCCCAAATGGCACGCCTAAAAGCCACAGAATAAAGAACATGAACATGAACAAGTATACCATGTTTTCAATTTTCGGAATTTATATAGTAGGAAGATAACCAACTCAGAATAACTGAGAGTCTTGGAAATCTAAGAGAGGAATTTGCTCGATCGTATTTTCCCCTAAGTATTCTTTAAAGCCCGATATAATGGAAATCCAATAAAGAAAGATTGTGATTTTGTAATGTAGTTCATAATATTTATGATAAACTAGTTTATGGCTGCACCGTACGTGTAACCTTGATTCCCTCGGGTGCCTTCTAGTTTTCTGAAGAACTTAACTATTTTCTAATTTATTTTCATTTAGTTCTTATATTTTAAACAGTCTTATCTGCAGACTGTTCTAATTATAAAACTTGTAAAAACCTCTCCGGTTGTGAAAAAAATATAAGTAGGTAATTAACTAAAAAAAATCCTAAATTCAATAGACAGACATAGAAACCTACATATAATTTATATTATAGATTATACAAAATGACGAATTTCATTTTTTTTCTCTTTATAAGTTTACCAACAACTTTACATAATACAAATACACAATACATTATATTATAAAAATACAGATCTAAAAATGTATAGCCACCTACAGGTAAAAAACACAGCATGCATAATTTGAATTTAATAATTAGGCAGCAAAAGCATAGCATTTTTTTATAAATATTTTTATATTGATAAAGAAATATTATTGAAATACTCATTATTATACGAGTAGATATCTATAGTTTTAAGAATTTTGTTTGTCTGTCTGTCCGTCTGAATCAAAAGAAAACTACCGCATGAAAATATCTCATCTCACAGAAACGTATACTCACTTTTGCAGGAACCAGAACACAGTCAGAAAGAGTCACTACTTGCTAATAAGTACATAATACAGATTGATGTTTAATTAATATCTAATTTATTTATATTGTGTACTCAATGTTTTATCGAAGTTTGTAACATAGTCTTAGAAATAGGGAACCAAAAATAAACTTCACCTCACGTACCTCAATTTAACAGGGGTGCAAAATCTAGAACAGCTAAAGCTAACAAAGTCCTAAATTATTTTCACTGAAGCACAAACTTGATGACAGGGGAGTAAAGCCAGTTAGAGTTAAAGTAGTACGTAAAGTAGTAAGTTGTAGTGAGAAATGTGATAAATTGTTACAAGAGATATAGGTAGTTGTAACTTTGAAAACTTATTATTAAAGAATATCTTACAATATTCTTATTAAGTATTGATCGATTAAGATTTTATTTTGACTCTCATTTCCTGCCATCTGGGCTTCCCCATACATTCATCAAATTTTCATAAATAGTGTTGTCATTATTTTACAATATTTTTAATATTTGTATCTACGGTACTATAACTACTTTATTTTAATTAATAAAATAATTTGTAAAATAATCAGACAGAATTATAAAACATACATGTTATATATTAATATCGAATATTGAGCTCCTTTAGCACTTTTGCGCATAATTGTACTGCAGGTATTTTGTTTGCTAAAGAAGGATAATTAATGTAGAAACGTAGGTAGTAACCTCTAATCCCTCCAAGGCTACAAATTCTCAGATGCTTTTATCTACACACAAGTTGTTTGAAATACATGGCATTAAAAGCTAATTCTTCCTGCTTGAGGATATAAACTCATTTTTAAGTAATAAAGTTTTAAAATTGTATTTATATATTATAAAATATCAAACCTAGGTGGCACAGTCAAGATTTTATTCTTTAATCGCTGAAGTACCTAAAGAACCTTGGGACTGACATATTATTTTGGCTGTTGCTAGTCATCCGGTAATCGTATGAATAAAAAAAGATATTATTCGTCCGACTATTGTCGGTTTGTACGAATATCTATCACTTTTTTGATTTCTAATATAAAATAAGCGATTTTTATGTGCAGGAGATATACCTATGCCAAAAATAAATAAAAAATTACCTTAACCTACCGAGCTGAAAATTTATTATTAAGATCCCATCCACTTTTAAGTCCAAGAGTTTTTATATGTAAAAGAGCTGGTTTTATAGAATCGTCCTATGAAATTTACATCACTAACACTCACTAAGAGGATGTACCTACATCAAATCAATGTACTTACTAGAAAATGGTATTTTGTCAAAACTACTGTAGAAACATCCGCAATTGCATACACGAGTATGTTAAAATTTAAAAAACAAATTAATTTCTCGTTGAGCCATTTAAGAAGCAAAAGTGTCAGTCGCGATATATCAAACACCAATAGACGGACGAATAATATTTAATTTATTCGTCCGCTTAGCGGATGAATAGACACTTCGTATTATTTTACAACAATTCAAGTTATCGTTTAAAATTGGTAAATTGATCTAGTCTCTACTAGTAGGTAGATCTACAGCCTAAAAATTTTCTAAGAGTTTTTCATTGTACGAGAACATCATTAGATATTAGAAAGAGTTTCTAAATTTAAAAGACAGACATAGTTTCATATGTACCTACATTTTACACATTATAATTTATTCTATAGATAAAGAATAATGTAGATATTCAAAAGTCAATTTATGTTCAATAATTTAAAATTTATATTTGTATATTACATGACTGTATAACCGGTAAGTTCAATATGCATAAAAACGTATTCAACGTGAACGCTTACACATCCACACGCTACCTGCCTATTGTGAGATATTAAAAACCGAGCCTCGAGCTATCCTTTTGACCCTTTTTATTAGCAACGTTCACTTGTTCCACGTTATTAAGCTTTGATTGAAAAGGGTTGCGATATCAAACTCGTATTTTTCTCATAAAACCTATTCATAATAGCTATTGAAAATATATCCTAAATAAATGTGCATTTTTCCTTCCCGGTAATAGGAGATAAAAGAAATCCTGAAGATTGCTACTTTGATAATGAGCATGTGATTCAGTGGCGTTGGCGTATTATACTAAAGATGAAGCTGATCACAAAAAGTTCTTCGGGAATTGTAAGGTTACTAAACCCTCTCAATTAACAATTTCCGAACTAAATAATCAAACTTAACGTTTATCTTAGTATTCGTAACTTAACTCGCAAGATATATTCGTATGAGTAGTTATATGTTATGGTCCTCATTATATTACGTTTTCATATCCCTCATTAACCTAGTAGTTAACCGGGTCTGTCGCAGGTTCGATTCACAAATCAGACCAGAAATATTAAGAAATTTCTAAGGAAATAATAATTCTTTTCATATACGAGTATGTCTCTTAATTTAAAAAAACGTATCATGTTACGGTATGTTATGTATATGCTATATTAACTAACTACTTAAACAAGTAAAATAATTATATTATATACCCAATAAACAAGGATAATTTCGTTGTACCAATATTTGACAGTTCTTCCCGCAGGCACTTACAACTACGAGTAGGTAGGTACTCGCTCTCACTCACTTTAAGAAGCTTTTCTAAAATTCTGTAATATTGTGTTTGGTAGATAATTTTATGAACAAAATTGAACAGAAATAAACTACTCAATGATAAATTATAGTTTATAAAAATTTATATTTAAATAAAAGTTTATAAAAAATTTAAGATATTAATTAAAAAATACCAAAAAAGTTTTTAGTAATCAACGATCTTCTAAATTTACTGAAAACTAATCTTTCATATAGGTAACGTATATGAACGGAAGCAATAAATTATTGCACGTGAACGCTTTATGGCTAAGCTCTCAGGAATTGGACGGTAATGTTTGAATGTGCGAGTATCGGTCTATTTTACATAACTAAACTAGCTCCCCAATAGCACCCCCTTCGTACTTTCAAATCGGAGGAGTCGTAATCTATCGTCCTCTAGAGGTAACGATAAATTGGACACATGCTCTCTAAATCTTTTGTGCTACGAATGCATAAGTTTTGTTTCGGTTTAATGAGAACTACTCGTATTTGCAATCAATCCCATCTGAGCTGAACAATAAATATTGTTAAAGTACGAGGTATAGAATATATTCTTTTTATTCACGTTTCTTTCCCGACTGGTAAAGTCATGGCATCACTGAAAATTTTTAATAATTTAATGATAAAAATATTTTGAAATTTAAATTGGCTCTTAAGCTTGTAAATTAATTATAGCACCTATCTGCAAATATAATTAAGGTATTTCAAGGAATAGCATCGGGTTCGGATTTATGTTTTGCGCTTTCGTGAGCAAAAACTTAACTGTAAGAATAGTAAACTGTAACTTGAAAGAAGGGTGTCCCGTAGAACCGCTATACAAGCATGTATGGAAGATCGTAAAAGGATAGGGATAGAAAATATATAAAATATACATGAACGTAGGAAAATTATAGAAGGTATGTTCGTTCTTTGAAATACAAGATGATAATAATAAAAAAACTCCATTAATGCACAAAGTTCCTTTAAAAATGAGGCTTAGTTAATTACTAAGAGCTTTAAAAGTAAAAGCAAAATTTCCACTAATGGATCTTGTCAAATACATACCTCAATTCAACTCATGCGTTACGAAACAGACCAATCAAAGTGTCCAAAGTGTAAGTAGCTAACAAGATCAGGATCTGTTTTAATTCGCAAAATGTACAGGTTTTTCCGTTCAATTTTGCTCCGGTCAATTTATCAAGCTAGTGTCTGTCCGACTGCCGAGCAATTATTGATGTCGCACTCCATTACCACCGGTGGTAATTACAATCGACCGTACCCATCCTGTGTAGCCCTTAAACCCGCTTGTTCTAGTGGTACCGTTTAAAGCTTACGCTAAAAAGTAATATGATACGAGTAGGTAAGTGCTATTTAAAGCGTAGCTATGATATTGATTTCGCAATTATGTTGTATATAAACTTTAAAGAATTTTATTCTGAAACTAACCTTGTTTGGAAAAATAAATGTTTCACATTTATAACCGACTTCCCAAAAAAAGAGGTTTTGTGTTTTTCTATACGTATGTTTTTATGTATGTTTATCGATTTCTCGGAGAGGATTTGATCAATTTTACTAATTTGAAGGCATTGTATACCGAGGTGATTCCATAAAATTTTTTTTGATAGGAAATATATCGTTTATGAAATATTACTTTTAGAAAGTCGGGAGAAGATATGAAATTTTAAGTATGTTAACAGATCGTTTTAGTGCCTATTTATATAAACGTAGCTCCAATTAAGTATAATTACATCACTTTACTTTTTTTTAAACAGAAACACATTCTATTTTAAAATAAATTGTAAAAAATAATAGTATGTGATTGATAAACGCTGAGATAAAAACACAGTGTATTCGACAGATGTCCATAAGATATCGGTTACCGAGCCCCCACACGCGTTGAACCTTTTTTATTGGCAACATTTCACTCGTTCTGCGTTGTTAAACGTTTGACTGAAGCGGGTCGCGTTGTCAAATTGCTCTAATATTTTAGAACGTTATTTAGGAAGCACTCTACATTGTTAGTAGTTTTAAATGGTACAAATGAAATACACGCATAGTATTTGCAAGTTGCAACCAGCTAAGTGTTTTAGGGTATAAATAATGAAAAATATGAATTGAGAGATGATATTATAACTTTACATGGCTATCTTGGTACATGATGCTAGAAGTGTTGATAACAATTTTAATTTAATTAAAATTATATGTTTTACGTGTAGTGTATGTTTGTTACTAACACGCTGAAACTGGGCGAATTTATATGAAATATAGACAGACTGAATAAAATTTTGTTGAATTTTAGACTGGAAGGATTTAGGCTAGGCTAAGTTAGGCAACAACGCGTAAAAAAATACTACAAAAAAATGTACTTTCAAATATTTCATATAAATTACAGCTGTCTTCTTTTGCCAGTTTTTCTCAGGGTTCAGGCATTTTCTTTTGACCGAGGGGTTGAATCCGTTTAATAAACAAATGCTTTACTTTCAGCGGATTACAAAATTGACATTGAGTTAATATTTAATCCTTGAAGCATACTGAAGGAAATGTGCATATATTGAAGTGCTGAGTTTGTTGCTTTATTATTTCTTATAAAAAGTAGTATAAAAAAATCACAAACAAAATAAATAGTAAAGTAAATATTTCCAGGAAGAAAAAACCCTGTATCTTATTCAATATTCAATTTCGTTTCAAATTACATTCGGTATTAAATAAGACAGAAATGAATATTTAGGACAGATTTCTTTTGTCATTTTCCACAACACGACGCCTCTCATCGAACGCTTATAATAGAACCTCGCAAATAAAATGTTTTTCATAAAACATCGCTTTGATAAACACGTCATTCAATTGTGCGTTACAAAAATAAGTCTGAAATATAAACAATGGGGAACAAATGAATTGCTTATGTTACGAGATCGAGTCGTCCATTTTACTTTTTCTTTTAGATAAAAGTAATGAAATCTATTAGAAGTTACCTAATTTGTAAGATGATAAGGATTCTTAGTTGAATATATATTATTTGGCATTGATAGCTTGTATTTTAATACTTATACTTTTACTATTATTATATTGAAACAGGTACAAAGTTTTTTATCTTACATTTTTATACACTGTAGTAAGTAATGATGAACTTGATGTATATTGACTATTGTTGTACCTATAATCTAATAAAAAAAATATTTACTTTGTTAGACGCTGTAAGCAAGAGTACATTGAAAATTATCATGAAATCTAATTTCATATACATATAATCTTAATGAAATAATTAAATTAATGCAAACGCCGGCCGAATTTTAATTAAAAATATAATATTCAATTAAGAAAGACAACCTTAGTATTTATCATGAGAACTCGTAGGAACAGTTTTAAAATTGGGAAGGTAACAAAATTAATGTAATTCATAACACGTATTTAAGCTGAATTTTAAAAGAGAGAAGACATAATATATAAGTTTAAATATAGATTATATAAAGTACATGTGTATGTATAACGCATACATTTAAAATATCAATAAATTACATAATATATTTCGTAATATCTTAGTAGGCACCTATGTATATAATAATTGTCATACATATATAACAATAATTGTACTATATATCACCTGATACTGGCTGTACTTTGATTTAGTCCTTGTATTACCTTACTACTCTATGAAAGAATTATGGTCTTCGACAACATCTTTTCCAGCTTATTCCACTCTGTAGCGTGTAATCTGTTAAATAAATAAAGGTAATAACTATTAACTTATTAATGTATATTTAATAACAATGTTTAAAATAAAGAAAGATAACTTTTATTTTCCTGTCCATAATAACGGACGGGAAAAAACTTTTCCATTACAACGAATACATATAAGGAAAAACTCTGCTTTATATTTTGTTATTTACTTAACTTATCACCATATATAATGTACGTGTTGAGTTAACATGAGAACTCACGGAAGGAAAATCCGTGTAGATTTGATGCGCTTGTATAAATATACTCGATTCAATATGACCTACTGTTATTTAATCCGAATAAATAAATCCAAACACGTATAACTAAAAACAATAGAAATTGTAGATCAAATACGGTAAATCAAGAATGTTTGTTCAACATACAGTAGAAGGCATACATATTTAGGTCGTCACTAATTCACAAAGCCAGGAACAAAAATCAACTATGTATGTGGAAATTGGGAGAGTTCGTTAGCCCAATGCATTTATACGATGTCCTTTTTTATACCATTGTGTTTTTGTTGTAGGATTTCTTTTTTGAAATTTCATTTTGCATCAAAACTTGAAATAATTTTTTGTTTTAAAATATAGGATTATCTCAACATTTAAGTCGAAAGTCTGTACCGAATAATTAAAAAAGAATTAAAAACGTATTGAATTCGAGACTTTTATACGATCTTTTCTATAACAACTGTACCGAAGTAATACCATATTTCGCAGAACAATTTGTATTAATCCGTGAATGCCTCGATATAAATCACGGCCATTGTTTTCCCACCATTTGTATCTATGTGTAGTGTTAACATAATGACATGTGTAACGTTTAATTAAACAATATGTACACATATCCTAATTAAACATAAACGAATTTCGAATACAATAGTCCATATATTTCAGATTATCGAACTATTACAAAAAATATCTTGTACTTATTTTCAGTTCAATCTTGCCCTCAAAGAAATATGTTTAGTGCCAGGATAAAAACTTGACTATGGTTTTCTCCAAGACTTTTACCTATTGGCTCTAATCCGCGGTCTTATACACGTAAATAATTCTAAAGCGTACTCGTAAATAATATAATATAATTATGTATAGAAGTTTATATCCTACAGCGCTATTTAATCTCTCCAAAAACCATCATGAAATAACTTAAGGATTTACGGTGTTCTGCAAACGAAAATTAGGACTTTTATATATAAGTATGTATATGTGAAATACAAATTGACTTGGAATAAGATACTTGGCGCTCACACAATTAATGCTATGTAAGCATATTATAAATGTGTATTATTATGTTATTAAAAATGTTTTCCTTGAAAAAATATTTCTCAAACAAATCTTATTATACTAAAGATGCACTTCAGAAACAGCAACATGAAATGGGATTTAGAGAAGACTAATTTTATAACACACTAGCGACTCTTCCTCAAATTGCATACTGGCATATATTTTTAGTATGTTTTTAAACTAATTATAATGTGTTTTTAGAATTATACATTATATCCCCTTTGCTAGAAAAATAATTTATTCCCTATACGAACCCCCACTTTTCAAGTCATTATTTGCAAGAAAACTGTCCTTTTCAGTGTCTCAAACAATCTTTACACTGAAATTCAACGAAATCAGTTCAACGGAAACTACATTTATTCCTTACAAACAAACGATAACCTACCTACAAAAATGTAGATATTATTAAACTGTTCCTTCATATCATTTTAGGATTCCGAATACCGTTACTCTAGAGATTAAAAATAGCCCGTATATTTTGCACAAAAGCATTTATATTAATACATACTGCTATTAAATAAGAGGAAACAGAAAATCGCAGTTACTGAGAAGAATCTAATTCCTTTTCGTGTTGTTTTCACCTTTGTATTGACCTGGTAGTTTACTGATCTTTGAGACTTTGACATTAACTTCTTCGAGATAAATTATTTAGTTATACATAGACGCATATTATTATAATTTAAGTAGGTATAAGGTACCATTATACATTTTCTTCTACATTCCATCTTCTTTCGAATGTCGGCAATCATTAGGGCAACTACATTCATTTGATTTATCGGATGCCTTCCGTTAAGAGCACTTAAAGATCAATTTCTACGTATATTGAATCTCTCTTTCTCTTAAACTACAGCAAGCAGATATCATGATTAACGTTTTACATAGTTTTATCTGTACACTGTGGCACTTGATTTTAGCAAATGTATAATATACGAGTATGAATAATGTAGCCTTCTGACATATAACACTGGTGGAAGATTACTGATTTCGAATTTTAGTTTATTATCTTTAATTTATGTGCTTTAATTACAGTAATTACTGAATAATATTTGTTATTTTAAGACCCTTGAAACTTCAGTGGAAAATCATACAAAAGCTTTTTACAGTCGCTTGCTAGCAGCTCATTCAAAACTTTTGAATATTTGGGTAACTAGATTATTCAGCTATAGCCAGCGAAATATGAAAATAAAGCAGAGAAGGATTACGTACTCCGACTGGGTGGTAGGTAGGTACTACAAAATGTATACGGCTTACGAAATAAACTTAGTTTAAATTTATTATTCTATGAACTACACATTTCGCGTCCATTTCGATTTATAATACCACTTTAGCGTATAAAGTTTATTCATATTTGCCTAAACAAATAAATAACACACATCGTTGACACCGGCCCGCAAATATTTATGTATAATCCGAGCTGGCGAAAAAGTAAACAGAAAGGGCCCGAGTTCCGACCCGATTTCCGAGTTAATTGGGAACATTAGTCATGCCCGGGTCGCCGCATGACCACTTCGCCTGTTATCATAATATGATTTGTGACACTACTGAAATATATGACCAACGTTATAAATTACATTAAACACCATTTAAAGCTTCGGGGTAGATTTAGTCACTTGTGTACGGGGGAGAGTGTCAAACTCGAATTAGTTTGAGATTTCATTACAAATTTTGTTTTAATTTGACCCTTATGCTGTAAGTTTAGAAACTGTAGTTAATCTTTATGATAGTACTAGCGAATCATTCAGTAGTCATTCAGTAGTTTTTAAGTGAAAGAGTAACAAACATCCATCCATCCATACATACTTACAAACTTTCGCGTTTATAATATTAGTAGGATATTAGTAGGATACTATTAATATTATTTTTGTCATTATTTTACGAAATTTATTGATTCAAAACAATAATACATACCTATCTACATCTATAATATATAGATATACATTATTAATAAAATTGGAGTGTCTGTTTTTAATTTTAAATTAACAGCTTTTCACTAATGCATATAGAAGTATATACGACACTTGCAACAAAAAACGAATTTTTAAAATTTTTGTCCGTCTGTCTGTGTGTTTCATCCGGCTAATCTCTGAAATGGCTGGACCGATTTTGGCGAGACTTTCACTCGCAGATGTTATAAGGCGTAACTTAGGCTACTTTTTAACCGACTTCTAAAAAGAGAAGGTTATATTTCAGAAATTTTATTTATTTAACTAGCAGAACCCGTGGCTCCGCTGACGCCATACCCGGCGACGACCCATCCGGGACGAAACCGAGCAAAGCGAGGGTGAGTCGCTATTATTATACTGTATAGTAGTGCTATTCTAGCTTGTCAAATTATTGTATATCAATTATATTAAAAATTATTGGAACGAAGTTCCTTACGGCAGGCTGGAGGAGATAGGGATTTTGCTGCGCGACCGAACTGAAAAAAATGTGATAGTAAAAGCGTGGAATAAAACCGTTAAATAGTGCGCAGGCGCGATAGTCGTCATAGTAACAATGGCAAGTGAAGTAACAAGTGACTTGAATGCAATTGACAATGATAGTAGTGGGAAATTATTTAGTGCAAAAGAATTAAATACGTAAGTATTAGTTTATTTATAAATATAAAATATTTTACATTGGTTATTTTATTATTATTATTTTACTTCCGAACATTTACATAACATTACTCATGTACTATATTAATATAATTCTATCTGATTAATGTTTTAGAACAAAAGTAAAGTCTTACAGTAAATGTGTGAGCACTGGAAATCTAATTCGTCACCTTCGCGATGTTCATGGTCTACGAGAAAAGGGTATAGCTGCTAAAAAGACAATACAAGATTTTTTTACTACCAGCAGGCCTTCAACTTCAAAGCAGAGTATATCCTCAGCGTCGTCAACTAATGACAAGTGGTTACTAGCGCGAGATCTAGCTCTCTGGTTTTGTCGCTCTTTGATGCCATTTAACTCAGTATCAGACAAATGAATGCAGGACTTTTTCATGGTAGGTACACGTGGTGTACGTAGATAACTTAAAATAAATTATTTCTTCATTTAATCCATAGACTTGACTTCAATGATTAAAGTTAGTTACCTTTTTTTAGAAATACAAGGTAATTGGGAACACGGCAGATTTACCATCTCATTTTACAATATCTGGAACGGCTCTGGACGATGTATTTGAAAGCTGTTTATCACATGTGAAAAAGACAATTCAGCTAGATGCGTCATGCTGTGGAGCAATAACCTTTGATTTGTGGCGCGATCAATATCGGAGTCAAAATTATATCACTTTCACATACCATTATCTGACAGAAGGTATATATTTTTCCCCTTTCCTTTATTTAAAGTACAATGTAAAGTGAGAATCTAATTGTAACAATATGTTTTATACAGATATGCAACTCAAATATTTCACGTTATTGACGACCTTAATAACCGAAAAAAAACTGGTTGCGATATGATCGCTGAAGTAAGAAATGACTTTGGATTGCTTGATAAAACTATTTTTGCTGTCACGGACGCCGGAGCAAATATTAAACGTGCAGTCGATTTGGCTTCACTTAACAGTCATCCCTGCTTGGGCCATGGTCTTCATAATTTGGTGAATGTCGATGGAATAAATTCGACCCAAGAAGTAAAGAGACTGGTTACAAAGTGCAAAAAATAGTGAAGAAGCTGCGATATAGATTTCCTGAATTAGAAGCTGAAGCTGATAAGGAACAGCGAAAAATAATTGTTTAACTAGAAAAAACAGGAGAAGATTTGGAAAACGACGAGAGGGATCCAATTTTTGATAATTTTGTGTACGATTATAATGAGATGGATGATGGCGATTCCAGTGAAATCGATGATTTTATGAAGCCAATACCAAGCATAAAAAATTCGACACCGACCCGCTGGCACAGCGTTTTGGCCATGCTAGAAAGTTTAAATCATTCTTGCAATCGTTACGCTGTCAACATCTTGCTTGACAAAATTGGCGAAGAGCAACTTAAATTAAACAATTTTGAGTGGAAGTTAATGACAGATTTACTCACATTTCTAAAAAAAATCAAGGTCATTCTAGAAATACTAAGCTCTCAAAAATCCACATCTTTAAATGTTGCGCTGATATTCCGATCAGAAATTAAAGACGCACTACAGTCCTCAGATGATGATGAACCACTTGTATTGTTAACTTCTTCTTCTTAAAAGAAATATGATGGATCAAAACTAATAGTGGCTGCTACTTTATTAGACTGTCGCTTTCAAGGGATACGTGAAGTAGATGTGTATCTTGAGATTTCCAATCAAACAAGGGTGTCTTTCTTATCAGATTACATCAGAGAAATTGTTAAAAGTCGTCCACATCTAATCCCTTCTATGGAGAGTTCTGAATCTCAAGCAGTAGCAAGACCGACTACGACATCTGATACCGTTACCGTTAGTTCCTTTCTAATCAGGCTTTCCGAAAAGCATTCTAGCATTGAAACTCAGTCTGTACCTGTAGATGATCCAATTGAATAAGAATGTTGGAAATATTTTGCAACATGCAAGCTGCAGGATCTTAAAGATGTAGATTTCTTGAATTACTGGCTTGTAAATAAGGATTTTTTCCTGTGGCTTTTTTCGCTAGCGACGTCGATTTTAGGAGTACCCGCAACAAGTGCGCCTAGTGAAAGAGTTTTCTCGACCGCTGGGTTAGTTTTGTCTGCCAAAAGGTCTAGATTGACTTATAATCGTGTAAACAAAGTGATATTTATTCATGACAATTATGTGCATGCAAAAGCGCTATTTTATAGTAGTCCAGATTTATTTAATTTTATTTATGTCAGGTTTCACTTCACATTTATTGTTGATTAATGTAGTACAATATGTTTTTCAGATTCAAGATTATTGTATATTTATATTTTATATAATATATATTTCAGGATTATTTTACGTTTCGGTTGCGGTGATTTTGTAAATCGATCTCATCGGATGGTTTACAAAACAATTTTGGGTTTAATAAATCTAAAGCTTTGTTTTCTCTTTAAGATAATTAGGTAAATGAAAATATTCAAATTACTACTAAACTCTATTGTTATATTTATTTTATTTGATTTCATTTTAGTTTTACTTAAAGAGACATATTTTATTATTTTAGTTGATAATTTGAATTACGATTTTTTTTATTTTACGTTATTTATTATTTCCTAAAATACTGAATTTCCTAAATACTTTCTTGTACTTAAATAAAAACTTATCAGCAAAATTTAAAAGAAAAATCAAGAAAACCTACATAAAATTGAGCACGATTTTTTTTTTGCAAATTGTGTCGATTCTACATTAACCGAAGGAACTTCGTTCCTACCTGGTGTCCCACGACACCATTTATATATTTTTTAACAAAATATCTCTCATCACTTACATAATAGACGTTTCTTTTGGAATCACAATGCATGAAACATGGAATATAAAAAAAATCGAAATCACTAATTATGATAGAACGAACTCTACATATTACGAGTACAATTCGTTATACGACCTAGATCATATCAAGTTTGGTTTGGCTTAATTTGGAAATTTACGTTCGCTAAACGCAACTTTGTATAACATTAGGTTATAGCAGCGCCTTTTAGCAGCGCCATCTATGTCAAAATACACGTTTTAAATCTTAAGACAGTCAAGTGATGTTATTTTGCTGTTCTTTTTAGATAGAAATAGTAGGTGGCAGTTATTCTCAAATTTTACACCAGTCTAGCATTTCCCACGGCTCCGCTTTTTTTATTTAAATTCTTAAATTATACTTACCGTTTCATATTTTGTAGTCGGTTTGTAACGGTTTATTAAGATTTCTCAGAAATGAGATATTTTCCAGAAGTAAAAAGTACTCTATACTAACCAGCTATCATTAGTCAGAAACTTAGGTTCAAATCTTATATATTTTTCGAAAAATCGTATTTAAACGGTAAATATTTTAATAGAAGCCAAATCTATAGTTTTAAAAAAAATGTTAGTCTGTCCAAAGACAGGCGTCTTTGACCGCATCACCATAAAACAGACATTTAATGAAATTTGGGATGATGATAGCTCCGGGTCAACATATTAAAAAATTTTAACTGCGAAAAAATATTTTATCTCTGAGAAACCCAATATATATAATATCATCATCATCATCCGAGCGTTTGTCCCGGTTGCTGCCGTGGCTTTCACCATCAGAGCCCGGGGTCCGCTTTACTAGTCTTCCGCCTCCACTTCGGCCGATCTTGCGCATCCATGTGGGTTAGTCCATTGGCACGCATGTCAGCCATTACGACGTCAAGCCAGCACTTCTTGGGCCTGCCCCTCTTTCGAGGTCCCGGCGGGGGTGCCATGGCTAGACATCTGTTACCCACGTAGCTTGCCGGTCTACGCGTCACGTGGCCGTACCAACGTAAGCGACATTCCTGCAATTTGTCTGTTATGTCACGGACATGAAGGCTACCACGGATGCGGGAATTACGCACGCGGTCTTTCCGCGTGACCCCACCCCACACATCCATCGCAGCATCTTCATCTCCGTGACACGCAGTTCTTGCTTGTGTCGCTCAAGCACGGGCCACGCTTCGCAGCCATATAAAAGGACAGGTCTAATGATGGTTTTATAGACCTGTCCCTTCAGTTTGACCGGCATTTTGGGGTCGCAGATGACACCACTCACCTCACGCCATTTTGCCCAAGCCGCTGAAATGCGTGCCTTGACGTCGCAATCGATGTCACCCGACGCATGAAGTATGGACCCTAAGTATTTAAACTGGTCAGTGCGCTCGACCTTGTTTTCGCCTATGCGAACGGACAAGGGGTCGTTGGAGTTGCAGGCCAGGTACTTGGTCTTCTCCACATTCAGTCTAAGACCACCGTTCTTAAGCGAGCTCTCCCAACCCTTCAAGCGTCTCTTAAGGCGGTTCCTGTCCGAGTCTGCCAGTGCAATATCGTCCGCGTACATGAGCAACCCCCGTATTATATATATAATATATTATATACAATTTAATTAACTAAATGTATACGTAAGCAAGAATGAGTCAATAGAACAATATAAAATCATATGGAACGTAACACAAGACTATCAGTAAATAAAACAAAAAATAAAGTCAATATATTTATTTTACAAAAGACATCAACATCCATTTAACGAATCTTCCTTCAAAAACAAATACAACCTTTTCTAAAATAGACATCACAGATAAAATATAGACATAAAGTAGTTTGCCACTAAATATTTGAACTTTAGAGACGCTTGTACGAAAATGCTAGGAGAGTGTAAATGGTGGTATATCATGTAAGGTTAAAGTGATTCAAATGATAATTACGAACATTTAATTTTCCTTATAAAATAATAGGATATTAGAATTGTATTAAAATACATTGCAAAATATATTTAATCATATTATTATATTTATAATACTTAAAATGGCTTTCAGTTTTATATAAAGTACACCAAAATAAAATGCAATTTTTTTTTCATTTATTGTTAAATGAAAAATGTATGCCACAATACATATTACAACAATGGTTTGTATTTATCATACATATATGTCCTAGAAACATATCGGAAGGTATTCCCATTAACTTATCTTAAAAGAAAGTTACATAGGATCAAAAATGAACGGGTAATTAACAATTTAAAATGCATAAATATTTATGAAAGTTATTTTGACATTGTATATAACTATCTTTTATAGAAATGCAATATTTGCTATTAAAAAACATTTACAAAACAACCATAAAACCAATAAATATTTAAAAAACAAAAAAAAACAATGTACTTCAAAAACTTTGATATAACATATAGATATGTACAATTTATATAATATAATACATTTATATAGTACGAATAAATAAGGATACGTCTAAAGCTTAACACTTTATAAATATTAACTCACTATAGTCTATTTATGGATACAACATATACAACACATGAAATGATTATTTACAATCGCATAGAAAATACTTAAAAAATCCCCTAAAAGTTCCAAAAAATTGTAAAAAAGAACAAAAATACATATAAAACTACCAAATTGAATAATAATATGGACAAGTAGTTTTGAAGTTCGTGGGTTCATTGAAGATAAGAAATCTTAACTTTTTGCAGATGGTTATTCTATAATATATATTATTCTCAAATTGGTTTATAAGTTCCAACAAGTGATTATAATGGAAATAATTCGTACATAATAATATACCAAGATGCTCTCATATTGAATATTTTTATGATGATAACCTGGGACTTGAATCTGCCTCTTCCCTCGGATTTCCAAATTCTCCTTTTGAAACATTAACGTCTTCTAGCACTCGAAGTTAGGGCTAGTTTACACAAACTGTTTTCAAAATGTCATTAACTACGACACTTTGGTATGATAATTCCAAACACGAAAAACGGTCAGTATAAAATGATGGCAGGATTTCATCCAGGGTTCTTCTTTTACTTTTGCAGCATTGTTTCTTTAAATTAAATATAGAGAGTAAAAAAATGAGTGTGTAATATTTATACACGTTTGAAGTAAAAGTTCTTTGGCGCTGTGTCAGAGACCTCAATAAAAAAAATAAAAAATATTTAAAAAAATCATTAGCAATTTATTAATAATAACAAAAAAGTACATAATATGTAATAAATAAAAAGTATCATAAAAATCAAATTATTTTAATATTAATAATAAAGACTCTAACTCCGCAACACATTAGTAATGTGAATAAAGAAATTTTACTTCAAAAAAATAAAACTTTGGTAAACCTGTGCAGTGTGCACTTAGCCTACACATATATACATTTATAACACAGATGCATTATGTACAGTGAACACAAATATTTTTCTTTATTTAATTTATTGTAATACAACACGAAAATTTATCTCTAATTTTAAATTATTATCTTTCGAGGTCTTCTCCTTAACATCGAATTGGCCTAGTGTATTTTTCATTAAACAATAATAATTTTATGACACAAAGTCTATTCTATTGGCGGTGAGCAAATTCCGTGCCAGCAGTGGCAAAATGATTTTTAGAGAATAGACTGAGCAATACCCACATTCAATTAACCACTCTCTAGAAAGAGAGAAAGCGATCGTGTAGCCTATACCTATCTCTGTCTTGTAGGCATGTAGTAATAAAAGCATAGAAAGACTGGAAGCGACAATTTTTATAAGAAATTGTATCCTACACATTTGCATGAAGTAGGTATACAATTCATCCACTCCTGCATGGCTGTGACGTGTGTGACCACTGAAAATCCTAGACAAAGACAACTGCTGGTCGCACGCTCGTTTCATCTCTTTTACACTTTCCTACCTATATTTACTATACAGTTTAAAAGGAAACGCTGAGTCGATTCTCTAATATTATATGTTATATAGTAAACTAAAATAATTACAGATCAAAAATTCTTAGAACTGTCATTATTAAAAAGTAGATATAATAAAGTACGGTCATTCCGCAAAAAACCACTAGGATTATCTTATCACCACCAATAAATTTGTCTAACGACGCATAATATCTATTTTACTGTAACATCAAACACATACTTATTTTAATTCAGTGACGTGAATAGTAACTTTTTAATACAGAATGACAATTTACAAATATATTATGCTAATTGTGTATGTATCGATTTATGTATGTTAAGGAAAATTAAGGAATAACTATTTATGATAGGCAATGAAAAAATGTGATAACGCTATGTTATAGCAATCGGTGAACAGCTTTTAGTGGTTTAATATTACGAACTAACATTTACATTTTCAATTTTATACATAACTTGCCGGTACAGAAAAATAAAAACGATGTCATAATAATAAAAAATGGCAATCAAACTATAAAAATACACATTTTGTAATACTTTTACAAAAATAAATCATTAATCGCATTATAATCGATTTAACTTAATAATAAACAATATCGATACCAAAATACGACATTAATAATAATAATTATACAAGAGTTTAGATTCCATTCGATATGATATCGATATATCGCTTATGAGAACACTCAGATTGACATTTAATTTACGTATAAAGTTTATAAATTTAAACATACATACAATATAATATTTTATGTAAACATTATTATAATACTGATAGAGCATTGAGCAAACTACTTTTTGTTACAAAATCGAACGGCGAATACTTTATTTCGAATCTTATTTCTATGAATATTTTTATAAAGTAATTTTTATATAATTTTGATTTACGTGAAATTTTATGAATGGATTTGATAGTGGTCCTCGTATCTTATGAAATATGATTTGGGGCAACTTTACAATCGAGAGGCCATTTACTGTATTGTCTCAATATAATCTATTTAATTAGATTATATAAAATGTACATTTTTGAAGTGTATTCTTGAATGATTTAATCAATAATTAAAATGATTTTTATAAACTAAATCAAGAATAACTAAAATAACAGAAAAATCAATAAAAACTCTTGTCAAAGCTCATACAAGTAAAAATAGGTACTGACTTTACGTTATATATAGTATTTTCTAACGTTTATGTAAAAGTTAATAAAAATTATATATTTAGTAAAAAAATAGTACGTTCATACAGTGATCGAATTTGATAATTTTGCGAATTAATATTGAAATTTATCATTATTTAAAAAGAAACATTAAAATACGCCTGTGAAATTTTCAAGACCAAAAATATATTAGTACATACCATACCAGTATTGTGTATACTTTTGAGATCAATGAAAGAACTTAAAATTTAGGTTAATTGTTGATTTTACATACTTTACTGGAGTAAAAAGCTACTTTCTGGTATTTGGAACGGTCTAGAATATCAAATTTCGGGCATGTCTAAATATTTAGTTTCGGTTCGAATAATCAATTACAATTCTCTGAATATGATAGATAAACGAATAAGTACCTCATACTGAGAAATACACAATACCCCATAATTTTAAACAGACAATTTCGATCACTTGCATTAGTTTAGGCGGGACAGGCTCTAGCAATTTGTTCCTTTTCGGCGGTGACGCGGGCCATCAGGGCCTCGGCCCAGCGGTGGGCAGTACGGTCCACCGTCGAAGGGATCGTGAGACATTGCACGCCACCGTACTCACATGCAATCTGGAATGAAAATTAACTTTATACAGTAAAACGTTTATTATTATAATTTTTAAAAAATATTTTTTCACAAAAATAAAAACCGACTTCAAAAGGTTACAAATCGAAACTAAAAAGAAAAAAAATTAATTACTTAGTTATTGTTGGAGTCGGTGCCAGCCAAGAAAGACAGTTTTATCCTGCCTTTGCAATGAACTTTCGAACGGATATTTTGATTATATTTACAAATTGATACATTAATTATATTGTATTAAGATTATTTTGCTTTGGCTGGAGGAACTACCGAACAAAAGAAAAAAAGTTTGAAATCGGCTTACAGACGGCGGAGAAATCGGTGAACATACATAAAAAAAATATACAGTGGAACATATAACCTCCTCCTTTTTTGAAGTCGGTTTAAAACAATTGTCTGATTATTTATTGAACAATAACTAACTTTACCCATCACAAAATTTGAATGTATGAGGTGGGACAAAGTCGAACATAATTGTATTTGTTTTTACTTTGTTTTGTTTTTGCTTGTAAATTCTTTAAGTATACCTACATTACAACAATAGTACATATTATAATGGCAACGACGATGAGTTATACGTAACTACTTTAGTTTATGTTATCACGTAAGTGACAATATTGTCTTTGTTGATAATAAAGTTGTTTCAACCGTAGCACAATAATCACTAGTGTGTTCGCTACTCTTGGGTCCGATTAGATACGTTGTAATGACGACACGTTTGGCTCAGTTGCTAGTGACCCTACTTTCTGCGCCAGCGGTCGCGGGTTCGAATCCCGCTGGGGACATTCATTTGTTGAGCACGAACGTTTGTACTCCAGTCATGGGTGTTATAATCACCCATGACCCATAATAATAATTATAATATGTATGCATGTATTAAAAGCTTCGTGGCTTATCACGGAACTATATGGCGTTCCGTTATCCGGGTAACGTTAAAAAGTACCCTAGATCGTTACCCGGATAACCAACTGAAATCATAATAAATTTCATTAAAATCTGTCCCGGGGTTTTCAGATACATAGACTGACAAAACTTTTTTTGTATCTTTTAAAATCTTTCTGTAACCACTATATTTATAATGGCTCTTAAAACGTCTCAAATCTTAATTTTAAGATAGTCAGTGTTATCGATCCGCTTCCTCGCCATACTGCTAAGAATAATAAATTGTAACTATATTATGTTGATATTTGATAATAACTTATAAATGAAGCTGTCTTTTCGGATTTTGTCACAGACTTATTTTGATTTTTGGTTCCCGACGTTTCGAATGCTTTACAGCAGTAATGGCCACGGGACAGACTAGGATATTTGAAGTATCAAAATGCAAAAAGATATCTTCATTATAATGTCAAATATTTGCGTAAACCTAAGAAAATATTATTGATAATAATTCTTTAAGTTATCTGTGGATTTTTGGTGTTATAGAATGTCTACTATTAATGCTTTAATATTGTCTATTAAAATTCGATTATAGAATTCACTTTACATTATATATATTTTACCTTTAATATTTTTTACATAGTAGGTGCTTTAAAAAAATTTATCTAAGAAAATATTAAAATTCTATCAAAATATCTTACATATAAAAAGTACAAGCATTCATATTTTTACATTTTGTATGCACAAATAACATTTGAAACACACATTGAAAATTAACAAGATACACGAACATTGTATGTGCGTGATCGATGATCATACATTAAATTATATTGATGATAAAAATCTTTTATCATGTACTTTCTATCTAAATTGGATTTCGATTGCTTATCAAACAAATGTATATACACTGTCACTATAATTTAGAAACCCAATTTGTTTTATTATTTTATTCTTTGTTACTTAGTACATTTAGTCTTTTTTACTAAACTATATCAGTTTTTAATATCTCTTGTGATTGATTGAATGATCAATCTAAATTTTACGAGTGATAAATAAATAAGAAAATGTACTTGTTGGTTTTCCACTTCCAAAGTAATTAATAATATACCCAATTAATTTGTAAGCAACCATATGATTGGGTAATAAAGTGATATTAAAATAATTTATTGATTTACACAAATATTACAAAAATATGAAAATAGGATTATAATTACTAAAACTATTATGAAACATACAAATATTTTAGTATGTGTTATACTAATATTATAAAGAGGAAAGATTTGTATGTAAGAATGTTTGTAACGAATTGGCTCAAAAAGTAGTGGATCGATTTTAAAAATTCTTTCACCATTTGAATGCTAGTTCTCAGTCACAACGATATCCATATCCTCCGATATAAAAAATAAAATTAAATATGTATTTTATTTTATTTTTATATAAAATAAAAAGAACTCACTCTATAATGATGTAGCAGTGCCCTATCAGTGGGAACGCCGACCGAAGTGGCACCGGGCGCGAGTTCCCATACAAAATGGTTGCCCAGTTCCACCGCGTCGCGGGGTCGTAGCGCGTATTTGCTTCTATTCTTGAGCGCGTGCGGCGCGGCCCAGCGGCGAGTCTTGCGTGACGTCACTAATGGCGCTGGCGCTTCTGTGTCATCCTGTGATTAATATAAAATGAATAACTATCGAGTAACCCTCGCTTTGTTCGGTGGCGTTCCATCGTTTTAAATTATTGGAGCGAAATTTTAATTCTTTTTATAAAATAAATTAGTATCAGCTTAGCTTATAGTATCAGCTGTCTTCCAGTGAAAGTCCCGTCAAAACCAGTCCAGCCGTTTCAGAGATAAGAATAAAAGAGTACACCAGCTTATAATATAGACTTAGAGTATGTGTATTCAGTCCTTTTAACGTCCGACTGCTGGGTTCCCTTCAATACCAGGGGAATGAGGTCTATCCACGACGCTGTCCTTCACATGTCTTTCAAGTGTGATTTGATGGACTGCACATGTCGTTTGAAAACTTACAAATTTTTATAAAACATACAGATTTCCTTATGATGTTCAATAATTGAACTGCTTAATAAGTATAGTAAATAAGTATAATTCTATTAGAACAACTAGAATTTACCTCCCACCGCAGATAAAAGAAGGCGTTCCTAAACAAAAACGCGGACGGCGCCTTCGAAGGTGGGTGGTACGATGCTCTCATCGAAGTCAGTAGCGCTGTAAGCGTCCTCTCGCGTCGTGGCAGGATAACTTCATCCACATCTATAACTAGCAACCAGCCAGCTGTCGACATCGATCTATACAGACAGTCGTTGAACGCTGCAAATTGGCCTTCAGTCCTGGAAATATATGATAAATATATTTTAACTACCTCCTTGGTTTAAACATTGTACAGTTGCATATAGATATACAGTACATATACATATATGAAAAAGATAAGTGCTACGTGCTACGAATCTACGAATATTTCTACGAAATAACTCATTAATACATTTTAAAATACGATTGCGCAAGTATTGAGAGGAAAATGAGTCACAAAATTCAACAAAGTGAACTCAATGTAAAAATTTAATTATTACGTTTTGGGCAAAGTTGGAATTTCACCGAACTATTCCTTAAATAATTTATAAAAAATTAAAGAATCGCAAAACAAAATTAAATATTGAATATCTAAATATCTAAGATATTGTAAAAATGAAACCAAAATCCAAATTTCGCAAATAAGAGGTTTTTTAGTAACTCTCTTTCATATTGCATCTTTCGTATTCATCCCACTCAAGTAAGTAGGTACTAGAAGATCGATAAGGTAAAAAAGTATAATTATAGGCTTATCAGTATCTTTCATACACTAAGACAAAAAACTATTTATAGCTATGCTGAAGTTGCCATTATTAATAACGTCTCACCTAATTTCCACTTTCGACACAATGGGCAGTTTCCACGGCAGCAAAGTAACGAGACCTTGTTGTTTATAGTGGTCCAGCAAACACGCCACTTGATGGCTGAGAGATTCGTTATACATGTAGAAATGGCTTGCACCTAATAGACGATTTAGTTCGAACCATTCCACCAACCATTCATCTCTCGAATACGAAAAATGGAACGGTTTAACGCAGACGTGAAGTGTTTCCTGAAATAAAAGTGAAAATATATGAAATTTATTTAACTTGCATAATATATACCTTTACAAAATATTTTTTCCATAATGCCTCAACAGAAGATAATTCCATAAAATGCATGTAAAAAGCCAGTGACATTACAATTGTACTAAAGCCTGATCCCCTTTGTATTGAAGGAAGGCCCGTGCCCAGAAGTGGGACATTAATATGCGCTGAATACAAACAGAGACTTCAAGTTTATTTATCTGTATAGAGTATAGATTAAGGCAAAGATCATAACAATGTAATAGAATCCTGTGTAAAACATTTATACCTATTACAATTATGGGTCTAAATTACCTACGTCTCGACTCGAGTTACTGCGCAATTCAATATTCCGGTCTATTCAGATATGGAATACTAAATGTTAAATCAAAAGCTAAATAATCCATTAGTGATAGTAACATAGGATCGCAACGGCAGGTAAAGCAAATGCATATTAGCTATAATCCTTGTAATTAAATGTAGGCACTTTGTTACCGTACAAACCGAACACCATATATACCTACATTCTATATAGATTTAGAGGGTATTATTATAGATAAATGAATGATGATAATTATTAAATAATCAATTTATATAGCTTTCTGTTATTGAAAACAATTTTCCTAAAATATTTACAACTAGAAAAACACGGTATTGTCTTTAAAGTATTTCAAAAACATTTGAGTTTACTCCTCAATCTAAAATTAAATATAAGGCACCCATTAAAAGTGTAATGGGAAGTGATATTAATAAAATTGTTATTTTTTACGTCACTGTAAATCCAATATGACGCTATCTTGAACACGGCGGATTAATTGTGTTATGCATCCTCATGATTTGGATAGCAAAAACATAATTTTTATATACATAATACGTTTATTTACAAGAAACATCACTTCGACATTTTCAAATTAAATTAAACGCTCTAGTTCGTCGATACAATATATAAACAAGCCACAATCCACAAACGGAATATACATTGTTAATTCAATATGTAACAAATAATTTCCGTTCTATTGATGAATACAATAACATGAACTGTTAAATGACCTCCTAACACTGATTTTACATTTAGATATATTCTGATTTACTTTCTTTTATTATTTACATAAATTATTAACTAATTATTGTTTAATATTTTTATATAAAAAGTGAAATATCAATTATTATATACGTACATAGAATTTTCATAAGTAAAAAAAACGAATTTGTATTTTTGTAAAACCGTATTGCAATAAATATAATAATCATTATTATTTATTATCGATGCAGACGCTGTATCTATAGTTTATAGAATTTTCGCCTGTCTCTCCGTTATAATACGTCTGAGAGGGACGAAGTTGAGTGAGTCGCTAGCCGCAAGTTGTTTGCTTGAATGCGCTAATCGCAGAAAGTACTGGTTCGAAATAAAAAAATATTACTAAGACTATGTGCTATATAACATTACGCTAAGACCAATAAGGGCGGAGCGTCAATGAAATATGCGACAAAGAGCGGGGAAAATAATTCCTTTTGAGGGCTTCCGTTACGAGCGCTGCGTAAACGGTTAAAGTTTTGCAACAATCATGTATGACAGAATTGTTCCTCTTAAAGAGTTCTAAAAACAGTCTGCAATAATCTATCTTTTAACGTTAACTCACTATGTCTTTTTTGTATGGTTGTTCTAAAGTTTTATTAGCGTTAATTTGCAGTAAAAACTAAGAATTTGTTTATGGTCGTCATAACGCGGACGAAGCCGCGAGAAAAGCTAATCATAAAATGTATTTTCTAAATCTATTCATATAAATAAAATTGAAGTGTCTGCTTTTAATTTCAAATTAACTGTTTTTCACTAAATGCATATGAAAGTATAATATACGGCATTAACATCAAATAAATATTTTTTTTTTTAATTTTGTCTATCTGTTTATTCTGGCTAATCTCTGAAACGGCACTTGTAGGTAGCTAATGTTATAAGGCGTAAATTAGGCTACTTTTTAACCGACTTCAAAAAAGACAAACCCAGGGACAAACCCGAGCGAAGCGAGAGTGAGTCGCTAGCATACCATAATACCTAAAATTCAGTTTTCCTTTTTATGATTCATTGAAAGAATACAAAAAGGAAAACCAACAAAAGATGACTTAAGCGATAAATTTAAATTATAAAAGTTCAAACGATTATTTTGAAAATTAACATATTTAGGATCTCAGTCGGCGCCTATCAGTTTTATTATACTTTGAATAAAATTAAATAAAAAATTCAACCTCTTAACTAAATTTTTCAAGAGCTTATGTTTGGATCTAATAAACTCTGCTTTACAACTTTCTCCGACAGAATTTTTAAAATAATAGATTCTCACAATGTTCTGTCTCATTCCGTCCGACGAGTTCACGCGTAAGTCTCACTTGGCATTTTTAAATATTCCTCGTCCATGTGTGATAAGCACAAAGCTTGTGCACTAATTACTGTAATTATCGCGCTTTGTGAAACACGGGTAACTATGGAGAACGCAAAGCAAAGTACGCTTAAAAATACACGACTTAGTTCTATTGTTGTAAAAATGTTTCAATGTTTTAAAAAGTTTCCATATTACTTTGTAAAGTTGTAAATGAAAGATGTTTTAGTTGAAAAACTATTTATATAAATATAAAAAGAAATTAATAAAGTGCGATTCGTTCTTGTTGTTTGCTTCACAGAGCAGGTAGACAGGAAATAACGACGAAGTTCGTTTTCCGTCTGTTTGAACAATGCCGCCCTATTCGTATATTCCTAGTTATACATATATTTTTCATTATGATAAATATATTATTGTAACACGACATTAAAAAGTAGTGGTGCTAACGCGCTCTATTTCTATTTTTACTTAAAAGTATCTAAGTCATATCTTACTTCAATTCATTTTAAGTTATCTGGTCTATGTAAATAATAATTATTCTACTCTTCAAATTTAAGAAGTTATATTTTAAATAGCAAATATTTTTGTAATAGAATAAAGCTATGAATTGTGTTATTAATTTATTTTAGAATGTTGTATGCTCTTATGAATAAACTTTTACTATTAGATATCTAACTTGGCAACCATTTACATATCAATTCTTTTGTCAACGCAGAAACTACGCATTCTTAATATTGAACTTGGCTTCCATTTTCACATTTCTGTTCTGACGTGAAAAGGATCACAATAGCGCAAAGCGATGTAGCTCCTGTAAGTGCAATGCCACTGATAGCAATTGCGTAAAAGGCAGAACACGTATGTACACTTCCAGTAACAGCTACCTACAGAGGCTTTTAAGGAGAAAAGCCAGACGTTATCCTAAGACACCCTTTTTTAATATAAGCATACGACACATAGGTATTGTCTTTTAAAGCTTATCAGGTTCGCTTTTAAATTAAAACCAAATAAAATCATAACAAATAAATAATTATGTTGGGACATTATTACACACAGTGTTATCTAGGTTCATGGTAAGCTACTAGGCTTGTGTTACCATTAAGATACCAGTTAGGTAGTTGATATACTGCACATATATAACTTTAAATACATACATAATAATATAAACAACCATAACTGGAGTACAAACATTCGAGCTCAACAAATGAATTCCCCCAGCAGGACTCAACCCGCGATCGCTGGCGCACCAGGTAGGTCACTAGAAACTAAGCCCAACGTGTGTCAATCAATATGTAGAATTTTCCTAATATGAAAAATATAACATTTTACTTCTTACCTCAATTCCGCTTTTAGGTTGCGTATCTCTAACAGTTAATAAATTAGTAGACGGTCGGTTTGGTGCTGCACTGGCAACTACTGATACCGAGGCACCCACAGTCTCCTGCGGCTTCACACCGGAATCTCGTAGCAAGCACAGAACATAAGTCGCGCTGTATTTCAGGTTCCAATTTTCGCGTATTGGCTGAAAAGGAACAAATCACTGTTTGAAAGATACTCGCATTCTAGGCTATACAAATGAATATAATTATAGTGTCTATTTGTAGTAATAACAGCTTTTTATTAAATATATAAATATGATAGGTACTTATAAGAAAAACACAATTTTTAAATTTTTATCTTTCTGTGTGTTCGAGCTAATCTCTTAAATATCTGCACCAATTGTGTCAGAGTTTTCACCGCCGGTAGCCGATGTCCTAAAAAGTAACTTAAGACTACTTTTATTTTTAAAAAAGAATCAAGGGTCCGGATATATCATACCTAACTTAAAATAATTATATAAAACAGGGTAATGTTGTTTTAACTATAGGCAGACAACATACATTTACTGGTCCAATTTTTCAAGACAGTATAAGTTGGAATAGTATTAAATGGATAAAAATCAATAATTTAATAGGTTAAATACACATAAAAATGAATACTTTCAGAAATACAAAATAAAAAGTCTTTATTTATATAATATTAATACGTTTGTAGTTTAATCTGTGTAATTTCACGAAAGATTAAGCAAAGCTGGCCTGTGTGGGAGGCGTAATCCGTTTGTACTGTTCAATCCTATTAAACGGATAAAGGATTTCCAGCTTCCTTAAAGCTATATACCTATAAAAATTCTCTTAATAAGGACGTTTTGACTATCCCAATGGTCTAGGCTAGCATTTTCAGTTGCAAATCCTGAGATGCTATCTTAAAACAGGCTTGTCATTTTAGTACAGTTATTGAGTATATGTATTAAAAAAATTGTAAATCTTGCTTATACTTAGAAAATTTTTAAAGCAATGTTGTAAAAAACACACCGTGCCCGTGAGTACGTTAAACCGTCATCGGAAGTCTATTATTGAACTTGTCCCATTAGACAAATAATAAAAGGAATATAGAGTGCCTAGAACATACTTATGTTTGCATATACTTCGCATCAGAATATATCTCACGTTTTTAGTAAGGGATTTTTAGTAACCAAGGGATTTTTTAGTAAATTTTAGATATTATTACTGTTAGAACTGAGATTTTTATATTAGAGCTCAGCTCTCCAAAGAGGCCCTTAAAAGAGCTTCTGAAGTACCAATAAAGTTCACGCCTCGATAGCTGCGTGAAGTGTTCAACTTGAAACAAATAAACCGCCCTGAATGACTTCGCATGGAATATTGTAAAACATATTAAAATGCTAGTGACTCACCCTCGCTTCGCTCGGGATCCTCCCTAGATTTAGCGTAAGCGAAACCGCGGCTTCCGCTAGTTAAAATGAATATAATAATTTCTAAAATAAAAGTAGCAGACAGACAAAAAAATTTAGATTTGATTTTTCGATGTTAGGAAGTATCGTATATACTATATACATTCAAATACATTTAGTGAAAAGCTTTTAATTTGATAGATAAGTGTGTTGCTTTGAGTACGTTAACTTCATATAACAAAAGTATAAAATGTACCAGAATATGCATCTAAAGTGCACGTTAGTTCTGTATTTAAAATTCCTTTAGTAATATATTCTTTGCTTTCACGAAATTGAACTCATTCCCCCGTAGCATGTTTAATGAGTGCGCTTTTTAACGTGTTCGCTTAAAAAATTGGTATGAATTTCTAATTACAGCCCTCTACGAATTGAATCAAAATTCAACCATTTTTCAATTAGTTTTGCATGTCATTAGAGTTTCTTATTTGCAAGTCCCATCTCACTTTACAAACTTAGCGTAAGCTTCTAACTTTAAGTGGCTGCTAGTTGGTGCTCAAGAGACTAATAAATAACCATCGATCTAAGTAACTCCATCTTATAATATGTTTTAACATAAAATAATCTAAACGAGATAACAAAATTGTAATACCTTTATAAAAATATTAACATTAGAAAATCGTCGAATATAAAGGAAGATTGTAGTATATATATAATATATAGTATAAGAAGTTAAAAATTATTCGAAAATATTTATACTTTATATGTAAATGTGTATAAGAACCTTGACTCTGGCTTTCAGTGTGAGTGTGCGGTTATCCGGCAACCATAATCGACAGAATACAGCGTCGGCTCCACGCGTTTTCGTCGCAGCAATAACACGCACCGCCGCTACCGTCCTTTGCTCCACATACGCCGAATATACGTAAAATCTGAACCTGAAAATTAGTTTAACGTTAGGAAAAATTGTCAGGTATTATCTTAAATACCTTAAACGTTGTTAAAATTCTTACAGCAGAATATGTGCGTATCAGTAGAAAATTGAAACAGGAATTTACAGTACACACTCTAAATATAAGTTTATTTTGGTATTAAAATACATATTTTTATAATTTTAAATCTATTTTTAACGAATTTATATTTTTAATGGCAAAACATGGTAATAGTTATTCTATTAGAGTAAGGTGGTTACAGTATTATTTTAATTGATTTTCTATTCTCAGTAGTTATATGTTACGTCATAGTAAGGATTTTATCTATGTCTAGATCTATATCACAATAAATAAGTGTATTTATTACTGTATTGCCTGATGTTATGAATAAGCTTCTTACACTAATGTTTGAGTGATGACTGATGACTATATAAATATTAGTCAATTAACTACATATGTATTATTATTAGATATTATTACGTTTCGCTTGATTTATTTTTAATTTAAGGCAAGTAGATCAAAACTTTAGAGTTGAGATATTGTATGCCTAAATATAGACTCAATTCAGCTTAAAAACATGTTTCAATTTTAACTTTTCAATTAGATAATTGTGATAAATAAACGATGTGCATATACTGTGAAAAACAAACTAATTATTATACATATTGTATTATTTCACTATGATTACGTGGTGATTTAATTACTAAGTAACATTTTTTAATATAAATGAAACCATCTTTTGGGAGAGAGTCTCTCCCGTGACCATGATTGCATTCAAGCGTTCGAAACGTCGGGAACCAAAAATCAAAATAAATTCGCGACAAAATCCCAAAAGATAGTTTCATTTATAATGTTAAATATTCGCGTATACCTAAGAAAGTATTAACATTTTTCATTTAACTTTAAATGAAATTCTCAACGTTGTTTCTCAATACCCTGTATTACATAGGAAGCGCGCCGCGAACACTATAAAAGGAAATAGGGAAGTAGTCATTCAGCTACGAGCTTCGGAAAACGGTTTTAACTTCCGAAAATGCTATCGGATGAGAAATTCAAGGTAATGAACATGTATTCATTCGTAGGTTTGTTATTATGAATGGGAAGTTTTATTTATTTCTAATAACTTCAGTGAGCTCTTGTTATTTCCGTTGTATGATGAGTTGTTATGCTCGATTGGTTTTTATTTCCATCTGTCTTTTTACGGAATACCAAACAACTGTCTGTCATCCCACAATATAAACTAAATGTAATATTGAATCAGGATTATAATTTATTCAGAACCCTTTTACCCACTTAATCAATAAATATTAGAATAAATATCATTTAAGCAAATATAACATCATAGAAATAAATAAATATGCTGAAAATAATAATAATTTAATTAAATAAGATGTTGTTGGCGTCAATCCAGTATAATTTGGAAAAATATCTACTATTTATTCATACGACGCTCAAACAGCAAATGTTTCTCTATTTGTATAATCCTTTAATATTAAATGTCTTTTGCAATTGCTACATATATGCTATAAAAAAAATGTCTTTATTGAAAAACAAATACATTGGTACAGTTTTACACAGCCCTAGCTCCTGAACTAGAAACCTGTGTTTCAGGAGCTAGTACCTTCCCATATCAAATAATTCACTTTCAATGTAAAAAAGAGAAAGAGAAACAATAAAAAAAAAAAAAAATTGTGTGTGTGTGTGTGTGTGTGTGTGTGTGTGTGTGTGTGTGTGTGTGTGTGTGTGTGTGTGTGTGTGTGTGTGTGTGTGTGTGTGTGTGTGTGTGTGTGTGTGTGTGTGTGTGTGTGTGTATTATTTATTCATTACTATAAGGTTTTCAGTTTCTTCGTACGTTAGATTAATAAGCCATTCTTTTAAAATTCCTTTTATTTTATAGTTGCTTAGGTTTTTCACTGTATATAAGTCATTGAATTTATTATAAATAAACGGGGCAATTGTTTCATAGTGTCTGTGGGCAAATACACTTTTGGTTTGTGGAAGCGGGCAGCGGTCTTGTCTTTTATAAATATTTTTAGGTAGCTATATAATTATATTTTTTTAATATATAGATAGTAAATATTCTGACAGTTTTCAATGTAACCCTTATATCATGGGAGCATCAATCATAATATTTATAAAGCGACAGTACCAATAACAATCTTTTATATATTAGGAACAAATGTAATAAAACAATGTTTGAACTGTTCTTCTTTAGAAATAGGATTTGTATTTCTTATAACTTACTAAATTAGCCAACTTTCATATAAACTTTTGCTAAGCGACCGATCTAATTTACGTTAGAAGTAATAACGTCCTTACGTGACAACTGCTACAAAGTTTCTACACAAAAATAGTGAGACCACCCAGTGAAAATATGTCAGAAGTTTAGTGTGAATACTAAAAGTTTTTGGGTCAAAGTCTCTCCCTCAAGGCTATTTGACGTTTCCAACATTCGTAAGAACGTCACTGAGTCCTTAATGTTTCGCGGCTACAAGCCGCATACGTATTCAATTTTTCCTACTATGTGCTGTTAAGTTGAAATACGGTAAGTATTTCATTTAACTTTTACGTTATTTAAGTTGTATGTTTTTAAGCATTAAATAAATAAATATTTTTATATTAATATGTTACATGGGCTTTTATTTTATTTCAGAAAAAGAAAAAGAAGTCATTCTGAGTACTAAAATGCTCGCCATGACACTAAATAATAATTAGTTTTTATGCTTTAATGGATATTTTTTACATTATTTAATTATAAAAGAAGATAAAATTTACCCTATTCCAAAAATTAGATACACTCTACATCTGACAAAATTCAATAATTAACAATCACTAAAAAGACAAACATTTATAAGTAAACACTCTACTCTATCAATAGATTTTGAATAGAATTTGTGGTAGGTCAAAACTCATAACCAAGGTATCAATCTTGGTTTCTTTTCACTATTTGTCCAATATACTCTCATTAATAACGTTTTCTAGCATATAAAGTACTCGAGCAACAGTTTACGACAACATTCAGTAGAATAATGACAATAGCATACTGAATTTACAAGCGTTCTAATATTAAACACGCATTATGCTAATTTGTTTGCTGTAACCGGGTACGGCGGTCCCTCTAATGAACGATAACCAGTTGGAATTTGTAATTTTCAACATTAATGATCTAAATTCAATGCTTAGCTTAATTGCTTGCTTTAAATATATATACATGTCTATATTTACATATAAATCGTTTTAATGGCAACATGTTACTTTATAAATCATACATCACTTTTTCCTTTAATTCGTATAATGTGAAAAATAATTAAAAAGTAATTTTAGATATTTTAATTTTATTGTTAATTTATAACATTTATAATTTAAAACTTTAAACAAGTTTATTATATTAAAACAAAATAGCCCTTTTGGATGATTAGAATTTTCAAAATAACATAGTGATAAATTAAATTACAACGAACAAATATATTTTTCTAAATAAAATTAATAGGTGGCGTTACGTGAAATACTATAGTTATATTTTTGCGTGTTCATAGATAGAGCCTTTTAAGAATTACTCTTTTTAAATTATGAAAGAAAACATCCTGAATGTAGTAAGTAAGCTAATCCAATTGTTTTTGATGGTAGCAAGGTATTATAACTATAAACACCTACTTTGGCACGCCCAAGTTGTCTAGACTTGTAAAGACAAATAGAAAAAAGGTACACAAGCACTTCAATATAGTTCCTTGGGGTGTTTTATTTTTGGTTTTCATCTGCCACAAAAGCAGAAATAAGAGTGATGTTGCGCCATTTATTTAATACGAAATGTTTGACATGACTTATAGGCATCTTTGTTCTGTATTTTGTTTGAATATTAATATTTATATTGCAGTATAAGTGTTTGATAATAGTAATATAATAATTTTTAATATTAAAAACATTGAGGAACATATCTCCAAATTAACAAAGCTAGTATTTTAGGTTAACATAGTATACTTACAAAATTTTATGTAAACGTTTAAACATTTTAAATTTAACCAAATGTAAAACATACTTTTAATTTTTAAATTTTGCGTTATTTTATTTTATTATTTAAATTAAAAATTAAATATTTTTATAAAAACACATTCGGTTATCTCCATATAAATAAAACCAATTTCCCGATACCATTCGTATGCAAACATTTTAAGTTTACATTCATATTCTCATGGAAAATATAGGAATAAGAAATGATTTTGTTGAAGTTATTTTACATAATCCATACATTTCATTCCCGACGAATTCATGGAATTAATTCTGTGCCCATAATAAAGAAAAGTGAATTAATGAAGCTTTCTTAAGCAGAGTCTACAATTATTATTAGTGAAAGCTCAATACGATGAAATTATGATTTCTAACATGTTGGTCATTTGTAAATTAAGACTAAGTAATAAATAAATGCATGTAAATACTTATTTGCCATTTTTTCAATAAGTACCTACTCCATTTTTGGGTCTTGATGTCAAAGGAATTTAATACTAAAAATACAAACATCCTTTATTTCCTACCACTTTATATAACACTAGAGATTATCCCTTTCTCGCTAAATAAGGGATAAAGCATCTCAACGCCCAGTTTTTTTACGACCTGGATTAAAGCTATTATGATGATTATATTTTACGGCTAACGGATTTAATTAGAACAAAAGCACTTGGTAGTTATGTTTCACCCTGATAAATATTATAATATTGATTATATCAATGTTTATTATTTCAATGTAACATCAGACAGTCATACATGAGCCATTCTTCATTTTTTACATCATCATCCATATTGGTTACTAGCGACTTACCCCTCGCTTCAATCAGGTTCTAGGTACAATTTAATATTTTTGAACGGTACCCAAATTCTTTTTCTAAAATAAAAGTAGTCTTAGTGACTCCTTATAACATCAAATCCTTTAGTGAAAGTCAAATTTGCACAGCCGTTTTAGAGATTAGCGGGAACAAACAGTTTTTCTTGTAAGTACCTTGTAATATAATTCACTTCCGTATATAAGACACTTCAAATTTCATATCTGAAAGATGATTAGATATGTAAAGATAGATAAGTCAAATAGCTGTATTAAGTAATAATTCTATTAAATAAATGATAAAGAAACGATAAGGTGTCATATTAAAAGTAAATACTACTCATATTAAAAGTAAATACTACTCATATTAAAAGTAAATACTACTATACTTATTATAAAACAAAATTTCCGACTCAGCTCCGCTCCGGTAATATTTTTTTTTTTACAAATTTCCCCTGCACCTAACCAAATTCGTAGAATCAGGACTCAGAAAGCTTTTTTGGAAAAACGGTTCACGTTCAAACGTTCTTTCAAATAATTTGGACTGTGGAATGTCAACCAGCTTTAGCTTTAGAAAGTTTGTAAGTATGGATGGATGGATGGATGATTGTTACTCTTTCACGTAAAAACTACTGAATAGATTTTGATGAAACTTTACTATAATATAGCTTACACATCAGAACATTACACAGGCTATAATTTATAAAGATTCGCTTTAAGAAGGCTTCGCTCGAGCTTAACCTAGGGACAAACCCGAGCGAAGCGAGAGTGAGTTTCATTCGAACAAAACCTATATCCCAAAAATATACCATAGTTCATATCTAACTTGTGTTTGACCAATGTGCTCAACGTGGCCTACATTATTATTCCAGTCGAATCGAAATATCCTCTCAGCAGAGTTTGCAACTGAAAAGGATGGAGTGTACTTATGTTTACCCAAACACTTGTCTACTATAATATTAACCGCACAGGTAAATAATCTAATAGTAGAGGAGACCGTGGAAGATCGACCTTCACCGATCTGATAACCAGATGAGACATATCTTTTATCGAATATAATTTATAAATAAATATGCCTATAATTACTTGCCTATCTGAAAGTGCTCATGGCTATTTTTTAGCTAGGCAACAGTGCTTTAAGTATGATTTTTTGCAGGCAAGTCTATATGACTGATTTTGTAATAAAATGATCTAAAATTTGATATAACTTTCGATAAGTTAGCAGAACGATGGAGTCACCTATATTGACTTACCTGTTCACATCGGCTTGCCAGGTAGATACACAAAAATGAGTAGGCAAGCCTACTGAGGCATATTCTGTGTGTTAAAAAGTAACAGTGAAATAAAATTCATTTGGTTATCAAAAGAATGAAAGTGATGAAAAAAAATCGATTAAAGTTAATTTAATTAAAAATAGCCATGAGCACTTTCAGATAGGCAAGTAATTATAAGCATATTTGTTTATAAATTATATTTGATAAAAAATATGTCTCATCTGGTTATCAGATCGGTGAAGGTCGATCTTCCACCGGCTCTTAGACCATAAGTTAGATTGACTGCCTTGATCGTAATCGATCAGGGAATTATCATTATTATTATAGTTTGAATGTTTAGGTACATTTCTATAGCTTAATGATCTGATAATTGACTTACTAAACTATCACAGTACAATACATAAAAATATTTAAAACTATTTAGTGAGTAAGCTCAAAGATGATAGCTTTAAAAAACGTTTTAGCTTTTTAATGATTATAGACAACCATTAAGGTAAAAGCTTCAATCATGGTCATTGCAAGGATTCGAGCTTTAATGGACATCATATGTTAATTATGCATTACTTTTCCATAAGGTATAATCAAGCTCAACTAGACGTAAATATTGGATAGAATGGAAAATCGATAGTGAAATATTGCTAAGTCAATAAAGGCTGCATAATTTTCTAACAAAAAATATTTATCACTAATATATTATAACTTTGTCGATCAAAATTTCAGCTTGTCAAATATTGGGGAACTAATCGCATTTATTTGCGTATGCAAATATATTTTGCAAGTAATATTGGCTAATGCAAAGCAATTTGTAATTTTAATTGCTTGGCATACAGATGAGATATAAGAGACACTTCACGCCATTTCAGAATAGCAGAACACCAACGAAAATGCTTCAATATATGAATTTACTCGTAATTATGAACTAAATTCCGTTTTTACAAATATTATATGTAAAATATTTTAAAGAAAATATATATTTTCACTCCAAACTAAAAAAACCAGTCAATAGACTAATGTACTAGATTCAGATTCTGCATAGAAGTAATTGTTATAGTTTTAAAAGTATTAAAATACATTGTTACAGATTTAAAGTACATTGAAATTCTAAAACAAAAAACAAATTCGTTGCATCATCATCGCGCATTCGAAACACCCAAATCTTTTTCTCAATACCATTTGTATGAAAGAAAAATAAGAAATGTTTTGTTTAGGTCTTTTTTACATTAGGCATACATTACGATGCCGACGAATTCATTAAGTGAAGAAACTGTCTTAACGGCGTCTGGTGAAAGCTCAGTGTGAATAAACGTTTTTCTAGTAGACAGTCTGAATTAAAACTGTCTGCATACGTAATTAAATTGTTCTTTTTTTTAACGCATTATTGAATAATATATCCTAAAGGAATAAGTAATATTGGACAATTTTGTACAAAACATGCTTCTTTACTTAATAAATTAAATGTAATAAAATACTCTTAGATGTCTATATTTCATTTGATCAAAATAATATTTAAACATAAATGTTAGTATAAGTTCACTCCACCGTATAAAGTTAATTTTTATTTCGTATAAGGTTATTGCGAAGATGATAAGAAAGACATTATTAAAGATTTCGTATCATTTATTACATCCTTTATTTGTGTATACAATGTAATTTTTATTTGTAAGTTCAATACATTTATCCTTGATCGAGTTTTTCTCTTCATATTTATGTGTATTAAGTCAAGCCAAGTGAAGCGGGTTCTAATCCTGGATCTTATTTCTATGATATTTTCATGTTCTAATCATTTTCAATCATTTTTGTCTTTAGATGAAGAAAAACATCGAGTGGCAAGCTGTAAATCAGAGAGAACCTTGCAAGTTTTAGAAAGATATGTTAAGGCTGGCAGCCCGCACTTGGCCTGCACAGTAGATAATGGCATGATCTACTTTCTTTGAAGGGAGCTCCAGCAGTAGGTTGAAATACATTCTTTGACGACACGTTTGGCTCAGTTTTTAGTAACACTACTTTCTGCACCAGCGGTCGCGGGTTCGAGTCCCGCTGGGGATATTCATTTGTTAAGCAGATATTTTTGTACTCCAGTCATGGGTTTTTATATTTAAAATATGTATGTATTTAAAAGCTATATAAGTGTATTTTATCTACTATCTGGTATCCGTAACACAAGCCTCGTAGCCACGGAACTAGATGGTGCTATGTGTTAATGTCCCAAGATATTTATTTATTCCTAATAAACAAACAAAATATTTTAAAAAGTAAATACGCAATTCATGAACATACAAAAATTATGTACAAATGTACATACAAAGGAAACTAATGGCGTAAATTGAAATGTAATAGAAGTTTAGTACACAAAAGCTTCATATACAGCAACAAGGCATAACTTACGAATTCGAGCTAGTTATCTTTCATTAGTGAAACCGCCTTCTCCGTTTTAGCAAACATCGTAATGGGTATTTAATATAAACCCGTCGGTGCTCATTTCAGAGCGCCTACTTGTTCACTAAATGCTATAATAAGCTTCTGTTTGTATTCTGGGTGACTTGCAACTCGTTAGAGTTACACGTTTGCTTTATTACTTTGTAGTAATTAAATGGTGTTAAAACTGTTTACGCTATTTCATTATCACGCAGAAACTGCTATACTTAATTTGATGAAATTTAATAAGTAGATAAAAATAGAGGCTACTATTAAAACGCACACATTCGAAGCGATAATACTATTAAGTCGTTTGTTTTTTTAGTAACTAAAGTATACGCCATAGTTTATTAAAAACCAGTGGAAAATTGTACAAGAGGCGAATAAACACTAAATTATAAACTAAATTCCGATTTCGCATTATAAATTGTCGACGTTAGCAAACGAAGTACGTACTCGTACTAACAAAATAATTCAAGAGCTTTTAATAAAAGCTTTCGAAGTTAAAGGGATTAAAAGTTTATTTTTCAAGCAATACTGTAATATTATTCAGAGTAAGTTAGTCCCGTGCTATATTAAAGACCACACGTTTATTTTATCTCATAAAAATCAAGCAAGCATAAATATTTTCATGTAAAACTTTTTAAGCTCCTTTTACGGAGATTTATAGGCTTTATTCAAATTTTTACTTTGCATAATATTGTAAATTTTAACAGAAAGCTTATGGAATTGAACTTAAGTTTCATGATTTTTTTACCTAAATATAAAATATTTTTAGTAAAAAGCTGCATTAAATAAAACGTGTTCTACTAACTTCGTCCAATAATTATACACATATTTTGTTAGTTTTAATGTGGATCACATCAGCTAGTCTTGTCTCATATCCTTCGTATTTTATTAGTATATGGATACTAATTTATGATAACAGCGATAACCTATCATGACACCATTTACTGGGCTCAAGTTAGGGAAAACCGAACCGGGAATGAAACAACAGAAAGGAAATGGCTAATCTCCCTATATAACACATATGTTTGCAGTGTATAATTATAAATTAAAATAATTTAAAATAATATATTTTAAAATTAATTATGACGACGACAGTAAAATTCAGAATAGTATGTCGTTATGTACTTGTACAGTGCACCTACTACTCTAAAGGTTGTGGATCGATTATGGTTTGAAATATTTCTCAAATAAATAATAATATTAAGGATCCTTATTTCATATAAAACACATAGGTAGTAATACAAAAACATAAAAGAAAACACATATACAATTTATCTAATCTAAGAGTTAGTGATACAAAATACTTAACCTACGAGTATGTTAGCTTAAAACAACTGGATTTATGTAGAACAAAGCGCACTGTATTCCTCCACTGATCTCCGCATCATGTCATTAGATATCAGTGATTTTATCATTATAATAACTGTTAGGATTAAATAAAATTAAGTTTGTAATACTTTTAATTATAATAGTTAAAATTAATAAGTAACTTAATAATAATATAATACTTATTTATTGACTCACTATACTATTTCATTTTAAGGAATAACGGTTTTACTTTTGGTCTAAGAGCCGGTGGAAGATCGACCTTCACCGACCTGATAACCAGATGAGACATATTTTTTATCGAATATAATTTATAAACAAATATGCCTATAAATACTTGCCTATCTGAAAGTGCTCATGGCTATTTTTAATTAAATTAACTTTAATCGATTTTTTTTTCATCACTTTTATTCTTTTGATAACCAAATGAATTTTATTTCACTGTTGTTTTTAACACACAGAATATGCCTCAGTAGGCTTGCCTACTCATTTTTGTGTATAGCTACCTGGAAAGCCACATCGGCTGGTAAGTCAATATAGGTGACTCCATCGTTCTGCTAACTTATCGAAAGTTATATCAAATTTTAGATCATTTTATTACAAAATCAGTCATATAGACTTGCCTGCAAAAAATCATACTTAAAGCACTGTTGCCTAGCTAAAAATAGCCATGAGCACTTTCAGATAGGCAAGTAATTATAGGCATATTTGTTTATAAATTATATTCGATAAAAAATATGTCTCATCTGGTTATCAGATCGGTGAAGGTCGATCTACCACGGTCTCCTCTACCATTTTATTATTTCTGAAATTAGAGACTTCATGAATATTAAAAAAAAAACAATCACTAAAGAACGCAAATTGTCGACTTTGCACAAAGGAACATTTATAATTTTTATATGTACATATACTAATTGATGATAACAGATAACGATAACCTATCATGCAAACATTACAAAATTACGCAATACAAATGGGAAACCACGTGAATTAGGGAAAACCTATCGTTATGAAAAAATATATAAGAACATACAAAATACCTTTTTTATAACTTAGATTTAACTTTAATAAATCGTATGCACATTTAGAGGTAAAAAGGGCTTAATACATGCATACAACGTAAGTGTATAGTTGATACGTACACAATAAATTTTCTTTAGATTTCATAAGTATTTACTCAAAAGCATTCTATGCATTTCATTTCGTACGTAATGGTAATATGAGGTAGAGTAAGTTAATAAGTGGTAGTCGCTATATTGCATAAAGAATGTTACTTTAACAAGAACTTTTACAATTCAAAGCTAAGTTCATCCATTTTTTCTCTAAAAAGCTATATTTTTTTATATCTCAAGAGTTTCTCGAAAGTATTCCTTTATTTGGCTCTGTTTATTGTAACCCTCCTTGCTGTGCCAGCGGTTGCAGGTTCGAGTCCCATTGGGGCATTAATTCGCGTTATAAGCACGAATGCTGTTTGCGTACTTAAAGATTTTACCTATAACATATTTAATTAACTCCAATGAAAATTTATATGAAAAATATATACAAATATCTATATCTATATCTCTAGTTATAATTTCATTCCAATTATTACGGCTTTTATGATAAAAGAAAAAATACTGAGGAAACCTACATTTCTGAGAGATCTTAGCAAGTTTAAGAAATATATACTAAGTTAGAAAGGGTTGAATACAAGTAATATGAAGATTTTGGTTATTTATCACAAAATTTGAAAAATTTAATATTTTAAGACTTCAATAATAATCCACATAAAGATAACAAATGCGCCAGTCGGAGTCATCCTAATTAATATTTATAAAAGACATTACGTCAATTTGAATGGCTTATTATCCCCCAATTTATCGGTGTAAAAAAATTTGTACATGTGATGAGATATTTTTCCGCAAAAAAGTGAAAATGAGTCCTTTATTTTGACCCGGATAACTAGCTGTCATATCAGACAGACAGATAGAAATTCAAAAAAACCTATAAATTTGGCCTCTGCATATGACATAAGACAGTGGTAGCCCAGCGGTAACGCGTCGCTTGGATAACCGAGTGATGCGGGTTCAAATCCGTGTCTCGCACCTCTGATATTTTCATGTGCGAATCATTTATATCATGATTACCACTTGTCTTACGGTGAAGGAAAACATCGTGAGGAAACCTGCATGTCTGAGAAAACCTAACAAGTTTTCGAAAGGCATGTGAAGTCCGCCAACTCGCACTAGGCCAGCGCGGTGGACTATGGCCTGATCCCCCTCGTACTGAGGGAGGCCCGTGCCCAGCAGTGGGACGTTAAAAAGGGCTGATGATGATGATGATGATGATATGACATAATGACAATTTCAATGTGATTTTTCAAAAATTAATGTATAATGTATTTATGTATGTTTTATTATTTGTTTGTTAATTGCGCATTTCTAACTAATGAATTTATAATAGAATAGGCGATTGCGATAGAACTTTTGTTCTTCTGCAACGGCTATTGAAATAATATTATATTCTACGTACGACGAACAGCGATCTAGTTATGTAAATTATACAATACATATGTAGGGATCAAATGCGATGAAAGTTTCATGTTATTGCGAGGCCGAGCCACAGTAATATAATGACGGTTCCTGATATTTTATTCTAATTTAAAAATAATATTTTACGAGTATCATTGTAGCTTATTTAGTTGGCTCTGTGGCATGTCATTGAGATTAAGCTTTGAACGATTTCTTAAATTTCTTAACTAACCAAAATATGTGATAAAAGCGACTCGCCCTCGCTTCGCTCGGGCTCTTCCCTAGATTTAGCACAGGCAAAGCTGCGGGATCCGCTAGTTATGCATGTAAACCTTCCTCTTGAATCAGTATCTATTAAAAAAAACCGCATCAAAATCCGTCGCGTAGTTTTTAAGATTTAAGCATACGTAGGGACAGAGAGAGCGACTTTGTTTTATACTATGTAGTGATGTAGCTTACACTCGAGTAAAATAGACCATTTTTATGACGACCATGCGAGCTAAGCCGTGAGCCAAAAGAATGTGACATAAATGTATACAATATCTCACAAAATCATCCCAAGATATCAATCCTGTCGAAAGAAAATAAGGGAGATATATGAAGCCTATTGTATACTTTAATCTTTACGTCCACTACAACAGGACATTTTATATATCTACAATATTATTTATAAAAACGTATCAGGCGGAAGAAAATCATATCTACGTTGTGAAATGTGTTACGTTTCGACGTCGGGGGAACTTCCTTTATCGGACTTACGCATTTTCGAAGATAACTTTTTATGGCGACAGTTTGTTCAGAAACATCGTATATAAGAAGTATTGGACACTTATCACACCACTATTATAAATGTGAAAGTTGTATATAGTTTTTATGTACTACAGATTACTAGATTCTTAATTTAAATACAAACTATGCAGTATCAGATTTTAATAATAATAATAATAATAATAATATAACTTTATTGATCCAAAACAAAGAATAGATACATAAAAACTTAGATGCTATTTTCGGAATGGCTGTTACAGTACAAAAAATATCAGGTAGCCTCTGTTGCCGTACTAGGAGACCTGTGTTACAGCAAACAGCGCCTCTCCCCCAAATATTAAAAATATCATTTATTAGCCATTTCTAAATGGTTAGTTTTACATTACACTTCATACAAATAGAAGAATGACTGACAATTAATCATTAAATTGAAGTGATTTGAATATATGTGTGTGTGTGTGTGTGTGTGTGTGTGTGTGTGTGTGTGTGTGTGTGTGTGTATGTGTGTGTGTGTGTGGGTGTGTGTGTGTGGGTGTGTGCGTGTGAGTGAGTGTGTGTTAAAACACTAAGATAAATAAGTGTGCGTGTAAGTGGGAGTCACTGTTTATGGTAATATAAAAAAACATCACCTTAAAACACACAATAGATCCTCAGTTTCATCATATGATAATTTGGAAAGATACTCAGTAACCTTTAACTTACATGTTTTACTATTTTCAGGAAAAATATTAAGTTTTTTGTTAAATTGGTTATATATAAAAGGTCCTAAGTAACTGTAAAATTTGTGAATGAACATTGTATTATATTCTTTATTATTATTACAAACTGCATAATGTCTTCGTTTATTTTTCATGGACAGATCAAAGTTAAGCTCCGAATGCTGTCTTAAAACAACACTCAATACAAAAAGTTTCCGAACAGTCAAAACTTCACAGTATTGGTAAAGCTCATGAGTTGGGTAAATAAAGGGCTTGAAGGAGCAGATTTTTAGAGCCGTACGTTGTGCTATTTCAAGCGACTTTAATGTTGTCTTTGACGCCCCACCCCATGAAGTGATACAGTATGTGATAATAGATTGACATAGTGATTGGTAAACTCTCTTCATAATGATTGGCTCCGCGATATGCCTAAGATTTTTAAATATATATGACAATTTACGAACTTTAGCACATAGGTTATCAATATGTTGCTTGAAGCTTAGGTGGGAGTCAATGATTACACCCAGATATTTAATTGATTGAACTTGTTCAATTGATTGACAGTAGCAATTCTGATTGTTATCGCAAGAATGAGAGAGTATTCGATATTGATCACTTGGTCTATTAATATCACGAATTGTGTATGCCATAAACTTCGTTTTGGTGGTATTTAACGTTAATATATTATGGCGAAGCCACTTTGTAACAACGTTGAATCCATTTTGAGCAGCATCAAATACTTTAGCCCACGTATCTGACGAGAAAATAAGAGCTGTGTCATCAGCATAGTAACTGGACCCCCTTTTTCCACTTGTGGCGGAATTCGCTAATGATCTATTTTACGAAATACAAAAGTACTTTTTTAATATTTTAAAACACCTTTATCAAATTGTTAACAAAATAATTGACATTTAGCATAGAAACTATTTCTTACATTAAAAAACTTCAATAGTCTTTAAATATGCGCCATGCATGCATTTAACTATCATATCAGCAGTACAATAATTCTATTCTACAACATACGTCTCCCACACAAGAATATCATGAGGACGTCACACATATTAGTTATATTATCACCCCTATTCCGTGCTTCAGCGCTAACACATTCCCTCGGCAAGCAACCCACTTAGAGTACAAAGACGTGTTATCGCGAGAAAGGAATACATCGCATACGATACAGGGCGCAATTTATGACAATGTAATAATGAAAATTATACATATTTTTTATTATATAACAGCTTATTTTGTTACTAAGCTCTATATACTACTGATTCAAAAAAATATATGTGTGTACCAGAGTACACAGGTAAGAAGTGAAACTTCTTTACGACATATCATTTTTCTAATATTTGCAACTTCACGAAAGTGGGATAGATAGGCTTAAGCTTTAAAAAAAACAACTTTTTCCGTATTAAATTAAAGCTATTTTATTATTATAGACATGCATACAATTAATGAGTAATTTATTTTATCATTGTTCTTATTATAATATCATTGCTCTTGTTGTATTTTTACATTGCTACAAAATTTCTCCCATACGTCGATAAAGAAGTTTCATCAAAAAGCAACATGGCGCGTAACCGAAACACGTGATGATTTTTTTTTTACATTGCTACAAAATTTCTCCCATACGTCTATAAAGAAGTTTCATCAAAATTCAAAAAGCAACATGGCGCGTAACCGAAAAACGTGACGAATTTTCTACAAAATTTCTCCCATACGTCGATAAAGAAGTTTCACTTCAATAATCTGTTATTGTTGTAATTAAAAGCTATCGATTAAAAAAATATTTAATTTTAAGATTACTAGAAAAATACAAGAGCTTTCTATTAAGAATCAACTCATTAACAAAGCAAAAAATTAAGGCCGTTGTTAAAAATAAACACAAGGATCAATAAAGAAAACTTATGATCTCTAATACAACATTTGAACACGATACACGATACAGCGGGATATTGATGAAAACGAAATTACTTTCAATATTCTGTAACATATTCTATATATAGCCTCCGGATCTATGGAACCCAATTATGGTAGCAACAGGCAATTGAGTGATCTGTTGGCAAGCTCGGGATCAAAATAGTCGCCGCCTACACAAATCAATATTAGAAGTTTCGTAAAGATATGTAGGGATATAATATGGAGTTCAATGTAGTTAAAAAAAGAGTAGGTACATTACTCGCAATTCTTCTTTTAATTAATAGATTTAACCTTAAGAATTCTTTCGCTAGCGCTATTCATTTTAAGTTTTATCTTTTGCCATTATACAAATTAAAAGTAATAGTTATTAAATTCAATAATAGTTAAAAGTGAAAACATATAATATGGTTATTACAATGATACGATTACATTAGGTATTGTTAAAACTTTAGTGTCGAATAGCTTTAAGCTCCGCATATATCATGACAACTTAATTAATATTTAACTCTCCACCTACACTTTATCTATAAATTCATTAAGAAATTCTTCACAACAATTTTTAACTTTGCGGTGTAATAAACATTCTGTACCTTCAGAAACTATCTTCAACAATTAACTGAAAAATTCTTTTCAAATGAGTCAGTAATATTTACCACCCATGAAATAAGTTTTCTCAAGTACCAGAAATATTTCTCCAGAGTTTAATTCAAATTCCGGGAGTCTAATGAAATTCCGACAAGCCGAGTAACCTCTTCCGCTACATAAGAGACGCATCATTTATGGGCTTCCGTGATGTTTCAAAGGGCACGCCATATGCCGCGGTGCATAATCGGATGCTAAGATGAGGACTGACACCGTAGCTTGCCATTGTTGTTTATAAGCGTATCTCGTTATATTATTTAATATTTATACATAGACCAAGTCTAGATATTTTTTAGAATATTTTATATTAACTTTATCCTTCGACATCGTTCACATGCTTTGTTATTGTACTTAGTATTATTCCGCTATTATGTCTATCAAAACTTCATGAAAAATATACTAATTATAATACAATTTTTCAAATATTACTGAACCATAGATAAATACGTTGAAAGTAAACTAACAAAGAAAAAACTATTCATAATATTTTATATTTATTATTTGAAACAATATTGTACCTGAAGGTCATATATAAGCCTATTAAAATTAATGTGGCTCGTAAAATACAATATCTAAACAACGTTATAATTTGGGGGACGTGAATAAATGATAGGTTTTTCCATATAACCAAACGACTATTAGGACAAATATGCCTCTTTAAAAACTATTAATGATAAGCTTTCTACTAAACTATTTTTCAATATTACTTCGATAATTCAAAAACAAATTATTTAATATTATTAAAATGCACTATGCCTACATTTACAGGAAAACCATATCAAGAATAATACAACTCTTACATTTTTGACATGAAACAGGGTTTTTTCCTTACAGTAACATTAAATTGCATGCAGGTAGTACTGCGATGAAATATGTATGGTGAGAGTCTAGAAATTGGGTTCTCTCGTAAATATTAAAAACCTTTTCACTCACACATTTCAACGTCAATGTTAGCCATTTAAATAAAAAGGAAAAACTACTGAAAGTCTTGAAAAAGGAAAAACTACTTTTTCAAATAAAAGAAAATTTTATCGAAGTTCTTACGTTATTTTGCAAATTAATACCGTTTATTGACGCAAAATGTGACCTTTCCGAGCTATAATTGAATATCGAGTTGTCGTAATAATAATGTCTAGCGAATATACACTATATTCATATATTTTTATTGGATATTATATTCCCCCTACGCTTTTCTGATCTGAAAAATATACTAATATATTAAATGTTTCCGAGTAAAAGTTATTTCATAAGCTCTATGCCTATAACGTTGATGTATGAACAAGACCTAATAAATCTATATTACTAATAATAACTGTTGTAAGAAAGCACAAATGATTATGGTAAGACATAGTAATCATAACAAAGAAAATATATTACTCTAGAGTTTATTATACGTATAATTCGCGTCATATAAAAAGAACGCTGGCCGTCAAGTTGCGCAGAGGCGATTTATCGGCCAATTTGGTGGTAAGACGCGCATGCTTTCCGGCTCGCTATTGGTTCGTCAGTTCAAAATACTATCGCGCACACAAAAGTTATTAATTACGAAATGATTTTATATCAAAAATAGAAAAATAATATTTTTGAATAATATTCTTTTATAAAGATAGAGTCTGATAACAATGCAGTTAACAATAAAAAAAAATATATAAAAACGAATTAATTTAATTTTTTGTTAGTGGATTAAAAATTCTGCAATGAATCACACATATTTTATTAATTTATAAAATTCTATTTAATGACATTCTATCTGATATATTTTTCAACGTATCTACCAATAACCAATATACGTCACGAGCGAAAGGTTAGTTCAAAAATAAATGAATAGGCTTAGTGATTTCGTGTGCGAATTTACCGATGCGCAAACACACCCCCCACCACTTTCTTCCAGCGTTCTTTTTACGTGACGCGAACTGTACGTATGTAACCAATTAATTAATTATCGAGTATTAATCTCACCACATTGATATAATTTGACATAATCAAAGCAAAAAATTAAATTCTGCAGCCTAAATTAATTGTTTATTGAGTTATTATTTTCAAGAGATAGAGAGAACAATGGCTCTAATGATCGATACATAGTGCATCTAATAAAACGATAAACCAGTGTAGACTGTAGGGAATGGAACTTTTAGATCATTTCATTGTGTTTTTTTAGATCATTAATTAATAAATTAGAAAATAATATGAGTAAAAATACTTAGGACAATAGAATTTCAAACGGTTAAGTGGATTCTGAGTTTACATATTAGGTTGGTACACACTATTAAAAACTTCGTTCTCGAGACATAAGCTCAGCTTTGCATTTGTGTGAGTGACAGCTAAAAGCCAATAGCCGCGCATAAAAAACGAGTTAAAACGGGTTTAAACCACTTGCAACGCGCTACGCCTTCTGCCATACCCATACGTACATTGCACGCACACAAATGCAAAGCTGAGCTTAAGGCGCGAGGTATGTACCTACTTCGTAGATACCTAAAATGGTATGTTTGTGCTTTATCACGTCACGGAAGAACGGATCTGAATGAAATTTGGTACAGAGATAGATTATAATCTAGAATAACATACACCTTTTTATCTCGGAAAAATGTACGGTTCCGGTGGTATAGACTGTTCTTCACAGAGCAAGGATATCTTTTCCATACTAACCAGTAACCGTTAAAACGCTCCTAAGGTCGAAGCCGAACAAAGTGAAGGGAAGGTAAGCCGCTAGTTTTTCATAACTTCAAATTGAAATTATTACGTGGGAAGCCAAAAGCAATTCCCTAATAATATATTAGATTAAAGTGAAGATGAGATAACACCATAAAACGATCTATCGGATACGTCCATATGGGTGAAATGGGTTATATTTCATAACATGTGGAAACTCGCCTGAAAAATTGGCAAATAAATTGACGCTATATATTTAATCAACGTCGATGAAAACGGACTATACATAATTCTTTAGATTAGATAGATCTTTAGACTAGATCATAGCTCGAGCAATTTTTTTTGTCATTTGGTAATTTAGTCATGTCTAGTGGCATTAGCTTAAATGGGAAATTAAAACATGTCGCGTAGAATAAAGAAGGCTCGTAGAATATTATTAACACCATTAACTTGTTCTTTTACAAAATGGCTGTCGTTTAAGCGTCAGGATGCTTGAAATGGCGCAGATGCTTCAATGTTGGAGAAATCACTAGAATAAGTTTTCATAACGCACTATATATGTATGAGTATATACATACACATACTTTTGTCGTTGGTCAAATATATATAGCGTCACGTCGGACGACGAGTAACATTTTAAGACAAACTACGGCTCATATTACTGGCACATTTGAAAGTTCATACTTTTAAGGTATTAGATTTTTTATTATATTAAATTTCAGTTATGACTCAGCAGCAAAAAAGTCCAAATAACAAAAAGCTTATTTAACCCGAATTCTGTAAACTTTTTGCAACATAATCCATCTTCCTCTTAATAATCTAAAATTCCGCGATTTTAAACGCGATATTATATCTTAAATGTACCTTCACGAATAACGAAACACTCCAAATAAAACAATAGTTCATACAAACACAAAAAGTCTGTGGTGTTCGTATAAAGTCCAGTTAAAAAATAGTCCCATGAGTTAAAATAAATACTTTCACTAATTCCTGGATACGTACGTAGAACTAAAATACACTCATTAAATTAGAGAAAGATATAAATGATAAACCACACGACACATTGCTATGCTGCGGTTTAGCATGCGAACTTGTTTTAGAATTTCTTGCTAAGTCCACAGAAAGTTTATATTATAAGAAGGGATGAATTTTAAATCGTATAAATAAGTTAGTTAAATAATAAACAAATAAAAGTAAAAAAAGTTTATCGTTTTAATGAAGGCTAATGTTGTGTTTGTATGATATTTAATTGTACCTTCATTACTACTGCAACACACTTCATTAAAATTAACTTTAACACTATGAATATAAAAGACAGTGGTAGCCCAGCGGTAACGCGTCGCTTGGATATCCGAGTGATGCGGGTTCAAATCCGGGTCTCGCACCTCTGATATTTTCATGTGCGAATCATTTATATCATGATTACCACTTGTCTTACGGTGAAGGAAAACATCGTGAGGAAACCTGCATGTCTGAGAAAACCTAACAAGTTTTCGAAAGGCATGTGAAGTCCGCCAACTCGCACTAGGCCAGCGCGGTGGACTATGGCCTGATCCCCCTCGTACTGAGGGAGGCCCGTGCCCAGCAGTGGGACGTTAAAAAAGGGCTGATGATGATGATGATGACTATGAATGACCTATGTCATGATACACATTGTTATTTGTACATTTTGCTATATATTTATATATAAAAAAACATCGCTTAAATTTTTACTTAAACAAATAAAAATTTAGTTACTATAATTATAAAACAAACTTCAAGAAACGTAATACTAATATTATTTTACTTGTTTTTGTAGGTATGTATTCTTATCGAGTTATCAATATATTGATGATGATTATAATATATGTACTTCAATCAGCGATATAATAGTATACTAGACGACACGTTTGTCTCAGTTTGTAGTGACCCTCTTGCTGCGCTAGCGGTCGCTGGTTCAAGTCCCGCTGGGGGCAGTCATAGGTGTTTATATTTGTAATATTCACGTATTTAAAGTTATGTATGCGTAGGGTATCAACTATCTGGTATCCGTAACACAAGCCTCGTAGCTTACCACGGAACTAGATGGTGCTGTGTGTAAGAATGTCTCAACGTATAATTAATAAAAAAGGTTGCTGAAGAAAAAGGTTATTTTAATAGTAAAAAAGTTAATGAACTTTCATAATATCAAGTAAAGACAGATATTCTAAATAGTTTAAATTGGTGCCATACACACATTTTGATTTGACATTTAGTCATATTTTTCTGTCTTTTTATGTTTGACGTCAAAGAAAATTCTATAGAAGCCTTTATTGAAAAATATAAAATAAACTATCTAGATCTGTTATGCCGCTTTGAAGTCAATAAAAAAAGATTTTTAAATATAAATGCCATACTTAAAAACTTTTCCCTTTTTGAAGGTACATAAAATGTGTTATAGTACACATAATATTTCGAAATTTCGCATAAAGAGCTCAATGTAAAATTGAAATAGCTGTTCTAATTTTCGCTCCATAAAGTTGTGTTTAGACCGTCGTAAGTCGTAACGCGCTCGCTTGGGAACCGAGTGAAGCGTGTTCAAATCGCGGATCTCGCACCTCTGATATTTTCATATCCGAATAATTTCCAACGCGATAACGGTGAAGGAAAACATCGCGAGGAAGCCTTACATGTCTGAGATAACTTAGTAGGATTTTGAAAGACATGCGAAATCCGCCAACCCGTACTTGTCCAGCGTGGTGGATTAATTCTCAAATCCCGATCGTATTGACTGCCTAGCAGTCAGACGTTATGAAAAGGGCTAAATACAAAGTTTATGTTATTTATAATGTAATAACAACGCATTTTTTAAAAATAGCTTAACTGTATCATATACTCGTAACAATTCAAGTAAATAAAACTGTTAGTATAATGCTATATTCTACGATGTGAACAAGTGTACACATACAAAAGCTATTTAATTCTGTTTGCAAACAGCTTTAGAAGTCCAGTAAACTCGTAAAACGTCTTAAAAGCTCAGCTAACTACACTTTATTTCTTTTCATTAACTAGACGATTCTTGTAATTTATAGAACCACAAAGTGATGAAAATTACTTATCTCTTTTTACTTTCATTAAAAGCAAGATTATCTGAAAGCAACACAGTATACCTTGGTAGATAAAGAAACTTATATTAAAATTAAAATTAACTTGTCAAAACAATGAATCCGTAGGTAAATCAACTGGAGAATGGCGACAGTAATACTAGGTACCTATATAATATACTCGTTGTTGTTGTTTAAGTATGAAAATGTAATAAATGTATATTGGTGTATCCTGGGTAGCAACAACTCAAGTTATATACAGTGATAAGGTTACTTCTCAATTAGTGTTGCAGAAAACAATGATGCAAAATTAACTAGAAAAGCTTATGACTGAGTGATACGAGATCGAATCACTAGTATTAATGTCATAGATATATTCTATTATTATATCTATGACTAATCTATATTAATATTTGAATAGGCTGAAGAGTTTGTTTATTTGTTTGGTTGGTTGAACGCGCTCATCTCAGAAACTAGTGGGTCCAATAGAATTTTGTTGAATAATCCGTTTTACGAAGCTCTATAGGTTATATTACATCACGCTACGACTAATAGGAGCGAAGCATCTATGAAAAATGTTGCAAAAACGGGAAAAGTAATTCCTTTTGAGAGCTTCCGTTGCGTGTGATAGAATAAGTAGTAAATATGTAATGAATTATAGTAAAATAGATAGTTATTTATTAATAAGAAATCAATATGAAATACTTCCTTTATTTTATAATTATTATCATATCAATTTTAAAAGTAAAATGTTCTATAAAGGAAGTTGTGTTTACTGTTGTTGATTGTATTTTATTCTTTTGAATAAATTATTGTTGGTAGTCAAACTTTACGAAATTATTAATGAATAATATTAAAAACACTATTTATTTATTATAACGAATTTAAGAAATATAATTAACAAATTATAGTTAATGCCATTATACTAGAATCTCCTTTGATTTACTATTAGAATGATATAAAAAGGATTGTTGAGTTGTGAAACAGTTAGTCGTATACGGACTACACAGAGCACTTCACTGAGCAAGTTAAGTACTCTAACTTTGTTATTGATACTATTTTATATTTTGATAATTGTAATTTAGAAAAGCCATATATTGTATTTATTTGAATTCCAATTATCTAGTTAGTTCTTTTGTTGATATGTTTCTATGTTATATAAATATATCTACGTTATATATTATGTTTAAATTATGTTGAAACTATATTGTGACTGTATTAATTATGATATAAAAGATACATAATAATATGATAATCATAATAACGTCCCGCTGAGTTTCTTTCGCCAGTTCTTCTCAGGACAGAGGCTAATTCTTCCGAACTGGTGGTAAATAAAAAAGTAATTGCCTGAATTCCTTTTGTCTTATTTACCTATTCCTAAATTTCTTAATTATCTTAATAATATATAAAGTAATAAAGCAGCAATAAGAATATTTCCTCTTATTATTAAAGTATTAGAGAGTAGTTTGAAGCTTTTGCTACTTCTTTAACTTTTAAATTTCTATCACGTGCGCTGCGTAAACGGTTAAAGTTACTTAAAAGTTATATATGACGAAATGTTTTAGTATAATATGAATTGTCAAGTCAAGAACGGCTTCGCTCGCGTTAAATCTAGGGATGAAACCGAACGAAGCAAGGATGAGTTGCTAGTATTATAATATATAGACGTCATAGCAAAATCAGTCAAATCAGTTATCACTACATAATGTATGATACATCACATATACAGTTCTTAATGAAGGCTCGCTCAAGAGTTGTAGATAGGAGTGCTCTAGAACTAAGGCTCTTTGAATGCCTCTTATCACTACAATTGCCTTTGTCTACGAGGGTCCACTGTAAAACAGAACTACGTTGACTGGTCTTCGACTGTTCATTATCGGCACATAGTAGGTAGATGAATAATTGAACAATGTTAAAAAATGGTTTTATTAGACCAATTGTATGATTACAAAAATCTATTAACCAGGGGCGGATGGAGGTAACCAGGAAATTTCGGAATTTTCGTTAGAGAGGTGAGAGTGTATACTTCAAATATCTTCCAATTTTTTTATAAAAAACTTACTACTTTTGGCTTTTATTCATTCCTTTTTTATACTTTGTTCTGTATTGTTGTGCATTGAATTTTAAAAATCCGAAACACGTGCTAAAATAACTCTACAAAACAATGATATATAAAATATATCATTTTTGCAGAGTATATAAATAATTTAAGGCAGTCAGAAATATATTAGGCTATAAAAAGACTTTCTATGCAAACTTTACCACACCCTATGTGCCTCCCCATTTGCGCGTGGGATTTGTCTTCAAAAAATCTAATAATTTAATGTCATAATAAGACAAAACATTTTCTGATATCAAGTCTTAAGATGATCATTATATAATATATGGTTGGCATGGCATGGTTCAAGGTATACAAATACCATTCAATAAAAACAAATTTATATATGAAATAGAAAAAAATACAAACGTAACCTTGTGCTTTGACTTTAATGTTGTGAATTTCGAAACGTTTTTTGAAGCCCCTTAATTCTTAACAAAGAACAACTTTATCAACGTCTTGAGGAATAAATACAACTTCAAAGAAACTTCGGAAAGTTTTTTGTGTATAATAATGTTTTTCATATATTTTGCCCACCTTGTAAAGCTACTTTCAAGCTCAGACTTATAATGCTACACAAAGAAAACACGACGACATTCAAATTTGTAAGAGATTTTATGTTATCTCTAAAAAATATAAGTAGACGATGAAAGTTAAAACGCCATAAATGTAATATTTAAATGCTTTGTTTTAAAATAACAATCATTGTTTAGTAAAATAAAGACATGCAAATTATCCATATTTTTTATTAAGTTTAATATAAAAAATACCACCATTTAGGTAAAATAACAGGAAGCAGCGAACAGAGTAAAATGGTTCAACAGCAGCAGAGTGAAAATGAGGCAAGTAGTTAGCAAATTGGAAAAGGAAACTTAAGGTAAAGGGTTTTTTCACCATTACTCCTCGTTAGCGCTTCTCTTTTATGATATTTCGAACGCGTTGGTAATGAGATAAACTTTATATATCTATCAAAACCTGGCCTATTTACTTTGACTTATTTATAGAATGCGTTTATAACATTACGTTTCTAAGTATTGTGTAAGAAAGGTAACTTATGATTCTAAGTAAAAAATGAAGGCAATTTAATTTATTTTAATTGTACAATAATACATTTAATATCCATGTGCACGAAAAAAAAATTCACAGGTGTTTTGAGGTGTGTAACTTTAGGGTGAATGTTTATAATGACGGTACAGATGCATATCTGTCACGACCAGGTATTACATAGCAGAGTGTTGGGTAATGATAAAAATTACGCAAAGTATGAATGTTGTCGAATTTTCTGTATAGCAAAAGATATTAGGTAACTCTTTTGACTACCTCAGAAGGGAAGTGCGAGACATAAAATAAATTAAATAAATTTTATCTCTGACTACCACAAACAAGAATAAGAAGACCAGAATAAACACAAATTAAATTTTCTTCAGCTGAATGGTTCAATTATAACTTTCTGACATGCACGTCATTTATGTTTTGGGCAGATTTCGAAAATAAGTACAACAAACGAACAATGCCGAGCAATCGTTGGCTTCAAGCCAAGATTTGTCGCATTTAACGGTAAAATTTAATGCCTCCCAATTTATTACAGGAGCTCCCGTTAAAATTATAGCCACTGTAGCTTATTGGTATAACGCTAACTACTGTAATGATTATTTGTTTAAACCAGTTTATCCAGGTTGTTGTAGTATATACATAAGTACCACCATGAAAAGCGGAATTAGAAAAGTTTCTACCCCAAGTAATAAAGAATTTATTAGCTTCAAGGATTACTGAGTTTTATAACTGTAAATTGAATCTCATGAACAAAACACTGAAGCTTTTTTATATTTATTTAGGTTAACAAGTGTTAGCGTGACCTAGCATTATAAAGATCGATGTCAATATTGTATGTTTTATCACAACGACACATCCATCTGCACTAATTACACACGCAAACAGAATAAATGACTATCGGTACAATTACAAGTACTACTGAGTAAAACTCGAGGGAGTACTCGACTTCCTATTGAACCCATCAATATTAAAGCGAGTAAAGTAGTGTAATCTAGGTTAGTACAGGGCCGGATTTAAGGAGAGTTCACCGAGGCTGCTGACTCAAGGCCAACACGTGTAAAGAAGCCAACAAATATTCTTATTCTTAAGTAATTTTTTTTCAAGCCAGTCAAATTCGATAGATTGTGTTGTATATGGAATTGTGTTTCCTTATAATAATTTGCAGTGTTTATTAAAAAAATAAGTTAAATAAAATTGATTTGCAACACCATTCTTGCTTCATTTCTATTGAGACAAGCAGACAGTACAATAATTAGTGTTAAAAAGGAGAATAGTATGTTTTGTAATTCCTACAATAGTGGCATGGTCTATATGATTAAACCCTTTAAAAATAAAAAAGTAACTTATTAAATTATGAATTTTTTGTTTCTCCTACATATTACACGCATCATTGACGCATTCGCATATGATATAATATGATATTTGTCGATATATTGTGAGAACATGACACTCCTGACTGCGAATGACTTACCTAGTGCCAGCTACTGGCTGCCAAACTGCGTCCAGGGGTGCATGCGCTGGTAGCGGTGGCTCAGCACCCTCACCTCCGTTCTCCGTCCGCCCCTCCCAACCCTGCAAACAAAACAAAGCATTTAAAAAATGTACTATAATATTTTAACTAAAATGTATAAAAAAGAGGTCATGATGTAATTGTGCTGGTTTAATTTACCTACTAATTAATCTTTTGTTTGTATGATATATAATAATTTATAAAAGTTATAGAAAGTAATAAACATAAAGTGTAAATATTATATATATACATAATACATATCTATACTGAATATTACCTATAAAGTTAAAAAGTTTATTTTGTTGTGCGCGCTAATCTCAGAAACTTCTGGTTCGAATTGAAATATTCTTTTAGTGTTGGATAGCCCTTTTATCGATGAAGGGTATAGGCAATATTACATCGCATAAATAATAATATCTAAAATCTGAGAATTTGGTTTTCCTTCTGTAGACTGCATAATGCTGCACAAGCATAGCAGTTAAATAAAAATGTTAATCATTAGTAAGCCTAGCACTAAAAAACGATTTGGTATTTTTTAATATTCGTCAAAGTGCGAATAAAGCTTTATGTAAAAATATATATTGGATTAATATATTGGATTGAAAAAATTGTATTAGCAAGTAAATTTACTTTAAATGTGTAATATTAAAAAAACACATAATATTAAAAAAAAAGAAAAAAAAACAGAAAAAAAAACAGTGTCGGACCACGTCATAGAATGTAAGCATGTATCGCTAGTTTTAAGTTTTAAAAAATGTAAAACGCCAAATAAATAACAGATAAATAAATATGTAAAAAGGCACGGGCGCCTAACGCCTGTGGATGAGTACATTTAAAAAAAACAAATATTATACTCAGAGGCACAATTAACCGCCCACTTACATTTTCCGATGTAACTTCAAAAATTCATTTCGGAATGAATTTTTTCTTGCCAATATTATAGATTGGATAATATCAGATATAAAAAAATAATAAAAAAATCGGATATTGCTTGATTTTTTTAAAAATGAAAAAAACTTTAAAATTACCGAATAATAAACAAAAATAAAGGTAATGATAAACAACCTAAAACTTTTTGTTGACATTAAAACATAAAATTTAATAACAAGTATTGCCTCCTCTGGCTCTAATGACCTCCTCCAGTCGATTTGGAACACCAGCCATTATGTCCTGAATATCTGACTGCGGTATATTCCCCCACTCTTCGACCACAGCAATCTTCAGCTTATTAATGGAGGAAGGGGCCGTAACCCGACTTTGTACCGGCCTTTTAAGATTGTCCCAAACATGTTCGATACGGTTTAGGTCCGGGCTTCGAGCTGGCCAGGGTATTCGTGCAATACCCACGGCATCAAGGTACTCCGTAACCACTCTAGCGACGTGCGCACGTGCATTATTATGCATTAAAAGAAAATCTTTTCCAATAAATGGGGCAAACGGGATGACATGAGGTTCTAAGACCTCTCCCACGTACTTCTGAGCGTTTACGCTGCCTCTTTCAAACACAACCAACTCTGTTCGAGCCTCATAAGAAATACCACCCCATACCATTACTAAGCCACCTTAATAGCCTATTGTTTCAACAACAACACATTGTGCAAACTCTTACCGGGGCGTCGATACACGTGCTGGCGTCCATCGGGACCTCTTAGAGCTACTCTGGACTCATCAGAGAAGAAGACGTTCTTCCATTGCTCCATGGTCCAGTTCCGGTATTGTTGAGCAAATCGAAGTCTGGCTCTTCGGTGCTCTGTGGTCAACGCTGGAACTCGAGCTGGCCGGAATCCAGTCAAAGTACGCTCTGACAGCCTTCTTCTTATAGTCCAAATGCTTACGCTTACATTTCGTATTTCATATAGGCGATTACGGGCCTCGGAAGCCGTAGTGAACGGATTTCTTAGAACGTTGGACATGATGAAGCGGTCATCTCGTTCAGAAGTGCACCTCCTACGACCTTTTCCTGGTCTTCTAGTGTAAGATCCAGTTTCTCTGTATCGTCGGATGGCATCACGTATCGTGGTTCGAGGATATCCTAGCATACGGCCTATATGACGCTGGCTATAGACAGCATCTGACAGCGCCACCGCTCTAGCTGCATCGGCTGCATCCAATGGCATTTTACTGAGTAAAACGCAACTGTCAAACCCTGACGCACCTTATGAACCAATAAATGTATCTAAAAACTTCACAAGCAATACTTTATTTACAATGAAAATAATAAGTTGGAAAGTAAATTTTCGACTATACTCAGTAAAAGAGACTCAGACTTCAGGGTATCTTCGAAAACGGGGCATAAATTGTCTTAATTTATCATAAACTACCTACTTAACAAATGGTCATTCAATTTCATAAGCGTTTAGTTATTGTAAACAAAGTTACGTCGCTTTAGCCTGGTGGGCGGTTAATTGTGCCTTTGTGTATATTGGATTGAATAAAATATAAACTGGAAAAGAAATTAATATTTTTCTTTTTGTTTTTGTTTTTATATTTGTATGAACAAAGATCCAGTAACCAGTCAGGTGTATTATGTATATCTAACTATAATGAATAAGTATGAAATTATTTTAATTAAAGTACCTATTATGTATAAAAACTTACATACACTATATAAGTAGTTTAAATTTATAAAAGAAATTATAAGCTAACAAGACTATGATATAATCTGAAGACTTTTGCACGCGTAAGTCTCTAGAAATGGAAATATGGATTTTATTGCCTATTTATAGAAGAAAGCTGAGGCTGTTTAACAAATTACGACTTTTAAGAGCAAATTATACATAATAATTATGCGAGCAGAGCCTTATCCAAATACTTGCTTTATATAAAATATAGCATCATGATTCATATTTAATCGTTTTTTTTTCTTTATGTCTAAGGACTAAGAAATTATAATTAAAACTAACGAATAAAGTATAATGTTTGATTCGACTTAATGTTTGGATAGAGATAGAGTGCATTGCAATATTTTTATAAGAAGAAATAAAAAAAATTGTTTTTAAAACTGTGTTTTACACAAAACATCTACAGCTCAAGATGTAAGAGACTCGAGTACTTTCTTATTATTACGAAACGCCAAGTCACCTCAACTTTAACCATGCACACCGTAGAACCACCAAGAAAAGAAAATAGCTTATTAGGAATTCTACGCTTAAAAGAAATAAAGGTAAGGTTACATTTCTAAATTGAAATTCTACGACGGACGTTAACCAGCCATCATCTGTGTATACCCTCAGTTCAAGTGTGCCTTTGTTTTGCTCGGACACAAATAGCCGGCTATTTTTGTTTGCAGTTAAAGCCGTTTTGTTTTAAAAGCTCGCACTGTGAATCTAGGCTTAAAATTTTAAATGGAAATCAAATATTATTTGCACCGATTAATCAATGGATAAACAATTTTAGTAATTAATATTGCGTAGTTATTTGCTATTTTATTATTTAAATATTAGATACCAACATATTTTTTAACAAACTTACTTTAATTGATTGTGTTGTAATAGGTATATTTATAGAATCGGTACAAAGCTATATAAGTTGACCGACTTTACACCTGAGAATTCTCCAAAAAAGTATGAACCAGAGTACCTAACAGATTGGCGTTATACCGGGACGAATCCCAGTGAAGCGAGGTGCGACACTAGTATATGAAATATACCTATAATTAACAACATTTCCTTGTATTGATATTTAAATGAAAATTAAAAAGGCCAAAGGGTTAAAAGCTTTCTAATTTCACTCGTTCTAAGTTATTTCCGGATGGCGCACTCATTTTAATTGAATTCTATCAATTATTTAAAGCTGTATTCATAGAGTGTATTGCTACATACATAAAGCTGTAATTTAACAGGTAACCTACCTTCCATGTGATTGATATATATAAGAAAATTCAGATTAATAAACTTTAGACACATAGGTAATATGCATAGGGAATCTTTCCATACTAATATACCAACTTAAAAAAATAAAATTATTATATTATATATATTGCTGATTTGATATTCAAAGCGATGTTTTTAAATTAAGCCAACTAGTAATAGTTTTTTAATCTAGTGATTTTACAATTAACTATGTTTTTGTAGTATCTTTAAGAGATACCTACAAAACTTTTTTATTGTTTGAAAGAAATATCGTCATTTCAACTAAACAATTATTTAAAAACTTACAATTACAATTATAAAATAACTTATTTTTAAACTAAAAATAAAATCAAACATTTTCTCTATATTAAATTAACTGTGCTATGTTCAACTAACAGATAGGTATTTAAAATTCATATGCATAACAACCTCACAAATTATTCTTATTAGTTAAGGCCATAGTTGTAAATTATATGGCCTAGAATGTAGATAAAATAGCAAACCTTTTTAATAACTACTTCAGCTGTCACTGGGTAATAACACCCGCATCTTTTCCATTTTATTAAAATTAATGTAGGGCTTCATACCGCAGTTGGATGATTGAATGAGAGCAGAGGAAAATTTCATTAGCTAAGGATCGAAAAATTTGTCAAGTTAAAATACCCTATTTAGCGCTTCAACTTTGCGGTTTAAAATGGGACTGACTCTTAATAGTTTAAAATAATATTATTTTTATACTTTACTATTTATTTAGCGCGAGCGAAGCCGCGGGTTCTGCTAATATTAAATATAGCCTATGTTCATCAGGGATAATGTAGGATTCTAATGGTAAAAGATTTTTTTAAATCGGTCCAGTAGTTTCGGAGCCTATTCAATTCAAACAAACAAACAATCAAATCTTTCCTCTTTATATTATTATATTAGTAGGTGCTTTATAAAAAGGCAGGTAGATAAATGTACTCAGCATCAGTTGGTAATAAGAAATTAGAACATTTAAAAATATATATTTTATGTGATTATTGCCACAAGTGCCTGACAGCTTTGCTACCTAGGTTGTAACACTTATTTTATCTAAATCAGGCCAGCCGTTGATACTCGTACGTGTACGAGTAAAATATACATGTTTACACATTATACAATTTTGTTTTCTGCTTTTCAACAGTGGACGTTGACTTTTAAAATGTCAAAGTAAATTATTAGTAGGATTTTTCTAATATTATAAATTTTCGAACACTTTTAAATCAACTTGTTTTAAAAGATAGTGTAGTAATATCATTCATACAAAGGCTTACCCATGCTGTAATAGAGAGCGATCTCAGAAAACAATTCTAGCAAAAAATAAATGAACTAAAGCACTAAAATGTAAATTAAAATCGAATCTTAATTGAAATTTATCATATTAATAGGAACATATGAGCACGTAGCTGTGTGATTATTGCGTTACTAATATACGTGTTATAAGTTCTAGAGTAAAGTCATTTATTTTTAATTATTATTATTTATATGTACCTATTAAACGTTTTCCTCAAATTATTAAACAAATCAAAACAAGAGATCACTTTTTAAATGATTTAATCTTTAACTAAACGGCGGATTTATTTTTCAAATTTATATCGGGACTAGCCACTTGCTTAAAACCGAGTTCGTGTAAGTAGGTACTCGTATATCTATGACGAAACACTCATAACAATCGTAAAATTAGCATTTGCCTACTGTTAGACGTTTTAGTAAGGTTTGAAACACTTATGTAAGCGTTATCTTGATTTTGAGTAGTTGAGAATATATTGTTAATTTTCTCAATTTTTTTACTAATAATCGGTGAAAATTGATGAAAATGAAAAGGAGATTTTTAGGAATTTTAAAGAGTAATATTCTTCTTCTATATGATTCAGACACACGGATAAGACTTTTTGTCCTATAAAAAGTAATCTATCGGACCGATAGATGATATCTGTACAATTTACATATTATACAAAATTTATTATATTTAAACGTTTGCATTATTATTGATATGTAAGATTGTTAAGTCTGTCTATAATATTTTGGCCTAATATTATTATCTTACGCGGAGTTAGTTAGAGTTAGTAAAATAATTTAGGAGTGCATAAGTATGTGCGTAAAGTGTTCTAAATTCCAGTAACTCCATATTTCAGTGACACGACAATTTTAGATGGTTCGACTACCGGCTCAGGTAAACCTTTTTTAAAATAAATTGATACAATAATGCTTGTTTTTAAAAATTTTCATTGTTGTTCAACAAATCCGATGTGGCTGTTTACAGTAAACACGGTACCTAGTCCAATTTAAATATTTGTCATATTATGTCATTTCGACTAAAATAGAATTCAAACAAAAAAACTTGTCACAATTAGTCCATCTTGGGACCTATGATGTTAAATAAAATATAAAATCAAATTTATAACACTTTTTTGATGTAATGAGAACATATCACAATACAAAGTGATTCGTCGTCATTTTACTTACAACTACGGCTTTAAGTTATAAAAATGTGTAAGGTACGTATAATTTAAATAAAATGGAGTTACGTCGCTGAAACTAGCCAACAAAACTAGCATATCACTCATAAAAGTAATAATTTTTTTTTTTGCAGACCGTACCAAATTAATTTTTGTTTCTTATGGTTTTACTAGATTTAATTTAAATTTAAATGCCATTTTAAGATAAATTCTGTGTTTAAGTATATTTTTTAAACATTTTTACCACTTATTTTTATTTCGAAACTTTAAAAAAAGATAGTTATACTTCGTATTTGAATTCGAACCTCATACTCAATATCTCTGGCCCGCGTCGACTTAGGGACTTGAAATTAACTTGGGATCTTTGGAAGACATCAAGGAATCCAAAAAAATAATCAAAACGCCAGCGACGCCATATTTTATTCAATATTTCTCAACTTTAAAAAAAGATGGTTTTTCTTATTATAGACTCCAAACCTAATACGTGATATGTCTGGCCCGCGTCGACTTAGGGACTTCAAATTGACTAGGGATCACCAGCACATGTCAAGGAACCCAGAGAAATCATCAAAACTACAGCGACGTTATATTAATGTTACGCCACGCTGCCACAGCCTATCACAGCGTGCCAATCGCACCAGCCAATCCTAGCCAAGGCGTGCCACCACTACAACCACCGGATGCCTCCGGTGGGGGTAAAGCTATATAGTGCCTCGCAAGCTCATTTTTGATTAGAGAAATTATTAATAAATCGATAAGTCGAAACTCTGTCCGATTGTTGTTTTCATTTATCCCGCCGCTTCTACACATCAGAAGTGGGATAAATAAAAAAAAAAAGAAGAGAGGAACCATGAAACGCAAGCACGCCGATGCGGAAAGTATAGGCCGACGAGTTCGTCCGCAAGAATCGAGTGACACAAGCGAAGACGAACAAGACTCACCGCCAGCCACTCCTCCGGCTCGGAAAATCCTTAAAAGACTCCTAGAAACTGAAGTACATAAGGCTATAAGCGATTTGAATGAAGAGACACCTTCTGTCACCACAAGAAAAGAACACCACGCAGCTTCACTAATCCCAGAGTTTGATCCCGACAGTGAGGAGTGCACCACTGCATCAGCATGGCTAAAAAAGATTGATCAACTGGGTGAAATATACAACTGGAGTGAAACTACAAAGGCGTTCTACCTGCAGGACAGATTAAGAGGCCAAGCAAGAAGATGGTTTAACAGGTTAGATGAATACGATTATTCTTGGGAAGACTGGAAGCAGATGTTAAAACGTGCCTTTCCTAGACATCGCGACTTCGGTAATATGTTAGAAGAAATGATGAACCGAAAAAAACTACCCTCAGAATCGATGACAAAGTATTATCAGGACAAAGTCGCCATGTGTTTTCGATGTAAGCTGTCCGATAGCGCGACTGTGTCATGCATTATTCGTGGTTTGCCACCATCACTACAAGCGAATGCAAGAGCATATCAATGCGAGCGGCCTGAAGAATTATATGAAGGTTTTCTCTGCGCCCTAGATGACTATCAACCACTTTCGACTTCAATTGGAATACGTTCATCAAATAGAGATAACTATAATCGACAGGTAAATGAAAAAAAAATTGAATTTACCTGTCAACCCAGACATCGACCCATGTCCGCGCTGCAAGAAAACTGGCCACATACTTCGTAACTGTCCATATCCCGATTCACAAACATGTTTCAAATGTGGCAAGCAAGGTCATATTGCAACGCGCTGCGTCGTTTCTCAAAAGCCGAGTACATCAGATGAGAACAAGGTAAAAGAAATCAAGCTTTTACAAAATCATAACAGAATTTACGAAAAAGCAGTAAAAATCAATGGCGTATATGTTAAATCTTATATTGATACCGGAAGCCAAGTTAATGTACTCTCTAGCCACATATCTAAATTATTGAATCTTAAAATCAGCCCAACAATCACTATCCTTAAGGGATTCACGGGAGAGCATTTAGAGAGCTGCGGAGAGGTAGCTTTTGAATTAGAAATCGATGGGATATGTCTCCCTAGCAAGGCTCATCTAACAGACGTGGATATGGGAAACATCCACATATTGGTTGGGCAACCTGTTATCAACAGCAACGGCATGACTTTAGTGGTAAGCGAAGGCAAAGCTTTACTCAAGAAAGATGAAGATTTCATAAGGGACGTAGATCTAATTGAGGAGCGCAATCGTTTCAAGGTCGTCACTACAGGTAAAGAGTGCCTCTTGCCTGGAATTTCTATCATAAAAGTCAACGTGTTGGATAATAACGAAAATAACGATGTCGTCTCAACGCCACAACATTATGAACTGCAAGGTATATCCTATTCAATTCCTGCCACACTACTACGAGGCCCCATCGGATACATGAAAATACTTAACAATGGCAAACAAAAAATCATCTGGAAACAAGGCGAGGTACTAACAAGAGCCGACAGCTGCATTACTACACCGCCATGTGAGGTTCAGGTTAGTCCACAAAACTTCACTTTGCCATCGAATATTATGGCCAAAGCCAATTATGATAGCAATGCTATAGCATCTGTGTTGCATACTAGCCTAGCCAATGTAAAATCTATAGGGGGAGTTAACATAAATGATATAAAGTCGGGTTCATTAAATAAAAAAGATCACGATAGTTTAATAACTTTATTAACAAATTACAGTGACTGTTTTGCAAATAAAACACAAGACTTAGGTTGTACAGATTTATTACAAATGAAAATAACATTAACAAGTGAGCGTCCTATTTATCGCCAACCTTACCGTTTATCACATAGTGAGCAAGAGATAGTTAGATCCAAAGTGTCCGAATTATTAGATGCAGGTATAATTCGAGAGTCTGAGTCATGTTTTGCATCCCCTGTCATTCTTGTAAAAAAGAAAAATGGTGATCGTAGACTTTGCGTTGACTATCGAGCGCTTAACGCTATAACTGTCAAAGATAGATATCCATTGCCCAATATCGACGACCAGGTCTCAAAGTTAGCTCGTAAAAAATTCTTTACATGTCTTGATTTAGCTCAAAGTTACCATCAAGTTAAAATTGAACCTAAAGATATATATAAAACCGCTTTTATAACTCCACAGGGTCACTATGAATATACACGTGTTCCATTTGGTCTAGCTAATGCACCTTCAGTGTTTATGCGACTTATAAACAAGATTGTAGATTCAATACGAAATGACAGTTATTCAAAAGACGGTAGATCGAACTTTTCTAACGAATATGAAATACTAGCGTTTTTAGACGATTTATTGTTGCCATCATATGACGTACCGTCGGGATTAAATATTTTAGAGAAAGTTCTTAATAAATTAAAGTCGGAAAATTTAAAGTTAAATATGAAGAAGTGTTCATTTTTACAAAATAAAATTTCGTACTTAGGACATGAAATTTCATCGAATGGCATTCAGCCTGGTGAATTAAAGTTGGCAGCAGTGTCGCAATTCCCTACTCCTGGTAACATTCATGAGATACGTCAATTTATAGGTTTATGTAGTTACTTTCGTAAGTTTATTAAAAACTTTGCAATAATTGCTCGCCCTTTAACAAATTTAACAAAGAAAAATGCAGTGTGGAACTGGGGCATTGAGCAATATAATAGTTTTGAACAATTAAAAAAGTGTTTGTGTACAAAACCCATACTTGCCTTATACGATCCTGCGTTACCGACGGAGATTCACACGGATGCATGTAAATTAGGTATTGCAGGTATTTTATTACAGAATCAAATTGATAATTCCTTACGCCCGGTTATGTATTTCAGTAGGGTGACTAGTAAAGAAGAAAGTATGTATCATAGCTACGAACTAGAAACGCTCGCCGTAGTCGAATCATTACGTAGATTTAGGGTGTATATTGTAGGAAAACATGTAAAAATCGTGACCGATTGTACGGCTGTTCGTGCCACCTTAACCAAACGTGACATTATCCCGCGTATTGCTCGGTGGTGGCTATCGATTCAAGATTTTGATATAAGTGTAGAGTATAGACCAGGAGAGAAAATGAAACATGTAGACGCTTTGAGTAGGAACCCAGTCGATACAATGAATGTCAATCGCCTTGAAGTATCAGACTGGTTTTATACGGTTCAGTACCAAGATGATAAACTGAAACGAATTATTGACCAGCTTAGGGACAACACAGCTGCCACTGAAATTACTAACAATTATATTTTCGTAGACGATAGGTTATATCGAAAGACATTGTATGGCAATCGTCTCGTAGTGCCAGCATTAGCTCGATGGAGGCTGGTCCAAATGCACCATGATGATATTGGCCATGTGGGTTTTCAAAAGTGCAATGACTTAATAAAAAAAGAGTACTGGTTTCCTAAAATGACTCGTTTCATTAAAAAGTATGTGACTGCATGTCTCTATTGTGCTTATGGCAAGGGAGATCATGGAAAAAAAGAAGGGCAATTGTTTCCTATACCCAAACCCACACAGCCCATGATCATGGTTCATGTTGACCACTTAGGCCCATTTTGTAGGACAGCTAAGGGCTACCAGTACATGCTAGTAGTTACAGATGCTTTTTCAAAATTTGTTATCGCTGAGCCCACCCGAACAATCAATTCGGTAGAGACTATTAGAATGCTTAAAAAAATATTCAGCTTGTTTGGATATCCTAATAAACTTGTTAGTGACCATGGCAAGGCTTTTACTAGTAGATATTTTAAAAAATTTTCTACAGACAAACAATTTAGACATGTGCTGACTTCGGTTGCATGTCCTAGAGCTAATGGGCAAGTTGAACGCACCAACCGTACCATACTCAATGCTTTGCGCGCCACAGACCCTAGCGACGCAGCAAATAATTGGGCGAATTGTCTCCCTGATATTCTTTGGGGTATTAACAATACCACTAATGATAGTACAACTTACAAGCCATATGATTTGATGTTTGCTAAAAGTGCTAGGCCGCGATGTGATGTTATAACGGATGAGAGCAATAGTGAGCCAGTTGAGGTTAGGCGTAATAAAGCTAGTACTCATTTAAGAATAGCAAGCGATAGAATGAAACGTAACTTTGATAAAAGACGCAAAAATAGTCATATCTATCGTAAGGGTGATTTAGTTCTTTGGCGACAGGCACCCACAAACAGCACAATGAAAGTTAACTCTAAGCTGGATGACATATACTCAGGTCCATATATTGTTACAAAGGTAGTGGGTAATGATAGATATAGGATCCGAAGTATAAAGGGGCTCCGGGGTTACAAAGCCTATACAGGCCTCGCTGCAGCGGACTCCCTAAGGCCTTATCATAGTACGGTCCCTATATCTGACAGTGCTAGCAGCTCCGATGAGCAACTTGAAACTGAAGATCTAATTGACCTGCTTGAAAGTTAACCAATGCATCTCCCCATTGCGGGAGCAATTACTGTTTCAGGACGGCCGAATGTTACGCCACGCTGCCACAGCCTATCACAGCGTGCCAATCGCACCAGCCAATCCTAGCCAAGGCGTGCCACCACTACAACCACCGGATGCCTCCGGTGGGGGTAAAGCTATATAGTGCCTCGCAAGCTCATTTTTGATTAGAGAAATTATTAATAAATCGATAAGTCGAAACTCTGTCCGATTGTTGTTTTCAATTATCCCGCCGCTTCTACAATATCTAAAATTTCTCACTTCAAGAAAGATAATTTTTCTTCGTATATGACTTCGATCGTGGTACTCCATAGCTCTTGCCCGCGTCGCCTTAGGGACTTGAAATTGACTATGCATCTTTAGCAACATATTAGGGAATCCATATGAATCATGAAAACGCCAGCGACGCCATATTTTATATAAAACTTCTCACTTCAAAAAAGATAGTTTTTCTTCGTATATGACTTCGATCCTGGTAGGTACTCCATAGCTCTAGCCCGCGTCGACTCAGGGACTTGAAATTGACTAGGGATCACCAGCATATGTCAAGGAACGAAGAGAAATTGTCGAAACCCCAGCGACGCCATATTTTATATAATATTTCTCACTTCTAAAAAGATAGTTTTTCTTCGTATTTGACTTCGATCTTGGTACTCCATAGCTCTTGCCCGCGTTGACTCAGGGACTTGAAATTGATTAGGGATCTTAAACGACATATCACGAAATCCATATGAATCATCAAAACGCCAGCGACGCCATATTTTATATAAAACTTCTCACTTCAAAAAAGATAAGACGCGGGCAAGAGCAATGGAGTAACAGGATCGAAGTCAAATACAAAGAAAAACTATCTTTTTAGAACTGAGAAATATTATATAAAATATGGCGTCGCTGGGGTTTCGACAATTTCTCTTCGTTCCTTGACATAAGCTGGTGATCCCTAGTCAATTTCAAGTCCCTGAGTCGACGCGGGCTAGAGCTACGGAGTACCAGGATCGAAGTCATATACGAAGAAAAACTATCTTTTTAGAAGTGAGAAATATTATATAAAATATGGCGTCGCTGGGGTTTCGACAATTTTTCTGCGTTCCTTGACATATGCTGGTGATCCCTAGTCAATTTCAAGTCCCTGAGTCGACGCGGGCTAGAGCTATGGAGTACCTACCAGGATCGAAGTCATATACGAAGAAAAACTATCTTTTTTGAAGTGAGAAATTTTAGATATAATATAACGTCGCTGTAGTTTTGATGATTTCTCTGGGTTCCTTGACATGTGCTGGTGATCCCTAGTCAATTTGAAGTCCCTAAGTCGACGCGGGTCAGACATATCACGTATTAGGTTTGGAGTCTATAATAAGAAAAACCATCTTTTTTTGAAGTTGAGAAATATTAAATAAAATATGGCATCGCTGGCATTTTGATTATTTTTTTGGATTTCTTGATGTCTTCCAAAGATTCCAAGTTAATTTCAAGTCCCTAAGTCGACGCGGGCCAGAGATATTGAGTATGAGGTTCGAATTCAAATACGAAGTATAACTATCTTTTTTTAAAGTTGCGAAATAAAAATAAGTGGTAAAAATGTTTAAAAAATATACTTAAACACAGAATTTATCTTAAAATGGCATTTAAATTTAAATTAAATCTAGTAAAACCATAAGAAACAAAAATTAATTTGGTACGGTCTGCAAAAAAAATTTTTATTACTTTTATGAGTGATATGCTAGTTTTGTTGGCTAGTTTCAGCGACGTAATGGAGTTATAATATATACATTACAATTAAAGCCTATTTTATTTGATATATTAAAGTGTAACTGTGCATGGAACAGCAAAAGCTAAAAAGCTCGATCAGTACATAATATTTTATAATAATATTATAATTATGAAGATGATGTCATCCTGAATGATTTCGCCTACAGCGGCCCATTGAGACAAAGGAATTGCGCAGGAGATTTAATAGTTCACTAGCGTAGGTAAAGGTAAAAAGGAACCTATAGGTGTTAGGTATACTTAGTTTAAAAGCTACATACACATTTTGATTTAAATCATTAGAATCTTGGCTTTGTTTTTTTATGTTGGGAAATGCAACTCATTGGCTAGTAAAGCTAGTTCTACCTATTTCAACCCAACAAAACCTTCCCATGTCTCAATGGGACGTCACAAGATCGCTTGCACACTTAACGACACGTCTGGCAAAGACGACACAGCCAATTGGTTGCTCCACAGTCCCCCTAGTAACAGAAGTACCTGGAGCAAATCGCACGATACCCAACCTACGTTGGTCACCACCTTATGCGTTTCTTAAATTCGCGTCTGGCTGGCTTGCCGGTCGCCTACTAACACGACAAGGTGAACAGGTTGGTGGAAATTTTGCCTTGCCTAAGCCATTTCCGAGAATCACAAAATATATTTATGTCGTACATATATACTAATATATATAAAAATAATTGCTGATTTAAGATTAAAAGATAATATACTTAGATAGGTATTATTAATTTTTCCTGATTCATTTTATAGTTTTAGTGTCGTTTTCTTTTTTTTTTTTCATAATAATATATGTGCCTATATTTATTTACGAAATCTATAATTAGTACATATAAGTATTATTCTGTAATAACTAATTTACTAAAATATGAAAAACATCAAGGTACATATTATATATACATAGTATCTTTACTTTAAAGTGTTTCAGAAGAGGTTAGTGAAAATCAGATAAGTGCTAGTTACCTGTTACTTATATTTAAAGATGGACTTATACAATAGATATACAACAAAAATACAAAATTGGAATACCTGTATTATATTTCGAAATTTTCCATAATAATAGACACGGTCTCAAAAAGCGATGCCCCTTTCCGGTTGTTGACCCTTATGTTATTAGATCATTTAGCTGATAACTGTCATTCTGACGTTAAAGATCATGTTTGCACAAACATTTAGACGGAAGCTTTGCTTGAATCGTTCAAATGATATAAGATATATTAACTAAAAACTTAGCTAGCTTAGGACAAAGAGCTTTAAATAAGTTAGAACTTTCGGATAAAAAAATACCTTCGGATAAAAATATAATTTTATAAAAATAGTTACTTATGTTTTATTATTATAATATATAATATACAATATAATGTAAATCTTGAAGAAATTATTATTATTTCTTAATTTTCATTGACACAAAATCACCGTAGCAAGCAATTAATATTTGCTTACAAAAGTTTCGCCTCAGCTTTATCTAAACCAACAAATGTCATAATACATTGTTAATCCATTCAATAATAAAATCCTATTAAATCCATTCAAATATCAAGTGTTTTGTAAATAGTATTACATAAATAGTAAATATCGATCACATATAGCTTATTCTGACCTGTAGGTCTTCGTTATATCTGGATCTAGTCGATCCTGGTGCCGGGCGTTCCAGCAACAGTAGCTCAGTAAGCACTATTACTCCGAAGACCGCGAAGAACATGATGAAGATGAAGAAACTGATGTTCGCGCGTTCTTTGGCGCGGGAAGGAGCCGCGCGTGCCCTCCACCGCATTTTTCTAACACTGTACTTGCATTCATCAGCGTGAACCGACAATGGACGACAGCAAGCTACTAACTAAACGATAAACGGACGCAGATAGCTGTTCATGCCTACGCTTAATCGGTCACTAGGGCCGCTGCCTTCCGCACAGCACGTCGTCCCGGCTCACTGACGCACTGTTTAATGACAGCTCGCCGGTTTTAATCCAATGGGGTTGCAAGCTCCTGTGTTATTTAATGGGAACTCCTTTTGTTTTAAATCTACATAACATTTATTATTAAATTTGTATTTTGCGTTTAAAAAGTGCAGGTAAAATCACCAAGAAAACTATGTATGTAAGACTGTCTGCATGGTTGAGAAGAAACACGATGTATAACAAAAACCTTTGTTAACATAGCCTTTATGTTTTGCTGTACCTACTAAAATTTTAGCAATATGTATACCTACTGATTTCGCGACAGGAAAGTAATGATACTCGTAACATTGTTTTAAACTTGTTTTATTAAAAAACTATATCAAAGAAACAATACAATGTCTAATGCATTATTGAGAAAATGAACCTAGCACAGTAACTACATAATCATTTATGCATTATCACATATCATGTATATAATTATTTTAGCAATTATTTTTCAAATTTTTCAAAAACAAATATTATTTATAGTGATTATTATTTCTCCCTAAAACAGTAACTTTAAATAAGCTTGTAACTCCAAAAGAAAAATTGGAAAAGCGCATGCGCGCCTACCGCCCCTCGTTCAATGACTTTCATTGACGGCGGCTTGTAGGTAAAGTTGGGCGAGCTTCTGCAAATTAAATCCTTCACAACAGATTAAAATGGTATATCATTATTAAATGATATAAACAACAATTATAGGCAAAGCCCATTAATTTGTTTAAGAGCTTAAGTAGCTTTCATTAATCGGAGTGTTAATAACATAATGTAGGTCAGTCTAATCTCTATATATCATAGTGAACCTGCCCAAAATAGGATAATATGTTAATTAAAGTACGGCGAGGTGGTCGCTAGCGAATTACTAATAAGCTATGCAAATATTCTATTTTCGTATTTAATAAATGTGGTTAACATTTAATTTGTATAAGTCACGTATGAACAAAAATAAAAAATAAACTTTTAGGTAGAATACGTTTTAATTTATCAATTTCAATTTACAATCATTTAATGTAAATCATTTAATGTATGTAAATTATATTTTAAATACTATCATTTATTTAGCATATCTACTGTATTTTAAATAGCCTCAGATACATTATAATTAAAGATACGGGTTCATAGCCAGGTATCGCACCTCTGGTATTTTCATGTGCGAATCATTTCTAACATTACCATTGGCTTACGGTGGAGGAAAACCTTGTGATGAAATCTGCATATCTGAGAGAACCTACCAAGTTTTTGAAAGACTTGTAAAGTCCGCCAACCCACTCTTGGCTAGCATGTTGGACTATGGTCTGACTCCCTTCATAATTCGGATTCGATATTTTAAAGGGAGGCCCGTGTCCAGCAGTGACTTTAAAAAGGGCTGGATACATATTTATCTATTTTATGTAGCTGTAAGGAATCAATTGTAAGGAAAACTGTAAAATTGAATTGAAATTTAGCGAGTTTGTTTTTAATTTAGACTTCTATTATTATATTATAATCGTCTCATAGTAATGAGCGTTCAGTCGTAAAGTTATAGCTTTTGATGAAGTAATCAGTCTTTTGAATAAAATTAGATCGAATTATACTGCAATAATATTATTTTTAGATTTCCGGAACTAATTTTAAGAAATAAAGCGGGTTCTCAATTAAATTGTATATACTTTAATGCAAGTAAATACACAATTAGAAGATTGTAAAAAAGGTTTATTTAAGGCTAGAGTAGATACCTTAATACGAAAGTTCTTTAGACTTACGAGTACGAAGGATGATGATGATATATCTCTATATAGTATATATTATTAAAAATTTGCAATAAACTCAATAACTACCGCACTGAATTTCACGCTGTTTTCATCAATGGATAGAGTGGTTCTCGATAAACGTTGTAGTATATAACTAGCGGAACCCACGGTTTCGTTCGCGCTTAATCTAGGGACGAACCCGAGCAAAGCGAGTCTTTAGTTAAATATAATGGCTTATTAAAAAGAATGAATTGATTAGGTTAAAATTTTTAATTAACACCAACGTTAACAACGGCGCCATTTAGTTAAGAGATTCGACTTTTAATAGAACCTCTACTGAAGCTAATCGGTTGCGACATATACATTGTAATTTATGCACCTAACGATTAACATTCACATGGACACCCTCAGTTGTAGAATAAGGCTATAGTATATGTACGAACAAGAAAGTAAACATACATATAACCTACATAATATATGAAATCGATATTTTATAGATTAAGGGTAGAAACACTTAAAGATATTGCTATTCGTACCGTAACATGAGTACAATACATTATGATAATGGCTAAGAAAATATTTATTTACTACATAGCTCTTTTCAATAACTCTTTGAATCATTTTTATATTACATTGGTATTCAGATATAAATTTTTAATTTAACATAATAATATACTAGTAATTCTTGTCACGTCGTCTTCTCAAGCAACAGCTTCTCCACGGCATTAGTATTATAATTTTTTCACTTTCCACATTCTGCATTTTCCGTGTCTCGTTGGTCACGTCTCACGGCAAATGTGAGACGGCATAAAATTAATAGCTATACGTTTATCTTATAAATTCTCTTCCCACATGTTATAACCTAGAATTTCAAACATTTGTAGACTTGCGCTTACTCTCTCTCTCTCTCTCTCTCTCTCTCTCTCTCTCTCTCTCTCTCTCTCTCATTTGAAGAAATACCTACATAAGAATTTTAATGTACATCCGAAAATTGGAGGGAATCGCCCTGTATTTTTTTTTGTTGTTTGTGCAATGTGCAAACTGCACACCACTATCCTAATTCTAAAAATCGGCGTCACATTGAGCGAATTAAGATGTTATTTTATAAAATTGTTGGTTTTAATGCAGACAGTCTGTGGTTTAATGCAACAGTTCCTAATCTCTTCATTTGTTGCGTTATCCTAGGGTATCACAAAAGTAAAGAAGTAAGTAGTAAAGAACTGATAATAAAGAAGCTTTGCACCTTTAAATTCGTCGTCTCTGTCCCAACACAAAATATTTCTACGATAAATAATAATTCTTTAGCCATTCATATCCGACTTAGTCAATTTCGCTGGAGCGCAATTTGAATTTAATTTTAAAATCTGTTATTATTATCTACTTATATACTTTACTCTCACGCCCGAGTACAAAATAAATATATATATATATAAAAGGCCGAAAATAAATATAATAAACTTACATATATAGAAATAAATCAACATACTTAGACAATACATAAATAAAATAAATATTTGAACCGGGCGGAGGAATACACCCCGGCGCGGCAGGAGACACCAAACGGGCGGGGATCCGCTTGAGAAAATGGCGGACTATCCTAGCCGAGACTAGCAGCACCGCTTTTTGCTCCTGTTTATATTATTATTATTAAATATAAATAACAGATTTTTCAAACTTCAATGATTCGTAGGAGTAACAAGAACTGTGCTACGACTGTTTAAGTCAGTGGTATAAGACAGCTGTAGTGGCCCAGTGGCGCTTGCTTGGATAATAGAGTGATGCGGGTTCCAATCCAGTTCTCGGACCTCTGATATTTTTATGTGCGGCTTTTTTCTAACACGATTACCACTTGTCTTAAAGTAAAGTAAAACATCGCGAGGAAACCTGCATGTCTGAGAGAACCTAGCAAGTTTTCGAAAGATACTTACTTATGTGAAGTCCGCCAACGCGCACTATAGGCTAGCGCGGTGGACTATGGCTTGATCCCCTAGTGTATTCAGGAAGGTCCGTGCCCATCAGTGGGATGTTAAAAACGGCTAAATACACGACTGTTATCATATTATTACAATGTAATATAATCTATACTAATATTATAAAGCTGAAGAGTTTGTTGGTTGTTTGGTTGAACGCGCTAATCTCAGAAACTACTGGTCCGAATTAAATTTTTTTTTGTGTTGGATAGTCCGTTTATCGAGGAAGGCTATAGGCTATATAACATCACGCTACGGCCAATAGGAGCGGAGCATCAATGAAAAATGTTGTAAACGGTAGAAAAATATTTCTTTTAATTTTCACCCTTCAGAACGCAAATGGAGCCGCAGGAAAGGCTAGTATTGAGAATTTTCTATATTAAATAAAATAAGTGAGAATTGATTGGTTCCTTGTGATGTGGACATCCACGAACAATCAATAAAATAAATTAACCAATCAATTCTCACTTTTTTTGAAATGTATCAAATTACCCTAACCCTAACTAATTACTAGTTACATCTAATCTTCACATTTTTTCCAAATTTTGGGAATATGGTAGAAATGTAGCTACAGAACCAGCTAAATTTTGAAAGCGGTTTGCAAGAAAAAAGGGGTTTGGGACCTCTGGTATAATTGGAAATAAAAAAATGGAAACTTCATACTAGTATTTTCAATAAAATTTATTAAATTAATAGAAAATGTAAAAACACTGCTTGAATCCTTACTCTCTCCGCTCTCGCTCCGCTTGTGTACGTCCCTAATTTTTTTTAAAATGTACATAGATTTCTCAGAAACGAGAAATTTTTATGCAGTAAATAATAACTTATAAATAATTGCTCCTGATTTCACCAAAATCGGTGGTCGAGACGAAAACGAGGAATCGTGATGCGGTTACAGACAAACATAAACTCTGAAAACTATAGATTTTGATTCAGCATTTATATGATAATAATAACCATTTTTATAAAATTTTCCAAAAAAAATTCAATGTGCAGATAATTGAGCTAGAATTTTATTACATGTACAGATATTGCAGCTCTATAAGATTTCATTAGAAAGATTTTCTTTTCTATATAATTTTGTGGCCAAAAAGGTAACATTTTAATTTCATAAATTACGTTAAAAAGAAAATTAAAAAAGGTTTTTGTAAGTGACGCCTAATATCCTTTTTTATTTTGAATGCATTATTTATTTTTAAATGTCAATGTCATTAAAATTTCTGAAAGAAATGTCAGATTTTCATTAGTGAATGTACTTTTTGTGAGGGCATCGATAAACTTTTGATCAAAATGGTACAGGGAGAAAATCCTCCAGATGATAATTTATTTAGAGCGTTCATAAACGCTGTATACAATACTATTGATGCTCCAGTAACATGGTTCAGAGGTACGACGGATCATAATACAAAAGTTCGCTCTTGTTATGTAAGCTTGTTACTAATAAAATGATTGTTTGGTGCAGAAAGTGTTGTGGAACCCAATCAAAAGAAGTATCCCTGGTACCACAAGCAGTACCGCCGCGTTCCTACCATCGACCAGTGTTATACCGATGACGTCCTGTGCGACTTTGAAGCCAACGCGCAGTTTAAGCGTGATAGGTTATTTTTTTATATAAATACAATGTTATACTTTGTTCAATTTAAACCTTTATAATCGTATATATAGTCACATGTGGTGAATGCTAAAAAAAGTGGTTTCCATTTAGCATCTTTACTTTTTCAGGGCTGTTGATTCTGAAATCTTGAGCATTATGCGTATGCGTTTTGAAGATTGCATGATGTATGAGACCCCAGATCATTTGACTACTTGCAAACCTTTCTGGGAGAAATACAAATCTGCTGAAGAAGCTTGGTTCATTAAATGTAAGTCAAATACTTAAAAAGTATACCTACTGGAATTATTTTGGAAATTAGAACATTAGTATAAATTATACATGGGGAAAGAAAAATTACTTTTCTTAGTATCTATGTACAGCTTATGAATTTAATGAAGTATACCTAACATAGAAGTGTTGTAGTTTAGCCAGACACTACTTTTATCTCCTTCATTTCCCAAAGAATCAAAAAATATTGTACATATTAAATATGAAGTTGAAATAAACTTACAAATTTTGTAAGTTTATTTCAACTTCCACACTAACTTGTGCATTATATATTTTCTACTAAAACTATAGAATCTGAAATAAATATATAAATTTTCTTATTAATTTTACTATTAATATTTGTTATCTTTATCTCTACTAGATGGTGACCTAGGAGCTTATACAAATGCTAGAAAAGCATATATGAAACAGAAACATCGTATGATTTGGGAAAGACGCCATGGACCCCTCTCTGAACACACTAAATGAGTGATGTTAACCATGTTTATATATAAGTAGCCACAATAAAATGTTCTTGCAATAAAAATTATAGTGAATATTATGTTTTATTTAAAATTAAACATCCCTACAACTATTGTTAACTCATGGTAAATTTTGACTCTTCAAGAACATGATTGTCGAAAACCATTTAAAAATCTAAAGAGTTACTCAGTTTTAATAAAAATATAGGAAATGAAGTGTTAAAAATATGGTAAGCTTTTTATATCTTTTATAATCGATTCACATATCACAGGGCAAGTGTAAAAATGTTACAGTGAGCTGTGTGAAATGTAACATAAATGTAGGTACTATAATACATTACAAAATTGTGGCTTACAATTTACCTGCATATATTTTTATTTCTATGCATGTCCCAAAATCAGGATTTGTCTGATCACATGTGGCATTTTAATAAGACTAATAAACATTTTTATAATTTAAATTTGGTATTTTGATTTTATTTTACCAATCACACTCCTTTCTCCATCTCTCCATTCTAAGTGACTTTGGTGAAGTAATCTGTGCTTAACTGGCACTTGTGGAAGCCATTGACAGATTTAAATTGAATTGAAATTTAATAAGCCTGTAAATGTAATGTAATAAAAAACAAGTATCAAAAAATAACATTTATTTTCCAACACTACATTCATTTCATGCAATTATGACAAGATACAATTTCAGTACAAACACCAATTCACTAGTTGGAACTATAACAAGAAATTAAGGATCACAGAATGACGAAGACGTAGAAAATAATACTAACATCTTCACTTACTGTACTTGAAAATCTTAAACCTACTTATACTTATAAATTTAAAACTTTATTATTGGTCACAAAAGTAAAAACAATGTTGGCTTAAAAGTTAACTTATCTGCTACAGTCTTGAGAAATTCAATTCACAGATATTGTGGCATTTAGAATCCAAGTTCAATTTAAAATAAGTATATAAAGTCACAAAGTAAAAATCCCTTAAATAGAAATAGAATTTGCAGCAGAATTATATATATTACATTTATTGGACAGTTAGTTGGTTTGAATATTGAAATGCAGACTGGCAGTGTTTCAATAAATACATAAATGATACAATTATTGCATTAACCCCTAATCTACGTACCGTTGTCAATGATCCTTGACAAAGCAGACAAAGGGTTTATTAATCGTATATAAGACAATATATGCAAGGGCCTGCTCACATAGCTGCGACATATACAAGTTACTTAATATAATAATTAATATATAATAAAAAATATCGGAGTTCCACATCAATAATAATACTACACTATGATTCCATTTACTATCTTTGTAAATAAATGTGCTTATTGATTTATATCATTGTACCAATCAATAAAATATGTACATTTATACATAAAAATATATTTTTTTTTTTGGTTTCACATTGGATTAGTGATTTATTTCTTTTGCCTCATGTCTAATTTTAAAATAACCAGGGGTTCAGTCTCAAAATACCTTATCTATACACATCGAGATTATTAAAATGTCAAATTGATCTACGAAAATCGATTACTTTGACTTGTATTTGTTTTAAATTTATAACATTAAATAATTAAAACAAAAAATATTTCCTAAACCTATATTGTACATTAGACACCTATTTTACTTAGTTTTATTTAGATACTTTTATAGGCCCACATTAGTTTTTTCATTACAATTATTTTATTAAACATTTTTTATTAAAATCTATCGAAAAGTTACATCAATGTTAAGACTTAAATTCTATTTAAATGGACACATAGATAAATAGAAATATCAACAGCGACATTTTGAAAGTGAACTGGACATTTGCTGAAATGTCCAATTGGCCATTAGACAATTTCACACTGAGCGCAACATTACAATATTCAACACATTTATTGGTACTAGAATATCACACATATTTAGATAGATAAATAAATGATTGCACATTTACTTGCACTAACACCATTTGTAACTCTTAATACATAAAATTATCTTTTTAATATATTCATTACTTTTACTGATAAGTAACAGTATATAATTACACTTATAAAATATATTGTTAAAAAAACGGCTGTCTTTAGAAACAAATTTTTGGACGAGCCGTAAATAAAAAAGAATATCCTAAAAATATGATCCAAACTCTTATAAAAATATACATAATATTAAAACTATTAATGTGGAACGACGAATTTGTAGGTGAAAATACGTAGATACTAAAAAAATCATTGCACTTCAGGCACAAGCATTTCTTACATACAAAGCGGTAAGCGATTATATTATATAATACTTTTATAAAACATTTGAACATCTATAATTGACTCTTACATTGTGGGTTGAGTTTTGGTAAGAATTTTTATTATATTTTCGTTTTAGTAGAAATTTATTGATATTAACTTTTATGGGTAAAAAATAAGAAAGTCGTTTATGGAACTAGATGGCTGACTAAATTCTATTTAGGTATCTATAGATGCATCAAGAATATAAAATGTTCAACATATTGAATAATAAATCTCTTAAAATAATAAATTCGACAGTGACATTCGACGATTTTAAGTGTTTATACTAAGTCATATAAAGCCAAATTAAATTGTATGTGTTTGTACAATCATTGGAGATCAAATATCAGAGGATAAAATTCTAAAAAATTAACACTTTATTATTATTATTATATCATTAGAGTAGCATTCGAAAAATGTTACAAGTGCATAAATTATAATAAACTTCCTTTGTTTTTAGGCTCCAGTTTCATATGATATGTAGTGAAAATCTTAATGGCTAAGTTAAAAAAAAAACAATTTTTAAGAGTCTGTCTCACAGATTCCGTTTAAATCTAGTAGAAAAAAAGTTAAAGTATTCACTAATTATAATATGTTTTTGTGTGTAAAACAGTTAAAAATATAAAGCCTGTCATACACACACACAGAAAACTGGTGACACAGATTCTTAAATGTCAAACAATAAAAAAGGAGGTTGTATAAAATTTAGGAGCCATAACCACATCATAAATGTTATGCAATCTCATGGGCATTATAACTGAATACCTGTGCATAGTAAAATAAAAAAAAAAAAATATTGCCCTCTATAAAACATTCAAGACATCACTGCACTCAGAACATTTAACGAATGCATGAAGACTTAACTTTAATAAAACACACAAAAATATACGCCATCTAAAACATTATTGTTATAGACATCACATTTAATAGGACACTTTTATTAGTCTATATGATGAAATTCGTTGCGGCCTCACATTATTGTATACATGCAGGATTTTTTTATATTGTATTTGTATTGGAATGCTTCATAGGTGGGAAATGGTTTATGCCGCATCAAATTGAGCCGCCAAACGAGTGCGACCTGAAAATTCGCAAATATATTTAAGAAAAATAAACAATAGCACAACTTATGCTATTTTCTGCTAGGTTTTTGATTCGGGTATTTTTTTAATAAGTAGAGTACATTTAAAAGAAACATAACTAGCTCTATTTTCTTATTCACTTCCGCGCATGTGAAGTTTAAGGTTCAAGGTCTCTGTCGAATTTATCGCGCAACTTTTATATTATAAATTCAGTAATTTATATATTGTTTGTTAGTCCTTCACTATGCGACTGGACTTATTTCTCTGGATGGTTCTCTGGATATTATTATTCATATTATTTTTATTATTATATTATTTATAAATTTTAAAAGCACAACTTTGTTAAATTATTTTATAAATAAAAGTTCCTAAAGTTTTTACCATCTGAATAAGAAGGTAGATTAGACTAAGTTTAAAAATATCTAGACTTACGTTTATTATCTTGACTAAGTAGAGCCGTTGGTGTGGGCAGAGCGCTGGCAGGCGGAGAGCACCAAATATTTGTTTTTGGCGATTCGAATACTCGTGAGCCCTATAACAAAAATAATATGTAAGTATATAATAATAAGAGACGAGAGCATTTCATTTTACGGGGAAATTCGAAGGGCTGTTGTTCCTATAATATGTACAAACTTAGACTAAAAAATTAATAATATGTGGTTTTTCTATACACTAGCACTAAAATAAGATTTTTTAATGATTTTTCTATGATATGATTTTCACCCTTAAAAACAAGAAAAGAATTTTCCAAATCACTTCAGGCGTTTCGAGTAATCGATGACCATACATAAAAAAAGACTACGACTATTACTTGAAGCAACTCCTCCTTTTTTGAAGTCTGTATAATATCTTCTGTATGTAACCGATATAGCCTAAAATTTGAAATCAAACCTACCTTCTGTCCGGGAGGAGTGTCATGCACTGAGTAGTCCTCGACGGCGCGGCGGAGGGGTAGGTCGCATCGCGGCGTGACACCGTCGCACAGCCGCCATTGCCCTTCGCCCTCCTCCGCGAACACTACGCGGTGTCCGTGGAGCAAATTCACTGCTGCTTCTACACCTGGATCATGGTAATTTATGTTAATTAACACGAATAAGTGACTGAGTGTGTATGTTTACTCATCTTTGTCCTAATTTATAAAAATAAAAATAGCAGTTTTTTAAGTTCAATAGACAAGAATGACAAATAATATCTACAGAAAAATGACAAATACACCACTAAAAAACAAATAAATACACACCCAGTTCAGCATTAGGTAGCGAGGGTCCATATCGTTTCAAATACTCGACGAATATTTCCACGGCGGGCAGAGGACAGTCGGCTTCACGCTCCGACAGTATCTGTGCTATGCGCCATACCGCGCGCCATGTCGGCGTAACGCGGAGGCGACGATCGACCGACACTAGCACACCGGCCGACACTAACCCACTAACATCTGGCTCTGCACCGCATAATGACCGAAAGGCCGACACGAAGTACTCTTCTGTAGAGCCACGCGCAACACTACGGTCGGCCGACAACACCGCACAGGCCGACAACGCCGCATTCGCCCATCTCGCCACCGCCTCGACTCTCACTATACCTCTTTCAACACACCCGCCCGCCGCATACACTAAGCCTTCTAGGGTAGACGCTTCTAGAATATCAGGCAATGGGGTCGCGCCATATTGGCGTGCATATACTGACGAGAATAGCGACATTGGTACAGGAGTGATACTTTTCAGTCTCTGCGCCATTATTGCTTGAGCTGCGCGTAAGGCCAAGCGCACACTACGCTCCCCGGACGTTTCGCAGTATACGGTCACTGCATCTGGTATCAACTCGAAAAGTTCGACTAGTTTGACGCATCCGTAGTGTGCGACGCGTAGCTGTCGGCCAAAGTGTGCGTGGTAGGCGGGGACGAATCTAGAAAATTCCATTCTCAAGTTCGGTGTATAGCAAAGCAGTTCGACGGCTTGCACTGCGAACTGGACGGTTCGGTTTCTCTCTTCTGGAGTTGGGGTACGTCTTGGAAGTGCTATGGTGTCATCAGGGTTTATGATGATACTCTGCGGGGTCACCTTGTCCATTAGTTCTTCTATGGTGCAGACACCATAATCCACGGTTGAGAACGCTCGACCGATGACTGATTGATATAAATCGGGTATATCCCGAACTAGGATTGTGCGACCGGGTTGAGCTTTCAATATTTTTAGCAGATCTGTAGTCCATCGTTTTCCTTGTGCTTGAGCTGATATTGTAATTACACGATAAGATCCAGAACCCAATACCTGGAAGAAAATTAAATAATACTTGAGTATAAGAATAATAATATGATTAATTGGATATTATAATAACTAGTAATTATAACTAACCACAATAATATTGCCAAGAGCTGACAGAAGGTCAGGCAATTTGGTAAATCCATAATCTGCCACTCGACATTGACGGCCGAAGTGATGATGGAATGCTGGTATAAGTCTGTAAGAAAATCTTAGATAACTATAAAGGTAGTAAAAGCAAACTTCTATTCATAACAAACTGAATTCAAATCATTTTTTTGTGATTTTTTATTTGTTTTCTTCAAAGATGTACAATCATATAGTAGATTATTATTTATATTATTATGAGAAGTAAGAAGAAGTATTAAGAGAAGAGTCTAGTAATAAAGTGCGTAATGCCTGGAGAGAAGTAAAGCATACAAAGAAAAACGAGAGTGAGAATTTAAACATTAAATCCATAAATAATTCCATTAATAATAAAGTTTGGATAGATATTTGCTTCAATCACGCCTGAATAGATCTGGATGAAATTTGGTACAGAAATAGATTATAGCCTGGACAGTAGGTTACCAATATCTTATCCGGTAAAAAAGTATGGTTCCCATGAGATAGATTGTCTTTGCTTTTCTCACCCTCTCTTTGGGTTTGTCCGTAGCTTATAAAGATAAACAAATGCTATTCAACTAGACTATGTAACTCAAACACAGGACTCGAACCTATTAGATAAATAAATAAATATCTTGAGACATTATTACACACAGCGCCATCTAGTTCCGTGGTAAGCTACGAAGCTTGTGTTACGGATACCAGATAGTTCATATACTACATATATAACTTTAAATACGTACATATTATAAATATAAACATCCATGACTGGAGAGCAAACATCCGATTTTAACAACAAATGAATGCCTCCAACGGGAACCCGCGAACGCTGGCGCAAGAAAGTAGGGTCACTACAAACTGCGCCAAACGTTTCAAGTCCATTGCAATGGAATATTCTAGAACCTGCACTAATTTAGATAAAAACCAATACTAACTTGCTGAAAGGTATGGTACATCGTGGTGCGGTGCGCAGTAGGTCGATGAGTTCCCTCTCGAACAAAGCCAGCATTGGCTCGAGAGCGGGCGCAGTACGGGGCCGCTCACGCTCGCCACTCGAACGAGATGTTTCACCTATGTATAATCAATTATGTAATACTTTAAAAAAAACTAGAAGCCACTGATTATAACCAATACATATCACCAATAAATTAAATATTTAAATAACAACCTTAATACCCTTTAAAAGTACACTGAATATATATATTTGTGAGAAAATATAAATTATGATAATATAAAATTCACAATAATGTACTAAATACTAATACTAAAATTTAAAAAAGTACACTAAAAATATTGTACCAGCTTTTAAGGAACAATTTAGGGTACATAAGAATTGTGAATTTAATTGAGAGTAATTCAATCTATCAATCTGTTAGTAATACAAATTAATAATATGTAATAATTTATTACTTAACTAAAAATGGAATAAAGTAAACTAAAAGTATAATAAAATAAATAACTCACTCTGAAAGCTATAAGAGGGCGAGTCCTCCCTGGTGGTACGCCAGGTGAGATGTCTCGAGGGACTGTCCCTCACCTCGAGGGAAGGGATGGACCGGAGTAGCAGTTCCAAGGCAACCCCGCGCCTAGAGTCCGGCACTAGCGGCGGGAACATTGCCTCGTAGCATTCAACGAAACTGTTCGAGAGGATTATTATTTAAAATAAAAAAAATAATTAAAATTATTAGTTAAAATTGGTTTTCAATTACAAATGTTTGTGCATGTGTGTGTTTGTTACTTTTTCTCTTTGAAACAGCTGGACAGATTTGGATGTAATTTAGTATACAGATAGTTACATAATAGACTACTGTTTGGCACCTTACGACTAAAGTGCTGCTAATACATATAAAATTAATATTATTTATGATATCGTAAAAAAATTTGTTTCAGTTAATATTTTCTAAAAATTTTGTATCAGAAAATAATGTTTCTTTACAGAAATAAATAACTTCATTACAACTAGACCAAATAAAAAAACTATTTCTAACCTCAAAAGTGGTAAAATTCCACCATGATTCTCCAACAACAGCTGAGTATTCTTCTCCAAAACGGATATCTTCATATAAACCGGCTGCAGTATACGACTGCCGTCATCATGGCCGGTGTTCAACATTGCGTGTATTTGGCACTTCCAGGGGGCCTCCTCTGACTCCATATTGGCTACCGGAGTATGATCTACCAACTGGACCATTCTTCCGAAACCCTCATGTATGATTACAGTATCTTTCACCTTCCCTATATCTGATGTGGTTAGGGCACAGCAATGTCGACTGGCATACGCATCACGTAGCCTTAGCAACGGTAGGGTATAATTTTTCTGCTCTAAGAGTATTGCTCTTAGGCGCATTCTCAGGACGTCTAGATTTGGGGCAGGCGAGGGTCTACCTAGGGACAGTTCGAGCCTGCGACTTGCCCATTGGTTGTCTAATCGCCGTTTGTGGACGCGGGCTATGGCGAGACGGGCGTCCCACTCAGACCGGAGGACCACCGTTGCTAGAAGACCGTCCCCCGTCGCCCATATTGACACGCGGACTACTGGCACGTATTGGTTGAACAGTTTCGTTAACATCTCCTGTGAATGATAATTGTAAGTAAATAAAAAGTGTATACGTATGTATGTATGTGTGTGTGTGTGTGTGTGTGTGTGTGTGTGTGTGTGTGTGTACGTATGTGTGTGTGTATGTGTATGTGTATGTGTGTGTGTATGTGTGTGTGTGTGTGTGTGTGTGTATGTGTATGTGTGTGTATGTGTATGTATGTGTATGTATGTGTGTGTATGTGTGTGTGTGTGTGTATGTGTGTGTGTGTGTGTATGTGTATGTGTGTGTATGTGTATGTATGTGTATGTGTGTGTATGTGTATGTGTGTGTGTGTGTATGTGTGTGTGTGTGTGTGTGTGTATGTGTGTGTGTGTGTGTGTATGTGTGTGTATGTGTATGTGTATGTATGTGTGTGTGTGTGTGTGTGTGTGTATGTGTGTGTATGTGTATGTGTGTGTATGTGTGTGTATGTGTATGTGTGTGTGTGTTTACCTGCAACGCCACTGGCTCGTAGGGCGGCAGGTTGGAGACGGTGAGCTCAGCGGCGGCGCAGTCGAGCTCGCCCTCGCTGTGCTCGCTGAAGGTGGACGAGTTCCACGGCGAGGCGGCGCGGCTGTGGTTCAGCTCGCCACCGCTGTTGCTCGACGAGCACCCCGACCGGTCCAGGTTCGAGCTCCCTGAGTGACACAGTTTAAAAATAAATAAAAAAAATAAAAATCTATACCATATTATTATATTTACTATCTTAACCGTATATACCATACTAGCGAGTATAGCCATACTCGCCCTCGCATCGCTTGGGCTTTTTCCTAGATTTAGCACAGGCAAAGCCGCGGGATTCGCTAGTTATGCATATAAAACTTCCTCTTAAATCACTCTATCTATTAAAAAAAACCGCATCAAAATCCGTTGCGTAGTTTTAAAGATTTAAGCGTACAAAGGGATATAGGGACAGAGAAAGCGACTTTGTTTTATACTATGTAGTGACTATGCATACTTATGTATATAATATCTCAACCTTATCTACCATACATATCTTTATATTCTAACTAGAATATCGCCAAATGAAAGGGCTGTTAAAAATACCGATGTTCGTGATGAATGCTGACGACATAGGACGGTGAAGGATGACATGCAAGTTTTTTCACGATATTTTCTTCACCGTAACAAAAGTAATAATCACCTTAGAAATCATTCGCACATGAAAATTTAAAAAATATGAGACTTAGGATTGAACGCACTTCACTTGTTTTCCCAAGCGAGCGCGTTACCACTGAACTACAACTACCTGCAAAAGAAATAGACATAATAATAAATAAAATTTTATAAATCATACCATGAGTTCCGCGAATCTTCCTCGGCTTAGGGGCTGGTGGTGGGCAGAAATCCAAGGGCGGGGGAGTCGGCGCGGGCAGTTGTTGCAGCGCTAGGGCCCATTCCTGCGTAACATTCAACGGTCTCTCCACCGGGGCCACTTGTACCTGCTGTTATTGTTACAATATATCTCACGGACTTAAATTCAAATTCCTAATATAATTTTATAAAATCATGTAAATTATAAATAGAAATAAATAAAAATAAAAAAAGTGCGTGTGTACAAATTACACATGTCATAAGTAAAACTTCTTTGGCAAACTAATTTTTAAATCTCGTTTATATTTATACTAAATAACCCCCTCTAAGCTCGTCGAGAGAGGGAGATGGCGCGAAGGTCACGCCCACGAGTTAGACAGAGTTAGAAATGTCACTGACTCCCGGTGGGCGAGATCTAACTAAGGCTAACTCTTCCCAGTCTCTGAGCGCCTGGTACTATAGACTTATTTTTTCGATTTTTTCGTTTCATCGAGTTTAATCACAACGATTCTAAAGAAGTTTCACTTCATAAATAAGAAAATATAGAGATGATTTTGATTAAATGTTGTTAATAACAGGTAGATTACTATCTAGGGCAACAGTGTGTATGGATGACTGTTTGTTAGTTTTATAGGCTTAACGATTTCGAATAAATTTTAGAATGGAGTGAGTTAGATATCCTTTGTATTTTTATAGTTTTTTTGATGAAAAAATTACACATCAACCCCCCCCCCCCCCCCCCAGCGGGTCTTGAACCCCCACCCGCTGACCCTGCAAGTTACAAACTGAACCAAAGGTGTCTTCAATTAATTATAAAACAAAATTATATAAGTTATCAAAACATACCAATTATGTTTTAAAATACCAATTAGAAATTATAATTAATAATTATTATCATTACCTTTATTCATAAAACTATTTATTTTAACTATTTATTTAAATTCGTTAAATTGAAGGTAGAATTCATTATGCTGCTCAGTACTTGTTGTACATAAAATAATGCAGAGCAAATGACATAAGCGCAAGAAAGTAAATATTTTCAACAATTTAATCCACCATAAATATAACAACCATAGAGTAACTAGCCATTTATTTTAACTTATTAAAAATATTAATTTTAATGGCAAACGATCAAATTTCAAATGGTATAGTGCCATCTCCTCCCCTATCGTGTTATATTTTGTTTACTCGACTTATTTCGGCTTCGGCTGCAGACGCTATTTATAAGATATATGTACGCAACAAATTCATCTTTTAAGTTTTTAGCAAATACACTGTAACTGCTTTATGGAAATAAAGAATTTATATATTATTTACTATCACAAATTCGTTGAGAAACAGCTTTATAGTTAACGGGTGTAACTATCTACATAATATAACCTTAACCAGTCTTTTACAATTTAAAAGTAGGGTGCGCTTTAACCCCAAGTTGCACAAGATATTCCAAATCCCACACGATTTCCCTATGCTTTGGTTAAAATGTATGAATACACTGGCTATGGTATGACTAACCTGCGGCCCCGGCTGTACAAACTGAGGTTGCGCCCTCGGTTGTTGTGCGGGCGCGGTGCTGTAGCCTTCGTCGCTAGAATACGTCGGTTGGAAGGCGTTGCGCGCGTACCTTGTGCTTATCTTACGTCCAAATACATCTTCACCGTCCATACGTTTTAAAGCTCTAAAACAAAATAATACAATATAATTAAAATTAAAAAAAAACATTCTGTAGTGGACTGAATTGTAAATCTAAACCATTATCGAATCCACTTTGAATAGACAAAAAAATCATCAAAATCGGTCTAGTCGTTTAAGAGTTCATTCACATACACACAATATGGAGTATACACACGTACACTAGAAGTCCAAATATTTCATCTATCTAAAAACATTTAATTACGCACATAAGTTTTTATTATTATTAGGTAACTTTTAATTTTATTTTAGCGGAACCGTTATTCTTTTCCCAAAACAAAAGTAGATAACTCCTTATAATGTCAGCTATATAACGCCAGTAAAAGCCTCATTTAAATCTGTCCCGCAGTTTCATAGAGTAGCCGCAGTAAACAGACAAAAATAATATAAATTATGTTTTTTTTCATTAAGTAAGTAAATATATAATATCATATTGTGTTAAATACTCAAATTAAGATGTTATATATACAACACACAGATAATTATATTTATCTATATAGATTTCCAAATTTCAAATATTTTGACGTTCCTTAAAAAAAATTTGTTAAAAAATGAACCGTTTTATAATCATCACTTTTTTAAAGAGTTTTTATGAAATATATCCTAATAATAATTAAATCTATGCAAAATTCTAGCCTCTTGCTACTAGTCTCGACTACTACTACTACCTACTAATACTAGTACTAGTAAATAGGCAAATCGCAACGGTCGTAATAAAAAGCCTACGTGGCATTGCCATACAAAAGAAAAAAATCTAAAATATCGTTTAAAATCTTCCTACACTGATTTTATCAAAATATAGCAAGGAAATTCTTAATTTAATAGATTAGACGAAACCTTGTTTTCGGTTCACTTGTCGTTGATCAGCCTTTGAATAATGCTCAATGAGCCGTGAATATGAAATTTGATGACTATACATAAAAGTGCCTATGTTTTAATCTACTCCTTTAATACAATTACTAGCTTTAAAGATGTTAATAACAACGTTATAATTTCAGTTAAAAAGTAAAGTTTAGTTAAGTTCAATCTATCTTTTACAATATAAAATATACAATTGTATTAAATATAAATTTCCGCAGTAAATTCTAGATGTATATTTAAAATACGAAAATACAAAACGCATCGAAACAGCAAATATAATTGATTGTAAAGGAAATGAAACGAATACATGAATAACTATTAAATGTTACAAAATTAACGATTTCAACATTGATATTATATAATGCTAATAATAAACTAATCGTAGCTAGCACCAAATCGTAACTTAATTATTCGAAATAGAATACGTTAAGTTGGTATAAAAGTAAAATTTTAAACATAATATGGATTTTATAAGAACCTTACCCGCTTAGTAACATTTTGTCTTTGTGCTTTATATCAGGATGCCTTCATGAATTTAAACGGAACACACAATAAATACATATAATTTATATAAAATAACTTATTATTAAATAATTTCATTAAAATATCTATATATATAACAAAATACTGTGTTCCTGCTTGTGCCTGGCGATGCAATGGCCGATCTCATATGATTCATTCATGTATCTCAGATTTGCTTTAAGAGGGTAAGTATAAAAATAAAGTTTAACGGAACCTAATGCTGGTCTCATACCATCGAATTCTTATTATACTTTTACGTTTTTTAACTTATGCTCATTTTGTGTCTTTTATGTGACTCATTTTATTGCTGTAATATAATATGATTGAATGAATAACTTAAAAATACATAAGTAAAATAGTGTTTGAAGAGCTAATCTCTCTTAGAAATGAAAGTAAGAAAATCTTTTCACGAATGATAAAAATATCCGAAAATATTATGGATAACTTTTTTGTTATTGAAAAATGAAAACTTTTCTCAAGAACATTTTCTGTTCCTAATTATAAATTAGAACCGTGTAAGAGCTTTATGCACTGTTCAGCTTGTCTGGCCTCTGCATTATATGAGAATCATTGGATTTCGAACTACCTCCTAAAAAAAATTATAGTCAGCTGATCGAAGTTCATTGACCTATTCGTAGTGTAAGAGCTTGAAATAGTGATCTTGACACGTCATCGTAAACTACCTTCATATAAATATTAGTATTTTAAATTACAAAATTTCGCTATTAAATTAAGCTAAATCCTAAGATAAAATTGATATTAATTTCGATAATAGTATGGATTTACATTAATTGTGGAAAGTCATGACAAATGCTCGTTATATACGAAAGCGAAACTAACGGTTATGCAAATATTCTAAGCATGTTCGTTATATAGAAAGAAAAAACAAAATTAAGCTGTTACCAAAAAATTACTTTGCAAATGTCACCTATGATGCATATAATATATTTTTTTAAATAAAGCAAACCTGTACATAATATTTTTTTTAAAAATATGGACATATTCATTATTATGTGTACCTACTTTTAATTATTATTCTAAGCCCGAGCGAGGGTGAGTCGCATAATATTATCTTATAAATTATTTTGTTTCTAAGTTCGCCTTTTCTAGGAGGCTGTGATATAATCATTTTCTCTTTGGCTGCTATTATAGCAGCTATAGTAGCTAAAAGATAATGTTAACGATTAATTATTATATATATTATATGTTTATATAATACTTGTTATATAGTTACTATGCTATTTAAATATTTAAAATTATACGTGAGTTGAGAAGTGAATGTTGGCGATGGCATCCAATTCTTTATTTGCACTGTTTACTGTAAATGAGCCGCAATAATTTTAAAACTTAAAGTAAATGTTTTGCAAATTAGTTCATCTTACAACAATGTTTATAAGATTGCAATATGCTATGAGATTATATTTAATAAATGATACTAATAGTGTTTTACATAAAATAACTTTCAGGGCAGGTTTATTATGATTGCTTTCCTCCGTAATAATGATTACTAGGTATATAGCATTCGAAACGTCGGGGCGCAACTAAAATTAAAATACGCGAAAATTTTAAATAAATCGAAAATATTTATGTTAAAAATGTGAAATATTCGCGTAAATCTAAGAAAGAATTGATAGTAAATAAATTTTTATCTGACTTCTAAGTCCCGTTAAAGCTAGCAAATGTATGTGTGTCAAAAGATTCAAACTAGTGTTCTACTTAACGACTTCATACTTTCACTTTTTTAACTTTACATTGTGTTTGGTACATGGTCTTTACCAGTATTCTTTGGTTATATAATAAAAACGACATATGAGATAGAATGTGTGATAATGTAACTAAGTAATTTATAAATTTTTATTAGGTATATTAGTAGGTACTTGCGTTCCCCGCAGCTTCACCCGTGTTCTAAGGACCGGAAACTAAATTCTTAGATTTTACATAACAATTTAATAAGGATCAACATCATGTTTCTAAAAACACACTCGCAAATAATGCATTATTTTAGAGCAAATTTTATTACCATAAAAACTATTATAGTAACCTTAAAAGACAGACATAATATTACGTTGTTGCAGACTCAGGGGCGGATCTTGAATTTGTGGGGCCCTGGGCTAATACTGCTTAGGGGCCCTACCTATAAGTTTCTTTTCATAAATTAGCCAAAAAATTTCACTGCAAGAGTGTAAGACTCTGTCTTAGACTGCAGTAAGGAAGATTTTAACTGAATACACTCATTCACTAAATGTTCGTCTACGTCATTTGGATAATCTATATAAATAAAATGATAGAGGTCTGCAGTTGTGCGCGCATCACGGAAAATTTACTGGATAGATTTCAATGAAACTTTCTAAGTTTTATTTCTTAGATACTTGGCTCTTATCAAAAAAAAAAATGATTGCAATATCTTCATTTGATAAAAAGTTATTAAAATTTTCATAATGCCATCATAATTACTTTTTAAAGCTCTGACAGCATCATAGTGACAAGACCATCTGGTCTGGCTTAAACTTTTTACCGTAAATTTTAATTTTGTTTGTAACTACTTCATATTATTTTAACAAATATTATAAAATAATATAATAATTGTAATTATAGTATCTAAAAATAAGTTAATAATATTGCCATATTTATAATGTAATTAAAAATTTAAAATTTTTAAATGTTTAGAATTAAAATGTATAATTTTCTAAGGTACTTTGATGCCATTTTGAATTTTTGTAAATTGTATGTAGGCACTGTCTGTAACAAGTATTTTAACCTGCTGAGACGTAAAAAATTTACGGTAAAATACCTTATAGTCCGGGAGGTAGTGTCAAATTTTTACGGTGATTTTGGCATGGACTCTATGAACTTATTTTATTTTGATAGTTAGCACTTGTATGAGAACAAAAATAATTGTCAGCTGGCGCGACTCCGGGGCTTTTGGGCTAGAGAAAATATTAACGTAGATGAAAAAAAAATATTCTTGGACTATTTTGGCAATGATGAAAAGTATAAATAATTTAGTTTATGAATTGTAGATCTTAAAAAAAGTGTCAGCTGTATCACGTACGTAACAAAATATGTTAGCTGATCATGTGAACATGTCAAAAAATCAGAAAAACTTGTAGCATTTTGGCAAAGCTGAAAATTGTATATATTAAAGATTACAATTCAATAATCATAATAATTTATGTCAGCTGGAATTTTAACGAGGCACAACCTGTTAGCTTGACTTTCAAAGTTTGGTTATGAAATAATCAGATCAGCTAACATATTTTGTCACGTACACGATACAGCTGACACTTTTTTTTAAGATCTACAATTCATTAACTAATTATTTATACTTTTTCATCTTTGCCAAAATAGTCCAAAAAAATTTTTTTTACTATCAAGTTTCCTGGCATTTTCTCATCTTATGCCCCGGTTTTGGGCCAACTGACACCTCATTTATTAATAAGCGTTGGAACAACTGACTATACAAAAAAACAAAAGTCATGCCAAAATGATCTGATATTATACTTCATAACCAAACTTTGAAAGTCAAGCTAACAGGTTGTGCCTCGTTAAAATTCCAGCTGACATAAATTATTATGATTATTGAATTATAATCTTTAATATATACAATTTTCAGCTTTGCCAAAATGCTACAAGTTTTTCTGATTTTTTAACATGTTTACATGATCAGCTAACATATTTTGTCACGTACATGATACAGCTGACACTTTTTTTTTAAGATCTACAATTCATTAACTAATTATTTATACTTTTTCATCTTTGCCAAAATAGTCCAAAAAAATTTTTTTATTGAAGTTTCCTGGCATTTTCTCATCTTATGCCCCGGTTTTGGGCCAACTGATACCTCATTTATTAATAAGCGATGGAACAACTGACTATACAAAAAACCAAAAACCATGCCATAATGATATGATATACCTACTAACCAAACTTTGAAAGTCAAGCTAACAGGTTGTGCCTTGTTAAAATTCCAGCTGACATAAATTATTATGATTATTGAATTATAATCTTCAATATATACAATTTTCAGCTTTACCAAAATGCTACAAGGTTTTCTGATTTTTTGACATGTTCACATGATCAGCTAACATATTTTGTCACGTACATGATACAGCTGACACTTTTTTTTGAGATCTATAATTCATAAACTAATTATTTATACTTTTTTATCTTTGCCAAAATAGTCCAAGAACATTTTTTTACTATCAAGTTTCCTGGCATTTTCTCATCTTATGCCCCGGTTTTGGGCCAACTGACAATTTATTTATTAATAAGCGTTGGAACAGCTGACTATACAAAAAAACAAAAGCCATGCCAAAATGCTCCGGTCAAATTTGACACTACCTCCCGGACTATTAGTCTCTCGCGTGACCATGATGGCTGTAAAGCATTCGAAACGTCGGGATCCAAAAATCCAAATAAATCCGCGACAAAATCCGAAAAGGTAATTTCATTTATAGTCATGTTTTATAATTCTTTTTACTTACCTACTGCCTACTAAAAGCAGTAAGTCTACTTATACAGAATACTTTCAATTTTAGTAAATTAAAAGAAAGCTCCTTATAACTTTTAAGTTATCTATCACTTAGTAAACTAAACACATTTCTAACAATAACAAAGTCAATTCGTTAATATAGTCGACGCATAAGTGCGGAAAAATAACAAAATTGCGTCGGGCGATAAGCGGAGGGAAGTCCCCAGTAATAGACAATACACGGAATACACCGACCGAACAAGCGACGGGGAATTCCCCGTTCCGTTATATAGATGTGCACACGGGTTGATTGATCGCAGTGTTGCCAACCTTATGATCGGATTTTTATTTAATTCTAGATAATTTTTATTATTGACAATATGATCTATTATTTTCAGTTCGGCTGGGGGCCCTCTGTATCCACGGGGCCCTGGGCTGCAGCCCAAACAGCCTTTAAGTAGATCCGCCCCTGTGCAGACTTTTATGTAGAAGTTTTAAAGATGAATAATTCTATGATACTAAATAAATAGTTTACGCAGCGCACGCAACGGAAGCTCTCAAAAGAATAATTCTATTTTATAAGCTTGGCCCGACCATGATCGAAATAACAATAATATACATATTTTCTATATCTTCTTCTGTGCACGGCTGATTTTCGCACTTAGGCAGTAAATGCGCGTTGTGCGTGATATTTTTTTCTATATAATAAATAATAATTATTAATAACTAAGACGGACATGTTAATAAATGTGCTATTAAATACTAAGTTTAAATATAAATATACTTTAAAATTAGTTTGTACCTCACAGATTTTTTATTCATAAAAAAATATAATCATAATCTTTCTCCTACTTCATTATTGATGTGGTCTGAAAACAATAAAACAATTTGTGTATAATAAATATTTTTTTACTAACCTCGAAGCATGATCAGGTGTAGGAAACCGAAGCCTGGCAGTGGAAGCTGTCACATGGAGGACTTTCCCTCCACAGTTATCTGCCAGCCTGCGAAGCCTCCTCGACACCCTCTCCGGAGGCTGGTGAACTGGCAGGTTTGCTACTTCCATCTCACATGTTGGTTCCTCTTCTTCAGTTTGACTTATCTATTTATTTAAATTATTTTTATTTATTTTAGTATCAGTGGTTAGCACTTTTTCTTAGATATTGTATATATAATATGTGCTTTTTTAAAATATAAAATTCTGAATTACAAATATAAATAGAATATGAGAGAAAATAATTAATTTCCATCACAGTGCTATCAAGACAAGCTCAAGACAAGGATTCTTAAGAATAATTATTGATGTAGTGAGCACATATAAGTATGCGAAAAAAACATCCAACATTTGTCCAAGTTATTTCGGAGGAAGATTATGATGAAAAGTTTAGTACATTTTTTGAAGTGTAATCTCAGCTTTGCGTTTTTGTGAGTGATAGATAGCCGCGTTTCAAAAACCAGTACAAATGGGGTTAAACGAACTATGATACAAGCTGTTACTATCCATACACTAAACTCACACAAATGTAAATCTGAGGTTAAGGTATGAGGGCTGCAAGAGGCACAGCTTAAAAAATCTAGCATAACTAGCATAAGGTTATTTATAATATTTCAAGTTAAAAAATACAATTAAGTATGTCAATATAAGATAACAAAATTACAACTGTTTTATTTCATTATCACTACACTATCAATTATTGGTCAACTTTTTTAACTAATGGCCTTCTTTTAAGATTAAATACCACATAATTTTAGACAAAGACTACATTTTATTATTTTTTAAGTAATTAAAATACTGTTTATTTAACACTTATCTGGTTATTCAAAGTCCTACTATTATTTTGATGTTATCTTTCTTAACGTAGGGTACATACAATAACACAGTACTTAAATCATGAGAGCTTTTATAATGATAATACAGTTGAAATACATACATTTTATAAAAAAAAATCTTATTAAATATTATTCAATAGTTATTAACTGTAATATTCATGTGTTAAAGGTTACCTTGGGATTCCTTGGAAGATGTGCAGTCAATTCATTATAACAGTAATGTGACGAGGCACATGCTATTAAGGCAGATGAAGTATTCTGTTTATGCACCAATATCACTTCCATATTTTTCCTAATTGAGTAATTAAATATTTGAAATGAATAATAAACTTAATTTGTAATATATAAAATGATGTTAGTAAGATATATTCTATATCATTTAGAAAAAAATTAAAAGTGTGACATATACTTATGTAAATAAATATCTATAAGAAAAATATATAAATTATTATTAACTTTAATGACTCACCTATGTCTAAAGTCACTTAAATCAGCTGCAAAATTAATATCCCCCGAAATCAACAACAAGGAAGCTGGTGCTGAATGTAATTCACCAAACCTCCTCATGCATTGTCTTAGTTTTTCATCTGCTGCATTCTTTTGAGTTCCACATACATGAATTAAACTAACCTATTGACAAAACAATCATAAATATAAATCATATTTTAAGTTGTAAAAAATAGTTAAATGATTAACATAATATATCAAATTACTTGAGCATCATTAAGTTCTTGCAGTCTGTTTGCAGATTCCTTTCTTACATCACATACAACAACAAAGTCCGCCTCTCTTCTACCTGTAAGAAACTTAGCTCGAATAGCTGCCACTACATCTATTGCAGAACATCCTCTGGGCACCTATAAATATTGTTATTATGATTATTGTAACCTTTTTATAGTTTATAAAAGTAGAAATAATGAATTCAATTGACATACCTGACAGTTCTCAATATCCCAAAAGATTCCAACGGGAATTGAACCAGCTGTACGCTGCTTGTGGTGTCGAAATCTAGATCTAACTCTCGCTCTCTCCACAGGTAATGCCCCATCATCCCTTGCACTACCACTCATTTCGTCAGACGACTCACCTTCAATGTCTAACAAGATGACAATAAGTATGATAAATTTGTGCAATTATATATATTTTTTCATATTATATTTGTGGAACAAGTTATATATAACTCTAACATATTAATAATAACTTGTTTAAATTGTGAAGAACACATACATATGTTCATTGCATAATAATACAGACCTGTAATCCACAGACGAGGGGGCATTGGTATTTTAACAGCTGAATTACAAACACTAACAGCTAAACCTTGAGCTGAATGACTTCTATTGGCTTTGAAGATTTTCACACAATCATCAGGGCTTGATATTATATTCATTGTACTCATTAATAATTAACACGACTATCATAAAATATTTTCTGCATAGATGTGAACAAAAGCCACAACAATAATTAGGCTACTTGTGCCCTGAATAACAGTACGAACAATAAGTACAAAAAAAGAAGTAATACTAAATAAACTACATGAGTTGCTTAAATCGTATGGATTTGCGTCTAATAAAACAATTATATACAAAATGTAAAAACAAATTTACACTTCGCTACGCCATTTCCATTTTTCACTATCCACAGACTAAAAGTTTGAGCCACAAAACAAAGGGTCAACAAATAGACTTCGAAGTCTATGGGTTCAATCTATATTTTATCTATGATATAAATTAATATTATTCTGTTATTTTTCTTTTACTAAATGTTTTTTACAAGAACAGTACATTCTCATTTTTCTCTTAAATATCATAATTCATAATTATGCATAAGTCATAATTATGCATGTTTGTTGCACATAATTTATGGGTCACATAAATGAAAAATTGGTAAATATGAACTTTCTTCCGCTTAATTTACATATGAATATATAAAAAATTAGATCTCCGTATGATAAACAATTCTTTAAATTAAAGTATTTAACTTTACAAAACAAAATTATTCTATGCATAAAACGCAACCATTATCCATTTCATAACCTATGGTGAAGATGACGTCTGTCAAGTGTCAACAACGAACCGAATTACTGTAACTGTCTAACTATTTGGCTGTCAATTACAGTGATCTTGCATTTACAATAAAACTAAATTTAGAAATTTGTACAAATTGTGGCCACAATCATACAGTGACAACTAAAGTATAAAAAGTAAAGGTATTATTGAATATGAAATTAAATAAATATATATAACACTAGTCTTTGTTCAAGACTAACATTGCACTTGCTCTTTCAGGCAGCAAGATGACTACGAACGGTGATATAGAAAGCTTGGATGCTAGCGGTAAAATAGTTAAAATGGAAGTAAGTTTCCTTCGTACAGGTTTCAATTAATGCCTCATGCAATATAATGTTATTCCTCACAAAATATTTATATATGAATATATTTCTTTGTTAGGTGGATTATAGTGCCACTTGTGATGAGAAGATTCCTCTGTGGAAATCTTGGGCTGCCAGTGGTAAAGTTCAAGAAGCGATAGATCAGCTGTTAGCTCTAGAGAAGCAAACCAGAACGGTAAGTGAATCATACTTATTGGTTATGTTTTGATGATAGATATTGAAAAATCTTTTCACTAAAGATAGTAATAAACGTTTTTAAAATTTTACTTAGGGTGCAGATATGGCTTCCACTGCTAGGATCTTGGTAGCCATTGTACAAATATGCTTTGAGGCTAAAAATTGGACAGCCCTTAATGACCACATTGTTCTTCTATCGAAGAGAAGGTAAATAAATATTGTTATATTTACTGCATATATGAAGATTTTAATATGTGTATATTAAAAGTGATTTTAAAAACTACTTCTAATTCTAGGGCACAGCTGAAGCAGGCAGTTGTGAAAATGGTCCAAGAATGCTATACCTATATTGATAAAACACCTGATAAAGAAACTAAAATAAAACTCATTGAGACACTTAGATCAATAACTGAAGGTAAAATTTATGTTGAAGTTGAAAGAGCTAGACTTACTCACATACTAGCTAAGATCCGTGAAGAGGAAAATAATGTTGCTGAAGCAGCTAAAATTATTCAAGAGTTACAAGTTGAAACTTATGGTTCTATGGACAAGAGGGAGAAAGTTGAACTGATTTTAGAACAGATGAGACTCTGTCTAGCTATCAAGGATTATATTAGAACTCAAATCATATCTAAGAAGATCAATACTAAGTTTTTTGAAGACAAAGATACAGAAGTAGGAACTTTTTTGTTAAAATTTCAATAAACAAATTATTTAAATACAACTTAAATAAAAAAATTGAACTAATACCTTTTTTCAGAAATTAAAAGAGAAGTTCTACAGAATAATGATAGCAGTAGATCAGCACAATGGTCAATATTTAGCTGTCTGTCGTCACTTCAGAGCCCTTGGGCAACTTGGTGGATCTGATGCTCTTATTGGTAGTGTGATCTTCCTTATCCTGGCTCCATATGATAATGAACAAGCAGACTTGACCCATAGATTGAATGAGGACAAAGATTTGGATAAATTACCTGAATACAAGTAAGCTGTTAAAACAAGTTGTTTAAGTTTACAAGTTGTTTAGTTTTAAACTATTATAGCATTAATGTTAAAGCTTTAATTATATTTGTTTTGTAAAATAGTGTTTAATAATAGTTTTTAGTAATTTTGTTTTTAAATACTGAAACTTTATATGGTGATTTTAAACATATTGTGTTATTAAACATATTGTGTTTTTATTAACTATATTTTTTTTTGTTGTTAAGTGATAACATAAAATATTTTTGCTTGCTACAGACAATTATTAGGTTTATTCATCACACCTGAGATCATAAGATGGAGCACTCTTTGTTCCACATATGAGAAGATGTTGAAAAAGACACCATTTTTCAAAACTTCTGATGAAAAAGGCCAGGAACGTTGGAATGATCTTAAAAACAGAGTAGTAGAACATGTGAGTTGTTGTAAATTGTACTAATGATTTTTTTGTTTTATTCTAATATAGTGAACAAAAAGTACAACAAAATCTCACAAATGTGACCAATTGTGACCAGGATGGGGGAATGGTAAAAAAAACACGACATTAGTGTGATATAATTTACTTTATGACCCCTATATCTTTTTTTTGATAAAAATGGTACAGCAACTTATAGTAAGCTTGGTGGAATCTTTTTCATTTCCCCATGGTATAGCAGGCTGCAGGAGTCCTGTAAATATTTAGGAGTGATCTCTTGGACCCTAGTTTTTCTACATGTAGAAATTAGAATTCACTTCTTATGAACAATATAATCTGGTGTTTTATCCCCTCAGAGACACATAATGCAGAGTGGTTTGTCATATTTATATAGAATAAAAGTTTGTTTAGATGGCAGTGTACAGTTATAAAAGTTTGAGCAGCTTTTTCTTCTAGTATTTGTTTTGTTATTAGTTGTTCATTAAATTTGGGGAAAGGTTCTTTTAATTGGTAGCTGTTAGTGTTTTCTGCTCATAGTTTATCAAATGTTTTTGAATATTGTGTATACTTGTCTTAAAATAAATATTTTCCAAACATTTGGCTATAGCAAATTGCATTTATATGAGTCAATGATACTGATGGTTGTGTATGTTTCCAGAACATCCGCATAATGTCAATGTACTACACACGTATCACACTTCAACGCATGAGCGAGCTGCTCGGGCTCAGCGTGACGGAGACTGAGGACGCCCTCAGCCAGCTGGTGGTCAGCGCGGTGGTGAAAGCCAAGATAGACCGTCCTGCTGGTGTTGTGCACTTTAGGTGAACATGCTTATTGATCTTTTCTCAATTTATTTGTCTATATAAATACTACAATTTTTACACAGTAAAACCGATTAGAAACACCTTTACAATGTCAATAAAGTAACTCATATGTTATTGTGATAATTCCAATAATGGCTCAATTCACACACAATCTTAATTACAATACGGAGCTGTCAAAACACGTCAAGAGTACGGTTTTGGCGGTATTAGTCAATTATTTTTAGTTCACTAAAGATCCGCTCAATATTGAGTCAATATGGTGCTAGTGTCGAACTCAAGAGTACGAAACGTCATGATTCCAATATCGATTGATCGGAATTAAGTTGAAGAGTAAGCCCCCAAATGACTCAGGCATTAAGGGAGCTTATTCTCAGCAGTAGGATGTAAAGAAGTGCTGAATTTTAATAAATATAACATCACATATTTTTTTCAGATTGAACATGGATTCCTCCGACCGTCTGAACGAATGGTCAAGCAACTTGAATACTTTGATGCAACTCGTCAACAAAACAACACACCTCATCAACAAGGAGGAATGTGTACACAAACATCTGTTAGCTACAGCCGAGTAAATTATAATATTATTATTTTAACTTCACCATTTTTTATGTAATGGATCATACAATTCAGTTGTAATTTCCTTATCTAAATTGGTAAATAAATTATAAGAGACTTTATGGTATTTTTAATTGTTGTTATTAACTTCCTACACAAGATTTAGATTTTATAAAAATAACAGTATATTATTATCTAACAATTTGATAATATATTATTTTTTCATGTCCATGTTTTTATACAATCAGAAAGTAAAAAAAGTAGATATTATTTCCAGTACAGTACAGTTACTAGTTTCAGTTTTTTGCGCATAGTCTAGAGAATGAAGCATTAGCTAGCTAGTTTATATTTTTTGAATATAAATAGGCACTAAGTATATGATCTGTAGGATTATCATTAGTATTTTTATATATTATGTAAAAATTAAAGTAATTTTAGTTTTATTAAGTAAATAATGCCTATATAATTCGCATCATCTAAAAATAACGCTGGCTGTCAAGTTGCGCAGAGGCGATTTATCAGCCAGGGGGCTGATAAATCGCCTGATCGGGGGCCTTATTGGCTGATAAATTGGCTGACTTGGTGGGGGCGCGGGGCGGCGGTGCGCGAGTAGCGTGCTTTCCGGCTCGCTATTGGTTCTTCAGATCGAAATACCATCGCGCACACAAAAGTTTTTTAATTACGAAATGGTTTTATATAAAAAATAGAGAAAAAATATTTTTGAATATTGTTTTATAGAGAGAGTGATAATAATGCAGCTAATAATTTAATTGAATATGTTAAACGAATTGAATTTTTTTTGTAAGTAGATTAAACATTCTACACTGAATCAAACATATTTATTTTATTAATTAATAGAATACCCTTTAATGACATTCTAACTAATACATTTTTCAATTTACCTACCAATAACCAATACACATTGCGAACGAAAGGCTAGTTTAAAAATAAAAGAATAGGCTTAGTAATTTCGTGTGCGAATGTACGGTGGACCCATGCGCAAACGTGACGCGAACTGTACATATTTTTGACCGGCTTCAAAAAAGGAGGCGGTTATATGTTCCACTGTATATATTTTATTATGTATGTTCACCGATTTCTCCGCCGTCTGTGGGGCGATTTCATTGAAAAGACGTTTCGACCGCTATTATAGGCTATCGATTTTGAATTTTGTTATTTTTAAATTTTAATACTCTCTTTCTCTCTCCCTCTCTCACACACACACACACACACACACACACATACAAGCTGTTCTTTGTTCTTAAACTTCAATCAGTTGATAATTAAATTATTTGGTAATAAAAAATAAGTCGTGTTACTAAGTTACGATTTATTTACTTGAAACTGATAAGATAGTAAATGTTTTGGATTAAATATTGCCTGATCAGTAGGGGTGCTTCTGAAGTTTGTAAATTTAATTTTTTCTATTTAACCAAATTTAGCGATTTTAATTAACAAAAATATTGAAGTATTTTTAGGGTTCCGTATCACAACGTTGTTCGTTTGTGAAGGTTTTTCAATACCCTATTCTTAAGGATCCGCGGAGGTATTAAAATATCCGGTCTGTAGCGATCTAAATACTCAACAATATGTAGATATCAGATAATGTAATAAATAATAATAATAGTTATATTTACATTATAATTAGATACTAGTCAATATTAAAACATTTAGGTACATTACATTGACAAATTTCTATGAAGTATTCCAAATGTTAGGTACATTTGAAATGAAGCTCCCGATGAAATTCATATCTGTATCGATCGTAATTGTATCGGCATCTAGACGAAATCTTTTCCTATGTTAATCCTTTTTGGCAAAAACACATAGAGACAACCCTATTAAAAGCATTTTTATTTTTCATAATACCCGACACGGTAGCGATACGGTAAGCTAAAGTACCAAGACGATTGTTTTGTTGCTTGTTGATAAACATTTCGTCGACCTTTTAAACAATTGTCTCCTAATAATTCAAATTTAATAAATAAATATTCAATTAACTACATATTATTAAACAAAGTCTCCACCGCATCTGTCTGTCTGTTTGCGATAAACTAAAAAACTACACTGGTTGTCATGCTGTTTTCACCAATGGATAGAATGATTCTCGAGGAAGGTTTTAGTATATATTTTGTCAAGTTTTTGTATACATTGACTTGCGGACTCGCGGCTTCACTCGCGCTTAATCTAGAGACGAGCCCCATCTTAGCGAGGGCAAGTCGCTAGTAAGGTTTAAACAGTAAACTACTATTTCTGGCAGGAAAAGATTCCATCCTTTGGGTTTGATCAGAATTCGATTAAATCCAATTGAATACAAAATACAAATATACTTATTATATTTTAATGAATCATGTTTATTTTTGTGACTTTATCCCGGAGGAAAAATTTGAAACCGAATAATCGTGCTAACAAGCTATAGTATTCTTTCATACATTTGGTGCTCCGATAACTGCGACTTATATTATGCAGTGTCGATTTAACGTTGTCTTATCGGCCAGTGTAAAATATTGTTATTGTAATCATATCGGTCAATGAAAAAATATTTATAATTATAACTATCTGTTGGTTTAAGTCTAGTAGTAACAAGTCACTCGGCTACTGCCTGTACTGCCGTACAAAATGTTATCATGTGTAACTTCTTTAGTGATTTCAGTGAGCTTAGTGTTAGTATTTCGATTCATTAACAAAAAAAATAAACCGCCAATTTTAGGAATATACCAACAGCGCAACAAAAATTACTGGATTAAGTTTATTTCTATGTACACCTTTCTTCGGATTCGACAGGTAAGATGACTTTTTACATTTCTAAAAATGCAGATTGTATACTGATTACTGTACTATTAATTTTATAAATTACTACTTTGTTAAGTGAAGTAATAACAATTTAATATAAGGCTAATGGCTCTACAAACTACGTGGTACCTACGATCTTAGGGTGGTCGCTAAAAATTAAATTTCTTGCGGCGCCCCCTAAAAAGCTTTCTTTTGATGAAAGAACACTGGGCAAATTTTTTATAATTTTTTTTATGTCAAGACAACACGTGCCTCAAGATTTAAGTTAATTTTTAGGTATAATCATGTTTTTGAGGATTTTTAATAATAAATACAATTTCAAACAAAATATAAACATTGTATATTATTACAAAAATTACAGCTATGGATACACGTAAGAAGATTTGTAGACGTTGAATTAAGTAAAACCGATGAGACAATTTATATGGAGCGGTATAATACCACTTTGGAACAAGAGTACGATTTAGGGGATCATGCCAAGGTAAAAGTCCTTACCTACGAAAATAATTAAAGAATATGTTTCTTTATAAAACATAATAGTATAAGTATTATAAAAATATTTTCGTCTCCAGTCTTTAGATGCAGTTTATTTCAATGGAATGTCTCAAAATGGAGAAGCAATTGTCTGTGGGCTTGCGAGAAGACCACAACGTATGTGCGACTCCTTTTTATATCTAAAGGTATTATTAAGGTATACGTTGTACCTACATTTTAATCTAATTTTATATTTTAATGTAAGTATTTATTTCTTTATTTAAAATGAAGGAAATTACAAGTAAACTAAACTATATGTACAAAGCAAATATACACTTAATTATTAATGTTTACTTACAATAAAAATATGTACCTCAGTAGTTTCAATTAAAGCGATTGAAGATTTTAAAAAAATAATTAGAATACCTACTAATACATCATGAATACATGTTTCCAATTTCCATTTTATTAAATCTAAAATATCATCACTACTCTGTAGGTATAATAAACAAACTAGCGCTTACCACAAAAGAAGACACAAAGTTTAAATTTTATCTTTAATGTAGAATAACAAACAAAATTTACATATAGGTACCTACAAAGTATGCTGAATGTTCTATTAATAATTTTGTTTAGATCAATGGTGTAGATCTTCTTCTTTCACCTAGCCTCCCAGACACATACTTGCAGAAGAGTGAGGAAGATGGCGATAGATATAGTGTAAAAGGCCTTTCTATAAAGAAAGTTACACCAATGCGCGTTTGGAACTTAACTTATGTTGGAGACATGAAGTAAGTTTTAGCCACTATGTATTTGAACGTTGATAATAAATATTCTGCAGTGCAGTTTAAAGGCTATTGAGTGTAGGCACTTTGAAGCTAGCATTGCCTGAAGCAAACTTCAGCTTTTTAAGATAAGTTATAAAATTTTATATACTGGGGTAGCCCATTGGTAACGCGCTTGCTTGGAAAACCGAGTGAAACGGGTCTTGTGCATGTCTGAAAGAACCTAACAAGTTCACGAAAGACATGTTAAGTCCTTCTTCCCGCACTTGGCCAGCGTGATGGACTATGGTCGTATCTCCTGATATTGAAAAGGCCCGGCAGAGGACTTTAGAAAAAGGCTGAATGCAGTAAATAAAATTCTATACATTAGGTACATGCAACATTTTTTGCTTTACCAAAATCTTATAGTAATCACTGTCGCAGTTGTATTATCAGATAAGTATAAATTATGAGAATTTTGTAATATTTCAGGCAAAGAAGTAATCCCAATATACTAGTTAAAGTTTCGGCGAATTTGACATGGAGTGCAGAATGGCCGCAATTCGAATATAACACACAAATGGCGCCGCAAAGTATGGCCGACGATATGGCGAGGGAGCCATGGTCTAGAGATTACTTCAGACTAGTCAAACAGTAATTTGTTATAATTAAAATATATTTTCTAAATAATGTAATTTAATAAGTATGTTAGACTGTTTATGTAAAAATACCGCGTCGAATTAGCGCACGAAAATCTCAGAGACGCAAGAGTAGACTTATCCCGGTTTTTGCACAAAAACATAGATTAGTTTGAGAGAAAAATAAAGGACCCGCCTTAACTACTTACATTATTTTGTCCAGTCACATACTATAGTTTACGTGTTCAATGTTGAACAACGATATAAAAGAACTTACTAAACTTTCAAATTATAAAAATTCAGTAGTTCACTTCAGTCACGTATCACATGAATATTCTGAAATGTAAATGGTCCTAATGAAAATTCGTTTAGTAATGTAAAGTAAAAAATGTGTAACTAAGTAACAGTAATTTATATTTCTGTTTAAGATTACATCAAACCCACTATGAGCAAATGGGACATATAGCAGGAACTGTAGATATTGACGGCAAAACTTACCATATAGACATGCAATGTCTCAGAGATCGCAGTTTCGGTAAACACTATATAAACTAATATAATTAAACTTATTATAAATATTTTAAAGATAGTATTTTTCACCTCAAGTCTCAACTGTCTATATAAGTAACCTTTTTTTAATGTTCATTATTGCAGGTCCTCTCCGAGAATGGCGCAATTTCCATCGTTATGTGTACCATTTCATTTTTCTTGAGAACGGCGACTGTATGGCTGTAGGAAGTGTATCCCAACCTGCTATAATGTCACAGTAAGATAATATCTAAATAATATAATATAATATTTATTCTACGTGATTAATATTGTTACGAATACACGAGTAAAGGAGCTTGCGCCATCTAGTGTGGAGCGAGGGTACTACTTTGAGTGCTGTACAGAACGTGAAACCTCCACTCAATACTAGATGGCGCTAGAGGAGCTATATAGAGGAATAAACTCGAAAATCGAGTACACGCGAGAACATTCCAGAATGGTCTGGGACTAGACTCGGCCGGTATAAATAGGCCGCGGGCGGCCGAGCGAGTTGAGTTCAGTTTGAGCGATCAACGAAGCGACTTCGAAGTGAAAACTAGTGATCAAGAGTGATACCAGCGGAAATCTACGACATTGGCTACGACCAGGGCCGGATTTAAACTCAATGCCGCCCCTGGGCACCGGAAAAGAATCCGCCCCAATATTGGAACTTTACTTTTATATATTTTATTTCTCAAAATTAAAATCTCTAATTTATTGCAGAAACTTTAATATATGTTACATATTCCAAAAACATAAATAAATACTTGTTGTTTTTTCTAACAATTACAAATTTTGCATCAATTTAAAAATCAATTTTTTCACAGGCAAACACGCCTAACTTTTTGTATATTAGTGTTTTGTATGTTAGTATATTAGCAGGGGCGTAGCTTGCCCTTGACGGGCCCTGTATCAAAATTTTGTGGGGGCCCTTCTTCCTAACTGATATAAAAACATTTAGTGTGTGGCCAGTATAGTCAACCAGTGCGTATTTGGTCATTTTTTGAAGTCTCAGAAAAATATGGACATAATATTTTTGAAGAAAAATTTGCAAAATTAATAAATAATTAAGAAATAAGAGGTTTAGTTTTTTGCAAATATCTCAAAAACTAATCGAGATTTTTGAAATCTAAAAAAAGATTCAAAAAGAGGAGGAAATTTCCTAAAAAGAAGTCCTTACTCCCGGAACAAATTTGAAAAAAAAAACAAGTTTTACTTGCAAAACTTCAAAAAGTTATAAACAATTAACTAAAGAAATAGGGGTTTAGTTTTTTGTTAATATCTAAAGAAACCAATTGAGATTTTTAAATCTAGAAAAAGATACAAAAAGAGGAGGAAATTTTCAAAAAAACAGTTCTTACTTCCGGAACTGTAAGACCAATATTCATAGCTGGGCATTAACTCGTTAATCCGTTAATCGTTACTTAACGAAGTTAACATTTCGATTAACGATTAACTTTTAAGTTAACTTAAAAAAATGTTAACGGAATCGTTAACTTCCGTTACATTTTCCCAAGTCCGTTAATCGTTAATCCAGTACCCACTATTTACCAAGCACCGCGCCGCGCCACACCGCCACAAACGTGAAAAACGCGTTCTGACATGTAAGTTCGGTAAAGTCTGCGGCGAAGCGCGTGCCGCTACTAAAACTGGTATACTTCGGTGAGTGCCTTCGCCTGGAATTTCTTGGGCGAATCACCCGCCAGAAGCCAAAAGCCAAGGATTGGAACAACTTGCGTTCGTGTTTCCGTCCGATTACAATATGGGTGTCTTCAAGGCAAGAGTAAAAAGGTGGCTACTGAATTAGTGCGATTTACCATCTCCAAATGCGTTACCACTTACCATCAGGTGGAAGTCAAGCACTAATTCAGAATAAATAAAAAAGCATGGTCACCATAAAGGATACCGTACGGTATGCGCAATTGGGCCCTGTTCGGGGCGGAGAGCGCGTCAATCCAAACTGAGGCACCTCCTCGAAATGCTGAGAATTTTTAAGTTCCAAAACCCAAACCAACAGATTTTATAAGTAGTTAGGTCATTAGCGCAATGATGTAAAAAATACAATTTAGTTCACGTGTTAACGGATTAACGATTAACGTTAACTTGCGTTAAATCTTACGAAATGTAACGCTTTAACGTTTAACGAAGTTAACTTTTTTAAAGTAGGATTAGCGATTAACGAGTTAATTATTTGTTTAACGGTGCCCAGCTATGCCAATATTTATAATGTTCCTACGGCCGAAAACGAATGCAAAACAAAACATATATCTTTACCAACATATTATGTTGGGACATTATTAACACAAAAAGTACTAGACCAATATTAACCACTATAAAATTCAACTTTGCAATTTTTATAGCGGGACTTGATGTTTTTCAAAGATCTTCATACCATTTCGAATCAAATGACACTTCATTCTTATTTCTCCGAGACTGCTCAAAAAAGTTGACAAAACGCACTATAAATACTATACAAAAATTTTCAATTTCGTATAATATTTTCATTTTTCCCGGGAAATTAAGCGTATGGCCTTAGAGTTCAAGTGAGATTTTGAATAGCACTTTATGAATTTTTGCTTACATAGGGGCCCCTTTACCCCCGGGGCCCCGTATAATTGATACGGCTGATACAGCGGTAGCTACGCCCCTGTATATTAGCAGTCATTATAGAACGTAAGAAGTTTTTAACTTTCTTCAAACAGAAACTATCTTTTCAGATTTTGTCGCGGATTAGCATTCGAAACGTTGCGACGTCCGCTCAATTTTTTACGTCCGTCGGACATGTTTTTCAATTAATTGTATATTTATACTCAAAATTAAAAAAAATATTAAGCACTCGAGTTTACTAATTAGGGGTCATTCATTTATTACGTAAGACAATTTAGGGGGGGAGGGGGATCACCCATGTCTTATGTTTTCTTACAAGGGGGTGGGAGGGAGTCTCGATAGTTCTTCCGTAAGATCAAAAAAAAGCGCAAAGTTAAAATTATACTTTGAAAAACGCGGGCAACCGAGTGAAAAGTACTGTACCTTTAAAATTACAAATAAACATTTCAAAAAATTGTTATTTAAAAAAATTAACATTAAAGTAAACCAAACGTGTATTCATTTTTTTTAGACTCTTACGTAATAAATATTAAACAGGGGGGGAGGGGGTCGGCCTATTTTTATTTTTTTCTCATAATAGGGGCAGAGGGGGTCAACAACTAGCGAAAATAGTCTTACGTAATAAAAATGAATGGCCCCTTACCATAAAGTAAAGTAATGTACCTTTAAGTCTATACAACAGCTTTGACATAAGAGACAGAATACAACAGCGCCACGCACGGCCGGAAATAATATATACAAAATCTGTTTACGAAGACACTTACATAGTATTTTCGGAGACACCTTTAAATTTATGTATTTAACACTTGAATTATCAATTAAACAGAAAATTATTAATTAAAAGAATTAATTAATTATATTGAGCAATCTTGATAAGACTAAAAAAATTTTTTTGACTTTCAAAGTTTTGCCGCCCTAAAAAATTTGCCGCCCTGGGCACTCGCCCCGACTGCCCCTAGTGTAAATCCAGGCCTGGCTACGACCCCGGACATCGATAGTGCTTAGTGAGTGTATCTAGTGCTTAGTGTTTGTACATAGTGCTTTGTTTCGGACCTAGTGCTAGTAAATAAAGTCTCTGAAAGAGTCAGCAGGTCTTTCTCTCCAAATCGTTCGAACCCTAACACGCAACAACTGGTGTCGGAAGTGAGATTTGGAGATGCCATTGACTCCGAGAGAGAACCCCAAGGAGGGGGTCAGGACGAGGACACAACGAGCTGCGGATGCCACTGGGGGCCAAGCTCCGCCCACTGGCCACGCCTACCAGGCCACTCCCACTGGCCACGCCCCTCAGGCCACGCCCACTGGCCCCGCCCACCAGGCCACGCCCACTGACCACGCCCCTCAGGCCCCGCCCACTTTGACTCAGGCTCCTCCCACTTTGACTCAGGCTCCTCCCACTTTGACTCAGGCTCCTCCCACTTTGACTCAGGCCCCGCCCACTGGCTCCGCCCACTTTGCCACGCCCACCGGACAGGCCACGCCCATCAGCAGCACCGTAGCTTCTACAGACCCTCAAGTGGCACTTCAATTAGGAAGTTTATTTGAATTAATTAAGGCAATGAAAGAATCACAAGAGGCAAAGCAAGAGCAACAAAAAGACCTCCAAGAAAAAACGCTTTTGGCTATAAAAGATGTTAGTGACACGGTGGGTAAGCTTCGAAAAGATGTCGACGAAGTGGAAGAACGAGTTACCGGGTTAGGATTGGATGTCGAAAATGTGAAAACCGGTCTCGCTGAACTTCAGAAGAAAGTAGTGCGCCTTGAAACCACGGGAGTTGCGATGTCTAGTGGAACTACCGGAGGGGCGCAAGGACCAAGAGTGAAAGTGCCGCCATACGACGGCGCTACTTCGTGGAACGCTTATCGTCAGCAATTCCAGACTGTTGCCACTGCCAATGGATGGACGGAAGAACAATGTCTGACCGCTCTCACTGTTGCGCTCAGAGGGCAAGCCTTGTCTGTCTTGGAAGCACTGCCACACACAGGAAATGGGTTCCAAGACCTGATGGAGGCACTTGAATCCAGATACGGGGAGCGACACCTGGAACACGTGTTCCGTGCCCAACTGCGTGACAGAGTCCAACGCTCAGGAGAAGGACTTCAACAATGGGCGCTGGAAATTGAAAAACTCGTCAGGAAGGCACACCCAGGAGCCGACACCAAGATGGTAGACACGAACATTGTTCAAGCATTTGTCGACGGAATCAAAGACCTGGAGGTCAGAGCTGCAGTGAGGCTTCGTCACCATACCTCGCTAAAGGAAGCATTGGCGCATGCTTTAGAGGTCGAGGCTGTTCGCCATGACGTACGGCAGACTCATAAGATCCGCGAGGTCTCTGAGGAAGCCAAGCAGGTTAAGGCTCCTACGAAGAGAAGTTATGGAGTCATGTGCTACAAGTGCGGCGAGAGGGGGCATCTTCAGCTCAACTGCCCGCAGAAGGAGACCCATCTGGCAAGGATGAAAAGGATCGAGGATCAAATAGAGGAGCTGAAGAAGCAAGGAGCTTCGTCCTCTGCCCGGGATCAGGGAAACGAATAAAAGCCAGGACTATGGGGCGAGTACTGGCTGACGCGAAGGAAGCCCCGATAACCGTTATCTCCCAGGCATGCAGCGAGAATAGTCTTGCGATTCAGGGGACTATTAACGGGACGGATTGCAAAATGACTCTAGACACAGGAGCCTCTAGAACAATAGTGAACCCAAATCTGGTAAAAGCAGCAAGGGGACACAAGAGGAGGATTAACTGTCGGCTTCTTACGGCCTCCGGTCAGCCAATACCCGTCCTGGGAGAAATGTCAGTTACGATGGATGTAGGGGGGTCCTCATACTCCCATGACGTTATCGTAGCTGAGATTATGGATGATTGCATCTTGGGTTTGGATTTTATGAAGAAACACAACTGCAGAATTAACGTCGCTGACGGAGTTTTCAGGTGTGGTGAAGAAGAAATCTTCATTCTCGGAGGTGCCTGCGGGAAAGTCGCATGTATAAGGAAAGTCATTATACCTGGACGAGCGGAAGCTCAGGTGCTGGTGAAACTGCCGCCAGCTGGAAAGCAAAAGTCAAACAGATGCGTGTTGATAGAAGACACACCTACCAAAACATCGACGCAAAAACTGATGACGGCGAGAACCCTTGTTAGTGGAAGCAGTAACGCTGTGGTCAAGGTTGTTAATCTTGGTGATCGCGAGATCTGCTTGAACAAAGGTGACGTCATTGGAAAGTGCGAGGAAGTGATCTGGATGAAAAAGTGTAGTTCGATAACAGGCACAGACTCAGCAAACAGCAACAACTACGGAATAGTGACTGAGCTGCTCGATGACTGCAAGAGGAACCTAACGTATTCGCAGGGCATGAAAGCTAAGAAGTTTTTACAGCGCTACGCGAATATCTTCTCCAGTCACGATGGGGACCTTGGAAGAACGTCGGTGGTTCAGCACAGGATAGATACCGGAAGCGAGAGACCAATTCGTCAACGAGCAAGACGGATACCAATTGCTAAGGAAAAAGAAGTTGAAGGCCTTTTGGAGGACATGAGAAGGAATAAGATTATTGAACCGTCTGCAAGTCCGTGGTGCTCACCTGTTGTATTAGTGAAGAAGAAAGATGGTAGCACGAGATTTTGTGTGGACTATAGGCGTCTCAATGATGTCTCTAAGAAGGACAGTTATCCGTTACCTCGAATCGACGACACTTTGGATACCTTGAGTGGCATGAAATGGTTTTCGACCCTAGATCTGAAATCTGGATACTGGCAGGTGGAAATTCATCCAGAGGACAAGGAGAAGACAGCTTTCTCGACCGGTAAAGGTTTATGGCAATTTAACGTCATGCCCTTCGGATTGTGCAACGCACCTGCCACATTCGAGCGACTCATGGAGTGTGTACTAGCAGGCTTAGTTGGAGAGGCTTGCTTAGTCTACTTAGATGACGTCATCATTATCGGCCGTGACTTCGAGGACCATTTGCAAAACTTGGAGCGAGTTTTCGCAAAAATAGAGGGAGCTAAATTAAAGTTGAACCCGAAAAAGTGTCATTTATTCAGGAACAAGGTCAATTATCTCGGCCACGTTATCTCCAGTGATGGAATCCAGACAGACCCGGAGAAACTGGAAGCAGTTCAAAAATGGCCTACCCCTAAGGACAAAACCGAAGTGCGGGCATTTCTCGGCCTATGCTCATACTACAGGCGTTTTGTTAAGGGATTCTCAGAGATAGCCAAGCCGTTACATCGGCTGACCGAAGATAAACGACAATTTTGTTGGGATGGGACTTGTGAAGATTCTTTTCAGAAACTGAAGAAACATCTGTGTGAAACACCAATCCTGGGCTATCCACAAACTGAAGGTCAGTTTATAGTCGACACGGATGCAAGCAACACGGCCATTGGAGGGGTGTTATCTCAAAAACAGGGTGAAAGAGAAGTTGTTATTGCATATTTCAGCAAATCTTTATCCAAGCCAGAGAGAAACTACTGTGTAACAAGGAGAGAACTCTTGGCTGTTGTAAAGACGCTACAACATTTCAACAAATATCTCATTGGCAGACAGTTTTTACTGCGAACTGATCACGCAGCCTTGAAGTGGTTACTGCAATTCAAGAACCCAGAAGGTCAAGTAGCTCGCTGGATTGAACAGCTTCAGGAGTATGACTTCAAGACGGAACACCGCAGCGGAAAGATGCATGGGAACGCTGACGCACTCTCACGAAGGCCGTGTTCGGAAGACTGCAAACATTGTGTTAAGCAGGAATCTAATGAAGTAACATTAAAGCTAACGAGAACAAGTCCTTTGGGTCTCTGGGAGAACGATGCTATGAGGGAGGCTCAAGAAACAGATGACGACCTTCGGCACATCATCACATGGAAAAAACGGGGTGAAGTAAAACCAATCTGGAGTGAGGTTGCACCCACTGGCGCTGCCACTAAGTCGTACTGGGCGCAATGGGACAGTCTGATACTTCAAAACGGAATACTCTACCGGAAATGGGAGAAGACTAACGGCAGAGAGTACCATCTTCAGATAATTGTCCCAAGATCGAGAGTACCAGATGTTCTCCGTGAAGTACATGATGGCGTATCAGGAGGGCATCTAGGTGTCAAGAGGACGTTAACAAAAGTGCGAGAACGATTCTACTGGTTGCATTGTCGAGATGATGTACAGGATTGGTGTCGCAAATGTACTACTTGCGCTGCTGTAAAAGGACCACAGACCAGGAGCCGTGGGAAGCTGCAGCTGTATAACGTCGGTGCACCGTGGGAACGAATTGCAGTTGACGTAGCCGGGCCATTTCCTGTAACGGAATCGGGAAACAAGTATTTTATGGTCGTCATTGACTACTTCACCAAATGGCCCGAAGTGTTCGCCATACCAAACCAAGAAGCTACAACAGTCGCTTCTAAGCTAGTCGAAGAAGTGATATGTCGCTTTGGTGTGCCTCTAGAAATCCATTCTGATCAGGGCAGGAACTTCGAATCGCAAGTGTTTTTTTTTTTTTTTATTTTATTCTGAATTAGTGCTTGACTGCGTTCCACCTGATGGTAAGTGGTAACGCAGCCGGAGATGGTAAGTCGCACTAATTCAGTAGCCACCTATTCACTCTTGCCTTGAAGACACCCATATTATAATCGGACGGAAATACTGACGTGGGCAGGTTGTTCCAATCCTTAGCCGCACGTATAATAAATGACGAAGCGAAACGCTTCGTCCGGACGGATGGAATGTCCACGACATAAGGATGGAAACCAGCTGTTCGTCGCGTCGTCCGATGATGGAAAGGGGATGGGGGAATTAAATCATGTAATTCCTGCGCACACTCTCCAAAATGTAACCTATAGAATACACAGAGGCTGGCAACTTTACGTCGGTGATCGAGGCTTTGTAGGTTGGCATTTACCAGCGTAGGGTCACCAATAATCCTCTGCGCACGCCTCTCAATCGAGTCCAAAGCAGACAGATGGCATTTCGCAGCACCAGCCCATATGTGACTACAGTATTCCACACACGACCGGACTTGAGCTTTATATAAATCAAGAAGCTGTCCCGGTGTGAAATACTGTCGGACCTTTGCGAGGATGCCAACTTTCCTCGCTGCTACATTAGCCTTAGACTCGATGAACCGCCCGTAGCTCATGTTGGAACTAATGTCCATTCACAACAACTGCAGACGGTCAGTGTATTCTAGAGGCACATTTCGGAAAGTAGGAGTCAAGGTAAAAGGACTCCTTTTTGCGGTGAACAGACACGCCTGTGTTTTGGTGGCGTTGAAACTCACAAGATTGGCATCGCCCCAAGTGGAGACTGTTTTGAGTGTGAGATTCAAACGCTCTACCATGGCCTCTCTTTCGGACTGAATTTGATCTCTACTGGCTCGAGGATTTGGCAGGTATCTCTCTACAACAGTGCTGTCGTCTGCGTACCCATAGATACCGGGTATAAGCAGATCGTTAATATGCAGCAGGAACAAGGTTGCAGAGAGAACAGATCCCTGAGGAACTCCAGAGTTGGTTTTTAAGGGTTCTGATGAACAGCCTTCAACCACAACTCTGAGTGATCGGTCGCTCAGGAAGTCTTTTATCCAGCCGATCAGGCCAGGAGATATGCCATAGGCTGAAAGCTTGCTTATAAGGCTAGCGTGCCAAACCCTGTCAAAGGCTTTTGAGACATCGAGGGAGACTGCAATCGCCTCCCCACTTCGCTCAAGAGCTTCGCCAATGGTGTGGTTGGCATACACTAGAAGGTCCCCAGTCGACCGATTCTGGCGAAACCCATATTGTCGATCACTGAGGAGATCGTTCTGTTCTAGGTATGCCATAAGACGAGTGTTCAATACACGCTCCATAATCTTGCAGAGTATGGAGGTGATTGAAATTGGACGATAATTGGCAGGGTCAGCACGGCTACCTTTCTTGGGCACAGGTTGCACATTAGCAAGCTTCCAGGATTTAGGCACTATTCCAGTCTTAAGAGAAAGGCGGTACAGACGTGTCAGTATCGGAGACAACTCGGGAGCACATGTTTTGAGCACTATCGCTGGTATACCATCGGGACCACTGGCTTTATTCACATCTAGACGACACAATATTCTCTTTACCTCCTTATTAGTTATGGAGATTTCGGGCATTGAGATCCCGCAGTGAGGTAGATGTGGTGGAGTAGCATTGCCAGAGTCTAGATATGAATTTTGGGCAAAAAGCGAGGCAAGTAAAGACGCCTTCTCCTTTGCCGTATGAGCCAGGGATCCGTCAGATTTTACTAGCGGTGGCAGTGAAGGCCGACAGAAGTTCGTCTCAACTGCTTTGGCAAGGGACCAAAAAGCTCTGCTACCAGATGGTTGGGCAGAGAGCTTTGCACCAAAATGTGTAATTCGGTCAAGACGAGCCTTCTTTAATGTCTTTTTGTAGGACTTGGCGGCTAAGTTAAAGGCTCTCTTCTTAGGTCTTACATCCGGAGCTTTGCGGTCTCGAGCATCAACCCAGGCAAGGTAAGCCGAATGCTTACGCTTTTCAGCAAAGATGCATTCGGTATTAAACCATGGGCGAGCTTTGCCACCAACGGGTACATCAGAGAATGGGATAAAATATTCCATCGCTTGATGTACCACATCAGTTATAGCATCCGCACAGCTCGACGGATCGGAAGAAGAGAAGCAGACCTGCCGCCAAGGGAAGGATGCAAAAAAGTGTCGCATCTCATCCCAATCTGCTGACTTGTATTGCCATACTCGTCTAACACCAATAGAGTCGTTACCAGGTGGAGAGTAAGGTAATACCGTTTTTACCAGACAGTGGTCAGAGCTACCCAATGGGGATGAAACCTGGATGTTATATCTGTCCGGATCTGTTGTCAGCAGAAGGTCCAGACAATTAGCTGTATGGCCGTCCACATCGGGTACCCTTGTCGCTTGGTCAACCAATTGGGAGAGTCCAAGTGACACCGCAAACTTCCACGCTTCTCTCCCAGCATGGTCCGTCTTCTGGTATGGGAACAACCAATCTTCATGATGGGCGTTAAAGTCCCCCAGAAAGACTAGCTGCGCGGTGGGGTACCGTTGGATAGCCACATCAGCGGCCTCACTGAGATGTCCAAATAATCGAGTTGTCTCCTGGTCACCTGTGTGCGATCGGTAGACACAGGAATACAGGATCTTTTCGATTCCTGTATCTACGATAACCCAGATCGTAGAGAATGTGGGGTCTTCAAGGTGGCGGAGACGCTGGAAACAGAGGTCATTTCGCACGAACAAACAGACTCCGGCCCGCGAGCTGAAGTTATGCTCCAACGTGTAACCGGGATAGTCCAGGTACGCAGCGCTTAATGGACATTGAATCTGCGTCTCCGTCAAAAAGAGCATGTGTGGCTGCGCAGTCTCGAGATGGAGGTGGACTGATGAGAGGTTTGTGTGCAATCCTCGGATATTTGTGAGGTGCACATTAAGTGAGGGGGAGTGCAGCCGCTTAAAAACATTACCCTTTTTGTTTTTAACCATGAAATTTATGTTCCAGGAAGTGTGCAGAATTTTGGGCATGCATAAGACGAGGACCACCGCGTACCACCCACAGTCCGATGGAATGGTTGAGAGATTTAACCAGACTCTTGAGAGGCATTTGGCGAAATTGGTAGACGACAAACAAAAGGATTGGGACAAGTATATACCACTCTTCCTTCTGTCGTATCGAACCGCCGAGCATGAGAGCATAAAAGCTACCCCGGCGTATGTCAATTACGGTAGAGAACTACGAATACCAGTAGACCTATTGACAGGAGGGTCACCGGAGGAACAAGAGACCCTACAAGACTATGTCAGCAATTTAAGGGAAAAAAATGCGCTACATACACGCGTTGGTTCGGGAAAATGGGTTACAGTCAAGTGAGAACATGAAAACCAGATACGACCGGAAATCGAACACGAGAGGATTCGAGGAAGGGTCACTGGTGTGGCTACATAACCCAACCCGCCGGAAAGGGAAATCTCCAAAGTTGCAGACCAAGTGGGACGGTCCATACAAAGTGGTTACCCGAATGAATGATGTGACTTATAGGATTCAAAAGCAACCAAGAGGGACATTCAAAGTGGTACACATAGACCGTCTGGCGCGTTACCATGGCAGTAACAACGATGCTCGGGACGAGCATCTCTAAGAGGGGAGTAGTGTTACGAATACACGAGTAAAGGAGCTTGCGCCATCTAGTGTGGAGCGAGGGTACTACTTTGAGTGCTGTACAGAACGTGAAACCTCCACTCAATACTAGATGGCGCTAGAGGAGCTATATAGAGGAATAAACTCGAAAATCGAGTACACGCGAGAACATTCCAGAATGGTCTGGGACTAGACTCGGCCGGTATAAATAGGCCGCGGGCGGCCGAGCGAGTTGAGTTCAGTTTGAGCGATCAACGAAGCGACTTCGAAGTGAAGACTAGTGATCAAGAGTGATACCAGCGGAAATCTACGACATTGGCTACGACCCCGGACATCGATAGTGCTTAGTGAGTGTATCTAGTGCTTAGTGTTTGTACATAGTGCTTTGTTTCGGACCTAGTGCTAGTAAATAAAGTCTCTGAAAGAGTCAGCAGGTCTTTCTCTCCAAATCGTTCGAACCCTAACACGCAACAATATTTCATATAAACTTTTCTTTTTTTAACTCCGAACATATTTGGATGTTTTGCAAAGATAAGACAAGATTGCACCATAATGAAGAACTGTGGTTACGTTTTATCCCTAACTGGCTCACTAGACGTAAACCGTATATTTCCAGCCTCACGATAGGATATTTATGCCGGAAAGCAGATCATAGTGTTGTCGCTGTGGAGTCGTCAGATTATCAGCTTTACCAACATGCAGAAAATCAAATACTTCCAAAAGATTACGGATTTTCATTTAAAGCAGGCAAGTTTTGATATAATAATAATAAATAATAATAAGATACGAGGCTTCTTTTACGGATACCAGATAGTTTATACACACATAAGTACAAACATAAATAAGTATTATAAATATAAACACCCATGACTGGAGTACAAACATTCGTGCTCAACAAATGAATGCCCCAGCGGCACTCGAACCCGCGACCGCTGACGCAGACAGTAGAGTCACTGCCGACTGAGCCAAACGTGTCGAATTCAGAGATTAACACCTACAAGGCTACACAACTATTCCCAAGGTTTTTAGAAATACTAGACGAAAGTTCGACGTAAAAGAACTTGGACGGCTAATGAAAGTCAATATTTTTATAAGTACTCGTTATTATATTAGTAAATAAGTCATAAAATAAGATTGTGGGATAAGGTCAAGTTCTGTATGAACATAAACACTAAACAGGATAGAACATTTTTATAGCGTTATCAACAGTCTCCTCTTTTTTAAAACGTAATAGGTGCTTATATGATTGCAATACGTTATTTTATAGAACATATTTAGCCATTGAACTGTAGTTTTAGGACACTTACGTAGTTGATACTTTTTGGTGAAATGCCATTTTGAAAAAGTAAAGTTGTAACTTGTAAACATTTATATTTTTAGGAGGCAAATTATATGAAGTTCGTGTACAACTAATAGATGAAGATCAATTTTACATCGGCAAAGACAGAGAAGCAAAATTGTACGAAAGATGGAGCAACGTTGAAATAAATGGTGTCAAAGGAAAGGCTTGTGTAGAATGGCACTTCAATAATACACAAAAATAAACAGTAGCTATATGCTATATTGTAAAAAGGCTAACTAATCTTTTTGCTGGTAGAGAATGTTTGTATTTAGAAATTACATAAAAATAGAGATATGTTGCATAATCAGAATCACATAACAATTTTATTTTGATTCCAATCAGCAAAATAAGGTTTATACCCAAGAGGCAAGAGCTATGATTAGGTATATTTAAGAAAAAATAATATTATTTTTTAATCTCATTTATTACTTTTGTAATGTCTTGTGCAATTTACCTGTACCTATAAGTTCTATAAAGAAATATAACTTGTGGGATTAAAATATATTATGTTTTAATTTTTTACGTATATTGTATCCAGTTGTACAAAACTATATTTTAAACCCTCTGAATTTAATATTTTGCTACTTGAAAATAAAATATGATTATATTATGTAAAAGAGCGTCAGCGATTAATCATTATAGAAATGTTTGTGTACAGTAGATATGTCGTCGCTGTACATACTAATTTTTATCTAATCCATAATAGTTCTAATCCATAAATCATTAGATATCAGTAGTATTATATTCATACTTTAGAATATTTTGATAAAGTGTATTTGTTTTATTTGTCATTCTTAAAGCAGACGTCGATAATGAGATTGACATGAGTATCTATACTTCTCTTTGCGTAAGAAAAATTGGGTGAAGCTAGGATATGTGACTTTACATGTTATATTATAAGGTGTATGGTTATAAAAACAACCAAATTCTAATAATTCTTATGTAGCTACATAAAAAATTGATTTTGTAATAAAAAAATAAGTAATAATTTTGTAGAATATAATTTTGTTTTAATATTGTTTAGAAAAATTCTTTCAAACCCACTAATTTAATGAGTACATCCGATCCATCCTATATGTAGTTAAAAAATAAGGGTTCATATAAAAATAACAAGGAAACAAAAAAAAAGACAAATTGTGAGAAATATTTAGTATATTTAGCATACATTTTATACAGAATAGATAATATTTTTATTTTAAATTTGAAACATGGACTAGCAAATTATGGCGTCACATTGACATTTACATAACGGTATCACTGTATGGTACTGTATTATTTATACTTCGTCTAAGCTTTTTTCTATTTTACTGTAAAAAATCAGTTCTACATTATAATTATCCTATTTTCGGTTGTGCATATTTGACGTAAAAAATTTATAACTTACCAAAGACAAACATTCAGTTACCAAATTCATAGATATAATAAAAAATACAGACAAAATATTACCAATTAGTACACTATAAACAATGTTAAAACAAACTACGTTGACATTAATTTATACTGTACATAGCACTTTTTAGTATTTATTTTTGGATAAAACGATACGAGACGGAAGCTAATACTTATATATTTAAAAATAAATAGATACATTATTTTGCGCTAAATTCAATAAAATTCTAGTAATAATTGAACATTGAATTGTTCAAAATAGTTTTGGTTCTCATAATTACATATTTTCTAGCACTTTATAGACAACAGCTGTATATTAGGTATCTATTGCGAATAAAGGCACAAGGATTTATGAAAACATCGACCAGTCAAATGTACTGAATTATTAAAATAAAAAAATAATAATATTGCCATATGGGGGTAGAGATAAGGAAAACTGTGCTGTAGTGTAGCAAATAAGTCGTCGTCAATTATATTAAATAATAGTAAAATTTAAATAAAACAATAGTAATTGTGGATTCTTGCATCTGATGATTTGACAAAATATATAGAAGATCCATAGGTCTTAAATAATGTTAATTATCATGGAAGACAAATTCATTTCCGTACCGTGTGTTAAATTTTAATATTTCTAAGTGTAATGCTTAAAGTATGCATGCTGTAAAAATGTAGATAGTTGTCAAATATTTTAATCTGTGGTTCAGGGATTAATAATTAAATAAATAAATAAATAATTTATATTATATTATTAATAATTAATCAATAAGTCCAAAATAATGATATATAAGTCCAAAATAAAATAATGATAATGAATGATGATGATGATGATCTTAAAACTTCACTGAGATATATTAAAGAAAAAATAATACAAAAAATTATATTCAAATTTACTAATAATTTTCTAAATGATACAAACTACAAGTACAGTCGAACTTCTTTTAGGTTTCAAATAACAACAGATATGAATTCTAGTAAATAATTAATTACATCATTACTTCAACGCTTAGTCAATTAAAGTCCACATAAGTGCAGTAAACGTTTTTTAATTCATACATTACAATGCCTAGTGAAAAAAAAACACAACCATAAAAATAAGTAATAAAGTAGGCAAGCATTTCAAGACAAAATTTTAAAATTATGATAAGAAATAAAAATACACATTGTAAGACAAAGACAGAAAATTGTAACTTCATATTAATCGGTTTGATAATGTTGCCCACTCTACACATTTAAACTTTAATTGTACTAATAATTATAAATCTGTAGCTAAAAAATACATTTAAAAAGTAAACTAATTCGCTTACTTGAGTTATTTTAGCAGTAAAAAATATTTCGTGGTATATTTGAAAAAAAAAAACAATAATCGAGCCTTACAGTAGTCGCATAATATACGTTATATGCAACATTAAAAATATCAATCGAGCATCACCAATAGAACTTGATTTTAAAGTCTTGAAAAGTTTCATATCGAAATGTTTATTCGATTTTTTTCATAATATACGTTTATTCAGATAGGTACCCATTTATTTTCAATAGTAAATACACTTTTTAATATGATGGCCAACTCTATCACCGCGCGATCATTGGTCTCCGAACACTTTTTTTCACGAAATCACCCCCACAGATAGGAGGAAAAAATTGTTACATATCAAAAAAATCTTATCAATTCTAAGGCATACTGCACAACTAACTTTTTCTGGGTCAAAGCCACAAATAATATATTTTTCTAAATAATTAACTTAAATAGTTTTAAGCTATACGCTTCTACCTATCCTATGGAATGGGACAAAGACTAGAATAGGTTCTCCTACCACTTCAGCAATTAACGACTCTAAACAAGTATCGTACACATATTAAATAAACTAATACTTATTCCTTTTCAATCCCTTATACCTTTAACAAGTCTACATAAAATGTTCTTGGCATTATTAAGCAAGTTGAAACTTTGTGCATTTATTTATAATAAAATGAATGATGATTGAATGATTTTCCGTATAACTATAAATTTTACAATCCATGTTATACAAGAGTGAAGAGAATAATAGTTTAATACAGAAAGGCGCACTCTGAATTGTAATATACATACGAAGCTACATCGGCAATATCATTCAATAGGGTTGCCATGCGGAGTCTGAAATACATTAAGTTTGGTACTTATACACCGTCACACCGGTGATTATAGGCATACCTAACGCCTTGCACCATAAGAAGAGATAAGAACAACGTGACAGACAAAGAAACTAAAGGCTCATACAGTAGTAGTGATTACTGATGAGCCGAACAGCCTGATGGCCGTATATTTGGTACATTGTATGTACCAACAAGTTTATATATTATCAGAAGAATAAGGCGAATTCGGGTATCACAGGTACTACTAAGTAGAACATTAACGATAGTCAATTGTTTACTTGTTTAATCATGTCGTAATATTAACTACAACAAATTAAAATTATTAATGTTGTTGGCTCATTTAACTCAAACACACACACGCGCGCGCATGCGCGCGTACACACATAGGCGCGCAAACACACACGTAAGCACACACAATATTAGACAATAACATGACAGAGTATGTCAGAGAGTGCAACACTAGTTACCTTTGCTTTTTGTATTACGTAAAGCTTGGTTAAGTGGGACCTGGATAAGTGAGAAACCTCCATAACTGGAACTCATGCCAAGGTCCCAAAACTTTCGCACTGAATTACTCCTGTTAGTGGGACGAGTAAGCCTCTATATCTGGGATTTGTTCTTTCGATTTATCATCATAGTTACCTCTATACCTGAGACAGGAAGTAAATTTTATATGCATAAACCTCTGTAACTGTCTGAGATAACGTTGTTTTGTTTGATCGCACCTTTACAACTGAAATAACCTGTCAATAACCTCTATCAATGTAACCCTTTGTAAATGAGACAGATATTTATTTATACCTAGATATCTGAGACACTGGCTAAGTGGAATACCTCTATAAGTGAAACGACATTGCAGGTCCCTTGATGTCTCACTTAACCAGGTTTCACTGTATTTGTATCATGGATATTTTTTCTGCCAGTTAATTATTGGATATATTCATAGTTCATAAATATCGGGTAGACCAGTTACTGCTTTATCTGGTATCCAACCGGATAAGGAAATAGACCGAATAAGCCGGAGACCGGATATCCGTTACACATCTCTAGTAGTAGCGTAGGGACTTTGGTACTTGTGTACGAATAAGGTATTTCTTTTAATGTCTTTACGGGATGAACCTTTCGTACTAAACTATTACATTTTCTGTAAAAGTGCTAAGAAGCATCGACATTATCACATCATTAATTACACATAGCATAGTTTATGATATTCCATATTAATTATATTTATGTACTAATAAAACTGAAGTATATTTTGAGTCACATGAACATTTTTGGTTATATATTTTATAATATCATACAATTTTTTCGTATTTCCATTAACTACGTCATAAGGTCTTCGCAATTTTCATACTATAGGTACTTAGGTTACTCTCAAGGACTCCTGATTACTTTTTAGAAGTAGTCTCTACTTCTTTTTTATATTTTAAATATAGCCATAGACTAGATTCAAGATTAATCACAGATTAAAAATTGAAAATGTTTTAAACATTTGCTTGATCTTTGTTAATGTAGTAAGGCAAATTTTTAAATATAGGTACAATACCTTCAGAGACCTTTATTTTATTCAAATTCTCTTTAAAAGAAATAACGTATATTTCTCGAATAAGTTATTAAATAAATACCTACACACGATTTATTCACTACTCTATTCATTTTTACTACGTTCGAATGTCTAATTTACGAAACTTCTTTTGAAGACGTTTTATTATGATAATTGAATATTATTCAAAAACGTTGTCGTCAAATTCTTAAAATAAATAAATTAAAAAAAACACAGTATTACACTAGGCCGATTCAAAAACGATTTAAGACGTGAATGTATGAAGGTACAGTTCTTGAGGCATAAGCTCAGCTTTGCATTTGTGTGAGTGATAGCTAATAGCCAATAGCCGCGCATCAAAAACCAGTTAAAATAGGTTTAAACCAATCTCGCAACGTTTATCCGTATCGTCGTGCCTATCCGTACACTGCACTCAAATGCAAAGCTGAGCTTATGCCTCGAGAACTGTAATATATCGCTGTTTTATGCATAGATGCGGGTGTTGAAACAATTTTAAATATTAAAACAGCTATATTTTTAACTAAATTATTGTTCTAATAAATAAAAAAAATAAACAAATTATAACAGATAACGTAAGACATATAACTATACCGTTAAAAGTATTGACTTCTGAATTATTTGGAACCACGTTCGTGTGAACTAGCCTTAATAAGCTAGAATATAATAATATCGAAACAATTTACCCAAAGCGAAGTAATCTAAATATCTAGTTTAGTATATTAACGACATTTTTTAAAATTATAAGTCTAGTAACTAAATTACGCTTTATAGCTATGAAAATACTGAATTACGATCTATATGTAGGAATTAATAAAAGGAACGACAAAAAGTTTGAGAAGTTTAAACATTGGCCCCGTGTAAATGACCATTAAACTTACATGTCTTTTATATACCGCGTATTTACTAAGTACGCCGTTTCTAAATAGTTTTTTTAATGAATGTCAATTATTATATGTTGGCACAGATATCAAATCTAAATTTACTAACAAATTGCATACACAGACTAAAGAATTATATAGACGAAGTCCACCAAAAAGAATTTCAAAGTCATAAATGGAAGCGGCAATCACCGTTATTTCTACTATACTCGATTTATAATTTTTTTTTTCTATTCAGAAATATGGATTTTTTTTGTGCGTATAACTAGAATACAACAAAAAAAACTATTTTTTTGGCTTAATGCGTTTTTTTAGTACCGTATATCAAAGCAATGAATATTCAATTAAATTTGTATACATTTTTAAAACATAATGTAATATGTATATTATTTAAAATTGTTATTATCTTATTAATTTTAACTCTATGACACTGGGTATTATTTCTTAGTCTGAGATTACACATTAAAAGGTGACAAGTAAATATACCAAGTTTTAACAAGTTATAATTGAATACTGACAATTTCAAAACACACTGTGACTAGATTGTTTTATTCACTATATGTATATATATTATACTACTGATCTTAATTGTTGCAGAACACGCCATTTTCAAAAATTTTAAAATAAAAACAATAAAAATATTTACTTCATTAAATAATATGTAAATAACTAATAACAAAATAATTTTCTTTGGTACACAAATACATATTTCAATAATAAGATTAAGTTGATAAGCAGTTGATTTACGTTACTACTGTTTAATATAATAAAAACAGTATTAATCGAGTCAAATAGTTGCTATTTGTATAACGCAAATGTAAACAAAACATCGAAATTTTATTACGAACAAGACAGTACTCCATTAAATGGGATGTGTTTAACCACAAATAGATTCTTGTAGAAAAAATAATATGAGTTATTACTTATTTATGAATTTAATTTACTTTACCATTGTTAAACACACAATGTGCAGGCTAATGATTATTTCACTTGAAATTTTAATATATTTGAAATATTTAATCTCTTGTCAAGAGAATTATTCATTATTCGCAAAAATATTCCCTAATTATTTTGAGTACGAATCAGTAATAATACATATAAATTGATTGGCAAAAAAAAATTAAAACAAATTTTCCACAGAATATAGTCCGCAAAAAAATAATGAGCAGTTATAATCGATCAAATAGTGCCTCTATATACTGTTGGTATATAAAAAATATTATACCAAATTAGGTTGGTATTACTGAATATTGCAAATGGCGGACGTACCGGGCGCGTGCTCAAGCAACGCTCGCCTTCGCTTGATGCCTTCCAAATAAACTTCTCGATTGAACAAACCGGCAGCTAGAGGAACGCTGAAAACCATAGTATTATTAATACTTATAAAAAAATGAATCCATTTACATATATGGTTGCGTGTTCAGAAGCAAGCAATGAGGTTTTTTTGACAAAACTTGTCAGTTACTCTTTTATATTGACAAAATTGTCAGAAGGGCACTGTTGTTTACTAGAATTAAAGTCTCATTGCATTTTTTTATATATTTTTCGATTCTAATACAGATACTACCCAATGAAAATGCATAGATAATGCTAATTAAAATCTTTCTTTGATCTCCATCAACTTCTGAACTTATTTTGATATTCAAAAAATTACCAAATAAATTATAGCAAGTAAATTCTACTTTCTATCGATTTTTTTCCAATTAGAGAACATGTCATTGGCGGATTAATTTGTGCTTAATTTCTTTAAAGTCATTAACGAGAATTATAACCTATACTAATATTATGCAGAGGCAGATTTTGTCTGAACGATAATCTCAGAAACTACTAATGGGATTTGCAAAAATATTATCATATTAGAAAGCCTGTTTATTGATGAAGACTATACTACTTACATCACAGAATGTATAATAAATGGACTAAATCTTGTCCATACCCGGACAAAACCAGCTTGAGTCGTTAGTTAATTTATAATAATTTGTATTATAAATGAAACTACCTTTCGGATTCTTTCTCTCCCGTGACCGTGATTGCTGTAAAGCATTCAAAACGTCAGGAACCAAAAATCCAAAAAATCCGCGACAAAATCTTAAAAGATAGTTTCTTTATAATGTCAAATTATCGCGTAAACCTAAGAAAGTATTATATTTTGTATTTACATCTAATTTTAGATGTTAAAAACATTATTTTAATACATACATATCAGTGCCAGGCCTAAGGGCGGCCGAAAAAAGAGCCCACACCGGCTTGTGGTCGCTTGTCACCACCGACTGCACGGAGTTGTACACCAAACACTTGAGTCCTGAAGGTACGGGCATACTGCTTATACGACGCAGACCTATTGAAATATAGAAATAATAATTATGAATGTCCTATACGTGTACTGTAGTGAAATCTCAATTAATCTCATTGAAACTGACGGGGACATAATTTAAAAGTGTCGTCAACTTTAACAGGTATTGTAGAAAAATCTTTGGTTTCCTTACCCGCTGAAAAAATCTCACGGCTAATTTAAAACATTTATTTTGATAGTTACATTATTTTTAACAACTGTTGTTTAAATTTCATGTGAGGTAGAAAAGGGTCCCATTAAATCTCACTAAATCTCATCAAGTCCAAATTATGAGGATAACAATTAACAGCAATTAACATGCAATTAATAAATAACTCTATAACTGTTAACGTTACTCTCCCAGGAAAATGCCGGAGCGAAGCAGGGTGAGTCGCTAGTTTATAAGTAAAGGAACTTTCTTGTTTAATGTATTCCTTTAAGAAAACATTATAGCCTACCAGAAAACGCAGAAGAAGTGGCGGACATAGATCTAGCTTTGTACAGGATACGGTCGGTGTATGCGGGCACGCGCTGCTTGCTAGACGTGTCGAACTGCTGGCTGCCGGGGTCGTACTGAGACAAATGACAATACAATTTAGCAAAGACATGTAAAATAAGTATAAGGTTTTATATAATTTCAATATTAATATAAATAATTTAAATATAATTTAAATTAAGTTTATATTACAAAGTAAACTTAATAAGAATAATTTATTAATTATTACTGTACAAGTAATTAATAAAATATAATTATATAGTTATTTTATATAAATATTTTTTAAACAGCCAGTTTGTACATGAAATGTCATAGACCACTGGGAGTACCATTGATTTTGCCAGTGAGTCCCACATAACGACTTGTATGCCTAAATTCATTTCCCCATATTAAACAAAAGTTTAGATATAGCATACCTTATAAGTAGGCGGAAAGGTGATGGGGGCTTCCCGGAAGTCCCGGAAGGCGGCGCCATCTTCAAGCACGGCGGTGAGCTGGTCTGCGTGAAGCAAGCCGTGAGGCAGGTTCGGCGGTAGAGGGAACTGTGAAGGAAATAAAAGTCATTTTACCTATTAAAACTAGATAGATCTACACTTTTACTATCTTAGGGTTAGTTTACATTTACGAGTTCAGCGAAATTGTACATAGTATAATGACATATTTGTCAATTGAGTAACATTCAAATTTCAAACTAAAAAGAAATAAGCATACAAACTAGACAGGAGCAAAAAAACGAGTACAGTTCGCGTCACGTAAAAAGAACGCTGGAAGAAAGTGGTGGGGGGTGTGTTTGCGCATCGGTACATTCGCATACGAAATTCCTAAGCCTATTCTTTTATTTTTAAACTAGCCTTTCGCTCACGATGTATAATATTGATTATTGGTAGGTACATTGAAAAATATATTAGATAGAATGTCATTAAATAGAATTCTATGAATTAATAAAATATGTTTGATTCAGTGTAGAATGTATAATCTACTTGCAAAAAATTAAATTAATTCGTTTAATGCATTTTTTTAATTATTAACTGAATTATTATCAGACTCGTACGTACTCGTAGATACGTCAAAAATATTTTTTCACTATTTTTTATATAAAATCATTTCGTAACTAATAACTTTTGTGTACGCGATAGTATTTTAAACTGACAAACCAATAGCGAGCCGAAAAGCATGCGACTCGTGCACCACCGCCCCGCGCCCCGCGTCTTACCATCAAATTGTCCGATAAATCGCCTCTGCGCAACTTGACAGCCAGCGTTCTTTTTACATGACGCGAATTATAGCAGTGAGAATTCTCTGGAATTCCCGGAAAGACGTGCGACTTATATTAGTGACTCACATATTTTCTAATTGTAAGCTAGAAATAGAGAGCAGAAGTTTAATTTGGTCTCTATTATATTTGCTGTTGCCTCATTGGTTTGATTAGTATGTAAGGCTGCTAATTTAGAAGACAGAGCAAGTCATCGATTTTGCGTTTTATTCCTTACTATTCATGAGTTACATCCTACCGGAATGTGAGTGAATGAAATATACTAAATAGAATAGAGCAAATGCACTCTATTCTTCACATGTTTGCACACATGACACACACTATAATATGCCCCGCGCAGTTGATAAGCTTCGGTGTAATTAGAAGACATTATTATATTATCTTATCATAAACATTCTACAAATGCATTTAAATTGTACAAATAAGTAGATATCGGTATTCTATGACAACATGGACCGAATTCATTTAATTATTTGGATCACAAATCCTTTTCATATACTCTTAGTTCGACGTAACATTCGTAAATAGCCCTATTCAAATACTTGTATTTGATGATTTATGATATTTCAATTGAAATCCTTTTTTTTGTGAAAAAAATATACCTCAAGAATTGTAGTAAATAGTTTAGACGATTGGTTAATAAGTAATCCTTATTAAATTAAAGAACATGAATAACTTACTTTCGTTTGTTCGATCCACCTCAAAACGGCGGCTCTCGGTTCTCCGAGTCTAAAATTTAAATCACCACACCAAAACACATAGTCGAAATTGTTTGTGACATCTGCAAAAATAAAGTTTTATTAATTTCGCTATAACTAACTTGTTTCCCTTTATCTTACGTAAATCAAATCTAAATATTATATTAAAATTCGCGAACGCGATACGTTTTAACGGTTATAGACTAAAGACTATAGAAATCTGGGACGAGATATTTTGCCGCAATAAAATGTATCCTATATGTTGTCCCGTATAACCAGTTATTATCAAACCTAATTTCATCGTAATCTATTCAGTGGATTATTCGTGTTACTGTCACAAATAGAAAGACAAACAGAGAAAAAAAAATTAAAAACTATAGAATCGGCTCATATTTTATTGGATAATAATAACTATTTCAATAAGATTTTCCCAAAATATATTTAAAGTACAGACTCGAAACAATTAGAATATTATTATACACATTATTTGTACTAATAATTTAAAATATACAAAAAAAAGAAAACAAACCTTTACTCCTATGCCTACACGGTAAATTTTTCGGCAGATCAATCGACCTTATGATCCTTTTTATATCCGACAGCCTCTCCTTGACCTTTTCTTGATGGGCAGTTAAATGAGCAGTAACAAATAGGAACGAAGAACCAAACAAGGCAAAAGATATGGCCACGGCCCCTTTTGTCCTAAACGCAGTGCCGGGACGGACGGATAGACTTGCGTCTTCTGGTAGTGAACAGAACCATATGAGGTCCCTCCTTACGAATACAGTCAAATGAATTGTTCCTACAATGTGAAATACTAATTTTAATTTTATTGTGCAAATGCGTATTTTTTATTCTAACCCAGTATTGATTGGAGCAACAGAACGATTTTAATAAAGAAATCTCCACTAAATTGTAATATTTATGTTACTTAAGAAACAAGTTAAAATTTTATGGGAGAACACCTCGATGAAAGCCATTTGATACATCGGGAACCAAATTTTTAAAATAATCCCGCGAAGACAAAAAAGATAATTTTATTAAAAATGTCAAATATTCGAATAAACTATGAAAATGTATTTATTTATACTATGTTTGTATAAAGCAAAACGATATTTGTTTTTCAAATTCTATTCCTCTAACTTAGGTACAAGTTTTACAATACATATTTACTTAGTTCGAATTCTCCGAAACATTATTGTGGTTTCTAGCAAGAACTACGAATGAATAATTAATATGTATTATGTTTTATACTATGCTTTAAGAATTATTTAACAAATGTTAAACTTAGATGGCAATCTGAGTGATGTAATAACCACATAAGGAAACGTTACATCACTATCCTGATTTGATCCTTTAATGTTCTACATATTAATTTGTATACATATTATTTGTCCTTACGAATACAGTCAAATGAATTGTTCCTACAATGTGAAATACTTATTTTAATTTTATTGTGCAAATGCGTATTTTTTATTCTAACCCAGTATTGATTGGAGCAACAGAACGATTTTAATAAAGAAATCTCCACTAAATTGATCCTTTAATGTTCTACATATTAATTTGTACAAAATGACATCATGAGAATTTAGATAAAATATAAACTACAAGACAGTGGTAGCCCCGAGGTAAGGTAACCTTGTTTCGATAATCTCGCACCTCTGATACGAGTATTTTCATATGCGATTCATTTCTATCTTAATTACCACTGCGGAGAATGGAGACTATGGCCTGACCACCCTCATATTGAAGTAGCCCCGTCCCAGAAGTAGAACGTTAAAAAATTAATACATAAACTACAATTTTCCGCCACTAAAATGTTAATAGTAAGCACCTGATAATAATAATCTTTAAAGGAGGTTTTAAAAAAAAATGTCATTCTCCATTTTTTAAATGTGTAATCCCCTTCGAGGGAGGCCCGTGCCCAGCAGTGGGACTTTAAAAAAGAGCTGATGATGATAAAAGATTAAACAAATAAACAATATCAACAATATGGGGGCGAGATATTTGAAGGTAAAGAACGCCATACGAAAACGAACAATTTACAAAATTTATGTGTTAATATTTGTCCGCATAGTGCTCTAATGGCGATATGTACCTCATACTATCACGAACGTGACAATCATAAGAGTTTTATTTACTTTAATATCCTCTATTCATTGACATTCCTATTAAGGATATAATTAGACGGCGTATTTTTAATGTCTGCTTGATGCGTCCACTAAGAAATGTTCAAATACGCGATTTTCGAGGTTTTACTCCCAGAAATCTACTATGAAAGCAAGTTATTTTGATTATTTATCACTCAGGTTCTATTAAGACTGTATTCGAAAGAAAAAAATGTATTAAAAATAAGGCCCTAGAAATGCTTACCTAAATAATATGAATGAAGTAGTAAATGGGATGGTCCCAACACTTCTTGTATCGTAATCTCCCACTCAGTGCGTTCGGAATACGACTCTTGGGTACCGATAGCGAAGATATCTGGCACATGTTTAACTTCATTTGGAAAAATAAAATCAGCTAATTCTCTGCAAAAAAAAATATTTTTATAGAAGTAGGTACTTAAAATATTTACACAAAATTGAATGTTTTCGTAAAATATAAATAGAAAAACTCCTAGATATTTTATGTACTTAGGTAGTAATAAAAAAAGAAATATCAAAATAGTTTCACGTTAGGACAATATTTATATATTTTTTAATATTGATCTAAACAACCCTTGATCCTCTGTAGGATAACAACTCATTCATTATTAAGGCTAGAATTATATATCTAGATCCAAAATGTTTTTTAAGATGTCTTGCGCATTTATCAAGCAAATACGGTATGCTAGAATTAGGGGGGAGGCACGCTAAATTACAAACTTCCTCTTTTATTTTAGGCATGTCACATGTGTAAATTGTGACGAATTTCGTAATTCGTAATGAACCTTATAAATGATTTCGTGAAATTCCTTTTAGCATTCTTTGGAGGATTGAAACATGGAAGTCACGCGCACTACCCAAGAGTTGAGCGCCGTATGCCTATGTTGGTTGAAATAATAAGTATTAAATAATTTTTAAGTACTATATCTGTAAAAAGTATTTATTATATTTAAAAAGTAATAATAATTTATGAAAACATACTTTGGTGGTGCTTGACCATTCATATTCCATGTACCAACGAATATTTTGACTTCCCGATCTGGAAACACATGCTCTAATTCTGCGGCACCAAGTAATGAATGTGATGCTAATCTTCCATACAAGTAATTTCTAAAAACAAGATGATTATTGCATCATATTTCATTTAAGACACAAAACCTTTTAATGAAAGTACCTATAACATCAAAAATATAATAAATGCACATTTTTACAGAACTACATATTTACATTATATTAACAATTAACCAAGTATTAAGTAATTGACATATAAGTTGGTTAGTTGCTATTAATTTTGTTATATTTTAAAAAAATATACTATGTAAGCTAATGTTAAAAAAAAACAAATTAATTATTATTAACTATTGTTGGTGACATACAAAACATTAAAAATAAATCAATAAATTCAATTGTGAACTTGGTCATAAAAGCTTTGTTTTCAAGAAAGAATTAATTGGAAAATGTTTGAGTCGTAGATACTATTAGACATTTGAATATAAGGATATAAAGCTTCTGTTGGCAGTTTATATTAATCTAAGTTGGTTGTTTTAAAATAAATGTAGATTTTAATATTTATTTATGTTAAAATCCTAGTTCTCCCAACCAATTTTGGCCAATATAGCCATTCTCATGGAGACTAAATAGTTCTTTGGGAGATATTTTAGTGTTTGCGCCTACACAAGTGCACTCTCTATTTCATTCCAATGAGATGAACTTGACATTAATGTGTATCGTCCACATCTCAACTCAAGGCTTTTACGGGTTGTTAGAAGGACTTGCTTAACCAGAAGACTCAACTAACTTGGCCTGACATGGGACTTAAACCGAGGACAGACATTCTTCAGCCACATGCTATCCACTAAACTACTAAGACTGTTATTTTTTTTTAAATGATTTAATATTTAAATAATTAGATTTAACCTAAAATGATAGCCTTCATTAAGTTGAATTAAAGAATACCTTTGTCGAGCTTCCTGTGTAGGTATAAGACGTAGAACTTGTGCAGCAAGCAGGGAATTGCGAGCCAAGCTATCTGTGCTGCCCGCCCGAGAACCTGATCTTGTTATTGTTGATTTATTCCTAGTTGCATTGCAAGGCACAAACATGGACAACACATTAACAAGTAACAAGGCAATTTTATAAATTTAAAATGTCTTATAACCTTTAGGCTAACAATAAATTACTTATTTATTTTAATCAACTGACCCACTCAAGTGTTATTAAAAAGAAATAAATACATAACATTAGTGATTACAAACTATTATTTTATATATTTTTTTTAATATTGGTGCATTATACATATCTGAATATAATTAAGTTATTTCTAACTACATTAATTAGTTTTTGCAGATATAAATATCATAAAATATATTCTACTATTACTAATTATTATTGTTGTTTGGATACCAAAATAAATATAGCATAAACAATGTTACAAACATAATACAATGTATTTTTTTAACATACCTTCTTTTGCGATCTAAGGAGCTGCTTCTGTCACTTTCAGGTGATGATGATTGATATAAGGGTTTCGATTCATTAGATATCAGATGGTCAGCTGACAGTCTTTTAACAAATAACTTAGTCTTTGGTTTAATACCTTCAAAAGAACCTGAATGCTCAAAATACTTTTTAGTTTCTTCGCTCTTAGGAAAATTTACTGTTACTTTGGGGATTTCCTCACTCTTAGTCTGAGAAACAGTATGATCACTTAAGCTATTATTACTAGAATTATTTATTGGACTACTAGGTCTCGATGTCGAGTCTTCTTTAGAACTATGGCCTTCAACTAAACTTTTAGGTCGAGATCTCCTAAAGAATGTTTTACAGCATTTAGGATTACTTTCGTCGTCATAGTAATTTTGTTGAGCTTGATTTGTGACATCACTTATCGGCTCTCTATTAGAATTAGGACGATTTTGAATGTTATCAATAGTTGATTCAGAATTATGAGCGCTTTGTGCTATAAAAGGATCGGCAGGAGACATAGGGCGTGAAGTTGATTGGCTTAATTCATCATTGGAATCTGTATCTACATAGCAGCCAACTTTTGGAGATTTTTTCACAAATAGACGTTTCCGTAAAGACAATTTCTGCTTGGTCCTGGTGGGTGATGTTGTCATGTTTGGTTTAAAACCACTATAACAACAAATTTAAGTCACTAATTACATTTTAACTAAATATAGACAACATAACCTACAATAACATCTTTCTGTGACTAATGTCATTATGTCATTCTTCAGCTTAGAAATGTCATCTTTTGTTAATTATTCACGTTTAAAAATATAGTTACTTAAATCATAACAACCTTCATTTCGAGTTTAAAATAATAAAAATAATGTTAAAGTTATAATTTCCAAACATACTACTGTGTTTGTCACGTCTATGTTACCATAGTAATATTAGTCACCAACTCAACTCACCAATAAGGTTAGTGATGCACCGACTTTATCGATATTGAAATTAATTATGCACAAAATTATTTTTTTTACAAAGTTCTTGTCTAAATTACAAATACGGAATCTAAAACTGTGATTTAAGTGTATTAAAGCCAGTCAAGATTAAATTTATAGTCTATAGAAATAAACTGAGCTAATTTAAACAGAAACTATAGATCTCGATTCAGAGCAGCAGTGCAATTTATTTATTATAAAACAGAAATTCATTCAAGTAAAGCCACGATCGACAGTTGTTGACGCAGAATACGCTAGTTTTTTTACAGAGTTTTATTTTTATAGTTTTTTGGAGTTTAACGAAAGGAAGAATAATGTGTTGGATTAAAAAAAATATAATTTAATACTTAAATAATAATATTATATAATATTCATAAAATGATTATATGCATTAGATATATTATACGTCATTTAAATTACTCATAAAAGTAGGTAAAATAAATATATAGTAAAACATAGAAATAAATGGTTCTGATTATTTCCCGTGCCATTTGTTCCAGGGACGTATAAATTTGTGCCATTATAAGGCGGATTAGGAGACAAACTACCTCCTGTTACCGATTGAATCCCATCACCTATAAAAACAGAAATTGAACATTATTTACTTCATAAAAAGTTTTTTTTATTAGAACTTATTCTGTAAAAAGTGTTTTCTTTACCACAAAAGCTATAAATATTTAATTTACATTAGAAGGATTAAATTACTTCTTATGTGCAACCAAATATTTTGTTTGTCCAAAATTAACCTATTAAAGGTACATAGTACCTTAAATAGGTAATTAGTAATTTTGTTCATATCTTTGGTTTATAGTTCATTGAACGTCTTTTTTTTATTTTCTTACCTATATTACAGAGATCATTGGTGCAAGCCCGATAGTAAGTCCGAAACGTTTCATCTTCTACTAGATGATTTAGGAAAACTGGGTTATCTACACAACCACGGGTGAAACTAGCTACTACGCCAGCTGGATCCTAAGGAAAATAAAATTATATCTAAAAAGTAATCAAGTTAAAAACATTTTGACTGTGATTTACTAGCAGACAAAATTATAACAGACCTGTTTATGTTATTTTGCTACCGAACTTTTGGAAATTAAATATAATAAGGTTAATAAAGCGAATTTAGTATTTGTTATTTGTAACTAGCGACTTACGCTCTCCACAATCTGGTGCTCTACATACCTAATACTTTTAACTAGCTTAAGTGGTAATTGGACCATTTCTCTGTGTGCTTTTTAATCCAAGTTAAAATAGAGAGAATGATCATTATAATGGGTATATAGAATATATACCAATGGGTATATACACACATAATATAAACTTTTGCTTTTTTAATGGCCCAATTATAACATGACGATTTCTTCAAATCAGTTCAAGTTTTTTTTCCATTAAGTACATATTATGCTGCAATCCCATATGTCATTCAACAAAAACTTACGCGAAATTCCTGACGCTGTATGGTGCAATACGTCATAGTGCATTCCACCCTCGGCGTGCTGTTGGTTATGGTGAGACAGGACCTGTCCGTGTCCACTGAGGAGAAACCACACGCATAACATCGTAAACGTCCTGGAATCATTATTAAATATTTTTCAATTCTTTTAACTTATATCTAATTGAATTATCTACTTTGTGTTTGTAGGTGTAGGGTTGAAAAATATATTTACCGAAACATTTATAATAACTTTAAATATATAGTAAGAATATTTCAATTCTTTTCTTCGCTCAGTAGCTTCTAGGAGTGCCATTGACCATATTTTTACTACATACTACATTTCCCCGAATTATATCGATATTAAAGAAAACAAAACAGAAAGATAATATAATGCAGGTATTTACGTACTACTTACTAACGCACTTACTTGTTAATACTAGGACTTTAATTAGGAATACTAGTATACCTATTAACCTAATGGAGTGAAAGTTTTGTCTTACCAATAGATTTTCCTACGACACAAGCTAATACAAGCAATATAAACTTTGTATACATTATTGTGTACACTGTGTGTAATGACTAAAACTAAATACATACGTTTCCTTGATTATTTTATCTATTTTATCTAATCTATTTAAATTATTGTTTGCGTTAACAAGTCATGAAATCAAAGTATAGAATATCAGTTTTGATTATCGGTCCATTCTTATTTCTTATTATGTTATCATTTAATTTATGAAGATTATAATTTATTTGCCGACACTTCTTAAATTGAACAGGCTATCATCTATAGGTTTGGTAATATGTATGATGCTGTAGGTACTTGTACGGTAGATTTTTCGACCTTCTGCATTGATTGTTTTAGTAGATAGAAAACGAAGAATGTGCTATGTAGATAGTATGGATATGTAAAATGTTATTGTTTATATCTTTTTATTTTGTATATTTTTCATTAACCCTTGAATATTTTAGTTAGTAATAATAATTAATATAAATATGTGGCTAAATATAGCACTGGCTCTTAGTATGACCCAGAATTATTAATTATAGTGGGTTTCTAAGACGTAAGACGAAATAAATGTTTTTAGTACCTAGGTACGTGAATTCAACCAATAATTTGATTCGCATTTTGTTAAGAGTGACTAATATTTTTTTCAAAGCCTAGTTAATAAATACCATCATGAACTAGTCACCTCATCAAATAAAAATTAACAAACTAACTGCCTCCTTGTATCAGTTCCTGCAACTTGCAGTCTCCAGGGCAGTGGCCGGTGTTTATCTTAATAGCCATTTCACTCCCATCCATCTGCAGTGAGTAATCGATTGCCAAGCAATTACTGGCCGACGTCTTGCTAACGGAATACCTATGGTGTTTTCATATTTAATGGTTTGTGGGATTTTAAGAGCCTTTAACTGTGGCGCCCCCGATGAGAATTCATCTTGGTGGGACTCAGAGAGATCCACCTCGGTGAAACTCAGAAGGAGCCACGTGTACGTTGTTCCTTGTACTTTTCTGGTAGCAGGGTTGGACTTCGGAGAAATCCTCAGTAAGTCAGACGTCGAAATGCCGTTGTAAAGACAACTTTCCACATATGTATTATACTCAAACTCGTATGGTTTGATTTGATTAGTTTTTATCTATAATATCTTGAATTAGTATTTGCTAAAGTCATACTGCAAACAGCACATTTTTTCCTATAGAATTGTTATTACATATGTATACCTACATTTATCTAGTAACTAGACCGTAATAGTTTCAACCGGTAAAAAATAACATGAAAGTACTGTAGACTTCTTTGTATTAACCACTTGTTGTTATGTATATTATAAGGAACACTAACTGTAAAATCTATATGTACCACAGGAAAATTCTATCAAAATTAACAATTTAATATTTATAAGGTTTGTATGAAACGTCCTCCATGATTACAGACTGCTTGGCTGCAGCGCTGCGACCCCACTGCCTGCAATTATATTTCTCGTAAACATAGCTTTTACTATAACAATTTGTTTGATAATGTTGAATTAAAAGTGATACATTTTATATATTATTTACGCTCGAAGTTATAGTATTAACATGGTATTACTAATAGGAAAATATCAGGAGTTATAAGGTTAATAAAAATACACATCGATTTCTCCCTCTATTTATTGTAGTCGTGCAATATAAAGTGTTTCGGTACCTATAGATTACAAAATAAATTATGTTTTTGAAAATCGTCGCCAGTGACATATTTCCAAAATCAGCAAAATTGTTGATAATGCTACTCCATAGGCTAGCATTAATAATGCGGGATAAAAGTCTCTCATGTAAACAGAATCGAAATTACCACCATGAGCAGAACATGCTGGCTTTTTTGCGAATAATAATCGAGTTTCGCGAGAGTTAATACCGTGCTCTACGTTTCTAAATAATCTGTAATTATCAAATAAGTTAAATTATCCGTAATATAAATGTAACACTTAAAATAATATCAAAACTATGAATTTTTAAATTTACTTTAAAAGTATTACGAAATAATTAAAATTACATTAATTTAATTAAACTTGAATTCCAAGCTTTTACTACATTTTCAATATTACCTACCCAATTTTAAATATTTCTTTAAAAGGAGAATTTTTGCTACACGTCTGCCATGGCTTGTTTTCATCTATATATGCTATTTCTTGTAGCCCACATTTTTCATGCTCTTGAAAATACTTTTCTACTAATCTGTAACCGCTGCCCAGAAACATATTGAAAGCAAAAGGTTTCTGAAAAATATTATCAAGTAGTTAGATAAAAGGCGTTATATATAAAATTTATGAGTAATTTTATGAAATGCGATATTTAAGTTACAATTAGGGCCGGACTTTAGTATGTTAAAAAAGCAGACCATCTTTTTATATAAAGAATTAGCTAATAGCTCTCTTAATATATCTCACTTTTTGTAGTTTAAGAACTCCCTCACGTAAATTTAAGAAATTCGCTTTTGATCCTCGCGGAGCTATTTTTTTATCGTAAATAGCTTTCTTAACTAGCTCAGTGGCTGTCTGAAAACGAGATAAAATTATATAAAATTCGAAAATAAAAAAACCATATGATTCATAATTGAAATTTTACCGAGAAGAAATATCGATTATACGGAGTATCTTCAACGCCCAACTCTAGTTTAGAGTTGAGCAAATCGGCCAACGTTTGAAATTGATTGGACGTTGATTGCAACAAAGCTACGATATTTGCTGAATACGACGTATAGAGGAATAAAAACACAAAAAACATTATAAACATTAGCACGCGTCCTAGAGTTCCTGCAAAAAAAACGGTATTTTAAATATTTTTTGAACGAATATAAACTCGTAGACAATTAGAATTTATGAAACAAAAAGTGAATTGCAAATCGTCGCACTTATATTACTTATTTACAAGATGTAAATCACAGTAAAAATACTTTTCAGTTGGTTTAAAAGAAAAGAATGTATAATCATCACTATCATCACTACATAGTATAAAACAAAGTCGCCTTTTCTGTCCCTATATCCCTATATACCTATGTGCGCTTAAATCTTTAAAACTACGCAACGGATTTTGATGCGGTTTTTTTTAATAGATAGAGTGATTCAAGAGGAAGGTTTATATGCATAACTAGCAGATCCCGCGGCTTTACCTGTGCTAAATCTAGGGAAGAGCCCGAGCGAAGCGAGGGCGTTTATAATAATTTGTAAAATGTGCGGCATGTGCCATGTGTTTATTTAAAAAAAAAACATCTTCAAATAATTTAATTACTCCTTATTGCTTGCTGTACGTAATTCTCAACTAAAATCATAAAATTTAACTAGACAATGATGATGAGATGATAGGCAATCAAATATCTCGAAAAATGTATAAGCTACCAATTGCAGAATTAATACACACACACACCTTTAAATTCAATATAACTTCCTTGTTGTGTAACTGCCCCAATGATCATCATAGCAATTTCACTTATATCAGGTCGTAAAACCATTCTATCGAGCTGTTAAAGTTGTTACATTAGTAAATTCGTTCCTTTTTATAATACTTTCTTAGGTTTACGCGAATGTTTGACATTATAAATGAAACTATCTTTTCGGATTTTGTCGCGGATTTATTATGATTTTTGGTTCCCGACGTTTCGAATGCTTTACAGCAATCATGGTCACGGGAGAGACTAAGGTATTAGACGTCTCAGGGGGTTATATACTTGTTACAGACAGTGCCTACCCACAATTTTTTACAAATATTCAAAATGATAGACTATAAAATTATACATTTCAATTCTATACTTTTAAGATTTTTAAATTATATTATAAATATGGCAATATTATTAACTTATTTTAGCTACTATAATTATAATTATTACAATTTTCTAACATTTGTTAAAATAATATTAAGTAGTGTTGCTATTATTAAAATATGTATAATGTGTTATATTAAAATATAAATTATTAAAGCAATATTAAACTTTCATATATTATAAATTAAAGATTAATAGTTTAAAACAACTTGAGTTTTGATAATTTTAAGTTAAATATTAAGCAACACCACTGCAAACTAAATCATTTTTAAATTTGATAATATAAACAAATCTAACTATGCTCAATCCACATAGACTTCTTTAAGTTCTTTTGAATTATAACTTTTAAACTATAAAAAAGAGTTAATGTCATTTAGTATGTCAGTTGGTATGTCTGTCTGAAGTTATCGTTCCTTTTTATTTTTTTACAAAATGTTGAAATCTCATTCTAATATAATTGAAGAAAAAGTGACGAGATAGTTGATACACTACGCATAATATACCTATAGTTCTTTAGAAGCTTATATGTATTACATAAACTATCATTCGTGGTCATCACACAAATGAATGCCCCCCAGACCCCAGTGAGACTCGAACCCGCGACCGCTGGCACAGACTACGGGCCTACTTATAACATAAAGCATATTTTGTATATTTTTATTGTTACTACTAAGCATTAATTCTATCTCATGTATGTCTGTCTGTTCTCGTCGATGCGTAGATAATATAATAATCATAGACGTATTAACTAAGGACGAGACACATAAGCTGACGTACCTTTACCGGCCTTGACAGTAATCAGGATATTTTAGGCCTGGCCGTTTGATTTTACGTCAGTCTCAAGCACTTACTTGTCAACAAAACATCCCCCAAAAATGACTAAATGTTCTATTAGATGGTGTAAAAACTAAAGCAGCGGAAGCAGCACTATTTCTTTTCACTTGTAAGTAATATATTTTATTACATTTAATGTTATTTATCACAAAATTTAAGTAAATGTAAAATAAAATTTCGTATTATTCAACTATGTTAAATATAGTCGATATATCTATGTATTGTTGACATCTGACAACCATCATAAAATGGCTGGATTATACCGTTCAAAACAAATGACAGAACCGTCGAGTAAGTCCATTTGACATCGACTAGTGCTTGACAATGTCGAAAAATATATCGATATTTGACGAAATAACTAAGCGAATAATGGATGTTATTTGTACAGTACAATAACATAAAATACTTTTATCGCAGTATCCTACAATCTGATGACAATAAATTTATAATAATATTTTTATAATTAAATAAAAACATTATAAATGCAAAAATTATAATTAGTATGTGTACTTAATTTTTATTTTATTTTAACACATAAATTACACAAAATTTTAGATTTCCTAGGGATCCTTCTCGAAAGAGAAAAGAAATTCTTAACAAAAAATTTGAAGTCTATAATAACTATAATTGAGTAAAAAGTTCATAACAATGTCCTGCTTATTTTAGTATAATTAAAATATAAATACCGGAAGCTTACCCCACCTTTATTCTCCCTTTATTTTCTTTGCCTTACAGCTTATTTATGATACGCCTTTTCTTTCCCATTCGAACGTTCTGGGTTTGATTGTCGGCGAAAAATCAAACAATATTTATTATTAATATTTAAAATGTCATTGATGTATGTATTTTATCGACTACGTTCAAGCACTAGCATTAGAGTGAATTTTGATGTATTGTGTCAATTCTTTGTGTGCGTTATACTTCAAATGGTTGAAAGTGTTTTCATGCATTTGTATTTTATGACTGGTCCTTAGGTAATACGTCCATGATAATAATATAATAAAGTACTTACATTATAATCGTCTTGTGCCATTTTAATACTTTCCCATTTCGCGTTGATAAATGCAATGATAAATATGAAAATCGTAAGTCCAAAAATACAATACCATACTTTTGGTTTGAAAGGTAAAATGAATAGATTGTTTTGATATGATAGAGATGGCTGCCGGAACACAAATTTTATTGTAGGTATTGAAGGTACAGATAAAAACTGTACTATGTCAAGCCTCTCATGGGTCATGAAAAGCACTGTCCCTTTTTAATAAAAGAAAAATAAAAATTTTAGTAGGAAGGAAGGTTTGCAAAATGATATAATCTTATTATTTAGTTTCTTATTCTATTAGCTATCCTCAAGTAATATATAAATATGTATTAGGTATATATTTTAGTTCTACGTATTTATACAAGTAGATGATAGAGTTTATACCCGTACGATACTCGATAGAGATTTTGAAATTTACTCAAGCGCGGCAAATTAACATACTTAGGAGGGAAACCTTGAACTGTGTTGAATATATATTCTCCATATATAGAAATATTATATATGTTACTTCTCTAATCTACGAAATGCTGCTTTAATTTGCAAACTGGCTGAGTTTTTGATTAAACAAATAATAGGTCGAAATCAAAATAAACGTAGACCGTACGAGTACTGAGTAGGTACTCTATCAGATTTTTGAAGAGTGTGTACTAATCACAATTGTTTGTCTTTATACATAAAATTTAAAAGGTAGATATTATGGTAAAATTGGGATGGTCTATGGAAAGTATTAAACAAATATAAGATCACTCAGATATAAATAATGCGAGAAACAAATATAAATTGTAGTTTTTTTATCTGTTAACTTTCGTTACAATTAAAAGTTTTTAAAAGCTTACAGTTAAACTTGTTCAAAATTACCTACCTGCTAACTCAGCGTCCCCGCGAGCGATATGGCCGAGCATACCAATATAAGAACCATTAACTAAATGTCCCCAATTATTAGCGAAGAGCAACACAGGTGTGGCGTTCATGAACTGATATAAAGGAAGAAGTTGTCTAAATCCTGCTCTCGTCACCAAATCGATATGTGGATCTCTGTACAAATGGCGAAAAAAAATTTGTTGACAATGTCTATTTTTGAACAAAGAAAAAAATCCATTTATAAAATATTTTTGTATTTAGTTATGAATTATGATAAATGCAATGATAAATATGAAAATGCAATAATAAATTATGATTGATTTATTTTCTAAGTTGTATCCGTCAGTCAAGTTAAAGGAGTTTTTGTATTAGCTAGGGATTATTACTTTGTTTGAAAGCTAAAAAAGGGTGTATTAAAAATTAATAAAATATATTTTGTAGATGCTTAAAAACTATAAGTTGATAGGTACTTGTAAGATCTAAAAATTAAAATAAAATATATTTACTCAAGGCTAAATAAAGATGTTTTTGTGCTATTATTGGTGATAGCCAACGACGCGGCAATGGGGAATAGATCCATATTTTTCCTCCGTATAGACAATCCAGAATACATCTGGTTAGTATTATTTAAACGATGTTTAAGACTCCATGTACCGAAGCTTTCTATTTTCCAATCGCTGCAGTTCCATTGCAGTTTATAAGCTGTAATTAAGTATTGCAATTTATGTATTTTATGTTTTTTTTAATAGGTATTTGAAAAGATCAAAAATACCAATATCTTGCGCCTTGAACTAAGTATAAGGCATAGAAGGAAGAAGGTAATAACAGTGCTCTAAATTATAAAAGTATTCGTAAAAGCTTTATATTATGTACTATATTCAGTACGTAATGTACTTACGTAAATACAATGAAAATGTGTCGCCATTCTTTTCAGATACAACTACTTCCGAGTCAATTAAAATATGGAAGGAGTTAAAATCGTTTAGTATTTCTTTGTTATTCTCGGTTGGTTTTGCAATCATGAGCCAACGGTAAGGACTACGAAATTTGTTAGCTCTATTTACCTGTTCAATAATGATACTTTTTAACAAAAACTAATTTAAACCTTATTAAAAAGTAGTACAGTGTAATTCTTCATTAATTTATGTAGAACAAACCTATATGCATATAATATAATCTATGCATCAACCAAAAAAGTAAGTAAAATAGATACACATTTGGCGATAATCATGTACGAGGAGTAACAAACCCACAAAAAATTTGAGCGAGTAAGTAGGTTCTCCTTTTTAAAGTTGATCAAAATTTAATTAGTATATATCCACAAAAATAAAAATACTAAAATTTTCTTATCACATTTCAAATATATTACTGGAATATGAATGGAAATATTGAATAAAATCTTACTTTGGACAGAAATTGCTTATTGTCAGAACAATTAGTGTCACAAATAATCATCAAGTCTTGTCTTGAAGAAGCACTGGGAATATCGTCAGAATCTCGTATGAATTGCACTGGATTTGGAGGTGCCATCTCATTTAATTGATTGATAAACTTTTTTTTAATTACTAAAAAAATAATTATTATTATAGTTATTGGTAATAATCAATTTTAAATTACTTTGTAGCAAAATATATAAGACATTTTTTTTAAATATCTTACGTGCTCCCCAACAAGCATGGACTAATATTCCGTGAGGCCTGTAGAAAGCTACAACATCAGCTATCATCTGTATTTCATTTTCCAATGCTAGTACTTTACCACTGACTAATGTTAGTATCAGTATACAGTATATCATTTTGTCGTATTAGAATTGGTTATAAGTACTTTAAGAGGTTGGTGGTTGACGCTTAAATATCTTCCTGGCAAATATCTATTCTATTTATATTGCAAACGTGCTTTTAATTATAAATTAGTTAATTGTAGTCTTTTGTTAAATGAGGGTTGTTATCCATTCGTTTTCTAATTACATAGGCGGTACGCTTTGTTTTAACGTAATTACCTACTGGTAATTGTCATTTGTCATACGTTAGCAAATACGCATATGTAATTTTGCTTTCATATTTTTGACGTAAAAATTATATTTTGTATAATACTAGCAACTCGCCCTCGCTTCGCTCGGGCTCTTTCCTAGATTTAGCACAGGCAAAGCCGAGGGATCTGATAGTTATGCATATAAACCTTCCTCTTGAATTACTCTATCTATTAAAAAAACCGCATCAAAATCCGTTGCGCAGTTTTAAAGATTTAAGCGTACATAGGGATATAGGGACAGAGAAAGCGACTTTGTTTTATACTATGTAGTGTTTTTCCGTTAGGTCTTATAATGTTACTTGTTATATGATATACGAATATATCATGGTTACAGTTCACAATTAGTGTCTACAGACTACACTAGCTTGTCAGTAATTATATCTTACTATACTAATAGCTTGTCAGTAGGTAGAGTCCCTGGGGCCCTAGTGGGCCTAGGTGATCCCGACTAAGACCATAGTCATAGCTACGAACTACCGACTTTTTACTATTTATCATTATTAATTGCCCATTTAGTTTAGCAGAAACAAACACATTTCAATACTATATGAAATAACACCTTAAACTAAATTTCAACTCTATCAATAGGTATAATTTGATATTTTTATATGCTTTTGCAACTGTAAATGATTGGCCAACGTGAATAACGAGGCTAATAATAACAAAAGTAGTTTGTATAATTATTTATTTATTTTTCCTATTTATTGACCATTATCCGGGTTTTAGCGTGAAATTACAAAGCTTATAAAGAATGAAAAAATAGAACAAAACTGAATGTACAGTGTACTGCGCACATCATAATATTCTACTAAACAGCAAATATCTAGCATTAGAAATCTAAAATTTACTATGGCACTATTGTTATCTATTATTGCAAAAGATTACCTACATATTTTTAATTTAGTACACACCTGAAGATAGTGGTAGCCCAGTGTGTCAAGTGGTAGCTCGCTTGAATAACCCAGTGATGCGGGTTCATATCCAGAACCCACAGCTCTGGTATTTTCATGTGCTAATTTTGTCTTACGGTGAAGGAAAACATTGTGAGGAAACCTGCATGTCTGAGAGAACCTGGTAAGCTTTTGAAAGAAGTCCGCAAACCCGCACTAGGCCAGCGTGGTGGACTTTAGCCTGATACCCCTCGTATTGAAGGGAGGCCCGTGCTCGGCAGTAGGAATTTAAAAACTGACACTGTGCTGAATACATACCTACACATATACCTAGACTATGATCTAGTCACATATAGGCTACGCTACTGTTAGTAAAAAATGCTAAGAGGTGACGCTATACCAACAAATGGCGAGACGTTTTGTTGTTGGCTCTAACTGCTAAAACTACAAAACGGATAGACATTGTACTTATTTCATAACATGCATACTCAATATAATAACCTAGACACAGAAAATATAGAAAATTATTTCCTCATAGCATTAATTATCTGTTGTCGTCGATAGTATAACACTTCCATTACACCAACTGCAGCCGCAACGAGAGCTCCGTATGACAGTATCAGCAAAGCAGGATAACAGTCTACCATACTGACGGATACGAAATTGGCCTGTCTTCCAGAACATTTGGGTCGCTTTTCGTATAACAAACGATTCTCCCTTTGTTGCAAGCCATGCTCTTGAAGACGTTTTGTCCTTGAAATAAGTAATTAAAATTGCAGTTTTTGCAGATGCATTGTTATAATGGTGCATTTATAATTTATATCTTTTGTTTATTTCCTTTATTAAAAAAGTTACTTATTTGACTGAATACAAATATTATGTTGGATCAGCGTTAAGCAAGGAATGTTAAGCGTTATTCAAATTAACCGTTACTCTACTTAATTCTTTAAGATAGTAAGATAATAACAAAATACTGATGTAATATTTGAAGAAAAATAGATTTGGAGCAGCTACGCTAATCAGATAGATATAGGTATATATTACGTTATATACAAGAAAATAATTAAACACAATCTATATAAATAAAAATGAATGTTGCTAAGAGCAAAACTCGAGATTCGAGAATGGCTCGACCAAGTCGGCAATTTATTTGTATGTTTCGTGTGGGGAGGTTTTAAATAAAATAATTCAAAGTTTATAAAAATCTTATACTAAAGGGGGTACCTAGCTAGTATGAAAATAAATATAATGTAGATATGTACATTAGCATTGTTTTACTAGCCAGTTGTAATCCAGTGGTAACGCGTTTGCTTGGGAAATAGAGAGAAGTGAGTATAAATCCCGAGTTTCCAAAAGACATCGTATAAGAAAACTGCACGTCTGAAGACTGAATCTGAGAGAACCTAACAAATTTTTGAAAGTATGTAAAGTCCGCCTACCGGCACTTAACCTGGCTGTTAGACTATGGCTTGGTCTCCCTCGTATTGAAGGGAGGCGCTTGTCCATCGATAGGAGGTTAAATAGGGTTAATACAAGTTTATATTATAAGTATTTCAAAGATCTTACCCTATTTTGAACATTTCCTTGAACTGAGTATTTTTCTGGACAGCCATCCAGGGGTCAATGACACGCAAGTATTGTATTTCTTTCAGGCCACATTTTTCCCCTTCTTCGAAATATTTTCCAACAAACTTATAACCAACGCCAGTTTCCATATGAAAAGCGAATAAACCCTTAAACAGATCATGAAAATTTACCTGCATGAAAGCTAACTATATTACAGTAAAATACATTTTTTATAATATTAAACCGCTTTATTTTATTCCGTAATTTTTGGATTTACATGAGGCGATTAGAAGTACTTAGTAGCTTATCGAGTATTTCTTGAAAGTCGAATTAGGTATGACTAAGGCTTAAATGTAAGAAAGTCAACTGCGAGAAACCACAAATTCTTCGGTCTCATTTACATTCAACAAACGCGATACATTAAAGGAAACATGTGCATTCCGAGGAAGTACTTGCATTTAAAGATTTATATTCATACGAGTACTAAGTTGAATAACACGAGTATTATTCGGAAGGTAGCTTTTTTATAAATTTTGTCTCATAGTTTTAATTGTTTGATAAGCTTATTAAGGGTAGGATATGTACGTAATTTATTTATATAGGTATTTTCAATCACGTACTGAGAAACAAGAATAAATTCCTAGAAATAGACGGTAAAGTTAAAAAAATACGATTCAAATACATAGAATTATCTTTTCGGATCTGTACATGGATTTATTGTGATTAACAAATAATATTGTTGGGTACTTGCTGTAAAGCACTCGAAAACTCGGGAACCAAAAATGAAATAAATAAACGAAAAAGACCTGAAAAGGCAGCTTATTTCAGAAAGTAAAATTAGCGTCTTAAATTTTACTATAGGTAAACGTATTTTTAAACATGATCATTTGAACCTTTTTCATTTCTTTAACACCATTTTCCATAGTCATAAAACTTGGTGTACTTCCGGGTGGAGCTACTTTAGTTTTATAAATAGCTCGACGCACATCCTCGGTTTCAGTCTGAAATAGGTAAGTCACTTTGATAATTTTGCAGGATTAAAAATCATTCATAATTATTTATATAGTTATATAAATTTTTGTGTACCAACACGTGAAATCCTATCAAAGGCATGACAGTTTTATATTCTAGAGATAGTGAAACTCTTGCACGGCTTTTTCAATTCAAATGTGATTCTTCAATTCGTTTGGACAAGTATGGCAAACGATTAAAACCTACGTATAACGTAAGGTGTATTATTGTTGCTTAGTAGGTAATATTATATGAAAAGCTAGAAAGCCTTAAGTTTTAACATGCCATTTGTATAAAGCAAACGATTTTATCAGAAGGGATTTTCGTGACATATGATAAATATAACGGCCTTAAAAATTACCGAGAAATAGTATCTGTTGAACACAGTATCATGGACGCCGAACTTCATCCTCGAGTGCAGTAAATCATCCAACGTCCTGATTTGAGATGAACTTGATTGCAATAGAGCGACTATGTTAGCGGAATACGAGGTATATAAAAACGTGAGGGAGACAAACAACAGTAATAATACCATTCGACCTAGAGAACCTATGAGAGATAAAACAATATTAAAATAGATTTTACTCTTATATTACATATTTATAACAACCAAGAAATTAGTAAAAAAGTATTTTTTTAAAATATGATTTACATCCATAGTGATAATATATCAAGAAATACTTAACAGCTTAAGCTTTAACATTGAAATTACTTATCTGACTCTATCGAGGATCTCTTTTAAATGTATCAAAAAGATTTTAAAAAAATGTAAATATTCACAATATAAGTAGTTAAATAGGTCCATGTGTCTATAAAATTTACCTTTAAGTTCGACAACGCTTCCTTGTTGACACGTACATCCGAACACGAATATTGCTATGTCCAATAAATTTGCTCGCAATACCCCCGCGTTTTCGAGACGCTGATCAAAAATAAAAAAAAAATATAAAAATAAAAAGGACTAACAATGTAAGAGGCGGAACAAGTTATTAAATAAATAATTTATACGACGACGCTGTAAAATTTTATACAGGTAGGTAAGTATAGATTTACATTTAAAATAAACTTAGGATGGACATTAATTTACTGCATTTTATTGCTACGTTTTTAAGATAAAATATCTACTAAAAATATAAGCTATAAACTTGATACTTTGTTCTTAATTCGCGAAGATGCCGATTAATATAAACTAAAAGGTCCAAATGGCAACATCTCACCTTTTTATCAGTGCATACTTAAATATTTTTGGTTGATATTAAAAATAGAATTTACTAAAACGTTACAAACAATAGACTCATTGTGGACTACCTACTTACTTTTTTAGACGGCACATTTTTCTTCCACTCCCATACGGTTACAGCGCAAATGACCAAGTACAATAAGCATAATAAGGCTATGGTACCGATCCATAAAGAATAATTGAAAGACAATACAAATAAATTGTTCTCATATGAAAGTTTTGGTTGTTGAAATACAAATTTGGAGCGAGTTGGTGTAGGACTGGATATGTATTCTACTACAGATAGCCTTTCCCTTGTGAAGAACATTGGAGACCCTGAACATTTAATAAAACATATTTTGTTATATCAGCTCTCAATTAAAACTAATTACTATCATAAAAACGAAAGCTTGTTACGCTGAAATGGCTAGACGAATTTTGATGAAATTTAGTATACAGGCAACTAATGTCACATCTAAAAGAAATCAGTGTAAGTTTCTAGTATTACATAATATGGGTGTTTAGTTGATTTTGAAATATTTCTACTATTACCTCCTAGATCCACTTCATGCCTCGCCAAATACCCCGTCATGCCATTCCACGTCTTATTATGACGATAACCCCAAGTCTCCGTAAATACGTACTTTCTGCTTGCGTTTAGGAAATCTAACAGCTGATTTGTTGTTGGAAAATTAACCTTCGTTATTGTGTCTATGTGATCGTTGCTGTAACATACTTAATATGTATATCGATTGCTGAAATTCTTAAAGTATTACATGTTATTATATGATAACTGATATTGGACGATATTCTATTGATTTCTTTGTTCTAATCAACTTATACTTGCTTGCTATTGTTGCACTAAACTACAAAATAATTTTAAGTAGATAATTTATTTTTAAACAGATACTTAAAAAAACAAGTATAAATTAACGTTTTTTTCAATGAGGCTTTAAAAGTCTATTTTCAATTTATCCTTATTTAAGAATATGTTTTAAATTATTTTTACACTTCATCGGCCAAGTGATTAATGCTATCATTATCTGTGAGAACGTAGCAAATTTTTAATTCGTAATTATTTAAATTAAGTCTTCGGAGAGCAGTAACTTCTATCAGATTAGGAGATTTTTTTAGACCATTACTTATATTCCATGTTCCATACAATTCCGTATGCCACTCGTTTTCAGGGCTTATTTTATAAACTGAAATACAGTTATATATGAGTTTATAGATTATAATAAAAAATACATAAACATTTACAGAGGATATAGTAATTATAAAGTTTAAGAAACTATTGTACTTACTATAATACAGCTTGTAAAAATCGCTACTGTCCTGCTGAATTACCAAAACTTCTGAGTCAAGTAAAATGTTGATGTCAGACATATTTTGTATTAAGGTTGTTTCAATATCATTACTATAGTTATTTATTAGTATCCACCGATAGGGGGATCGAAACATTTTTGAATTATCATACTGAAAATATTGCACATTAGTTTTTAAGTTATGTAGGTATGTCCGGATAAGAGGTTTTAAAAGATATGCTATAACTGAAGCTGGATTGCTATCGTTAGAATGTAACATATAGAAAATAGGTAGCAGATATTTCTATGGTTTAGAATTCAGAAAGAAATTTATTTGTAAGTTAAAAGAAAGTTGGTTTAATTATAAACATAATATGAATACCACTTGACTATTTACAGCTTTCAATCATAATAATTATAAAAAGTATGTACCATTTTCAAGGAATGTACAACATCAGGACAATTCAGATCGGCTAGAAACACAACATACTGCTTTTGTTCGATATTTGTGGGTATGTAACCCGCGTGTATGAACTCGATTACATTCTGCTTATCACCATATTTACCGGCTAAGGATGAATATAGTTGAACTTTGTCATCTATAAATAATAAAGTATCAACAATTGAATATGATATACATACAAATATTGTTTGAAGAAGTTACTAAGACCTTTCTTACATGGTGTCAAGCATGTTATGGCTATCATTGATGTCGGTTTTTCCAATGTTCCTATAATGCTTGCAAGTAAATTAGCTTCAAATATCCTTTCCGAAAAGGCATCTTGCAAAAAGCAGATAAACAGGACCAAATTAACTTTCTCCATAATGAGAAAACTTGTTGGATGCACAGGTAGAAATGGCATGAGAGACAAATTCACGTTTAATAAACCACCACTTTTATTCACGAACAATAGTTTGCACAATAAATTTTGCTTCACTATGGTCTTTTATTATTCAGTCTAATATTATAACTCAAATATGCATGATACCTCAGAACACGCGTCGTTTTTTGTATGTTTAAGTATGTTACATTGATTTTGAGCCGGCTTAAGGTAGAGTTGACAAAAAAGATATTCATATTTTGAATTTTTAATAAAAAGTAAACATGGCAAGCGATTATTTTAAATACTTCAGGTTATATTATAAATAAGTAATTATAGCAAAATCTAATTAAATATTTTTTTATAAAACTTTTCGAGATAGCGATGTTACATAAATTAATCGTGTTTGTCGCTAAGCCGTTTAAATAGAGTGGTATCTATCAACACTTTGTTTTCCAATACTTAGGTAGTTTGTACTATTCCGTGAAGTTAATGTAAACATCTCATTGCCAACAATGCCTACCAACAATTATGTCCTTTTGTTTATTTATCAGTCAGTACATCATTCAATTAATAAATTATATAAACTCGTTAAGATAGTCCAGTTCGGTTTGAGACTCTGTTAGTGTCATACTGTTGCTAAATTTATTCGAGTCTTTTTATTTCTTTTATTTTCGTGCTTAAAATCATTGAGTGACCAGTGATATATAGTTCAATGAACACACGGCGAATGCTGACATAGCAATGTCTTATAATATACACGCCTTGCTGTATATGAATGACTCTTTGAAGGGATTTGCTGAAAGTAGAGCAGCATTACGAAGGTCAGAACGGACCCCTTTGCTAGATGAAGAAACAAAACCTTTGCTTGGCATTGATGAAGAAATTAATTGTACGTATAGCATCAATATTTGAATTTTATTTCCTTTACGTTTGTTGCAGTACAGAGTGTAATGCGGAATATTATTGCTTAAATTCGAATTATGAACAATTAAGTAGTATTAATTGTCGTCTTTTTGATATTTTTGAGTTTTTTAAACACTGTTAAAGAAGTTAAAATTTTTGCAACATCATACACGAATTCCTTAGATCAAAAATCACGGAACCATTTATAACCAGTTTGCTTTAATATGAACATAATATACTTATATTTTATACGAGAGCAGCAGGTTTTTCTAAAGATTATTTTTTCGATCTATTTTATAAATTTTTACATTATTCCATTTTTGTTTTACGCGTATTCACATTAGATGTTATGTTTGTATGACTTTATATGTTATACAAATTAACTTTAAGCAATTAATAGTATTCGTATGACTCGATAATAGTAAATTTGTTTATGGTTTATATGTCACAAAAAAAATTAAAAGACAGACTTACAGACTAGGAAAACATTTTATGAAACACCCTGATTGTGCCATTCGATTTGCCGCGGTCTAATAGCAGAGTACAACCCATGGACTTTGTGTACTGCTTCGGCAGACCTGCAGCGGGTTCTCGTAGTTGTGTGCGTGTGTGATCCTGCCTGCGACATCCTTATAGACTGTAAAGTTTCTGTTGTGCTTAGTAGGTAGTACCTGTTAGCTATGCTAACCACATTTCTTTTCTTTGAAAGCGTACTTCAAAGAGATAATACATATTTTTTACGTATGCAGAACAAAACAAAAAAGATGTATGTTAATAATTATTTGTAAGCGTAGATACAAATAATTATGCTTAACATTAGGCTGTGTGTCAAATGTGAAATTACTATAACGCTACTTACAAGTTACCCTAGCGGGCTTAATGGGCTAGTTACTCGTACTTGTAGCAGTAGCCACACAGTCTGCCGCGCCTATTGCCATTAAAAACTACTAGCAAGACTTGCACGTGTAATTCCCTATCATTTTGCGTAAAACAAGTATCCACGAGTTTGTCTGAAAATGGATAAGTACTTCTATCTAACTATACTTCCCTTAGTATGCTACTTCCTCTGACATTTTTATGATGTTAATATTGATTTAATACTAATTTGCCTAGATTAGCAACAAAACAATGCTGGGATATCCATGTTTATACCTATCTTAAACATTATATGTATAGATAATATATGCATAAATAACGCAAAATTATAGATAAATGTCCAATTAATTTGTACTATCCGTCACAAACTAACATAATATAATAAATACAAGCGACAAGTACGTGTATCTGTATAGGTTTGTAATTTGTATTGAGTACATAATATATCCATTATAACATTAACAAAAGTAAATATTTATCCAGTAATGATAAGATCAACTTAGTAACAGGCATATTTTCTCTCCTGCTTCAACTATGCTGGCTTAAAAAAAAAATATAATCGCGAAATTCGACGTTATCATTACGAGTCTAGTGTTATTCAAGCGGGTTAACCTACATTGATAAGAAGAGGAAGAACTAGATATTAGCAAAACTATAAGGCTGTGTAATGCAAAAAAGAGTGAGTGCAATCTTTACGCATGTTTGAAATAAGTAGAATTTCTTGTATTATTTCTTATAATTATTATTATAAATTAAAACAAATCAAAAGTTAAACATATAATTTAATTATAAATTGAAACTAGCTACTAGCAGTCTCTAGCTTTAGCGCGAGCGAAGCTGCGGGAAAAACCACTCTATCCATTGGTGAAAGCAGCATGAAAAACACTGCAGTAGTGTTTGAGTTTATTGCGAACAGACAGAGCAACAGATAGACGCGTTTTATAATATATAGTGAATTAATAAGTAATATTTTTAAAATATAAATAGGTAGGTATATTATTTAAACCATAATGCATTTGACTCTCACTTCCGCGACACTAATTTTTCCAATATGCTCAGTCTATGGCAGTTCTACTTCAAAATCAGCTAAAGTTGAATATGAACAATGACTTGTTAGAACTAACTTACGTTACAAGTTAATTAATTAAAAATAAACTCTAAAGTATGATAAAATCATAAATCCTGAAGGTGGCGCGCTCTAGTGGTAGATAAGTGAAAGGCGTGCGCAGAACATGCGGACTGCGGAGTATACTTTATATAGTGTTAAGTCTTGTATGTAAAGGTGTGCCTAATCGATTTGCTCTGAATACTTGTAATTCATCGATGTGCTGGGCGTATGGCATTAGTAAATACTTTGTAAATATACTTAAATGGATTCTATGACCGACTAGGAGAAAAAACATTTCATAAAATAAAAAATAAGTTACATTTTTTATTTTTTTTGTGCTCAATGCTACTCGTATAATTTATTATGGTAATCGTAGACGGTCAAAAGATTTTTGCTGTAGTTGATTTACTTTACAATATTTACTTAAGACAGACATTTGAGTTATGAATGTTGAATGTGCAAATATGATTAGAAAATTGCTAGTGAACATTTATTTAAATTTTTCATAGCACAAATGTCGCATAGCTACTACCACAAGTGTTTATTTTAACTTAAGGTACCTACCTAATAGAAGAATATCACGAGTTACGACAAAGTTAAATGAAATGGGTGATAGGTAGGGGAAGACGGGGGAATGGCGTTCACTTAAGGAAAACATGCTGTATTTTCTAAATTATTTATTATATATCAAAATTAAGGTAAATAACAAAGTCTTCAACTATCGAGTAATTAAGATTTTAACAACAAAAGCATTTATCTTTGACCTACTAGTAGTAATAAAAAAATATTAAAAAAACATGTTTGAGCGGCATTGCCCCTGACTATGGGTAATGCCGCTCAGTGTATGGGGTAATGACGCTCAAACATGTTTTTTGGAATATAACAAGTAAAGTAAAATTAAAATTAATTAAAGAAATATTAATGAGATGAACCTACTACAATGAAAGTAAAGTCTACAATAACAAATTAGCATCAATTATCGCCATTTGTACGTAAGATAAGCGTTTTTCAATTTAACAAATATAGTGAAGTCTTCGATGTCAAATCAACTTCAATTATTATTATAATATAATATAAAATTATTATTATTATTATTATAAGGAGGTAAGACAACTTAGAAATAGTAATATTTTATTTTTGGTCACATAAATGACAGATGTACTCATCTGGCAAATCCCATCCTGAACATATAGCATGAGCCCATACTCCGCAGATGGTGCACCGATACCATAACTCGTTATGTTTTCCAAATTCTTTGCAAATAGTACATTTGTTATAACTTTCGTCATCCACATTTATATCGTCATCACTGTCATCGTCGCAAAGATGCTCTTCATCATCACTCTCTGAAGAACTTTCTTTTGTAAGATATTTGTTTCATATGTTTGTTCTTGTTGAACTTTTTTTGGTCTTAATTTATCATCTTTTCCGGTCTTATTGAGTTTCGCGACTTTTTCTTTTTATTATCCTCTAAAATAATTTTCATAGGAGTCGCAGTTAATATTAGCTTTCTTTGACATGGTTTATAAAATATTCTATTGTTGGTGCCGTCGCTATAGCAGCAAAGGATACCGGAGTTCTTCATTATTGAACTAGCTTTTGGTTGCGTGCTTGTGCACGTGCCAAAACAGATGCAGAGGATTGATCCTCATTTGATGGACCAGGACCAAAGGAGATGTATGTCCTGAAATTATGGCCGTACCATCAGACTGCGCATATTGGAAATTCTGGACATTTGGGCCTTGGTTTTAAGAAGTTTTAGCAGATTGAAGGTTAGAAGGAAGGAATTTCTTCGGTCCAAGCCGCTTTAGCGGTGGTCCTTTGACGATTTCTTGGCATATCTACAACAAAAAGAAATAAGTCACTAAGGGGTAATTGCGCTCAGATGAGCGGTATTACCCCAAACGCTCGTTTTGTAATTGAATTGAAATTTAAAAAAAAATCATACACAATTGTTGAAAATTGATTGCATTATTACAAAATAGAATAGTTTTATTGTCAGAAGAAAAAATAATAATTAAATAAGCATTAAAATTTAGGACTTACCGTCTAGAAACTCCTAACCAAAAGTTAGATCAGTTCGGGCGGAAACAAAGAAAAGCACTTCACGGTCACATGACGCGAGCTGACTGTATGTTTGTATCGCTGTCTGTAAGAGAACCCCTCCCCTCACAATTCACGCGATGTGGTGTGTTGCTACGTATCATGTTTACAGAGTTACAGAAGTGAGCGCCATCACCCAGTGAGCGTTATTCCCCCTTCTTCCCCTACCTATTGTACTTTAAAACCGTAAATAAAATAATTTTCCTTTTCGATTAGAATCTCTATTGTAGTAGGTAGGTCAATAATCCCACCTTGCTTTTTTGAAAATCGATACCTTATCGGTGTTAAAATTCTAAAATAGAATGACATAATGAAAAAAGAGCGTCAAATATTCAATATTCCATTCGTATATGTTATTGTTTTTATAAGTGATTGTAGAAAAGAACTTATTTTTAAGGAGATTGAAGCCACATGGGTTAACGTCTGTAGAGGCCAAAGAACTCATACGACCGCGAAATGTTAGGCACACTGATACATAGGACGGCGCGATACGACGGCATCTTTCGCTCTAAGATTGTCAACAGCCCGAGCTGAAAAAATAGTTTTTAAAACAGGCAATAGGAGTGTAGACTAATTGGTAAGATTTGAGACACGCACACAACGCCGCATGAGGTAGCTAGTAATCGTAGTCTTGCCTCAGCTTAATATCCATAATATTGGATAAGTACTTAATCATGTGCTGTGGCTACATTTTGGAGTTAGGTACTAATATTTACCACTTTTATTTCATCATCGTCATCATCTTCTTTAGCTCTTTTCCTACTGCTGGGCTAGGGCCTCCCTCAGTACGAGGGGCATCAGGCCATAGTCCACCGCGCTGGCCTAGTGCTTGCTGGCGGACTTCATATGGTTCATATTTATTAATATTATGCATACGTTTAATGAAAAGTAAACTTTAAAGTAGCTAACGTGTTGTGAATATAAAAATACGTTTGTTAATATTAACTTTAAAATTCTTTGCATTTCGGCTACTCGCTGGGAATTGTTCATGTACTAAATACTAATTCATATTCAAAATAAAATTACTAAATAGGTAGGTACTTGTAAAATAAATATCCGTAACTTGCTAACTTCTTGGATTTAACAAGGTCGATTTAATTATTACAAGTTAAAGAAAACATTTGCAGAAAACATTACAAAGCTTTTGTAAGTGTTTTCGTGTTACAATATTAACACGAAAACACTTTACAGACTAGTAAGAGATTAGTGACACGATTCACGAAAGGGTAAAAATGATTCATTCTGTCAAATAATAAAAATTAAAACTTAAAAATAAGGTACCTTAAAATTACCCCATAACAACTGGAAATTTACAAGATCTGTGAATGGATTGTATGTAGGTAACACAACACATGGGTACATATTAGTTATTATAATATAACGAATTCTACATCATTCACGATCATGACTTAGCGACACGAATCTATAAAATACCTAACAGCTATGTCGAGACTGCAGTTTCTGTGCTAGCTTAAATTTTTGACATGGCGATCTGAGACCAAGTCTCCTAAATGAATCTCTTTTCTTCGTAACTACTGAAGATCCAAGTTTAGTGTTGAGAATTTAGTTTTAGGAAAGATATATCTATTAAATCCATCATTGTAATATTTTTACATATGTACATTGTAATATTTTTTTATAATGAATATTAAAGTAGTTTTGTCTTTTTTTAATTTCTTATTCCTATACAATAGAATGATGTAAAATGTAAATTAATATAAATTTAAATAATAAGATATTATCGCTACAGACTATAAATTACTAGAATTTAAAAAAATGTAAACAAAACATCGTCACATAACTTGTTGATCAACTTTAAAGTATAAAGGGCTTGTTGGCGGAACACGCTGAACGTGTCCTAATGTACCTATTGAGTGACATAGCATTCTCAGACTCAGCTCGATTGATCATTTCATTACGAGTATCAATCATTTTCTTGTTAGAGGATAAATCTAATAAATAAAAAAAATCATATAGAACGCTAATATTCGACATTTTACAATAAAAACTTTATGTATTTTTTCGCGGATTTATTTTTATTTTTGGTTATCGAAGTTTTACATGCTTAACAGCAATTACGGTTTCTCCCGAGGAAATAAAAATAAATGAAAAAATATTTTACATTATTTTAAAAACTTATTAAGAATCATAAATTTTCTCGTTTACATTTTATAATTCAATCTATAGTAGGTACTACTAAGTATTATGAAAAAAATAATATTTTTTGTATCTTTGTATGTTGGTTTGTAAAAGATAAACTAAAATCCGCTGGAAAATTTACTTTATTATGAAAAATCAAACCCTTAAGAGAATATTTATTGTATCTACAATGCTATGGAATACATACTATATAGTATTAATTGAATATTAACCGTTGAAGGTACAGAGGGACGAACCCGAGCAAACGAGTACTGTAAAATGCTTAATATAAAACTAAAGCAGTATTAAAACTCATCTCCTATTTCAAAAGGGCAAGGCTAAAGGGTCAATTACTTTAAAGCGAGTTTTTTTTGTTTTATACATACTTAATTCCATTTTACTTTAATTGGCTTGATAAATGTAGAGAAAATATAAAAGCATGTCGAAACGACATACGTAGTTACTAGAGAGACTAAAGTAGTAGTAAGTAGTACTAGATAGACTACAGTTTATTGCATTATGGATGCGTGACTTTAGACGATTAGATACGACTCACCCTCACTTTGCGCGACAGACAGACAGAGTTACTTTCGCATTTATAATATGAGTAGGGATTATGCTTTGAGATATATAGAACAAGAAAAAAATACCTTCCTGATCTCCTATAAATAATTATGTACAAAATTTATTTTAAGTAATATTACTACATTGTTAATTCACTGAGTGTTGAGATTTTATATAGGCACTTGCTTTGAATTAATAAATGCAACTGAAATCTTGTTTCTAATGTTATAAATTGAAAATTCATTGTAAGAAGTAGATCGTATACGAAATATAATCACTTTTTGTATAAGATATTGCACAAAAATGATTGTATAACAATTAATATTAACAGAAATTAGAACCAGAGTATATAAAGAATGACAAAGTAGGGCAACTTCATACAAACGCACCGCGCGCGGCTTGTATGTGTGCGTCATAGTATCTTTACGTTGCCGCACGCACACTCATACAATATCTCTATAAGTAGAAGAACTTATTGCTGTGTGTTTGGGTGTCTAAATTCTTCATCGATTCCAGAGTTGTCTTTGTTCAGATTACCTACTGAACAGAAAAGGTAAACAATAATAATATAAATAATAGTTTGTCCATTTTATTAATGGTTTTTTGACAGCTCGACGACTGACAAGCTATAGTGACGTAATAATCGATATTTCTTATTTTTTTAAATATAAAATAATATTTATTTTTATATTTATTAATATGAAAATAAATATTACTATCGTAAAAATCAAGTGTGGTGGAGAGAACTAAGAGAATCATAATGTCTGATTTGGGCCGTGACATTTATGCACACAAGAGTTAATAATTAATATAACTGAAGACTCCTCATCGGACAAATCTAATATAAATGATGATTGTGACGAATCATGTTAATAAAAGGAATTAAACTATTTTAGTTGTTTTATTTGTATGATTATAATAAGAAGAAAGTAAAACTTTACATAATATTAATGTTTTCATTTATTGGTTTTAATCTTAAAATTTTGTTGTCTTCCTGATTAAATAACATATTACACCTTATTTATTTGTAATCTGTGGCACAATAGTAGTAATCGTTATGTGTGGCACAGCAGTAAGGGGGCGGTGCCCGTCCATAAAGTACAATATTATTTGTATGACATTTTAACTTTAAGGGCTAACCATTAAATACGAAACTTTGTGGGCGTGAGCTGTCAAAAAAACATTAATAAAATGGACAAACTATAGCATATAATTTATACTTGATGATGAAATACTTATGTAGGTACTTTTATTTTTGTTGTATTAGTTTATTATTTTAATAGGATGTGATATGATTTTATTAATATATTATAGTTTTATTTTTTTTAATTGTTACTAATAGCATATTTATGTTTTTGTAAACGCAAGAAATTAAAGGATTTATTTTATTTATTTACACAAATTCATTTCGAGATAAATCTATTCGCGTCAGTTCGAGTTTTAATACTATTTTCTACAGATATATCAGTTAAGCGAGTAACTACAGGCCTAATAAAAATAATCATAAACATGTAGAAACAAAATGTTTTACATTCTTAAATATATATAAAAAATAAATATTTTTTAATAACACACTTCCCGGCCCAATGCCAATTTCTGAGCACTGAATTAAAATTTAGCTACAGTGACAACCCTGTGACAGGCAACTATGGTAACTATGACAGGTAATTATATCGCGGATTGGGCCGAAGTTGCCCTACTATGTCATTCTTTATACTATGTTAGAACGCTCAAGTTGTCAAAGACTGACGTGAAAATAGAGTAGGTACACGTTTTGTTAACAAATACTGCTAGTTTCAAGAAACTCGTGCGACATTTTAAAGAATAATAAATAAATAAATATGTTGGGACATTGTTACAACAGCACCATCTAGTTACGTGGTATGCTACGAGGTGATACTGATACCAGATAGTTGATATTTTACACATATATAAATTTTAAATATATACATATTATAAAATATATAAATATAAACTCCCATGACTAGAGTACAAACATTCGTGTTCAACAAATGTAAATGAATGTCCCAGCGGGACTCGAACCCGCGACCGCTGTCGTAGAAAGTAGGATCACTCTACCGATTGAGCCAAACGTTTCATCCATTAAACATAATTTCAGGTACCTAATTAGAAAGAACTTGAAAATCATGGACCAGTAGACCACGGTATAGGTACTTTATTGGTATTAAACATGTTATACATTTCTGAGTTATTATATTTTTGAAAATATTATTGAAATAGCTTTTATAAGCGATACAGAGCCCGAATCTATACGGCTCAACACCGATTTTAAATATCTTATTTCTGAAAAATCTATATTAACCGCTAAAACATATCTAGGGACTTTAAATTAGGCCTCTGTATCATTAGATACAGAAGCCTAATTTATTGGTTTTAGAGTTTGAGTTGTCTGCTTTTGATAGATTTTGATTAAGTTTCGTATGACGATCAGTAGTTATCTGAGTCGACATACATTAAAACAATGTCATCTCTGAGAAATATTTATATACACTTCTAACCGTAAGGTGAGTTACTAGTTAACGTAATACATGAAACATTAAGCAGATTTTGTTACTAACAAGTGCTTGTAAACAGAATGTTTAAAGTGTACCTAGTAGTTTGCCTATAAAAAATATACCTACTTGTTTATTATGTACATAATAAACTAGCATACCGTTAGCCCGCATGTTTAAGTAAGATTAAATAACGCTTATTGATTCAATCGAAAAATATTTATTTTTGTATAAATTTATACTTCAAAAAAAACGTTATACAAAGGCTTGTATGATTAATCATGATATTATGTAGTAATCCAATTAAAGCATTAACTAAAACAACAGAATCGAGAACCTCCTTATTTATGGAGTCGGTTGAAAAATGCAGGTTAAAATGTCAAAAAATATTTTAATGGCATAGAAAAATACATTGATTAATCAAACGAAAATATTTTATTAACGTTCATGGTCATATGACTTAATAGGTTGAATTTTGATTATAGGCAGAAAAACTTTTTATTGGTAACAATTATATTATTGCTTATTATTGCTATATTGTCATGGAGTTTGGCTAGTAGACGAATTTCTTTTCCAAACTAACGTAGATTAAATCAATTTTTTCTTTAAATTCCCTCGTGCCATATATTATTCAATAATTAACTGCTTTTTAAGGTTCAAGTAACCCTAGTCATATGTCTATTTTTTTATATTTTATTATAGTTAAACGGTCAAAAAGCATTAAAACTTTTAATTTATTGTAACTAAAATAGGACAAAGTTTGGTCAGCAGTCAGATGCTACCCTCACGATTACAACATACGATTCAGTGGACTATGAGCGCTATGAGACTCAGATAAGGTACCAATACACTGTAATATACTCAGATAAACTACGTGACTCTACTTAGTAATGCAAATTCCTACATACTACTTTTAAAAAAATTTAAACCAAGAAAGTACTATTTTCGTAAAAAATAACATAAACATAACTTTCATTTACAAAATTAAAGGAACGCGGCTGTTCATGAACTAATGGAAATTTCCTTACTTTACATTTGCTTGACTAGTACCTGGTATGTACTAAGATAAGACAACATGACAGTCGTGACTTTAACTCATTCTAGTGACCACAATTGTAGTGTTTAGATTCCCTTTACTTGGTAATGATTATTATTTGTGTTTCTTCGATTATATACACTTATTATATACACAATATTTCATGGTAATATTTGAAAATTATCTTTCAAAAGATTTAACACTTATTTTTCTGTTTTTTATTTTTTTTGTCTGTTATTCTAAACAGTCTTCAGGGAAAAATATATAACGAGAAGCAAAATATAGTGACATCTCCTATAAGTACCATTTTCCTCTTTCCGCGTATATCATTGTAGATTACAGTTGTATCTAGAATTTACCGAATCAGTTATTAAGCTATACAACTAGTTATAAAAGGTAATATATTAAGTTCATTCAGTCTATCTTATGAGCATGTTTTCGCGTATTTCACGTAGTTTAGGGAAAATTTTATTATGGAAACATTATTATTACAATGTTTATGGCACATTTAATATCAAACGCTACAGCCATTAAACGATAAAATATCCTTCATATCATACATAATATCAACAGGTTCACTGAAGTTGTTATAAGTCTCAACAAATAGAACAACAAGGACGCTTAGCTACGAGTCAGCAAATTGAAGTTCTGGTCATGGCTGTACCAAGTATTATATTATCCTTAACAAAATAGATATTGAATTCACGCAATTAATAAAAAAACAACACAATTGCTACTAATACCATAAATACGAAAGTAATTTTTCCTTCTTACACGTAACAGCGGATCGAGCAAATTTTCTGTAAAAAAATATATAATAAATTATAGCCTGAGTTAAGAGAGACTTGACTTAGCGTTTAGATACTAACATTAAACTAATATCCGACAATGATATATTAAAAAGTAAATTATCTTGGTCGATTCAGTTATTACCTATATAAAACGAAAATAAGTTAAGAAATGAAAATAGTTAAATAAGAAACATCTATTCAAACAGTGTCTAAAGCATATTATGTAAGGTTTCATTACAAGATAGTGGCTTATCCAATTATTGGTGACACATTCAATTTCTGTTCGACTTAAATATTTCTATCGAGTATGAAGAAATCTCAATGATAGTCGGAAAATGTAGGAGTCATTACATATAACACACATCACAGTCCATTCAGCGAGTGATCATAATATAATGCGAATAACTAATCGATAGTACATAATACATATAATTACCCCTTAATGCTGTAACTGCTGGATTTTAATGAAATTATACTAATGTCTGTATTAGATTACATGGTAAAATAAGAATTATATTACTACTACCTATTAATAAATTAATACTATTCATAGATTAACATTTATATAGGCTACTGTCTCTGAGATGAACGAGATCTGGTATCCACCAGATACTCTCAGATTTATATTATCTAATATACCGCGAGAAGTAAATTATTTTCAGTTTACATATTATAATGATGTAAAATAGCAACATAATTTTATTGGCTACTATATATATATCTCCATTTTCAATAAAATATTTAATTATCTTATTTATTCATCCGGAAACAAAGTAAACATCATATAACAATATTATGAGGAAAACATCCTAAGATGTAGAGTGGACACAAAGGCCAATTAACAAAGGAAATAAAACACAATATATTTATTATTGTGTGAATGAAAATGCACTTTTGTGTCTCAGATATATTTAAATACATTCCAATATATTTTTCAATTGCTAAGCGAAATTGAAACATTAAAAGTAAAAAAATCAACAAAAACTAACCCCAGTTAGATCTCTCAATTATTTTTTTAGAAAATAAGCAGTTTGAAAGTATATATATTTTATTGAAGCAATAACATTGCCTGGTAATTTCATTAACGCCAAACCTCGTTTAATTTGCAAATGTGATTTTATTACTACGTAGAGCAGTCAATTGAAGTAATTTCTAGTAACAAGTAACGTTAATTAATTAATTAGTTTTCTTATAATTTATAAACTTGGTCTTGTTTAGTGATATTTTATTCTCTCATTAAGTAACATTGTGATGCGGTTCGTAAACGAATAACTACTATTTTAATTACCTACGTTAATTTGTGTGTTTGTGCAGTTGTTACTTTTTTATACTCAAAAGTAACACGTAACTGATAGTCTGTGCTGTTTTTAACGTTAAGAAACAATTAAGGCATACCACTTACGTTTATACTGGTGATTATGTGGGACTCGCCGGCAAAGCCTGTGTGTACTACCCATTAAAACGCAACGGAACCTTACTTACGGTTTTAATGGAATACGATAGTTTAAGCACTCTACTACGATACCCCAACAACTCTGCCGAAGCCGACCGACAGCTACCATGGAGTCGCATGACACACTGCTCATCGAAGGTAGGTAGACCACTTCCTTATAGTGCATTCGTTCGGCTGTTTAGCTGAACCCTAATTAGACGAAACCAACGAAAAAATATTATATTTAAAGTATGAAGGTACAAATTTAGGGCTTTATTAAGACGTGTGTTTACCTTCGTTTTCGTTAAACGTACGTCTGCCGTGATGACTAACAAAATGTGCTTTTTATAAATAAATTAAATATTTTGAGTCTTAACTACACTTTTTAAACGTTCTAATAAAAAATATATATAATTATAGTTAAAGTGACTATACAGTCATTATCTTTTAATCCAAAGTAGAAAAATATTTTAAGAAATTTACTTATGTTATTCAGCCTTTCTTTTTAAATTAATAAAAATATAGAGCAGTAACGGCACATGTAAACTGTAGCTGTTACCGTGTTTATGTTTAATTCAATTGTGTTTTAATAACACGCAATAAAACAATAGGTAAACATCAATATGGTCAATTCATATATCGCTGAAAGCACAGGCATAATATACTATTATTCATACTAAACTTGACCTAGCAAACTGGTTAAGAATGGCCCGAATATCCGTGACATAACATCAAATTATGCATTTTATTTATATAATATGCAAAGAAATCGAAGTTTTGTTAAATTGAATTAAGTTAAAGTTGTCCTGATTGCGTATAGATCGGTGGCAGGACGTAGTATATAGAGGCATGGAGAGTGCGCGGGCGCTTGATTGTAAGGTTGAACTTGTGCCTGCGCGCATGAAGGCGCGACGCGAGCGCGCGATTTTTCGTACGATATTTAAACTTTAAAAGCTAGTGTTATATATATATAAGTTTAAAAACCTAGATTTAGTGAAACTCATAAAGTGGTGAAATACTCAAAATGTTGACCGGCTGGCAGCTAATACTTTCTAAGTGTAAGTTTGACAAAGTATTTGAATTATATAAAAAAAGCAATACTTATCGTCTAATAATTAATTATATAAAAATATATATTAATTAATTAAAGGAGGTTGAAAAGGTTAGATGGTGTAGTTTTTTTGTATAGATAATATTATATGATAGTACGTCTTTTTTATAAGTTACGTAAAATTCACATCAATTTGTAAAATATTTTCAAAACATATACATGGTTTACAATATGGAGATTATTTTATAAAAGGATTACTTATTTTACAATTAAAATTTACGTTATTTGTTAACAGGCCTTCATTTTCATTGCAAAGGAAATTGTTAATTGTAATAAATAAAATTATTTTAATTAATCGTTTAATTATAAAAATACTTTAAATTATTACCAAATTTTACAGTTGATAATAATATCAGAATATTACATAACGTATCTACACAAAATAAGTTCCATATCACGTTCGTTGAGATAATTTCTTTTATAACTTCTTTAACTTCTCTCATAGGTACCCAGAACATAATAAATTATAAGTAGGTATTTAACTTTAACAACTTAGTAAACTGTTATGTATAATATATATGATAATAGAATTTAACTGGTCCGTTAAATTTTAACCATTCTCTGTCAGTTAATGGAATCTGTACATCAAATACTTCCTGTAAAATATAATTATTGAAATAGTCGTTATTATCGATATAGAGGCTGTGTCTATTGTTTTTGGAATCTCTATTTGTCTGTCTGTGACCGCATCACTAAAGACCAATGGACAGATTCTGATGAAATTGGTATGATTTTTCAGGCCAACATAAATGATACTTTAGAGTTTAGACTGTTGTGAAATTTCTGAGAAACTCTATGCTAACCGTTAAAGAAACAAACTCTAAGATGGTGAGTCGCTACTCGTTAGTAACTTAAACATAAAAATTGTCCTTAAAATTACATGATTCAACACTATGTATATGTAAATATTATGTATTTATAAATAAAAAATGCAAAGGAAAAATGTATTATAAATGACTTTAGTAGCATTCCAATATGGAGAAGTTTATTAAGAATTACCTTATGCAGGAAAATACTTTGAAAGTGTTTAAAATCATTTTATTTATATTTTCATTAATACATTACCGTATAAATTTAATATGCTTAATATACAACAAACGTTAAAATCGAAATTATTATACAAAAAATATTTTAACACATATCTATTATATGCTATTATTCTTTGTATCTTAATAAAAATAAAAATTATGTGGATCCTAAAATTAATTTGAATGAAAAAAACCTTATTAATTTATACAATATGTGTTAAGCACAAGTTACAATAACTAAATCACTAAGAAAACATTCCTATTATTTTTTATTTGAATTACTACTCTTTGTTTCTCATTAAATCTGACCTGTGTAGTGTATAACTTTTTAGCATCATATTTTTTATTGACTTCGAACGAGGTCGCGTGTAGAAATTAGTATAAAATAAAATATTATATTTATACAAAAACAGAGGAAGGCCGTGTTGCGAAAGTCGATTTCAGTAATTTCCAATCTTTTAGTGAACACTTTAACAGATGCTTAAGTTAATATTAATTTCTTGTTTGCGTAAACTATTCACAATATAGCTAACTCTATACTAACGAGTATATATATGACCCTTTCGTAGGGAATTGTTTATCTAGTACATTCTTTTTTGATGTTAAGATTAAAATGTATACTAAATTAATACTGATCATAGAATATTTATCCGGTATTAAGTTATGTAATACCTAATTGACAATGTCTGAAGGAATGAGCAGGACATAACAAGCTTATTAGCTTGATAATTCTACAAGACACAGCTTTCATATACTTACTCATGAGAGCCGAGAGCGTATTAAAATACATTGTCGTCGATAATAAGTCACAAGTAATAACTTAGGTACTTACATAATACAATTTACAAAATTTATTCTGCATCTATTAATCTTGTATAAGTATTAAACATGCTTAATTAATTCATTAAGTAAATAAATACTTTAGAAATGGCATAATATATTTTAAAATAACAAAATTCATTATTACATATTATCGTCATTTGTCACTTAAAAAATATCTTGGTAGTTTTTCGAGAATGGCTGTGTCGGGCAGCCAGAACAGCATTCTTATATTTTTCCACCAAAACAGGTCGTCTGTAACCAGATCTGGTATAATGTTACTCATCCATACCCCATTATGGTGATTTATAGAGGAGGTTTTAAATTTCAATATTATAATCAATTGTTCCTCCTTTACATATAGTATAATATATAAATATATGATATTTATATAAAGTGTTATGATAAATTAATTTAATTTAAATTGTTAATACAACATGTTTTGTTATATCTGCTTCAACCAATCAAATTTAATGTATTAATGTGTTAAAATAGAACCATATATTCTTGTGATCGAACGTGTAACTAACACATAACATTCAAGTAACTTAAATATAAAAAATAGTATATTTTAAACATATAATATTATATATTTTGTAGAGTTAGGTATAGTCTCTGTTCAATAAATTTTAAGGCACTGTAAAGCATTTGAAACGTTGCAGTTGGGAACCATTAATCAAAATAAATCCGCGACAAAATCCGAAAAGATAGTTTCATTTATAATAAAATAATTTAATAAAATCTATTGGAATATCTTGCTTTTATGTTTTCCAGTTTATACAGAAAACATCGTTCACGCATCATAACTAATATGCATGAGAAATGTGATATACTACAATGTCATTGTTTTGTCGAGTGAATAAACTTGGTCCGGCTGTGTATAAATTCCTTTAGATATATGTATAATGTACTTAGTATATAAACCACTTACAATTTACATCTGTACATACAATAAAATTTTAACTGAGCCCAATCTATACATTATATGTATATAATGTTTTTTTTAATATGATTGAATATCATTATTTCAGACATAGATGCTGAATGTATAGTTTTTTGAATTTTTTACCTGTCTGTTACCTTTGCCTGCATCATGAGAGAGAACCACTGAATAGATTTTTAGGCATATTGATAGTTTTCGATTATCCGGCCCGTCAATATATTACATGGTAGGAAAATAACTCATGTCTGAGAAATCTATACTAAACATACTTAATATTTTAACTAGCCTATCCACCGTGACTCTCTCTCCGCTCCGCTCGCGTTCTAAAACTTTTTTTTCCAACATAAAAAGATTTTTTTTAATTCGGACCAGTAGTTCCTGAGATTAGCGCGTTTAACCAAACAAACAAACTCTTCAGCTTTATAATATTAGTATAGATAATTTGTATATAATTTCGCAGATTATATTATCAATAATAGATTTAAGGAACACCTAGATAATATATAATTAATTATAGTAGGTAAAATTATGTTTCATAATTTTTGGAGCTTAAAGCCCTCGAAAGGCAATGTAGAGAGAGATAGAGTTAGATCTGCAGATTAAAAGTGTCAATAAATAACGAACATAAGGGACCGTTATTAAGGATTAAATTAACTTTCTTCAATCATAGTGTCGTTGAGAAAATCTATCATTTGTGCCGCCTACGTTGTAAGTAATAAGCGCGACAAGAGCGACTGATTTAATGCATTGCAGTGAAAGGGAGTTCAGGCTTGGTCGGTAGCTCTCCTGCGAACTGTTTGATGGTTATTGTTTAATTCCTGTTACACTGAGGATCTCGAAATTACTTCGAGATAAACGATTTCAGCAAAATGACGCAGTGCGATTGATTAACGATTCGCGGCGAAGTGAAAGGGCCTGGTTTACACCTAATGCAACTACCTCATTAAACACAAAGTTGGCGTCATATTATACACACGTGTGTACACCTCGATGACTACACGTCATTACTTATAGATAAGTGCTGACGACAAGGAAAAGCTGTATCACTTAGAGAGTAGGGTATTTAAAATATTTATACTTAAGCTATCGCACATATCCGCTGTAGAGTTCATTGTTTACACTAGTTTTCTCGTCAAACACTTACGTGGATATGAATATACATAAAACTGTTTACTACTTTATATTTTTTATATATTTACATAACATTGACATTGCAATAACTTTTTTCTAATATAAAAACAGAAAATGTCAAACATTAAAAATATAGTATTGAAATTCATACACAATAAAGTCTCAAAGCAAAATAAGGTTTCTCAGTTACGTCACAACCAGTTGTCTCATTAATAACTATTATTTTAATGAATTGTTATTGTTATTGATATTCACCAACTAAACAATCAATGTTGTCGATACTTCGTCATAAGATTACGAATCGAGCGCAACATTCGTAACGTCTATTGACAGCACATCATAACTGTATCATGAAGTCGTTCAAATTATACCATTTACTCGAGCTGCATTTTAGTAGGTAATGCGAAATTACACCGTCAGCCTGTCTGACGGAGATAACTGGTTTAGACCTACCATTGGCCGGTGGGATCATACGATGCCGGAATGCGAAGGCAATTTAATAGAAATCTGCGCGGTGATCAACAAAAACTGACACTTCTAACGAGTTTCTCAATTCCAATACCAATTTGAGTAACCGAGGCAGGAACGTGCCCGGTCTCTCCATATTGTTACTTTTTGTTCGGTGTACAAGATTGATTCGGCCGCGGTACACAATGCGATGTTTCGGAACGGGAATTTTAACGGCGCACATGTCACTGTTTTTAATATTCTAAAAGAGTAATAGAACGGAAGTAATAACTCCATTTTTATGGTACACCAATGACGATAGCTCAATAAACAGGCTATTGTTCGAAAGAAATATTATGTTTTTTTATATTGTGAAAATTCCTGTAAAAGTAGATGCTTGCTTCAGTCTATCTCTGACTGCGGCAGTCGAAGCGCCGCGCGCCAGGAATAGAGTATTTAGCTATTACGTGGTTAAGACCTATAATGTCTTTTATAATAAAGTTACGAAATGCGAAAATTTACATCACTTTACTTATGATGCACAAGTAGGTATTATATTAATTGCAAAAATAAATTGTCTGACATAATAAGAACCTTAGAAGTAGAGATAATGACATACTTAAATAATAATGTGTGTTTCGTTTACATTAAAGATAATACATTTTTTTTGTAAATTACGCTTTATCTTCGTATAAGATATTAATATCCTTTTGCCATAATTAAAAAAAAAGGTAAAGCAACTTCTTGAAGGGTATAATTTTAAATACAACACAATGCTATAATTTTATAAAATATCTTTAAAGATAATTTTATTAAAATATTTTTCTGGTATAGTATTGTATCTATAATAATTAATCAAAACATTGAAAAGCAACAAAATAATACGCTGTCAATCATTCTCTACATTATCTAGATATAGGTAGATATTTTGTTCTATAACAAAGATAATAAATTGTACATTTGTTTGTAATAAAATAAAATTCAGTGTACGAATTTAGTTTAGGTATGGCCTGTCACCAGAGATTTGAGATGCTGTGAAGGATATAGGATAGTTTTTTTCGTCCTTCCCTGTAAATCGTCCTTTAAGAAGATCAAAAATGTATTTAAATTCGTATAATACACAAATTTAATTCATCAAATAATGGATACTATCTATTCCATACTAACCATTAAAATTTACATAGTCGAATGAATACGAACGAGGTGAGGGTGAGTCGGAAATGATAAGTATACCCATGTTCTAAATTAAAAAAAAAAAAACTAGGCCACATCAGAAATTTTTTGGTCGTCTCACAAGTTTAAACCCGACCCTGATTATGTCACGTAGCATGAAAATACGAGTATATATCCGCTATTTTTTTATAATTCTTCTAACAATAATATTATTATTATATTCAACCGCTGCCGAAATAGCCTCGAGACTTTTACTATAGTTAGCGGTCAATCACTTATATTTCAACAAGTTATTTTAGTGAATAGCAAAAAAACCATTCTTATCACAATGTTGATCAATTCATTGTACAATATCTTGTATTCCACCCGTAACGGTCCAGTACACAGCAGCACAGTGGCAGTACGTCAGAGGGCCATACTTACAATTAAATAGGTACGTCCATTCGATTTTACTCATTCTTTTGAATTCATGAGAACCAATTCTCTGTTATTATTTAACGCAGTACGAGTTTTAAAATATAGAAATCCTTTAGCGGAAAACAGCATCTTAAAGTCATAAAGTTAGCAATGCATTGTTCTCAAACAAAAGATAGTTATTTTGAGGCAGCAAAATACATTATACCTCATATTTTATTGGTAACGCGTTAAGCCTTCTACTACATCCGATCTTAATTCCGTTGACCTTTACGGCTTCTGATTTTGTAAATAAGGCCAAAATTACAAAGCTTGAGTAGATAACATACTTATTATATGTATATAGTTAGTTACTTAAAATATATTTTCGTTAGTTTTTTAGTCTCAAGTTTTCAAGCGGTTGAAAATGATAGTCTTAATCACCCACTAAGGTGTATATATATACTCATACGTGTAAGACACTACAATAAACAATTGTATGGCCAATATAAATATAAAGTCTTTGTCGCTCGCAAGTTAGAACCTGATTTTCACTTAGATCTGATTCTATTAAAGAAAAAATAACTGAACTCTTTAATGTAGGAAGCTACATATAAAATAATTATTATAATAAATTTATTATAGCTACTATTATTACTAATAGTAATAACCACTACAATTATTATTGTTATGAATATGAATATTTACTTCTTACAATATGCAATAGATACTTAAAGCTTAATTGTTAAATGTCAGCCTTTATGTGAGATTATGTTTCCGGTTCCTATTATTTTGTAAGCTATTGCCTTATTGAGGTCTTTCAATGGCAAATTAACCTAATTAAAGAACAATAATAATTACAACTCTATACATATAAATAAAAATAAAGTTTCTGTTTTCAATTTCAAATTAAAATGCATTTGAAAATATATATGGTAATTTCACCAAAAATATTTTTTTTAATTTTTGTCTGTCTGTTTGTTCCGGCTAATCTCTAAAACGGCTGGACCAATTTTGAAGGGACTTTCACTCGCAAATAGCTAATGTTATAAGGAGTAACTTGGTTACTTTTATTTTACATTTTAAGAAATTTTATTTGCTTTAAATAGTGAAATCTAGGGACGAACCCGAGCGAAGTTTAAAATAGATTTGATCTTAAATAGAGTATACTGTATACAATATCACTCATTAGAATCAGCACAATTTAATACTATCATCACTACATAGTATAAAACAAAGTCGCCTTTTCTGTCCCTATATCCCTATATCCCTATGTGCGCTTAAATCTTTAAAACTACGCAACGGATTTTGATGCGGTTTTTTTTAATAGATAGAGTGATTCAAGAGGAAGGTTTTTATGCATAACTAGCAGATCCCGCGGCTTAATCTAGGGAAGAGCCCGAGCGAAGCGAGGGCGAGTCGCTAGTATAATATATTTTAAGATTTTAATAGCATAAAGCTTAATCATATCTGTTGAGTCGACACGTAATACACATACACTTTATAGTGTTAACTGCGAACAAAAATAATATATCTTGATCGCATGATCATTGATCACTTGCATTGCTATAAGGAAACGGCTTGTATTTAACATTATTAGACGTTAAATGAATATATGAGAGGAATTTAAAGCACATTTAACCTCATATACTCTAAAATTAAGGAAGTTTATCGATACGATTGATTTAAAACTTGACTTGAATATTTCAAACGGGAAAAAGTACCTACGTAATTTTAATAGTACGGAACTTTTGATTAATCATACACACAATGTGTTGAACGATAAAAATTATACTTTCTATTGTTCATACAGATTATAGTAGTTATAGAAAAATTTTTATTACATTAACATTTCCTCAAACCAAAATACTTTTAAATAACAATATGTTTTAAATATCTTTTATAAGAATTATTTTTAAAAGATTTTATCAAAAATTTTATATATTTTATTGTGTTTCTTCGAAATGCTCACTATTTGAGATAAAAAAGGTAAAGTACCTATAATATTATAACTTCGCAAAATGCCACGATTCAGGTAAAAAGTACAGATGGTCGTCTCGAAATGTAACATGAAAAAAAGAATAAAGAGTCAATTTTATTTATTTGTCTATTAGTCATCATCATCACCTCATTTTTAGGTTAACGACCTGTTGCAATTTAGCGATTGATAGCTTTTAGTGAGTAAACCTACCAGTGCCGGTCTATGATGGCTGGTAGAAACACCAGAAATTTTGGATGTCTCCCGAAAAATCCATCATGGGTGTCCTCAGTGACGCTCTGGAAAGTTTTTAGACATTCTGGGTTTGTAGTATATATGTAACACGTAAGAATTCTACAATGTCACTATTCCGCAGGTGGTATTATTAAGTAAGAATCTAACCGTCCCGTGCCCAATGACGACCAACAATCCAGTGCTAAAGGAATTTATAACATTCATATTTACGATTAAGAATCAATTAATTATCGAAATTCCTAATTTATTATTGAATGAGAAAGTAAAAAGAATTGTTTGTTAACAATATGGAATCTTAAAAATGCTAAATTCATTTGTATAATATAAAATGTCATGTTCATATTATTTTTATCTTTTTCAACAGTTTTCGTGATACCGCAACGATGGGTAATGGCAATCATGGGGTTCTTGGCAGTGGCCAACGCGTACACCATGCGTGTTTGTCTAAACATCGCTATAACGCAGATGGTGAGGCGGCACGCGCCTACTGTGGCGTACCAAGACGGCTCCTGTCCAGGAGATGTGGATGAAGTTGTTGCTGATCCTACTGTAAGTTTTAGTAATAAAAATAATAAAAGTGTTTAATAAATGTATTTTTTAAGTGCCATTGTCATAGCCTTTTCGGCGTAATACCTGTGGTAATACGCATACGTAGGTATAGGTACGCTTATTTGGGTTTAGCTAAGAACGGCTTTCAAAGACAGGGTTGTAAAATAAATAAACTTTACATTACATTGAATAATATATTTAACATTACAAAAAATAAAAGAATATAAATTGTAATGTAGAATTACTTATGGTGTAATAATGAAGTTATTAAAAAAATAATGATTCAGAGAAAATTGAAAAGATAACTGAGTGTGAAACGTTTTAACTAGCTATATTTCCTTGACAAATTGCATAAATGAAGCCTTGATACTAATGTTGCGATATAATTGTATTTCTTGTATCGTGATTCTTGCGGATTGAGATACTTAAAAAAATCTTGCCAGTGTATTCTTTAGATCGTTTCTTCTTAAAACCGTGATAAATTATTATTTCTTAGACTATAATGTCAACGTGTAATTAATCAGGAAACTTACTTTAGTAAATTGTTTATTTATTTATCGAAAGGTTACACCAGTACATACTACATCATACAGTTCTTAATAATTAAAATATGTAAAACTAACATTTCCCGCGGCTTCGCACGCGTTCTAAAGATCGGAAAGCAAATTCTTTCTGAATCGCACGCATATGATACCTCGCAGAAGTATCGCCCGTCCTTCCCGTTTTTGAAACATATTTCATTGATGCTCCGCTCCTATTAGTCATAGCGTATATTATATAGCCTGTAGCCTTCCTCGATAAACGGACTATCCAACACCAAAAAAAATTCAAATCGAACCAGTAGTTCCTGAGATTAGCGCAAATCAACCAAACAAACAAAAAACAAACTCTTCAGCTTTATAATATTAGTATAGATTAATAAATTTAAAAAAATATAAAGCTTTTTATTCCATATCGTTTTTAAGAATAATATTATCAAAAACATGCTACAATATTCATGAATGTTTAATGTTTGTATACATATCTATTATTATGTATATTATAGAGTAGGTTTTTAATTTTATTAATATTATTTAAAAAATATGTATTATTAAATTATCAAAAAAAACTGTGCTTTAAAAGAAGCTTTTATTTTAAGTCTAATTATAAATATTTATATGTCATGTTCATGTATGCAAAGCAGATATTTTATACTGTGAAACAAAAAGTAAAATAATTCCGCGTAAATTTTGATAAATAATTTTGTTTAAAATATCTATAAATATTGTAATGTGCTATATATATATTAAAATAATATATAATAGTATAATACAAAATCAAAACGTAAGAGATTACCAAGACTAAATAATATCTAGATGCTAAATATAATAAAATTGTAACCGAGTCCTACATTAAATATTTTTTGGAAAATCTAATTGAAATAGACATAATTATATAGAGGCCAAATCTATTGTTTTTAGAATTTTAGTCTGTCTGTCTGTATGTCTGACCGTATCACGATAAAACCACTGGACGGATTTGGATGAAGTTTATATGATGATAGCTAGTTACCCGGGTCAATACATAGGCTACTTTTTACTACGGGAAAATATGTCATTTCTGAGAAATCTCAACTAGCCGTTACAAACCGGCTAAAAACATCACACGGTATGTGAAATCTATTTTTTTCCAGTCATTAAAACGCAGGCGGAGCCGTGTGAAATGCTAGTCTCTAATAAAAAATAACGTTTATATAAAACAAAATGTGCAATCATGTGTTAATTTGATAATAACAATTAACATACTCAATACTCATGTATCATAGTATGCATAATGTACGTTATGGTCATTAGCTTGGAGGTATTTGTAATTCCTCTCATATCTATGTTAGTAGTATTGTAAGCTTTGAGAGTCTACATGTTTCAACATCGTCATATCGGAAACCTTATTATTTTAATAGTATCGAAAGATCAATAAACAATTTTTACACTCTACTGTAACAAAATTTGTTTATAAATATGAGTAAAAAATATTTACTTTTGATCAATGTAATTTTTTTAAATTAGGTAAGTAATAGAATTCAATTTAAGTAAATATAGTACAAGATAATTTGATTTAAGTAAATATTAGGAAAAAGAACAATATAATCAGAAGAATTAACAAACAATATCAAAATGTTTCTCTAATTGCGAATATTCTTAGAAGAAATATTCTTTATTTAACCACAGATTTATTTAAATATCCAATGAAACTCTTTTAAAATATCTTATATTAATTATTTATTAGATATAACCTAATACGTTTCGAAAGTTTTAACCACGAGTAGACCTTGACCAACAGAGGTACGATTAATCCTTACCGTGGAAAACTGAAACAAGTATTGCGAATTCGATCTTCTATAGCCGATCCATTTAGAACATTCATGCGCATAATTAAAATAAATCTTTCACGGCTCTAATTGAATTTTAAATTAAATATGTAAGTACTACCTCGTAATAAGTAATTACAATTTTATTTTTAAAATAACAAATCACCGTCGCACCGTTCGGGTTCGTTCCTATGGAGTTTTAAACAATCTATAGATTTCTCAGCGATGAGATATTTTATCCCGGATAACCAGCTATCATTACATCAAATTTCATCAAAATCTGACATGTGATTTCTTCGTGTGATCTGACATCGTGATACCTTCCCAGACACACAGATAAAAAAAAGAATCTTAAAACTAAACATTCGGCCTGCATCTATATAAATTAGTATTTTAATGAGGTTTTCTAAAATAAATATTTTAAATACAGATCCTTTAGATAATTCAATTCCTCAAAGGCTTGTTACAATTATTTAAAAATAATACTTTTCGTATTTAAATACCCGTTAAAAAGATATTGCTATTTTATCGTAAATCTCACAACCTTGCCATTTCGCAGGAAATCTAAAATGTAAATCTTTAATTAAGTTTAATTCGATGAGGCAAACGTCTTTAATGTGCAGTGGGTTAATGCGTTCGTTTACTTTAATCTTAAAGGTAAATGGGACCTTACTATAAAGAACTTAGATTGTTACCACTTGCTGAGCCGCCTTATATTTTTATTACAAAAGCATCTTATCTTTTCCGCTTAAATTATTTATTTTTAACTAACTTTGTCACTCAGGTGAAGCTCGATATCGAAATAGTTATTTACAGAATAGCATTGCTGTTCTCAAAGATATTATATTTTTCTGCAATAAAAAGCACCTGTATATGTATATATATATGTATATATAATTTCAACGAAATCTTTCAAAAAAATTTTAGTGGGTATGTAACTTTGTATTGATGACATGACTCTACATAGAGAAAAAGTTGGTATGTAGGTACATACAATCGATTTACAAGATGTGAACATAAACTTCTTATATTTGTTAAAGTATTATTCTTTCAATATTAATAAATATTTATAAAAATCTATAAAAAATAAATAGTTGGCGAAAACTACGGATTTTTTATAGTCTAAACTCTAAACTAAATGGGACTTTGTAATCATGTTTTCTTTATTGATCTAATGTATTTATATGCATAATTTTAAAAAATATTAGCATTCTGCACTCCTTCTCAATATAAATCATAACTTGTGTGCGAAATTTCATACTCCTCCGTCCGCGCAATTTTCTTAAAAAAGGGAACATAGTTATTGCTTCACGTATTAATATATAGATATGTAGAAAACTATCGAGTAATATACAAAGTGTTCAGATTATATAAATCATATTAATCATGTATTTTTCATAGGAAATAAACGGATACGACTGGGATGAAGAGACGCAAGGTATTATTCTCAGTGCCTTCTACTACGGGTACATCGTCACGCACTTGCCCGGCGGGATGCTGGCTGAACGATTTGGTGGAAAATATTCACTCGGTTTTGGAGTACTGAGTACCGCTGTTTTTACACTCTTTACACCATGGGCCGTGAGCGCGGGTGGTGCTACTGGGCTTATTATTTTGCGAGTACTCGAAGGACTTGGAGAAGTAATTATTTCAGTATAAGTTAAATAATCCTTAATATTTTTCACATATTTATTATTAGAGTTTTAACAAGTTTTATTACAGTTTAACTTATTATTTACAGTTTTCATTTGAAATATTATTATAAAGTTTTGATTTTTATTTTATTCAGTAGAATATATAATATGCATGGTGTTGTAGGGTACAACATTCCCAGCTTTAAACGCGATGTTGGCTCGATGGGCGCCTGTGTCCGAGAGAGGACGGATGGGTTCATTAGTGTTTGGAGGAGCACAAATCGGCAATATTGCTGGAACATATTTCTCAGGATTGGTAATTAAGGAGACAGGGGAGTGGCAGTCAGTATTCTATCTATTTGGCAGCATCGGTATACTGTGGTTCATTTTATGGGTAAGTAGGCTTTAAAACAAGGAAAAAAATATTATAATCTTTAATAATGAAAACAAAGTGTTGTAGAAAGCGTTAAATACTTCGTTATATAATTGTTAAGTATATTGAAATAATATTAAATTTAATCTTGCATAACTTCAAAAATACTATAAGAAGTACCTACTTACTTATATAGTGTAGTAAATACCTACTCGCTGGCAATAAAGTGTACCTATGTGACAATTTGCATTAAATAAAAGATTATTATATAAAAATAATTTTTTTATGTATTATTACAGGCACTTTTATGTTATAATGACCCTGAATCTCATCCTTACATTTCTGATAAAGAAAAGAAATATCTCGAAGAAGCTCTGGGCAGGCATCAGAACAGCCAGCCGTCAGCCATTCCGTGGAAAGCTATTGTTATGTCCGTTCCTCTTTGGGCTTTGGTTTGCGCACAGGTAAAAAGATTTATTAATTAAATAAAATAAAATATTGGGTCTATATTGTTTGACAGCGATAGCCCAGTGGTAACGCGCTCTCTTAGATAACCGAGTGATGCGGCTTTACATCCGATTTTCATGTGGGGATCATTTCTAGCATGATTACCACTTCTTATTGTGTTGTGTTGTGGTAAAACCTGTGATTGCATGTCAGAGAGATCCTAGCAAATCCGGCAACCCGCGCTTGGCCAGCGTGTTGGACTATGTAGAATACTGTTAGGCTATGGCCTCATCCCCCTCATATTAAAGGGGCATCCCTTGCCGTGCCTAGTAGTGGGACGTTAAAAACGGCTGAATACATTTTCATCGTATGCCAATGAGTTACCTATGAAAATTTATCATTTGTGACCTGAACAAATTATTAAACGCTCTCTTCTAGTAGGAGTATTTAGGTACATATGACATATCAATATGTATTGACTAATTTAACGAAGCTTGTTTCTTAAGTCCTTATATATAAGGACGTCCTTGGAAAAATATCATTTTACACTAACATTATTGATCGAGGTTACAAGATAAGGAAATTAAATTTCGGTTTTTAGTTTATTTGCGAGCTCAACCGTGAACACCGTCAATAAATTAAGTCTCTAGAATTGCGAACCTCGCACAAATCAATGTTATATCTATTTATAGTCACAATTGCTTGAATACTATTATTATTTACTAAGCATAATCGCATCCGTGACTATTTCGACAAAGTAAATAGAATTTGCTTCAATAATTGCATTTTGATCACTGTACTTGATATCTTTAAATATTAATGTTTGATATATTATTGAGTGTTTTAGGATTTCGTACATCACAAATTAAAATGGAACCCTACAGGATCACTCGTGTGTTTTTCTTTGTTTATATGTTTTGGTTTGGTTCTATCGTGTAGTAATTTAAATGAATGAAATCTTATATTCGTGTAATATAGTTAAATGTTAATATTAGAGGTCTAATAATAAAAGTGAAAAAAGGCAACTCGTATATTATAATACAAAATGAATAGGTTTATAATAAGAAATACAAATGTTTTTGTAGATTGGCCACGACTACGGATACTTCACAATGGTAACTGATCTTCCCAAATACATGACTGGTGTACTCAAATTCGACATTCATCGCACTGGGACGCTCGCTGCTTTACCGTATGCTGTCATGTGGATCAGCTCTATTCTATTTGGTTGGATGTGCGACAAAATTGTCAAGAGGAAATGGATGACCGTCACAAATGCTAGAAAGACTTTTACAACTATAGGTAAAATATTTATTTGTTCTTTTGATTCGCGTGTTCTTTTTTACAGTTTCTACTTAATAAGTTGGTAGTTACTGTGGTACTGATTAGTGACAGTTCTAACTTCTTTATCGGCTCTAGATTCTTGATGTATATTTTTAGAAGCATTAAGAAAGATGAAACTGTGATAATATCCGTTAAAGTTCTGCTATATCCATTTTTATATAATATATTTATAATATTTATGTATTTAAAATTATATAATATGGGTAGAGTAAGAACTATATAGTATCCAATATCCATAACACAAATCTCATAGGAAGTCATGGATGTGTTATGGTCCCAGTATATTTATTTATTTATCATTCTTTTACCGATTAGAAAAGGTCATTTAAATTTTATAAATAGAGCCAGTAAACTCGATTTTATACTCACAAAGAAACGGTAGTTAAATCTTATTAATATCAAGATACAGGTTTTTTAACATTTATATAAATTTAAAAGACATTTAGTTTGAATAATTATTATTTATTTAATAAATGGATTATGAAAATTCAAACTAGTTTACAAATAATCAACGACGAATTTACTACCAATTTCTTTTCAAGTCGGTCTAAAAGTAGATTGATATGTTTAAGAGATCGTGTTTTGATAGTTTAATGTTTTACTGTCAAGTTCAATGAAACTACAATGAGTCAACTTTGAGGTCAAGTCGTTTTATTTGTTAATTTTATGGATTAAAAATTACTTTAAACAGAAATCGATGTGTATTGTATTTTCCCTATTGTTTTTAAAAAGACTTAAGCGATTTTGATAAAATTTAGATCACCCTAGCAAGTGATCTAATGTAGATACGATAGCGCCGCATCAAGAGTTAGGTGCGGGTGAAGTCGAGGGAGGGATATGCTAATCTATATAGACAAAGAAAATTGAAGTGTATCTTTGTAATGTCAAAATAACAACTCTTTACTATATGCATATCAAAGTAAAAAGTACGTGTAAGAAAAAAGTTTTGTTTTAATTTTGTTTGTTCCGGGTAATCTACGAAACCGCTGGTACCGAAAACCAATTTTAACCTATTTTTACTGGCCGATGTATGTTTAATAGGTAACAGCTACTTTTATTGAAGAAAAAAATTAAGATTTCGCTCAAAAAATTAAAGTGTATGGTAACTAGTATATGGTAGATATTTATTGTTGGCCGCAAACCAAAGATATACGTGTATATTAGCGACATTCGATAAGAGAATTTGAATAAATATTGCACCTGCATAGCACTTATAGGTACAAAGTTAACTGGATAGTTACGTTGAGTTGAACAGGAAAACAAAGTTATATAAAATATAAACTTATCAATTATCAGGTTTTAAATATGAAATGTTTTAAATTATAAATAATAATTATTTTTAAAAGATACCAGTACACGTGCTTACCTAGTTTTTCGTCGGTTGGTTGGTAGCTTCCTCACGGACTTAATTAGATACCTACCTACTTTGAGTAAGTTTTATCAAATCAAAATATATTATTCAGCATAAAAATTATTACAATTTCTTACTAAACGTCACGAGTCTACTACCAGATTGGAAAGAAAGCCTCTGAATCTGAGAAGAACTGGCGAAAGAATTGTTATTTGCTATTTTTATGATATTAAAGTGCCAACTTAGGCACTTTTATTTCGATTTAATATCATCTATAGGCGATTAATCAAGGATCGAAGACATGATTTTTATCCTTAACCAGTGAAATTTTTATCTCTGCTTCCTACGTCCTTTTATATGAAACAGAGAACATTGTTGAACGTAGAGTCTATATAGACTAAGATTTATTTTAATTGTAAATAGAGAATGATGAAAGCGGGCAAGTTTTGTTAAAAGTTAATAGTACCTAAATACAAGGCAGTGGTAGCTAGCGGTAACGCGCTCGCTTGGATAACCGAGTGATGCGGGTTCAAATCCGGGTCTCGCACCTCTGATAATATTTTAATGTGCGAATCATTTTCTTTCCTGATTACCACTTGTCTTATGGCGAAGGAAACCATCGTGAGGCAACCTGCATGTCTTAGAAAAACCTAGTAAGTTTTCGAAAGACATGTAAATTGTAAAGTCCGTCAACACGCACTAAACCAGCGCGGTGGACTAAGGCCTGATCCCCCTCGTATTGAAGGGAGACCCGTGCCCAGCAGTGGGACGTTAAAAAAGGCTGAAGAAGAAAGAAGACCTACATACCCCTAAAGTGTATTAATAGTTGTACAGATTATATGATTAGGTAACACTAAGCCCACCGATGACAATCAGCTCTAGTACTTAATTAAGATCGCGAGAGCACTAAGAATACTAATCATTAAGTTGAGAAAGTGTCTCATAATGCTTAAGCTAGCGTATTGTGATGTGTTCCGGCAGATTGAGCTAATTGACACTACAAGGTTGATAATTAGAATGCATGCATGTTCATTGCTTGCAAAAGTGAAATGTTTGGTCTTGCAACTGCACCGGACTTTGAGCGATCGCAGACAGGATTTAAAATATAATAAAATAGAAACAAGCGGACGTTAAGTAACAATAGAACACAACGGTGCTTTTATTACTAGCATAATTAGTTAACATTTTTCCTTTGTTTTCTTAAATCTTAATACTTTCTTAGATTTATTTTTATTTTTATTTTTTATTTTTATTTTTTAATAAGAGTCTCCAACAAAGAATACACACGTTACTTTAAAAAAATACAAAGTTATTATAAAACACAATAATTATGTGTGCTCTTTCAATTATAGGAGACTACAGCTTGCTTATTTTTATATTGTGACTAAGTAAACAAAAATTAAAATGAAAAATTTACGCGAATATTTGACATTTTAAATGAAACTATCGGACTTTGCGGATTTTGTCGCGGATTTATTTTGGTTCCGGATGTTTCGAATGCTTTACAGCAGTCATAGTCACGGAAGAGACTAATTTTTAAAGTTGTAAATGTTAATACACTTCTTACAGAATTACAAAGACGTAAATTAGTAGAACAGACGATTTAAAATGTACTATTTCATTATAACCTTATTTCATACAAATTTCAGCATCTGTTGGTCCTGGAATTTGCATGATATTGGCCTCCTACTCGGGATGCAACACTGATACTGTCGTTATCCTGTTCACTGCGTCGATGGGATTGATGGGAGCTTTCTATCCTGGGATGAAAGTGAACGCTTTGGATTTAAGTAGCAACTTTGCTGGCACGATTATGGCGATTGTGAACGGAATAGGGGCAATCACAGGCATAATTGCTCCATTTTTAGTCGGACTATTGACACCTGATGTAAGTAGACTTAAAATAAATTGTTCTCATATTTATAGTAAAATTATAATGATAGTGATAAAGGTCAATAATTCAATTCCTGAGTTCCACATTCTTGGCTTAATCTAACCGTTTCTCATTAGATTTTAAATTGGTTTCTCTCAAAGACATGTCTAATAGTACCCACCTATTAAAAATATTAAATATTGCGCTAAATTGAGGTAAATAATATTTTATGAATATTGTTTCAGAGCACGTTAACACAATGGCGATTAGTATTTTGGATCACATTGGCAGTTTTCATAGTAACAAACTTAGTATTCGTAGCATGGGCTTCTGGTGACGAGCAATGGTGGAATTCTATAACTACAGACCCAAAGCAACAAGAAATTGAGGCTACGGCAAATGCAAATCAGTCAGTAAATACCGAAGCCAAATTGTAACCAAATTAAAGTTCGAAATCGATCCAGAATGTTGGGTTAACAGGGTTGATGCGGAGTGGACGATGAATGATCGATAGCAGAGGCTATCGATTTTGCCTGTTCGATTCAAAAATCGATTTTAATTATCAATAAAATGGTAGAATCGTTAGGATTCATAGTTTCTAATTAAACGAAATAGTTATTCAGAAAACAGACGTAGAACGGATTATTTTATGATACTGAGGTTTTTTAAATATTTATATGAAAGAGAGAAGATATTTTGTTCAAAATCTACTCATAGCTAAAAAAATGCATGCAAAAGAAAAATAGAAATATTAGCAATTCATCCACATCTACAATGATATGTGATAATAATAATAATAAATAATCTGAACAACGTTATTGCACGTAATGTAATATATGAAATAATTGTTAGTTAATATCGTAAGTATTTAAGTTAAAAAATGTATAAAATGACTTGGACACTATTTTGTAATATAATGTATAAATAGGTTTCATTGTAAACCCTAACTAAATAATTAAGCGAGTCATTATTATTGCTAATGATAACTTTTATAATCAAGTTGAATCAAATCTTGCAAGAATTTTGTTGTATGAATAGTTAGCGAATAAATAAAAAAAATGGTCAGATATATTGTGAAAGATGTATTCGATTGGTTTTTATGTAATATGATTGCGGCCACTACAATTTATTTGGGAAAAAAAGAAATTGCGCTCGTTACAAAACAAGTAGGTCATAATATTAAGTTTACTGTAGTCATTGCTATTTTAAAACAAACATGTTAATTTAACCTTTATCGACACAGACGTCTATAAATATTTCTTCCATTTTAATTTAAAATCTGTATTAAATTTTTCTTTTTTATAAAAAATCTCGATTTTAATACGTATATTATTATATGATCTCAGATGTTATTGTGAATTGTGTCAAGTAAAGGTTAATCTAAAAAATATGCAAACAAGTATTAAGTTTGTACAAATTAGAAAAGTAAATAATTGTATTTATTTGTTTTTAAAACTTCATTGAAACAATATTTTGTTTGTAATAATTTTATTGTCTAAATTACATAAATACTGTGAACTAGTTAAAGCTAAGTCCGTCTAAAAACAAGGCTCTACCGCGTTTTATAGTTTGATTTAAAAATAAAAATTAATCACTTTTATATACTTTATAATACTACTACTACCAATTCGATATAGTCAAAAAATCTCTAATTTTACACAAACTGTCAATTTGGATATCGATTTTTATTGACAGTCAAAAAATCGATTATTATAAAAAACGATTCTGTTACTTTGTTCTAGAAGGAATTATTAACGGAAATCGTTTGACAACGTTCATTTGTGCCATTAGATAGATCTGTATGTGGTGTTATATTAAAATTAACTGTTGTGAATTTGACATGTGAACTATTTATGAGTATCATATCTGAGATATTAGGTTACTTATTACATATTATTAATGGTATTACTTGTTAAATAAAAACTCGAATAATATCTTATCTTTTTTTATTCAAATATCATAAAAATAATAAAAAGAATTAATTTAAAACATATTTCCCTGTAAATAAAATAATTTATTAAATCAAACAACATTACACCAATTATTATTATTAGAAAAAAAACATGTTTCTTAAAACATTGCTTTGCAATGACTTAATTATAAGTATTATGTTATAATTAAAAAATAAAAATTATAACAAAATTGATATTTTACACTGGTCACACATTTGCATACATTTATACATAAATACAACAAGGTTGCCATATATTAAGAATTTTATTTATTATTATGTATAGTATACATTACACACGCAGTTTAAAGTAGGTTTTATTAAATCAATAATATAATAAATATGTTATTTTACTACTTATATTTCTAATGTTAAGGAGGAGGCATATTTCAAAATTCGCACGCGAGCGAGATTTTTGGAATTTTGTGTGAGGATATAATAGCTATATAGAAAATGCCGAAAGAGAGACAGGGACCAATTTAAATAAGTGATTGGTATTTCAATTGACTTAAATAAATATTGTAGAAAACATTTTTATAAAAATCACTATTTAGATATATAGTCATATTTTATAAATATTGTAAATTGCTATGTTCCAAAGGTCAAAAAAAAGATTTCTTAAACAGTGATAATATCCTATTAAGAGATAGTGCGGATTTTGAATATACGTCCGTACGTCGTACATAAAAATATATGAACATTATTGAAAAAAAAAAACTTGAAAACGTCTATTAAAATTTCAGAATTTTCTTCTAGAACATTACTTCTATGAATTTTGATCAATTTTTTAGTAGACAATTTGAGTTTTCTTTATACAAGGTCTAATTACATAATATATAATTAGACATTATTAGGTAACGTATAAACAGTGGCCTTAAACTTATTTGGCCCCGGTGGAAAAAATAGGCATAGCTACGCCATGGCGTATAAATAAGTTAATTAACTTTTAATGAATCATAACAAATCTCGCACTATCTCCTAACAGATATAAATCAACTCCATTGCTCGAGCGTGCTTTTACATGAAACATTTATAAGCCGCCTCCTTCGAAATTTCAGAATAGTTCCATAACGGAAGTCGGTGAAGCCGAGTCATGCAAATCCGTCCTCTGATTCAGAATACGTAAAGCCTGAACCGGCATTACGTGCTCTATTTGAAGCTTCTTCAACGAGTCGAGAGCTTCGTTCGATGCCTTCGATAGCTGCGAACGTAAACGACGAGCTTCGTCGTAATCCAAGTTTAAGAGTTTACATCCCTCGAGCAGTCTGAGGAGAAGGTTAAATGAAATAGTAATAAATCGTATTAACATAGACAGTGGTAGTCCAGCGGTAACGCGCTCGCTTGGATAACCGAGTGATGCTGGTTCAAATCCGGGTCTCTCGCACCTCTAATATTTTCATGTGCGATTCATTTCTATAACGATTACCACTTGTCTTACGGTGAAGGGAAAGGAAACCTGCATGTCTGAGAAAACATAGCAAGTTTTCGAAAGACATGTCAAGTCCGCCAACACGCACTAGGCCAGCGCGGTGGACTATGGCCTGATCCCCCTCGTACTGAGGGAGGCCCGTGCCCAGCAGTAGGACGTTAAAAAGGGCTGATGATGATGATTAATAAATGGATTTACAGTATAAAATCTTTACATGCTAGTAAATATTACGATACGACCATTACTTGTCGTAGTAGCGATTTTTCCCTCTATTTTAATAAAAAACTTTTATTTCTAAAAATTATATACGTATATAGATAAAATATATGGTTTACAAGAGACTCACTCTCACTTCGCTCGGGTCCGTACCTAGATTTAGCGCGAGCGAAGCCGGGGGTTTCACTAGTTATGAAATAATATAATCACTTACTTGGGCATTAGGTTCAATTTTGACGCAACTTTGTTAGGCGGGGCGAACGCCGGCAAGAGGATCCTCTTCACGTCGTGTGTGAGTTGCATCGTGCCGCCCGTGTTGAACCAGGTCCTTAGTACCACCTCCTTTTAAATTACAATTTCGTTAAATATTATATAAGATAATTATTTTATATTTATTTATAATAAGTTAGATTTAGCACAGGCAAAGCCACGGGTTCCGCTAGTTATGCATATAAACCTTCGTCTTGAATCACTCTATCTATTAAAAAAAAACCGCATCAAAATCCGTTGCGTAGTTTTAAAGATTTAAGCGTACAAAAGGATATAGGGACAGAGAAAGCGACTTTGTTTTATACTATGTAGTGATAAGTATTCGCATGTTTGTAATGACCCAACTATAATAATAATAATGTTCTTTGACTGATTCCGGCCATGGCGGCCAATCTCATTAAGACCGGCCAAATGTGCAGGAGTGAGAGTATTATAGTGCACGACTCGCAGACACAAGTGCACTCTCTATTTCTATCACTCTCAAACTCCCGTGGGACGACTGCTCGACACGACCAATGAGAGGCGCAGGACCGACGTTACTGCCAACTTCCCAACTTTGGGCTGTTATACAGGCTTACTAAACAGAAAGACTCAATAATAGGGTATTTTACTCCATATGAAAAACAATCTAAAAATCTATTATTGAGATAGCTTAGGCAAAAATAATTCGAGAAATGTTAGTTTTAGTCGTCCAATTAGGCGCGAAATATGAAAATGTAAAAATTGAAATGCATTTTTATGATACTTATCGATCGAATATTTTTTTTTTGTGGTTTATTAGCACAACAGAATGTAATTGTGAGACTTTTCAAAAATTAGTGTAATACCCCATTAAACTTAACCCGACCCGGGACTCGAACCCAGGAGCTCTCGATGAATGCCCTCATAATTTTTTTATGGTACAAAGGGGGCAAACGGGTAGGAGGCTCACCTGATGGGAAGTGATCACATCCGCCCATGGACATCTGCAACACTGCAGGGCTTGCAAATGCGTTGCCGGCCTTTCAGGAAAGGAGGGAGGTAGGAGGGAGGGAGGAGGGATGGAGAGTGGGCCTCCCGAACTCTCACTTACCGGACGAAACACGACAGCATAGCTGCCACTTCACGCCGGTCTTCTGTGAGAGAGTGGTACTATACGGGGCGTGCCGGCCTATTCGGCTGCTACCCGAATCGAATAGTTCGAAAACTTTCGAATTATTCGAAATTCTTATTCGATTCGAACGATATTCGCACATACAAACCTCAAACAAGTAGTCATCGAGTCCGGCGGCGAGCGTGGCGCGTAGTGGCGCGGCCAGTCGCGGCGCCAGTCCGGCGGCGGCGGCGGCCAGTCGCGCGACCAGCGCGGCCAGCGGCGCGCACAGCGGCGTCGACACCGACAGCGCCATCTCCTCCAGCTGCGGCATCGCACGCCAGCTGGAGGTTTGTACGGTTCGCGTCACGTAAAAAGAACGCTGGAGGAAAGTGGTGGGGGTGTGTTCGCGCATGGGTACATTCACACACAAAATTACTAAGCCTATTTTTGAATTTTTTAACTAGCCTTTCGCTCGCGACTTATATTGAGTATTGTTAGGTACATTGAAAAATATAAGTTTGATAGAATATCATTAAATAGAATTCTATTAATTAATAAAATATGTTTGATTCATTGTAGAATTTTTAATCTACTTACAAAAAATTAAATTATTATCAGCCTCTCTCTTTATAAAACAATATGTGTCAAAAATATTTTTTCTCTATTTTTTATATAAAACCATTTCGACTGGCGCGGCCAGCGGCGCGCACAACGGCGTCGACACAGACAACGCCATCTCCTCCAGCTGCGGCATCGCACGCCAGCTGGGGGTTTACACATTCTATTATTAAGAACTCACCTCTTTGTATACGTTTTAACGGTATTTTCCCCTATTTACGGTTGTTCCCGACAATAGTATACCTACAAATTTTCTATTCCTACCCGCTTCCCTTTATATGCACGCCTGCTACGTAAGGGTCATCATCATCATCATCAGCCCTTTTTAACGTCCCACTGGGCACGGGCCTCCCTCACTACGAAGGGGATCAGGCCATAGTCTACCGCGCTGGCCAAGTGCGAGTTGGCGGTTCACATGCCTTTCGAAAACTTGTTAGGTTTTCTCAGACATGCAGGTTTCCTCACGATGTTTTCCTTTACCGTAAGACAAGTGGTAATCATGATATAAACGATTCGCACATGAAAATATCAGAGGTGCGGGACCCGGATTTGAACCCGCATCACTCGGTTATCCAAGCGACGCGATAAGGGAAATTAAAAAAAAAGGCTGATGATGATGATGAAACACAATCTTACTTCTGCATGGTATAATCGTGGGTAGCGGCTTTAAACTCCAACATCATATGTACAGATAGTGCGGCGACGGCTTCATCTCGCAAATGACCTAAAAGCGCGGGCGCGTCCCCGAACACTCCGCCATCTTCCTGCATCTCGTCCATTTGCGAACTCGCAAAATTCATTATTGGGGCCGTCTGAAACATCATTATTATCATTGAAAATTATTATATTGCAATATTGTAATCCAATGTAATTTTGAAAAGAGCAACTGTTGAGTTTCTTTTTTTGGCCTGGCCCGATTCTCTGGGCGTAAGTTAAAATAAATTAAACGGTTTCCATAATCAAATATAAGTAGCCTAAGATACTCCTTATAATATTAGCTAACTGCGAGTGAAAGTCTCTTCGGAAACAGTCAAGCCGTTTCAGATCGACAAGAACAAACAGACGGACCGACAAAAAATTAAAAAAAGTTTTTTTATGTAAATATCGCATATACTTTCATATGTATTTAGTTAAAATCTGTTAATTTGAAATGGATACTTCAAAAATTGACAAATGAAAGTTACTTAATAACCATCTTTTTGTGGTAACAGGTGGACATACGTAAATGCATTTCCCAAAGATAAAAATAAAGAAAAAGTACATATAATTATAATAGTACATTTACTATATTTATAGTAACATATTTATGTAACATACTTACATGAATGTATTGATTTGATTCCATCAACGAGATATGATTTGTCATATCCTTCATAGCCATCGTCTTAGCTCTGACTTCCACCTCACTTAAGGATATACTCTCATCCACGTCTTCTCCTATAATTAAAACGAGGAAAGGCATAAATTTAAAGCAGTATTATAAATTAAGAACCCAACAACTTTATTTAATAAGTAATTTATTTTAATTCACTTAGCTTTCAAATGATAAGATAAAATTGTATAAACTAAAATATTATTTACGAATTGACCCAATATATTATATAATATTTAAGAAATTAACATTCCAAAAAATTTAATGGTTGTAGCACAAAAATAAAGACGTTAATATAAGCTTGCGAGAGCCCTTAGACCTCCTTAATTCGGCCCTGTCGCAAAATCCGAAAACTATCGGGTGTCCCGTGGCAGATTTAGGATTTCTTAATTAAATTAAAGGATGTTATTATTTTAGTATATAAATATATTTGACATTAAAAGAAAGGCGAGACATGCGGATTTTATTTTTTGAAGATCACTTCTTCCAAGTGCTTTCCATAGCGACGCACACACTCGCGGAATCTTTCGAGAGTATTCTGAGCGACACGCTGTAGCACTGACCTAGGAATATCGTTCACTTCTCGCACGATATTTTTTTTTAAATCCGATAGATCCATCGGGTTGCTGTCGTACACTTTTCTCTTTAAGTACCCCCATAGAAAAAAATCTAATGGGGTGAGATCTGGCGATCTGGGTGGCCATGCGATGTCTCCGAATCGGCTAATCAATTTGCCAGGGAATTCTTCGCGGAGAAGGTTCATGGTGGCTCTTGCTGTATGAGGCGTAGCGCCATCTTGTTGAAACCACGCGTAAGAGCTCCCCGATGGATGTTCTCTAAGTTTTGGTATAAAATATTCGCTAATCATGCGGCGGTAGACATTACCATCAACAGTTACGGTTACTCCACGAGAATTCTCAAAGAAAAACGGTCCAATTATTCCATTTACAGAAAGAGCAGCCCAAACAGTTACTTTCGGGCTATGCAATGCTTGTTGGTATTTTAACCGCGGGTTTTGTCTTCTCGGCGCCCAATAGCGGCAGTTTTGCTTATTAACAAATCCATTTAAATGAAAATGAGCTTCATCACTAAACCAAATTGTGTCAAGAGTTCGGAATCGGCTTAACATGTTATCACAGAACTCTTTGCGCTCTCTGTAGTCATTAGGTTTGAGTGCCTGTACCAATTGGATCTTGAAGGGGTGGAATTTAATATCCGAGCTTAAAATACGGTGCACCGTGGTTTTTGCCAGCCGCAAACTTAACGCTCTCTTGCGTACGGACTGGCGGGGATTTTCTCGCACGCTGCTTGCAACACGTTTAATGTTTTGGGCAGTCCTCAACGTTTTACTGGGACCTGGGCGTGGCTCATTAACTGTTGAACCTGTTGCACGGAACTTCTGGACCCACGCCCTAATCAAACTTTCACTCGGTGCTTCACTTAAGCGACGAATATTGTAGTGTGAACAAAATCTCCGGCGAGCAACAGTGCACGAATGGTTAGCTTCAAAATACGCTTCAACTGCGAAAGCGCGGTGCGCGCCAGTCCACTGCGACATCGTGATTGGCCAATCCGCACGAATGCCGCGCCAAACTGTAACCCCTCCCCGGTCCCCCGCGCAACCTTTGGAAAAATATTCGAATTTCAAATCCTAAATCTGCCACGGGACACCCTATACTAACAAGGACGTCTACTAACTATAATCCTATTCCCAGCCAAACTTCATCTTTATACGTCAAACGATTTTCGATATTTCGTGATAAGTGAATGACCTTTCGCTTAAAAAAAACTATAAAAACACGACTTCAGAATAACTGAGTAGACTTATTTAGACAGACATTAGATAGAGTAGACATTTACTTACTGTAAGTACCGAACCTAATACTTTCAGAGTCAGAGTCAGCAGACAATGAATAGGTACAGTTCACGTCACGTAAAAAAAACGCTGGAAGAATGTGGTGGGGGGTGTGTTTGCGCATCGGTACATTTACATACGAAATTCCTAAGCCTATTCTTTTATACATTGAAAAATATATTATATAGAATGTAATTAAATAGAATTCTATTAATTAATAAAATATGTTTGATACAGTGTAGAATGTTTAATCTACTTACTAAAAATTAAATTAATTCGTTTAAGATATTTTTTTTAAATTATTAACTGCATTATTATCAAACTCTCTCTTTATAAAACAATATACGTCAAAAATATTTTTTCAATTTTTTATATAAAATCATTTCGTAATTAATAACTTTTGTGTGCGCGATGGTATTTTGAACTGACGAACCAATAGCGAGGCGGAAAGCATGCGGCGCGTGCCTCGCCGTCCCGCGCTCCGCGTCTTACCACCAAATTGTCCGATAAATCGCCTCTGCGCAACTTGACAGCCAGCGTTCTATTTACATGACGCGAATTATACATATAAATAAAATTAAAGTGCCTATTTTTTATTTTAAATGAACAGCTTTTCACTAAATGTATTTATGAAAGTAAATACGGTACTTAAATCAATTTTTCTTAATTTTTGTTGAACATGAAGAAATCTGTAAGTCTGAGAGAACCTAATAAGTTTTCGAAAGACATGCTCAGTCCGCCAACTCGCTGTGGTGGACTATGGCCTGATCCCCCTTTTGTTGAAGATCCGTGCCTAGTAGTGGGAAGTTAAAGATGTCTGAATACAATATACCTACCATCTTTGTACGTCTGTTTAGTCGAATCTTCCTCTGTATCTTCATAGTCTTTAAAGCTTGCGGAGAGGCCATTTTCCTCGTCTCTGTGCTGTTGCTGAGTGAACTGATCGAACTGTCGCCGGTAGTAATGCAATTGGAGGTAATGCTGAAAATGCGAAAGGAAACCACTTAAACGAAACCTACAAAAGTATTTAAATATTTTATTTTTTACTTGCTTTAGCACCAGACTTTGCTTGCATAGTTTATTTATTTATAAGTGCTATGCCTTATATTAGTAACAGATATTTATCACTGGCAAATTTTATTATTACTGAGTTCATTTAGATTGATATATATCTGATTGAGATTGATATTTATAACTGGTTATCCGGAGTATTTTCTGAGAAATCTATCTGCCTGTTTAAACATCTATTCACGGAGTGAACCATGCAAAGCGCTTTCTCTGTCCCACAATTGCATACAAACTGATAAGGACAGAAAAATATCTAGCTCCGCCCAATAACGCTTGCACCTGGTTTGAAATCATAGGGCTCGTTCATATTGCTAATGCATTAGTAACGAATTATTAATAAACACTACATAGTATAAAATAAAGTAACTCGCTTTCTGCCTGCGTATGCTTAGATCTTAGGCCACGTAACGGATTTTGGTTCGGTTTTTTAATAGATCGAGTGATTCAAGAGGAAGGTTTTATGTATAACTAGCGGAACCGGCGACTTCGCTCGCGTTAAATCTGGGGACGAACCCGAGCGAAACGAGGATGATTCGCTAGTTTGTAATAAAATCAAATCAACATACAAATAAAATTAACAATAAAGTAAAATTAACCTTATTTTTAAATATTTATATAATCGCAATAGATCAGATTACTACGCGAGAGATGACTCGAGAAACGGTACGGAGTGCAACGACGGACTAATTATGATATGTATTGTGAGCGCGGCCTAAGCGTCTTATCTGCAACTAATCATGCGGAAGCGCAAAATGTCAGTGCTTGGTTCATTCGGCGAATAGAGTATAGTTCAAAGTAAAACAAAATAAACAATCCCTACCAAAGAATGTGCCCACTGCAATAAGACCGTCATAGTGTGATGTGCTGCGTTGACCACAGCTATGAGTGGGTGCGGGCCCGCCACTAGGAAGCTCTCAGGCTTGAGGTTCCCTGTGGCCGCGTTCAGCAATTGCGTTAGACGTATACGCCATTCCTCGATTAGCTCTAACTGGAGTTCTAGAAACTGTAACCTGTAAGGTGATTAAGGGCTTATTAAAACTATAAATTATAATATAACTTTATTATTTGTACCTAGATTAAGCGCGTAACCGCGGGTTCCTCTAGTTATATACTAAATCCTTCCTCGAGAACTATTTTATCCATTGGTAAAAACAGCATGAAAATCGGTTAAGTAGTTTTTTAGTTCAATGGGAACAGACAGACTGACCAACAGACATACGCGGCGGAGGATTTTGTTTTATAATATGCGGTGATTACTACTTTATAACTGTAAAATTTATATATGAATTTTTTTTTTAATTTTGTTGAGAATTAATTTTGATTTTTCAGTAATCATGGTCACGAGACAAACTAGTTTTGTATGTCTCAGAAGTCAATATAATACAAGTGCTTACTCACAATTTTCATTTAGAAAAGTTTTGGATAAGATACTTTCATTTATAATATCAAATATTCGCGTAAAACTATAAAAGCTTACCTCTTAAATATACTTATAATTTATATCCACTAACCTATGCCCAGGTTGAGGTAATATGACATATCTATCTTCGATAGTCTTCAGCAGGGATATGAACCAGTCAGCACCGCGAGGTACCCACACGACCGCGCCGACCGCCGACCCTACTCCTGACGCGACCGGCTCTATCCACTGCTCGTTGTCTAGAGTTTCATCCATTTTGGCTAAGGCATCTGGAATATGTTTTTAATGTATTTTTAATGTATTTTGAATTTTTTTGTATTAATGATAATCAAATTTTAATGATTTAATATGTGTAGTAATATTTTAAATGTATATAAAAAAGTAATCTAGCCTATGCTCAATGCTGCTAGCACTTTCCTATCTTTTTGACTAGCTACAAAAGTGACAGGTAAATTGTAAAACTCGTAAAATTATAATTTCACTATAAACGAACTATCTGAGCAATTATAATTTAACGGTTTCAACTATTTCTACGTTTTAATTTTTGAAATATATTTATATTACTTTCTATATTAATGCCTAGTATAAGGCACCAAAAAAGTCATATAAACAAGTACTTATCTACACTAATATTATAAAGCTGAAGGGTTTGTTTGTTTGTTTATTTGGTTGAACGCGCTAATTTCAGGAACTTCTGGTTCGATTTGAAAAAATATTTTTGTGTTGGATAGTTCGTTTATCGAGGAAGGCAATAGGCTATATTATATCACGCTACGACCAATAGGAGCGGAGCATCAATGAAAAATGTTGCAAAAACGGGAAGGGCTGGCTAAGAAAGAATTTGGTTTACGGTCCTTAGAACGCGTGCGAAGTCGCGTGAAATGGTAGTCCTTAATAATTACAAAACTTTTTAAACTTACATTTCTTCTCCACAGCTAACCACCGCACAAAATTATCAGCTTTAGTAATAACTGATAAAATTATTTTAGTATCATTTTCTATTATATTAGTCAATTCCTTTTGAAACCCTAAGGTCTCGTCCACTGCGTGTGCGAACGCCGCGTCCGTATCGATGATTTCTCCTTTAGACCCTTGTGTGTGATACATTGCTAATACTGTGTGTAGCCTTTCCGTAGCTAGATCTATTAAAGCATCGTCGAACTCCATCTAAAAAAAACATAATGAATATACTAATATCCTTTTTTTTAAAATAATATACTAATTCTTTATTAGATTCTTTGGGTTCTGTATAAGGGTTCGTTCACACAGACCGGTGCGAGTTATAAGCTTCAAACTGGCAGTTGCCGAGCACTGTTTTTAAGCGTATGCACTCAGAGCCGCACAGATTGAAGCCGAGGGGGTACTCTACAAGGGCGGTTTACCCCCATACAGCGAATAAACTAATATATATTTAAAGTTATCTAACCTTATTACATATATTATATACATAATTTTGTTAATACATAATACATACCACAGTATCTATATTCATATCAAGCTTTTCTGCTATTGGTTGTACATGACTCTTGATAAATTTTTGATGATCCTTAATCCATGTTAAAATTTGAGTTAAGAACCATTCAGGTCGATCAATACGGGCAGTTTGACGAGACCCGGTGAAATGAAATATGAATCGTTTTTTTAATGGCTTTAATAACACTTTAACTGGGAGAGATGGTTTCTCTGAAAATTATATAATTTATTGAATGTACCATTCCTTTACTTCAAAAAGAAGGCTAAGTCAAAGAATATTTAAAAAATAAATATGTTGGGACATGATTACACACAGTGGCATCTAGTTAGATGATAAGCTACGGTGTTACGGATACCAGATAGCTGATACACTACACATATATAACTTTAAATATATACATTATACATAATATTATAAATTTAAACACCCATGACTGGTACAAACATTTATGCTCAACAAATAAATGCCCCCAGGGGACTTGAATCCAGAACCACTGGAGCAGAATGTAGGGTCACTACAAATTAAGCAAAACTTATAATCAAAAAACAAATACATATGTTGGATATGAACTATGAAGATAACTTAAAACACATAATTCATAAGATACCAACAAAGCAGTATTAATCTAACAATAGAATATAATTCGCGTCATGTAAAAAGAACGCTGGCTGTCAAGTTGCGCAGAGACGGCCAATTTGGTGGTAAGACGCGGGGCGCGGGACGTTGAGGCACACGCCGCATGCTTTCCGGCTCGCTATTGGTTTGTCAGTTCAAAATACCATCGTGCACATAAAAGTTATTAATAACGAAATGGTTTTATATAAAAAATATAGAAAAATATTTTTGACGTATATTGTTTTATGAAGAGAGAGTCTGATAATAATGCAGTTAAAATATATATTAACCGAATTAATTTAATTTTTTGTAATTAGATTGAACATTCTACATTGAATCTTACATATTTTATGAATTAATAGAATTCTATTTAATAACGTTCTATCTAATATATTTTTCAATGTACCTAACAATGAGCAATATACGTCGCGAGCGAAAGGTTAGTTCAAAAATAAAAGAATAGGCTTAGTAATTTTGTGTGCGAATGTACCGATGCGCAAACACACCCCCCACCACTTTCTTCCAGCGTTCTTTTTACGTGACGCGAACTGTACCTTGATTTGCATCCCATGAAAGAGAATCAGCTTCAACACCTCGAGGTTCTTTTATAAGAAAAAGATATCTTGTAAGATTATAGAACTTATTCATCACTTCTTTTGGTGGTGGTGAGTTTTCAGCCGCCGACACAAATGGCCATTTAAGTAACTTTAGAACGTCTTCATAATGTCTAAGATGAGAAATGATAAGGAGTTTAGTATTATTCACAAACAAATGGTAAATTTAATTTTATTAAGAAATTAAAAATAACTGCTTATTTTATTTATATATTATTTAAACTCTTGCCTGCTTTGCCAAAGATCTTTGTCCTTTGACATTTTTTTTTTATTATTATTTTTTACTGTCTTTCAAAAACTATAGTATACTGCATTATTATAACTTGATATACTAGAATTTAAGCATATTTTATGTTTAATACCTTGTAAGGATGTCCTTCAGAAAATTATGCCAATAATGAGTGTACTGTTTGATGTATGCACCTCTATGAGTTTTTGGATTGCTATTATTACACATATCTTTCATCTCTAAATATAATGTTACAAGTTGTTCATCATCTTTACATTGTTTCATTTGATTGCTGAAAATGAATGTTAGTTATTAGCATTTTTTCAGTTCTTTTTACTGCAGGAAAGTATGGCATCTCTGAGAAAAATACAGAAATTGATTAAAAAAAATTATACTAAATACTTTAAACTTTTTTTATTTTTGTGGGGTGACTGTAGGTATCTACCATTACTTATATCAACCATTACTTATATATTGTGACATGTAAGACTACATCAACCCACTAAATCCTTCAGGTGTGATAAACTGTAGGTTAGGTTTAGGGATATTATTCGCTCATTATTTCATCGGGGCTTAGAGGATTTCAATATTGATAGCTAATTACATACTTAAGAGGACTCTTTTAGAAGATAATTGGCATTTGATCTGCCTCCCTGAATCTTTGGCAGATTTGTATGTCACTCAGCCTTAGGTTGAACATATGCTTAATTAATGTAAACCATTAAAATGTCATAACAAACCTCAGTTCCTCTACTCTTGCATATGACTGAAAATAAGCAAGTACTGCTTCAAGCTTATTTATAGCTGAAAATCTTTTATCAAGTTCTGTCATTAATGGTTGGGTCTTTATAGAGAATTTGTCTACTTTTTTAACAAGTACATCCATTTTGTCTCTGATTGCATCTATTTGTTTAGAATTTTTCTCGGCTTTCTCAATAGCCGATGATAATTTTGTTGGCACTTCATCACTTGCAGCATGCAACTGTAATTTGGATAATATTAAAACAGTAAGATAATTCAAAACTTGAAATACATCAGAATTCAATGAATAGGAGCAAGATGGGAAAAAAGCTTTCTGACAGAACAAAAATAACAACAATTAGAAATCACACCAAAACAAATATCACTACAACTATCAGGAAGCTTAAATGGAATTGGGCCGGGTATACCATCAGAGGACAGGCAAAATGGAGGTCAGTTGAAAAGGAGAAGAGGCAGACCTTTAAAATGATGGGACAATGAAATAAAAGCTGTGACTGGTGGCACATGGACTAGATCAGGAGGTTTAGACACACATGGAGGAAATTGGAGGAGGCCTTTGCCAACTATGGGCAAACAGACAAAGTTGTTGAGGGAGTGTAAATTTCAGCTAGGCATATTTCAGCATATTTATATTATTTTGTAGGTTAAGTTAGTTAGTTAACACACTGTAAATTCTGGTCTGATTATAGGCTTATGTTATTATTATAAGATAATTTAAAATAAGAAATATTAATATTTTTTAATAACATTTCACTTACACAGCTTTCTAGGTATGCTGTTTTGTCCTGCAATTCATTTTCAACTTCATATGCGTTAGCTAAATCATTTATATCATTACCAATTCTTGTATTAAGATTATTTATAATTTCTTTTTTCACTTCATTTTTTAAATTGGACTTCATTTTAACAAAATATTTTGAATCTTTAAGTAAGAAAAATATTTTAATTGTTACATATTGATTATGATTTAAAAGTAATCATTAAAGTTATTGATTTCGATTGTATATATCAATTATCAATTCAATCAATATGTTAATAAAAATATAAGATTAAATAGTAAAATACTGACGTTTTCAACTTTCATCAGTCATCACCATAGAGAAAAGTAATATTATACTTTTAATAGAGAGCCCTCTCTACCGTTTTTTTTGCCAACACTAAACTAGCGCCATCTGTAATTTTTCACCCCATGGCCTATACTAGTCCTTCTGATATCATAAAAAATATATTTAAAATTAAAGTCGATCGATTCTAAATGTGTAAATATAGTGATGATATTATTATATCTATTAACATTAAAATAATTGACGATTGCGACCGTAGCGACATCTCTTACACCGACTTATAGTCGCTGATAAATTTAAGCAAAAGTTTTGGGTGACACGCAATAGATGACACTACCAATTTTTTATCTGTTGTCGATGTTCTAAGTTTCCAGCCCCTGGTCATCACTCATCAGTCAAGTCATCAGTCAAGTCATCACAAATCTGAATTCTGAAATCCAGTGTTGCCAGAGTGATTTGGTCGAAAGTTACGTTAGCATGCCTGAAAAGTTACATTTTTAAACTAAAACTTACGTGCATGACGTCACCATGCAGCTTGATTCAGCATTATTTTCAGCTTACAGATTATAAATTATTATTATTTTAAATTTTCTTGTACACAATAATTAAAAAAAATTATAATATTTATCAATATATTTATAAGTTTTTTTTTTAATTTTCGAGGTAGTTTTTGTTTTTTATTAAATAGAGATACAATATGAAAGAAAGTAAATAAATTTGTTTTTAGTTTAGTTTTTATTTTTATTAAATTTAGTTTTTATTTAAATTTGATTGATTGTTGTAACAGTTAAGCGGGTTTTATAAATTTTCGAATGCTACCGTAAATATTGCAATGTTTGTTCGTTTTTTTTAAGATTTTTTTTTATTTTTACCTGTTTTGTAATTCTTGAAAAATTACTTAAATATAACTAAAATTGTTTTTTACATACATGTTACATGAACTGATCAAAAGTTACGTAAAATGTAAAAAATGTAACCTTCTGGCAACACTGCTGAAATCACTATTCTGACACTAATGTCAATTGTCAAGTATTCAAGAAGTAATCAATATAAACTGTCTTTGTCAAATGTCAAAGTCACAAATGTTGCTATATTAGGGTGCTCCTAAGCGGGCAATATTTTATGTGTGGCTGCAATATTGGCTACTAATTGCAGGGTCATCACAAAAATATTGCAACAATGAACAATGCGGTGGGATCCTAGCTGCCGGGCGGCCGATAGTTTGTCTAGTATACGCACCCACTAAACCCAACGGTTAAGTGTGTGCGCTTAATACGTCCAAACCCTGATCAAACTATCGACCAATCGAAAGTGTACTGTTTGCGGGGGTTCTTATGCCGTTCTTTTAATATTACGTTCGTACTCTTGGGCATCTATACTTCGTGAGTCAAAAGTCTACACAAGTGTTGCACTTATGAGGATGTCAGAAGTGTGAGTAAAACAGATTACAGACCGTGCTTGACACCACCGAAGAACGAAAACTTGACATCACGGTCAAGTAAAAGCAGAGGGGTTAGACAAGTGGCATAAACGCTAGTAGAATAGAATAATCAATGTATGGGATTGACATAAGCTTACGACTAGTGATTAGATTCAACGTATCGAATTTGTAATTGGTAGCCAAATGTTGATATAATCTATTCGAAACGTCAGATTAGTACATAATTCCCCATACCATAGATGCCCCACACAGATTAAAGCCAAGTGGCACTTTTGACAAACGAATTCTGCTGTTAGCGTACGGCAAGGCGTTACCGTTTATCGAAATAGAAACTATACGGAGCGTTTGCCATTTCACATTTGTCTAGAGGGGCAGGTCTATATTCTAATTTCTAATTAGACGAAGTCAACTGACGTTTACTGTGTTGTCAGGTTTTGACAAAATAAAAATAGTGTTGTAAAAAAATGAATGATTGAAAAAACTCCTGAATGAATGAAATTGCCTCGATTGTCTAGTGAATAGTTAGTGTGACGAACTGCCGATATCGGGTACGGGGTTCGAATTTTAGTCGTGCTTTGTACATACCAACGAGTTTTCGACGACTATGTGCCTATAGAATCCAATTATAGGTAGGTAATGAAAATAAAAAACATCGCTTATTACATCATTTGTTTTTATTCATCATCAGATAAAAAATCATCACTATCGCTTTCGGTGACATTAATTATCAATGTCTGAAACATTGTCCATCATGTGGTCGAGACCATACATTTTGTCTTCTTCTTTAATTATATGAGTCATAAAAAATTATTTACTTTTCACCTTATAGCGGTAAAAGTAAAATCGTCTAATTTATCTTTGAAACGAAAAACTTAACAAAAACAATAACTTAACAGCGTGGGCGCAGAAAAAACATTCGTGCTATCAGACCAGAGGTTAGAAGCCGAATAACAAACAAAATGGCGACCGCAGGCGTTGATCGGTGTTGGCACTAGTCGCCGCGCTGCGCTTTGTAATAAGCCGTCAAAAAACTGATTGTAGTTACATACTACTACTATTACTAGTGTAAAATAGAAATAATATTCTTTTATAGTTTGAAATGATTAACTATTCACACTCATTGTTCATTCATCTGATTGAACGAGAACTGAACGCATCACTAATACTTTAAATATAGCAACATTATTTTACAAAGTGACATTAGCTACTGTCAGTTGGCTTCGTCTAATTAAGAATACGACTATAGTAACAAGCTCAATTTCCCAAATGGCACGCCTAAAAGCCACAGAATAAAGAACATGAACATGAACAAGCTCAATTTCAGTAGTAAGAGATTTGTACGATTTGTGTGGCAACTTCCAAGCTTCGCGTCAACGCCACTGTACGGCGTTGATATCGTCTGAGCTACAACTGCTTAAGTGACAATTAAATGGTATTTATGAAATACAAAATTAATTATATAATACGAGTAATATGATATGGGTTTAGTACGCTTGCATTACGTTGGATAAAATAAAAAAGAGACAATAATATTCTACATTAGTTGCACAGCACCCCAGTTTATCGTCACCCCACGGCCGTGAATGGAAACTATTGTCACGATAAGCCGACGTACCCCCACTACTCTTGATGCTAGACCTTCTTTCTAGACCGTGGTTTTACCATAGTAAAAAGAATGACAAAGTAAGGCAACTTCGGCCCAATCCGCGATATAATTACCTGTCATAGTTACCATAGTTGCCTGTCACAGGGTTGTCACTGTAGCTAAATTTTAATTCAGTGCTCAGAAATTGGCATTGGGCCGGGAAGTGTGTTATTAAAAATATTTATTATTTATATATATTTAAGAATGTAAAACATTTTGTTTCTACATGTTTATGATTATTTTTATTAGGCCTGTAGTTACTTGCTTAACTGATATATCAGTAGAAAATAGTATTAAAAATGTTTGGTTGTTAGAAAATAAATCCTTTAATTTCTTGCGTTTACAAAAACATAAATATGCTATTAATAACAATTAAAAAAAATGAAAGGTATAATATGTATATTAATAAAATCATATCACATCCTATTAAAATAATAAACTAATACAACAAAAATAAAAGTACCTACATAAGTATTTCATCATCAAGTGTATTTTATTTTATTTATTTATTTATTTTTCATGTAGTGAAAAGCCGTGACGCACGAAACTTGTGCGGCGTTAGCCTTGACTGGCGCACTGATAAACGGTTCGAGATATTGTTTGAGTGTGCGTGCGGCAACGTAAAGATACTATGACGCACACATACAAGCCGCGCGCGGTTCGTTTGTATGAAGTTGCCTTACTTTGTCATTCTTTTTACTATGGTTTTACTCATAGATGAATAATAAAGTTTTACTCCACCGTGGTGTAATGTAAAGTGTCAAAACTGTCAAGTGTCAACTGTCATCAGTCAGGGTTCAAAGAGAATGTAAAGGAATTTCAGGGTTCTGTGAAAATTGAAATAGTGAATTATTGTGAAATGTGAATTGTGATTTGTGATACGAATTACGAAATAGTCGAATTCAATAACTTAAGTGCTTTGTGCATTATATATTTTTTATTATTGGAATTTGCTCATATAAGTAAAATGTTGGCATTTATAGCAAAAAATTGGAATGATATAGTATACTTATCATTGTTGCTATTTAGTGTTTTAATCGGTCCTTATTATAGAAAATTAAAAACTATTGAGGCAAAGAAATGGGCTGGTACAATTTTAGGTTTGTTATTGATCGTAACGGTTTCAGGATATAGTTCAGTTCATCCAATTTTATCAGGTTTGCTTGGGATTCTTGCTATTAAAGCAGCTACAATAAGGTAAGTTTTTTAGCTACGGTATAAAATAAAAACAATTATTTTTTTTGACACTGAGCAATTTTTCATATTAATTATTAAGTAACGATTTTATCTTAAATGTTTTTTGTGTAGTGTCTAGTTGCTGCTATTGTTATTTTTTTATTAATGTATTTTTGTATTAAAGTAATACTTTTGAAGTTACTTAGTCTTATTAAATATTATGTGTTATAATTTTTTAAATTACAGATACTGCCATATTGTTACATTTTTTTTTATGTTCGGATACTTATTCTTCTTCCGTCTTGCTGATAAGTTTGGTTTTTCACTTTCTTCTGGTCAAACCAATCTCATTGAAATGATAATAGTTTTAAGAGTGGTGGGAGTAGCATTTGAAATGAATGGTTCATGGTTAGCTGTTGCTAAGGCTAAGAAGAAAGATGAAAATATGGATCAAAAAGAAAAGTCAGTAAAAGACAGAGATGATGATTTTTTGGAATTAATTAATCCAGACCTTGTGGACCTCTTTCATTACTCTTTTAACTACATAGGATTACTGACAGGTAAAATTATATAAAATAACTAGCTACTCACCCTCGCTTTGTTCAGGTTCATACCTAGCTTTAATGTGATCAAAGTGGTGGGTTCCATTAGTTGAAATAAATAAGATTTCTAAAATAAAAGTAGTCTAAGTTAATAAGTTTCTAAATAGTTTCTAGTTATCTTCTTTAAACCGCAAATATTAATAGAAAAAAAAAACTATTAATTATTTTATACCAGATGATGATGTTTATTTATTATAAATTATATAATATATTGATTAAAAAAACTTATTTTCAGGTCCATATTATAGATACAGAACATTTGATGACTACTTTTACCTGCCTTATAGTAAATATGTGGACTGTTTTGGCTTTACAATCAATACTTTGAAAACTGTACCTGTGTATATTTCTTTCTATTTGGCATTCTCTAACTTATGGCCCCTAGATGTAAGGAATATTTTGTTATATATTTTAAAACTAGTGAGTCATACCTTGCATATCAGTAGCATTCTATTTCATGGGAATAAACATCAAAAATCTCAATTATCTTATCATATTAATTTACAAATATATTTAGGAATTCAAAAATATGAAAAAAAAGGAAACTTACTGAAATAGGTATTAAAAAAACCTAAATTTACATATTTATACAAATTCAATCATTCAATTTGTCTTTTTTATTGGGATGTAATATGACAAGTCAAACAAGTCAATTATTCTTTTCCTAAATTTTAAAGCTTCTGATTTAAAAAAATAAATCTGCCACTTTATATCGTTTTCAGTATGTTCTGACAGAGGAGCACAACAATAGAAACTTTTTGTATAGAATGCTTTACCCATGGGTGCTTTTTGCCGCATTTCGACAGCGTATATATTCTGGAATGACACTCGCAGAGAGTGTATGTACTTCAGCTGGCCTTGGAGCATATCCAGTGCAGGGAAGAAACCGTACTGGCCATGGCCCCACTGTAGGATACTTAAAATTAAAACAAATGTAGGTATATTTTTGAAAACTACTTTAAAAATTATATTTTAAAGAACAATATTAAAGTTTTGTAAGGTATGTTTTAATAATCAAATTGCTTTGCGACCAAATTCTGAATTTTGTTTTACTTTCATTTAAAATACAGTAAAAAATGTATTTAAAATACCTATTATTTTTTAAATTCAGGTCTGAAGAAGAAGCAAAAATGGCTGAATATGACTTTAACACAGTTGAATCAATGGATGTGTGGGGATGTGAAACAGTGGTCACTCTAAGAGATTCTATGAAAGTATGGAATAAAGCAGTGCAGTACTGGGTTGCAATGGTTGTTTATAAGAGATTCCCTGTGAAAATATTAAAGTGAGTTTTGCCAAAAAATTTCATTTATCATTTAATTTTTTATAGTATCAAATTTCATATATAATATAATAAATGTTTAGAGCTAAAATTGATACCTAATTCTCTTCTTTGCTTTTGTTCCTCTGAACAAGGGATACTAAATGGATTATTGGATGGTGTTATGCAAAACTTTAGAAATTTTTGATGTATTATAATTTATATTTTTTAACCAAATTTGATTTTAGGATTCATGCAGCACTATTTGTATCAGTGATATGGCACGGATTCCATGCTGGATACTTTTTCTGTATATATTTCTGTCCCTTCTATTTAATGGCTGAGGATATCTACTACAAGTTGTACTACAAAGATGCTACAGGAATGGTAAGAAAAATAAATAATATTTTGTTTACTTTCTTAGGTTTGCGTGAATACTTGACGTTATAAATGAAACTATCTTTTCGGATTTTGTAGCGAACCTCCCGTGACCATGATTGCTGTAAAGCATTCGAAACGTCGGGAATCAAAAATCATAATAAACCCGCGACAAAATCCGAAAAGATAGATTCATTTATAATATTATGTTATAAATAAGTATTAAGAATACAAGAACTTAACAATTCAAGGCTGTCATCATAAAAAAATCAAGTATGTATTTAAAATGTACATTTTAATCATATATGAGTATTAACCCATCGTATACCATACCCCGTCTATAGACGTGGGCCGAGGTGCAAATCAGGTAGGTGGAGGTACATGAATTGTTAATTAATTTAATTCTAAGCATTAATCTAACAAAAAAACTATTAAAAAATAGTTATAGTAATGCTTAATTTTATTTATTATATGTATATGTATGTACATTTTTTAAAGAGGGAGACAACTGACCTTTGCCAACAGTTTGTCTCTCTTACACTTTTATAGCTTTAATATATAGATGATTCAGACATCTATCTTTTATTCTTCTGTTTATTAAAACACTATTTATTATTACAGAAAAAGAAGATTATTGGTTTCCTAATGTGGTTCCTGAGATCACACTCAGAATCATATCAAGCAGCTGCTTTCCTTCTACTTAGTTTTGATAGAATTTGGATCTATTACTCGTCTGTATACCACTATTGGTATGGGGTATGGTTCGCTTTCTTAATACTAGGTATGGTATTGAATCAAGTGCACAGAGCAACAAGGCCTAAGAAGATTAAAGAAGAGAATAAAGCAGCATTGAAGTAACATTAGAAACTTCGTTGTTATAGCTAGTTAAGATGCTCACTAATATAAGGGGAATAGGACTGATTATATAAAGTTTAAGTTAGTTGAAGTTTGAATCTATTAAGATTTAGTTAAAATGAAGTGGGAGAAGTGCAATAGGGTAATGTATACAGATAATAAAATGTGTATGTAATGTCAAAATAAAAGATTTTTAGTTTTAACTAAATGCATTTGGTATTATGCGGTATGTATAAGAAAAACACTTTTTTTTTCTGTCTGTTTATTCCAGCTAATGTCTGGTAGCTGAATCGATTTTTACGGGACTTTCACTGGCATATAGCTGATGTTGTTTTTATAGTCTCAACCAATTGAAAGCATTCCAAAATGCTATTAAATACAGACTTAATAAATATACAAGGGCTAAAATAACTACAATTTATTTTGATTTAAGTTTGGCTCATTGTATAATATTTCTAAGTATGTTTATAAATGTATAATATATATTATCTGCAATTAATTGATGTCAATTTCAGAAGTGAAGGGAGGGAAAAGTTTTTGAAGCACTATATTTTTATAGTTTGTTACAAGTTTCACATTATGTCGTAATATAACAGTGACTTATTTAATATTATATATATAACATATAAAAATATTGCAGCATATGCATAGCCTAGTTAAATTCGTCAATTTTAAAAAGGCAAATGTCTTTAAAGATTATCTGCTAAAATTGTAAATATTAGTGTTTTACTCAGAAGCAGATTTATGTCTTCATCTCTTTTTAATGTCCCACTACTGGGCACGGGCCTCTCTTCAACATGAGGGGATCAGGCCATAGTCCCTCATACCGTCCTAGTGCGTGTTGGCGGACTTCACACGTCTTTCGAAAACTTGCTAGGTTTTCTCAGACATGCAGGTTTCCTCACGATGTTTTCTTTCACCGTACAAGTGGTAATCATAAGAGAAATGATTCGCACATGAAAATATCAGAGGTGATAATCCGGGTCTTGGATTTGAACCTGCATCACTCGGTTATCCAAACAACTACTGGATTACCACTGTCTTTAAGCAGATTCATACCTGTTGGTTATTTGTTATCGTTTGTATTATTTGTAATGAGCCGCAGAGTGATTTTTTTGTTTACTATGAACATGATTTTAAAATAAATGATAATTGAATTTGTGAAATTAATGGTTTCAAGCAGTAAATGCGGACTGCCCAAGACCGGATTGTTTGGCATTTGTTTAGCAGTGGACAGTGATAGGCTGATTGATGATGATGATTACAAAATGACATGACATAATATTCAACCAAATTGAGTCATTCCAATTTCAGTCGGTGATTACCTGAAATTACCTGAAATTCGTATAAAAATATGTTTTTGCATTTTTGTTCTAATATATGTGAATTTGTTTTTTATACATACTTATATTTTTTAATTATTAAAGATCTGAATAAATAAGTAAATACAATGTGTTTCTTTTAATATCCTTAAAATCGTGTTTTTTTATAATAATTTTAAATTTAATTATATACATAATATACTTACTATAAATAAAATTGGAATGTCTGTTTTCAATTTCAAATTATCAGCTTTTTACTGAATGCATATGAAAGTATATGCGATACTAGCAAAAACAAACAATTTTAAATTTTTTTGTGTCCTGTGTGTTTGCTCCAGCTAATCTCTGAATCGGCTGGACCGATTTTGACGGGACTTTCACTCGCAGATACCTAATGTTTTAAGACGTTCTTAGGCTACTTTTTAACTGACTTCAAAAAAGGAGAAGGTAGTCCGTGGCTTCGCTGACGCTTAATCTAGGGACGAACCCGAGCAAAGCCGGGGTGAGTCGCTAGTACAGGATAAATTTTAAGAGAAAAACCTTGTCTAAATACAAAATTTGATCTTAGTTATTAGTTTAATTAATGTGAAAATGTGTTTGTCTTTCATTTAAGTTGAAATTGTATAAGTATAAAAATAGATGATTTAATATTATAAGATAATTTAAAGTTATAAGTCCTACGAATAATTTATTTAAATTTTCAACCTTAGAGGTACGTATTTCGTAGCATTGAATAAGTACCAGTAGGTAATAGTTAAAGGTATAATATCCTTATAGTCCGCGATTTAACGTTGAGAATAGGATAGAAAAAATAAAAATACAGATTATAAAATAAATTATTTTATTTAGATAATAAATATATATTGGTAACAGTTATAAATTTCTGTTAAAGCATCTTGTGATAATTAAAACACTTAAGATTATTTCCCTATTACTGCGTGGATGTATAGATGTATCAGGTACGTGAAAACCACAGTCGCACTGGAATAAGAAATTCATAGATGTTACAAAATCTATGCTCAGATCTACTCAGCCCACGATAGACAAATAAAAGTAATAAAAATACTTTAATTAATTTAATTTACTGTCTATAATTATTAAAATAAAAATATAAAAAACATGAGTAGCCATTTATATGAATCGAATAAAAATATTTTACACAGCGTTTATTTATTCTACATAATTGAACGCACGCGCTTTGTTCTAAATCATAATACACAAAACAAAAATTACTATCGACAAAAAGCTTCTGCTAAAGTTAAGCAGTGTTTCGAAGTTATATATTTTTTATATAAAGATATTCGTTATTTAACAACTATTAGGCTAAGATTAATAAAATTATAAATTTTAATGTGAAGTCAGTAAAATAATAATCTCTAACCAAGTTATGGTCATGCATGCTTTAATAAGTTAAGGAGACTCTTAAAGTTAAAAGTAGTTACGCGATGTGACTTGAGTATACATTGTCTTTATTACACTACCATTTTTGAAGTAAAAGGAGGTTTAAAAGAACTAGTAGAATCAAATTCAATTTTAAGTTGGTTAATTGACATTTCTCCAAAAGCATTTCAGATACATACATATTATGTATGTACCTACAACATTTTAATTAGTTAAATTAATCAAATTTGAAATATTTTATTGTTAATTTTACTTTAACACCCATCTAAGTGCAATGCAATATAATTATAAGCCTCATAGTATCATAGTGTTTGATTTATTTGAACCAAGATGGCGAATATTTTATTATCTGCAGAAGTAAACTGTAAATCTTTAATCATAAGGTTGCGTAAGCGCCATCTTGGATCATTTTACATGAGTATTATATTAGTAGGAAAAGAAAGAAATTTTACAACTAAAAATAGAACTTATAAATTAGAACTAAAACAGTGACCAGAACCAAGAAAAAAATGCGTAGCGTTAAACATGGTATTGCTTTTGCTTATAAAAAAGTGCATATAAAGAAGGAATACATGCCAGCAATAGCAGCGTCTGTATTAATTTTTCATTAATTTCTATTTACCTAAGGTTCCATCCATAAGAAGAATAAGGTTTTCTTGTATTAGCACTATTATTGTAGGGCTTAGCTGAGTTTGCTTTTGACGAGCTCAATTCAGACTTTGAGTTAGCGCTGTATGAAGGATAATTTGGGTTCTCTATAATAGGTCTAGTATTAGTATTTAAAAAGGTACTAAGACCTCCATTCTTTGATAGACTTCCCAGAATATTTCCGAATACGTTCGACAAGCCATTGGTTCCACTTTGCCCACTCTGTCCACTTTGTCCATTCTGTCCACTTTTTCCAGTTTGACCGTTGGCAAAATTGCTTAATGTATTGAAAATACTGTCCAAGGGGCTTTTTCCGTTTCCAATGCCAGTTGAGCCTGAACCACCGTAAGGTGAACTGCCTCCTCCGCGGGAAGGCCCACTGTATGGATTACTGCCACCATATGGTGAGCCACCTCCGTAGGGGGAACCACCATTGGATGAGGATCCACCGTATGGGGAACTACCTCCATAAGGAGAACCACCGTTAGACGAGCTACCACCGTAAGGTGAACCACCGTTAGACGAGCTACCACCATAAGGAGAACCGCCATAAGGTGAACCACCATACGGTGAACCGCCATTTGATGAGCTGCCTCCGTATGGAGAAGTACCCCCGTATGGAGAGCCACCGTTGGACGAACTACCGCCATTAGATGAGCTGCCTCCATATGGGGAACCACCTCCATATGGAGAACCACCGTTGGACGAACTACCGCCATAAGGTGAACTACCACCGTAAGGTGAGCCACCATGTGAAGAACTTCCACCATAAGGTGATCCGCCATTTGAAGAGCTACCACCATAAGGTGATCCACCATTTGACGAGCTACCACCATGTGAACCCCCATAAGGATTGTCGTACGGCGATCCGCTATGAGTATTGGTCGGAGGTGCAGGCGCCGGGTAGCTGGGAGCTGAGTCGAAATTCCTATTAGGAATCTGTGGTTTGGGAACGGACGGAGCTGGTTCAGAATGTGACCCTGAAAATAATGTTTGTAATATTATTGATTAATCTTGACAAATTTAAGATTAGTGTTCGTAATTTATAAAATTCAGATATAAAATTTCATATGTACGAGTATATTTCGCGATAGATTCGTTAATTATGACTATTTCTCATTTCATTTTTTTTTAAAGTTGCGCTTCCATAATCTGACGAACTTTAGTTGCGATAAATGTCTTCTACATACATATAAAATAATACATAATAATGTTGGAGGTGTAATGTAAAATAAATGTTTAGCTTTATGTCAAACCAAGAAAAGTAGGTATTTTAACGTAAAAAAAGATAGAACGTCGGGAACCAAAAATCAGAAAATAGTCGGACACCAAATATCAGAAATATCCGAAAAGATAGTTTCGAAGAAAAGAAGAAATAGGACGATTAATTATTATAGATAGTTAACGTTAACAACGACAGTCTTTAGAGGCTAAAAAAATGAATGAGATTGCAATAATCTTATAATACATTTTTTTTTATATGGGAGAGATTAGAGGAATATAATTTATTCAATAATTTAACAAACTAAAGTAGATTACCTTCAACTTGAGATTTCTTTTTGCAGGTAGGATAGGTTCCGCAGTCCGAAGTGCGGCCATAAGAGCATGGATCCTCTGCTAGGACACATACTTCACTATTGAGACAACCAATGTCCCTACATGATCTTCCATATTCTGTAAAAATATTTAAAAAATATATATGTTATGTGCATGGAGTAAAAATCTTTCTACTGGTACTAATTCTTAAAAGTGGTTTAAAGACAGTAAAAAATGTTGGCTAAAATCCCATTGTACAATTACGTACCAGCAAAAGTCTTACAGGGTCTTCAGTTGTATCTATCTATGCGTCAATTTGTCGTAGAACTCTTAATGAACAGTAATAAATTATTGATCATAATAAATTATTTTCAGAGAAGAATGAAATAAAATAAAGGGAATGTAAAAATAAGTACGTATATGATTTATACTTGTTGGGAGTTTGCACTCGTATCTTTACGACTACTACAAAAAAAACCGAACTAAACAAGTACCTACGAACCAAAACGAAGAAGGTTATGTAGAAATTTCTATCTACATTTTACATAATATGTACACACACACACACGCGTACTTATAATAAGACTCGTAGCAAATTTTCCCTGGTTAACTTGTTCCCAACTATTTAGGTGGCTTATTGAGTACGGTGTTTTAATTTTTAATCATTTCTATATTCAAGACGCATTTAAAAGATTTCGTTACACCCTTGTTAGTACATTACGAACTTTCAACCCCTATATCTAATATCACGCATGTTAGACTAGTAGATACGTGGAGAAATTTTAATTCTCATTAAAATTCACAGCCACAACATCAGTACAATATAAAGTATTACGAGGAAACTACAGAAATTTAAGTAATCCACACAGGAATTTTTCATGAATATATTTTATTTCTCTGTTCCCGCTTCGTCTTTTTATAACCCACAAGGCGTGACCGGGTAAGGAATTTGGCTGTAAAAGGAAAAAGGTCATTTGCATATACAGGATTATATACTTAGATTGGGTTCTCGACGTTCTCGAGAGTCAATATCACACGTAATGTCTACCGAAGCGAATAAGTTTTTGCCACTGAATTGTTTTTCTCACCCTTTCAATACCTATCTTGTGTGGGATATTGTTACACGGGTTTCAAAGTTATCAATTTATTACGCATCATGTTTCCTTATGGGGTATTAAATTTCAACAGGGGTTTGGGACGTTATTACTACGATTATAGTTCGATAGGGTGAAAGTTAAAAATTATGAAGTGCGAAATGCGAATGCCTGCAGTACCTACCTAATGATATTTAGGTATAAAGTTGATAAAATTTAAGTATTATAAGATAGTCTAATAAATAATTTAACTATTAAATAGATAGAGTAGTTTCCTTTGATTATAAATGAGCTACTCGGACATTTTATAATAACTTGTTTAACAAGAGGAAAAATATTATAAAATTAAATAATGATTATTATGTTAATTATAGTGAACTAGCGACTCGCCCTCGCTTCGCTCAGGCTCTTCCCTAGATTTAGCACAGGCAAAGCCGCGGAATCCGCTAGTTATGCATATAAACCTTCCTCTTGAATCACTCTATCTATTAAAAAAACTGCATCGAAATCCGTTGCGTAGTTTTAAAGATTTAAGCATACATAGGGATATAGGGACAGAGAAAGCGACTTTGTTTTATACTATGTAGTGATATCAATTGTTTCGACTGGTAGGTTCTAGCTATTCATTATTAATTATCCTAAATTATTTCGCCAATAAACTTCCTTAATTTATTATTCCTCAATATAATTTAGTATTTACATATAGGTAAATTTATGTTTCACAAAAACATAAGCTCGCGCAAATATATTGGACAATAAAATGGGTATCTATAAAATGTAAGAACAACGCTCATGAAAATATTTTTCATGGCGAATGCAAGAACTGCCTGTAAATGTATGAAACAATATTTGCGACTCGGTAAGTGCGAATTTAGAGGCAATAAAAGAATATAAAAGCGTCGTAAGGTCGAATCATAACTCATTGTTTTGTTACACTTGAAGGGCAGGATGGTTGGTTTATGGCATTCGGTAATGGATTCAACGTATCTTATGGGAATCTTTAGTGAACGTGCCTGAGTGTCAAATGGAGCTTAGTACCTATTGCATTTGACACTATTGACAGCTTTACTTCAGCCCGTGCTTTACCTTTTAGGGTAACACAGGCGCGGTCGCAGCCTGAAATTTTGGAGGGGGTCACTCAATACACATTATTGCATACCGACTTCAAAAAAGGAGGAGGTTATATGTTCCATTGTAGTTATATATTTTTTTATATGTATGTTCACCGATTTCTCCGCCGTCTGTGGGCCGATTTCAAAAATTTTTCTTTTATTCGGTAGAGTATAGCTCCAAGGGGGTCCCATTGTCACCAAGTCATATTCTGATGATGGGGTCCCAGGGAAATCGAGGGCAACTCTCAAATTTTATAGGCACCTATTAAGTTTTTGATATATTTTCTAAAGATGTTCAAGCATTTGTGTCTGAAAATCATTATTTCATGTGGATGAGCTGATGATGGAAGGTACAATTCCTCGACGGTTCTTTTTATGTTTGTTCATTAATTTCTGCGTCAAATGTTGGCCGATTACAATTTTTTTTGTTCGGTAGGGTATACTTTCAAGATATTCGCATTATCACCAAGTCAGGACCTGATGATGGGATCCTAAGGAAATCTATGGCAACTCTCAAATTTTATAGGCATTTATTACGTTTTTTATATATTTTCTAAAGCTGTTCAAGAATTTGTGATGATGTAAGGTATATCTACTCAACGGATAGGAGTTGAAAGAACATTTTTTTAATATTATACGTACTTATGAACCGATAGTCGCATTCCTTCAAGATATTAGGTTGATCTGATAATAGAAGATACATCTTATTAACGTCTAGGAGTTACGTGGAAAAATAGACGACAAATCTCGATTGACTATTGTCGTACACTCCAAACGTACACTTTGCTGACTTATTGGAGCAGTAGTTTAGTTAGTCTACCAATATTATATTTAAACAAAATATCTAATTTCCACAAAAAAATTAAAAATACATTATTTTTTAACAAAACGTTACAAATCGAAACTAAAAACAGAAAAATAATTTTAATTACTTAGTTATTGTTGGAGTCGGTGCCAGCCAAATCAAAATGATCTCAATATAATTTAATGAATGTATCAATTTGTAAATATAATCAAAATATCTGTTCGAAAGTTCATTGCAAAGGCAGGATAAAACTGTCCTTCTTGGCTGGCACCGACTCCAACAATAACTAAGTAATTAAAATTATTTTTCTGTTTTTAGTTTCGATTTGTAACGTTTTGAAGTCGGTTTTATACATTTAATACTTATAAAACAAATGGAAGTCGTCTTTTTGTATTTGCGAATCGGGTGATAATATTTGAGACGTCTATTCTAGTACTATTTCCGGGTGATTCATCATGTTCATAAAAACACCACTAGATGTCAGTAAACTATAAATTTATCGCTGTTAGGCGATAGCTAGAAATTTCCTTTTATTATTTGGCAAATTTTTGAGATTTTTCAATTTGACCTTAGATTTTGGGGGGGGTCATGTCCCCTGTGACCCCCCCCTTCGGACCGCGCCTGATACGTTATACTTTTTTGTTTAAGCAAATGTAAAATTTCTTTGTACATTGTATTCTTTCTTAGCCATTAGATGCCGAATCTACAGTTTTTAGATTTTTGTCTGTCTGTCTGTCTGTCTGTCTATGATTGCATTACGAGAAAACTATTGGTCAGAAATCGAGTCACTACAGAATACATTTTTATTGCGGGAAAATATTGATATTTTACTAATTTCTCGACGACCTCGAGCGGAGCATGGGTGAGTCAAAAGTTTTAATATATAGAAAGACTTAGCGTTTAATATTAAGTCATGGGGCTAGTTTTAGTTGTACTACTTAGAATACATTGCTTAATAGAGGTCATTTAGAAATTGTAGAAGCAAATAATAATTGTACAAATGTTTTGTTAGCAGCTTAAATATTAGATTATATGGTACGATTTAATTCCTATAATTGGACTTTCGTCTCCTAAGTTAGCTAATACTTATATTACAATCCTTAGAGTGAAATGATAAGTGAAAATTAAATAGAAATGTGTCATGTCCGTCTCAACTTTAAGCTTATTGTAATTCGTAAATCCCTAACATATTTGGCAATTATTAATAATACAATGATTGATAGCGGGCGGTTACCGTTTAAATCTCGAAGGTCGTGTCAGAGGTCACGAGCGAGGCAAATTACGCCGCACTATAAGGTAGGTAATAACAGGAAATATTTTATTCGCTCTGTATATGAACACAATACATGTCTTGACGTTGCAAATAAGTGTTCCACCTATCCACTTAAAGGAATTGCAGATTGATCTATTTAAGGTCACTCACTGTCCATTTTTAGTTCCTAGTAGGTACGAGAAAATATTTAATATAATGTTCTTTTACCTTATGATAAAAAAGAATTCTTTAACAATTGACATGGAATTTGGAAACCCAAATAAATTGATTTGAGGATGGAAGGATTACGAGTTCCCTAAATAATTGCGATATTCACAAGTTACGACCAATATAACCAAGTATGTATATCCGAGCTTTTATAATAAGATTGCGTAGGCAAGGTATCAGTAATACTCGATATTTTTATGTAAAGTCTACGAAATATTAGATGGTCTACCAGATTGTAGTTGATAAATATGTAATTTTTGGAAGACTTTGTTCAGTATGTATATTTTATTCGTTTCATAGCTTCGTTTCAAAAATATCTAAGCATAACATAATTTTTAAAAATGAGAAGAAAATTGAAAAAAAAAATAGTGAAAAAAATCTATATAAAAACAGATATATACTTTTTACAAGATATTTTGTCGTAAAACGCACATCTGGAGTACTTACTAAAAGTTTAATCAACTTTACCATAAAAACTTGACAGTTATGTTGAAAACAAAATATAAAATAAACTCACTCGAGAAGCCGTCGACGTAAAACAGCAACGCGAGTACCACTAAAGCTGTCCTCCAGTCCATACTTAACCTGAAAAATAAAACAAATTTATAAATATAATACATATATTCATGTAAGGTTGTACTGGTATCTTCCATGCTATCAAAACGCTAACACAATTTGATCATAAAGCAAAGATATTTTTACTAATGAAAATTTATGTACTGATGTCAAGTAAAAACGATGAGAAGATTTTCGTTGAATAAAAGCAAAAAATATTCGCTAACTAGAAAAGCAGAGCAGGTAGTTCTATATGCAGATACATACTAGTCCGCTAACAAAGGAGGGTATGATCAGAAACAACTATCTCTCACGGACCAGTCGTATGATTCCATTGTTATTGGAACGGTTAGAAACTTGTAACAATAGTTAAGAGTACTGACAAAGTTAGAGCAAAGCATACGAGACTAAATAACCGGTCAACACATGCAGGTATTCCAACTCAGTTCACGTCCATCTCAGCTAGAAACTTTATGACACCTAGCAACATTCCCAGAGCAATTTCGCCCGAAACTGTTCCATATAACCTCGTTACCAACTACTGCTTCAGTAAACGTTTTGCGGATTATGGTACAAGTTGGCTTTATTGAATTCTGACACTACGTATGTTCGCTAATCAGTGTGTTGTGCTGAATTTTGACAGGAATAAGATTTATTTCCTGTGGTGTGGATGCAAATTTAAAAATAAAAACAGCTGTCGGTTTAACTACTCTGTATATTGCTCAAGTTAAATCAACCTTTCTGTTTGCTACCACTATTTTCGCTAAGCACTGATTGAATGTGACTTTTTGTAGTGGAGTCAGCATTATGTTGAGAGTGGCATTGGATATTTTTTATCGTTACGTTATGAGACATCAGTAAAGCTAGGAAATAAAGTAAGCCAATAATAAATGCAGTACTATTCTCAGATAATACTATGAGTGTACAGTGTACATAATATATGTGAGTCATTTAATAAATAGATGAGTGAAGTTTTCCGTTGTAGACATGGAAAAATGCCTTTAATCAGAAATAAAGAATAAAGTTAATTGTAAAATTAGTACACCATAATTAAATAATATATATACTCTTGTACATTTTCCAAACACAATTTTATGTAAGGTCTTATGGATTTGTGTTATATTATAATTTGTAGTGCTTATAATTCGTTTATGAAATCTTAATATTTTTTGGTAAATAAAAATGTTTATTGTTTACGTAATACGGAATCTTGATTGGAATAATTAGTTTACGTGTATTGAATATATTCTTGTTAAAGTTTCTGCCTTCTGGTATATTCATCGCAAAAGATGAATACCTAAAAATCTACTTCAACTCTGTATCTACTTACAATGTATATGTTATAATTATTATATTTTGTAATCGATTGTAAAATTTTGTATTTCAAGTGTTTATTTAAAATAATAGAACACAAAGTAACACTAAACCTATTAGATTTAAGATTAAAAAGTAGTACCGACGATGGCGACTGAGCTTTTCTCAGTATTTTTCGGATAAGGCTATAGGATGTATACATAAAGCAAAAATAAAAATCTTATATATGAACTAAAATTGATCCAAATCGTATGTCGTTTTTCAAATACACGACGCAATAATTGTAATTTACAACAATTGCTATTTTGATATAATAATGTTATGTGCCTTTGATGTATATACGAAAGAAAATAAATGAAATCAATAGTATAACAGTAAGCTTAAGCGTAGTGAAATGAGTTACGATAACATAAAACTAAAATCATTGTCGCAGTAATGAAGGGGTGGTGTTGGGTGAAAGTGAGGTCAGAGGTCAATGAAAGGCGTGCCATGGCTCGGAAATGTAAATTTCGTATTATAGTAGAACAATTTCAAAGGTATCTGGGAAAATATTGTACTTTGAAGTTGTCACCAATATGATTCTTGTAGAAATATAGCTTCTGTTGCGATACATATTTTAAAGAACTAACTAATTAAATATAGTCATTGGTATGGTTACGATTTTTGATTGTTTTTCTCTGGAACTAATAACACTTCGATATTCCGCCTAACTTCACATAACGACAATAATCTTACTACTATCAGACCAACAAATAATCGTATACACTTTTTTAGCGAGTACATAATATAATTTTAGGTGGACTTTACATATTATAATAAAAGATTCAAATAGAATCAGAAAGTCACTTAAGTAAAATGTGCGTCAAGCGTTGAAATCTTGGCAATTTAAGCTACTACACGCTTCAGTGTCATTTATAATATGACGCTTAGAAGAAAAATTACTTAAAAGGTTTCTTAGATGAAATTCTTTAATCGTAGTTATTTCTTTAACTTTGTAACGTTAGAATTGTACTGCGGAAATTGCATAAGCTTTGTACCGTCAGAATGATACACCAAATTCTTATGTTGTGTTGTGCATTTCCGTCAACTGTTAAATACTTATCCTCGATGTCTAAGTCTGCGTCATTAGGTATGACGCAGACTTAGACATCTCACCAACTTATTTAATTAAGGTCATTATTAAATCGATAGTCAGCAAAAATATTTTTTTTACATATTTCATGTAAGTTTATTTCCGTTAAGTTATTAATTCTAATTTCTCTGGAACTAAGTCGATCCGAAAAAATATCCATCCTTCTATAAAAGTGCTGCTGCGGTTGACCAACCTAAGCAACCACGGGTTCAATACTACAAACATTTTTATAAAGAAATGACCATAAACTGCAACTTTTTCGTTCAGAATATAATTTCCGAATAATATCGTCGCTTCCAATCCCTATTTCACTGACCTCATCCGATACGAGCCAGGATAGCAGGAATTAAACGATCGAGAGACATTACACGTCATAGAGCAGAAATTGGATAGCGATACGGTGGATATATTACCCGACATAAAAAGCCGTAGTGGGTAAATTTCTATCCATTTCCGGCAGGCCACTTGTGAAACGTATTTTGGAATCCTTTTTATCTTTTTGCAGGCGCGGTGTGGCAGCGGAACTGGAGTGACAGGCACCAAGCCACTTCGCAGCTCATATATCACTTCAAGCTGTAACGGCCCTGTTAACGGCCCGTCTGTCACCCCCGTATTTCGCTTCCTCTATGGCTCTTGTCGCGTCAATGACCCGTATATTTGCGTAACTTTCATCGTTTGAAATCTATATCAAGTTCGCACGATTAGCCAATAATAATGATCCTCAAAATAGTATCGGAATAAACATTGAAATATACCAGATACAAATAAAAAAATGATTTGGCACATTTTGTTTTGGTTAATATGTTGCTTCGATTAAATTTACATTCTATTTAAGACATTAGTGGGTTAAAATCGTATATTTTGTTATTATCAACTATGAGTAAGCGCGTCACAAGATGCCTACGCAAACGTAAACGTAAACAATCTTTACTACTAAGAACCAAGAATCAATTTGAAAAGAGACTAGTCTGATAAGAGTGGGTAATTTAAGCATGAGATCATAATTAATAATTATGTATACATTATTTAGTACCTAAGGAATCTATGTTACTCATTCATAAACTAAAGAGGAAACGATGAAAATACCGAAGTATTGTAAAATCAATAATATTAAAACTTATACTATATTTCAACTCTTGGAGTTTAGCCAAAAAAGTGCTTACGTACGATTCGTATAGTACTCGATAGACTATCACAAAATATTTCATACTTTACGAACGTTGATATTCTTTCTCCAGAAATGGTTCATAGCGTTAATAAATAATCAACTTTACATTGTAGTCTCGTATTACGGGATTTTTTATCAAAAAAATAAAAGAAGAATCCAAATCTGCCCAAGATTGGAATAATTTAGCTAAACTTGAAAACTTGTTATTTACAAATACATAATAACTAAAGTTATAGGAATTTTTGTATGGTAACTACGTAGTCTGTATTTTTAACGAATAATATTGATATCGAACCGCTTGAACTAGATTACAGTAAGATTAAACCTTAAAATTATTTATTTTGCTTCATAACTGGTACATTTGCTAGATTTCCTACTTACATCTCAGATCAGATTTAACTTCTGCGTCATGACTTTTTAGAACTTTCATTGTTACCTTGATGTCTTATATGGCAACGATAAAGCAATGATAAAAAAGTAATTGTTAAAGGATTTAGCTCGACGATGACGTCAATGTTCTTGAGAATGGCATATTTAGAGGAAAATACGGAGCGTAATTATATAGATGCCATGTATTCATGCAACAGCTTCTGTTGCGCAAAATAAAACTAATAAAATATGATAAAGGCGTTTTTCTTAAATTGTTTATTGTATTAAGATGTTAAAATAGTGAAAATATTATAGTAATCAATAGAAACAAATATTAATTATACTAATTTTTATGTAGCCCAGATGTCATTTAAAGTGAAATTTTGAAGAGATATCCATTCTGCAAATAGGTACTTAGGAAAGACATGGGATAGATAGACAGAGAGAGAGAGAGGGAGAGAGAGAGAGAGAGACATAGAGAATAGCTGCAGACTGGTTAACTTGAAAGTATTCTACTTTCAAGTTAACCAGTGTCTTATTTTAAGACTTGCAAATTCCAAGTGGATGATTTTCTTTACCGCATTTGGCGATTACTAATCATTTCGACGTCATCATCATTTCACAACAATTTTTCATTACTTTATTGGAAACCCAAACTATCGTTTATTAGTATTACATATAAATAAAATTGAAGTATCTACTTTTAATTTCAAATTAACTAAATGCATAATATAACATGAAAAATCAACTTTTAAAATTTTTATCTGTCTGTTAATTCCGGCTAATCTCTGAGACGGCTAGACGGATTTTGATGGGACTATCACTCGCAGATAGCTAATGTTATAAGGAGTAACTTAAGTTACTTTTATTCTATTATAATTTATAAAAACTGTTTAATTTAGTTTAACATACGCCGGATTTGCTAGTTATAACTTTGTTTGTATACGTCAAAAATATTTACATCATATTATTTAAATTATAAATAAATCTCACTTTAATTTAATTTTAAGCAGCTTAAATTACTCCGAACTAATCGGCTTCGCATAAGGCGGGAATTATGTTAATTGGTTTCGCGTAAGAGAAAAGCTCCTCAAGACTAATATCAGTAAGTAGGTACAATGTGGTTCTATAAAATATTATCAATTTATGTATATAATATGTATATAACGTAATATAATAAAATTGTAACTGAATTGAATGTGTTACACAGTAAATATTTTTTGAAAAACTTATTGAAATAAACATTTTAAACTATAGTGTCCGAATTTTTTTGGTGTTTAACAATTTCTTATTATATTTGTTAATTGTTTTAATAGCTGTAAATAGTTACTTGTATTTTGATTTTTTGTATGAAGACAAACGAATTGACGTGCGTCCGGCAATTTCAATTTTAATGATATCTAAATACTTGAACGCTACTAGCAATTCCCGCGGTTTCTCACGCGTTCTAAAGACCGGTGCTTTGAAAAACTAACGCCCGCTATTCCCGTTTTTGCAACATTTTTCATTGATGCTCCGCTCCTATTGGTCGTAGCGTGATGAAATACAGCGTATAGCCATCCTCGATAAACGGACTATCCAACACAAATAGATTTTTTTAATTCGGACCAGTAGTTCTTGAGATTAGTGTGTTCAACCAAACAAAGAAACAAACTCTTCTGCTTTATAATATTAGTACAGTCGTAAGCAATGACATGTATACGTTGACAACTTTTCAAATATATGTAAACATCAATCGTTTCAAAAGAAGGTATACAAGCTTTGTGTCAAAATAAAGTATACGTAAGATGTTTCATAATTATGTATACATTTTTATCAATTCATAGTAAATAACATAAAACGAATATTATTGTATACTTTTCGTAATATAAGTAGTTAGCCATTAGTCTGTGCACAAAAAAGTGCACAGGTTTGCGCTCGAAAAGCATAAAATAATATTTTCGTATTTGAAACAAAGTTTTCTAATGCATATAAAGTGTGTCTCTTCCATTAACATTTTTTAGTTCATATTTTATGACAATATTATGCTATTACTTATAATAATTAAATTCCCATTTAAATTTCCGCCACGCTTTTATGTGGGTGGTCCATAGAACCAGTTATTGTATTATCCAGTAAGAATAAACGATTATCCTGTAGTAAACGGTATCCTAAATATTGACCTTAGTGGGTAATAAGCGTTTAGTAGTCGATTAGCGATAATGGTTGCTGATATATTTTATCTGTTTCATAATAAAACTTCCCAATAAAGTAACTGGCAGATAAATTTATATATATTTAGCCCGTTTAACTCAAACTCAGACTTGAACCCCCATCACATGGATATCGAAGCAAGCGCGTTACCACAGCGCTACTACAAATTACAATGTGTCAAGATAAATTTATATTAGGCCACATGTTATTTGACGGAACGGCAACCGTCGTAAGCGACGCGACGTTGCCGTTTTGCGCATCGATACAAAGACGTCAACTTAAAATCTATTTTGAAAAGTCAAATAATTCACTATCTATCATAAACATATATAATAAAATAATTGTGACTGAGTCAAATCTGTACATAATTTTTTTTTTAAATCTAATTCAAATAGATAAAAATGTAATTAAAATAGATAGACATTATTATCCATACAATCAAATCTATCGTTTTTAAAATTTTTGTCTGTCTGTTTTTCTGTGACTGCATCACGAGAAAACCTCAGGACAGGTTTTGATGATGATTTTGTAAGAAATATCGACTAACCGTTACGAACCGACTATAAAACGTCACACGGTGTGTGAAATCTAAGTATTTTGTTTCCAGTCTTTAGAACGCGGGCGGGGCCGCGGGAAATGCTAGTTTCTTACATTTTTAAAAAGATACATTTTTTTAAATCTATATATATATAATGAAAATGGTGTTCGTTTGAGGCTCAATCACGCCTAAACCACTGATCGTATCGACATGAAACTACCACCATTCGATGCGAAATTTTTCCTAGATGGTTTATGGCTATTTATTTTTCGAATTCTAACGTTCCTTCATTTTTTTATTGCTGTTTTACTTTTATGAACATTTATCCCGCTAATAAAAACAAAAGACAAGCGTTTTCTCTTGATTCTTTTGTTTTCATGGATTTCAACGGAGTTTACTAAACGGATAATGTTCTTTTACATTCAGCTAAGAATCTACTTACAAACTTCCACGCATCCACCCACCAACTCCCACGCACCCCTGCACACCCACTCTCATTTTTTGATAAAAATAAAATGCCGTATCTATGATCGAGTATCACTTGAGAACGGCTGGACCGATTGGGTTAATTTTTTTTTTGTTGTCTTTAGAATTGTCAGGAGAATGTTTATATGTAAGAAAATTTTAAAAAAGTCTGCTAAAACGTTAAAAATTTCGATGATAATCGAAGTATTCCAATTTCTATAGTTACTCATCACGAAATCTCGGGAACTATAGGACTTAGAAATGTGAAACTTGGTAGGAATATTACTTTCGTTATGTAGAGGTCAACTAAAAACGGATTTTAAGAAATTCATCCCCCAAAGGGGATTGCGGGGGCGTTAACAATGAACAATTCCCGTTTTTAAACTATAGCTCCTATAAATTCCAAATTTGGTAGGAATCTTCTGTAAGAGATGTAGAAATAGTCTATGAACGAATTTTACGGTAGCTCACCCCACAGGGGGTTGCGGGGGTGGTTTAACAATGAAAATTTTTATTTTTAAGCCGTAGCTCCTACAGACTCCAAATTTAGCTAGAGTCGTCTATATGTGATGCAGAAATGATTTAAGAGCGGATTTTACAACAGCCCACCGCCGAAAAAGATTGCGGTAGTGGATGTTAAAATGTGAAATTTCTATTTCCAAACTGTAACCTCTATAGACTTTAAATTTGGTAGTAATCTTTTATTTGTCATGCAGAAATCATCTCAAATAGGATTTTACGAAATTCTATTTCCAATAGGGATTGCGGGGGTGGGTGTGAGAATGTTAAATTTATGTTTCCAAACTGTAACTTCTACAGACTCCAAATGATTATTTTTTTACTGTTTAAATAGAAAAGGTTAAAGTCAATTGTTTTTTTTTATTTAATTAATTTCATTTGTTTTTATATAACCTAATAATCTATATAAATAAAATGATAGAGGTCTGCAGTTGTGCGCGCATCACGGAAAAAGTACTGGATAGATTTAAATGAAACTTTCTAAGTTTTATTTCTTAGACACTTGGCTCTTATATAAAAAAAGATTGCGATATCTTCATTTAATAAAAATTTATTAAAGTTTCAAGGAAAAACGATTTGTATATGTACTGCGTGTTCAGTGATGTATGTTTCCTTCTCGCGGAGTAGTGGGGCAAGCGGCGTAGCGCCATGCGGAAAACTTTGTTAATATTTCAAGCAACGCGGACGAAGTCGCGGGTATTAGCTAGTATTCTTCTAAATAAAATATGAATTAATCATAGTGTGATAAAAATCATAGATAAGTATACTCAACCAGGTGGGGATTTGCGAATTGACCTGGAGTGCAGACTTGTACTCTTCCTCTCTTACCTCTCTTACTTACTTATATGACCTCCTGGTCCTGTTACCTGCATCTTACAGGAGCTTATGCAATTATTATGGTGGCCGAGTTTTGGGCTTCTTTTTTTTTTAATCTTTATTTTTAAGGGGTTTTGGGATTTCTTACTTTAACTATTGCCATCGACTCGGCAAGAAGAAGAAGACTCAATGCATAGAAAGTATATACGGTACTTACATCCATACATCAATTCAAAATATTTTTTATTTTGAATTGATGTATGGATGTAAGTACCGTATATACTTTTTTACCACTAGCGAGCCCGGACCGCTGCGCTCGGCGTAAGATAAAATAAATAAAACAGTTTTCATAATTAAAAGTAGCATAAGTTACTCCTTAAAACATTAGCTACGATATCTGAGGTCAAAAGTCCCGTCAAAATCAGTGTAGCCGTTTCGAGGATTAGCCGAAACTAACAGACAGACAGACAAAAAAATTAAAACATACTTTTTTGGGATTTATATTCAATGCACTATTTTTTTATAAAAACAAAAAAAAAATATTTAATGTATAGATTTTTTAACTCACTGTTCTATTATAATTATACGTATTATTGTATATTCTTATAAATTCACAAATGTGGAAAACATATACTCGATGATGATGACGAGCCACGTTTATCACGGCTCACTCCTTGTCCCTAAATCGCCATCCAGTATATAATGCATAAATTAAAAGATACGCACGAAACAAAAATTAAAAAAGTTATCCACGCGCGGGATTTGAACCCGCGTCGCAAGGATATTATACGCATACTACAACTACGCCAATTGAGCTATGACAACTTAATATCATTGGGCGAATTCATGAAAAAGTAAGTTTCTCATAACAACGCAAACTAAACAAATAGAGAATTGTCAGTTGTAATTCTAATAATTTCGAATTCTTTTCAATGCTTTGTTACACATTAAAATTTTAAATAAACTGATCTTGTCCTCGAATTGTCAAAAGTTTAAAACTGTCATCCAATGTTGTGAATGTGTTACAAACGCTCTTACACATACACATATGCACAGTCTATTACGCGATAATATTTGTATTATACGTATGATTTAAAAATGTATTATATTATTTAAATTTAAATACATAATAATACATTTTTAAAAGCAAAGTATTATGCTTCATTTTCCGATGCAAGAAGCCTAAGATCTTAAAACATATTTTACTGTTAATTATCTAATTAATAAGTTTACGAATCATGGTGTTACAATATTTTAAATCCTGTCTGTGCTGTTGGCTGCAGAAGATATCTCATATACCCTGGGTAAAGCTGTTTAGGAGAGCTCTGCCTAAAGTGAATCCAAGGCGCATCCTAGAGAATCAGGTCGCAATTAGTCGAATTGATTCAATCACTTAACATATAAAAATAAATTAAACTTCTAACGACCAGTTTAAAGAATTCACGTATTTAATGAAAGAGACACAGTATTTGTATTAGAAAACTTTGTTAAATACGAAAATAATATTTAATGCTTTATTCTTAGTTCTTAGACTAATGGCTACATAGTTATAACACGAAACTTGTATATAATAGTATTCGTTTTATGTTATTTACTATGAATTGATAAAAATGTATACATAATTATGAAACATCTTACGTATACTTTATTTTGACACAAAGCTTGTATACTTTCTTTTGAAACGATTGATGTTTACATATATTTGAAAAGTTGTCAATGTTTACATGTCATTGCTTACGACTGTACATATAGATAAGTATGACACTCGCGTTATCGAAACGAATCTAATCCCTACTAATATTATAAAAGTGAATGTAAGTTTGTTTGTTACGCTTTTACGCGAAAACTACTCAACCGATCATCATGAAACATTGTACACATATTCTTGAAGGTATTAGAAGTAACATAGGATACTTTTTATTAAAAAAAAATATTTTTTACGCAAAATTAAAAAATTGTTTGTATTAACAATGATATTTTGAAGAAAAGAAACTTTCAGGCATTCTACAGATCAACCCAATGAGGTTGATTAGCAATTAAAAAAATGAACGCGGGCGAAGCTGCGGGTAAAGCTAGTGACGTATAAAGCAAATAGATCAACAAAATCGGTTTTAAGCTATACCAAAATAATTAAAGAAAAATTAATATATATACTTGATATAATCTCTAAAAATACACTCATATCCATAATAATTTATATTTTTTATTTATTTATAAAACGCACCCGTAGAGACGCAGCCGAACGATGCGAGTCGAGCTTAAGTCGCTAGTATTCAAGTTATTTAATATTTTTAATTTAATGAGAGGAGTATAAGCATTGACATAACATTAGTCGAGATAAATAGATCATTTGTCACGTAAACAATATTACTAACTGATACTTTCAGCAATTCTGTGAACTATTTATTATAGTTTCAAACAATAAAACATATTATAATCGTCGATTTGAAATTCCCAAATGGATTTTTTTTTCTGTCATCAGGATTGTAATTTGTAGGTATAAAAATATATTTTCATAATTTTATTTCAGGTAACAATATTAAGCTACTTAGTGAACTAAACAATTAGTAACTCACCCTAGTAATTAGTAACTAAACCAACACTAAGAAATCTTTTGCCAACACAGGACACACCTAAATATCGAAAACCTAGATAAAGCATACTGACTTTTTTAGGGAAACGAAGTATTTTTTAATGAAATTTGTAGTTACGTATGATATGTAAATAAAAATATCACTAAATATTAGTTCACATAATTAATTTTACATCCCAAACAGAAATCGCGGAGTCCTAACAACTAATATCACTTATAGTTTGTAATTGTTCACGTTCTGAGCATTGAACCCATGATCATATCAGACCGTAATCATACCATATTGCGCCAGTTACCAAATTACTGTGATTTTTTTTAATTTGATCATTGTATTGCGCAATAACATCCGCATTGCCCGAGTTATCGTACAGTCTTATTTCAATGTAAAACATTTTGAACATTTTGGCGAAACGTGACTTATATCCATTTGATTCTACAGCGATATTAGCAAGCTGACGCTGGCTGACTGCCATAACTGTATCGGGCACTGGGCTTTAACTGTACTCGAAAGGAAGTATTCCCTTACAATGCTAGACGTTTTTATTACCGGTAATACGCCGTCCGTAGAATAGTATTATATAGGTATAATGATATAGTGCAAATTAAAAAAATTATGCTTTGCAATATGGACAGTATTATTAATGCAAAAAAGCATTCAGACAAAAATTAAAGGTTTGTCATGTTTTTCGAAAACTAGCTAGGTTCTTTCAGACATGCAGGTTTCGTAACGAAGTTTTCCTTCGCAGTAAGACAATTGGTAATTATGTTTGAAAAATTTGGTAATATAATAAAATTGGTAATTATGTTTGAAATGTCGCACATAAAAATATCAGAGGTGCAAAACCCGCAACACTCGGATTTCCAAGCAAGCTTTATTATTGCTAATAACACAGTTACAAGCAAATACCCCTGGGCTTCCACTGTCATTATCTTAAAAAGTATTAAGAAAAACCCTAACTGGTCGTTTTTAATTATCATTATCATAAATGGCAGTACAAAAGTCAAAACATTTAGTAAAAGTAGTAACTAAGTTAGAGAATTGCCTTAAAAATATACTTTAGCTTTTAATTTTTGTATATATTTATCTTAACCATGTAATATTTTCATAGGAAGTTTAACTGGCAGACTTGAATATCATAAATTCAAAAAAAAATCTAAGCAGTTTACAAATTCATGTTTTTATAAAGAAAAGTCAGAAGTTAGTAAAAGTAGTTTATTAGTTATTTACTTAGCAAATCCGTAAAATTTTTCTATTTAGTATAGTAACTTATGAAGATAGCAAAAAAAATAATATAATATACATCATTTTTCAGGCAATAACAATGGTTACTATGATTAATTATCTATCAAGGCATCGTGAGCATGAAAGTTTGTGTGTAAATACTGTTTACAAAATTTTTAAATATTTCTTACATGCACTCATAAAACTGAAAAATTCAAAAATCCCAACCACCCGGAGAACTTTAAATTGAACTTGTAATAAAAAATATAATAGAGTCATATCAAGTTAAAATGACATTTACTTAACCGCAAACAATATTTTTTAAGACTTAGCTATATACAAATATGTAAAGAATTTGACATGAGTAAGAAGCCCACTTAGCACAATTTCAAGTACAACAAAGATTGTCAAAGAAGTCTATTGTTATTGGAAAAACATTATGATTCATATGCCAATTAATTTATGTGACCTACAATATTTTAAAATATATAGTTCCTTAGTATGTATAAAGATATTGATTTAAATTCAATAGGAATTACTTAATTGAGCTTATTATATTCAGTTTGTTAAACTATTTTAATAATAGTTATTAATATGTATTATTCTTTGTATATTAGTGAAATAATTTATAAGGAATTTAACAAAACTAATAAGGAAATATTCATAAATGAAGTAAATATGAAATGAAGGAAAAACACACAGGATATAGAACTCTTACATCTTTTAAGTAGGTATAAAAATTTAAGTAATTCTACTCTCTACTTTACTGCTTTGGAAAATACTTGGCTACTTAAAGCAGTGATTATGAGTAATTGTCATATGATTAGAAAACAAGCAATAAGGTAACTAGTTTTTATGAAACCTTGACACATGCTGTACATATTTTAAAACTTTATATCAAATAGTTGTGACGTAGTTAGAAGAGAAAAAGGATAAAGAAGCTGATAAGCACTGTGCTAAAATTTTTTTGCTATTTGTGGAGTCCTGTATGCTAGTAAACAACTTACTGTATTTTGGTCATCACTGGTGTCTCTCTATATTTTTGTTCAAAAGGTCATAATTTGATGTAGAGTATAAAACAAGTTGTAGAATTATTTTCAACAAATATTTCCTACCTGAGATTCACAAGGACAATCGGCTGCTTCACACACTGGTCATAACAAACTTCACAAAAACGAGATCGACATTCGTTGAACAATCCATTATCCACGGAACCGTCATTGTCAATAATTCTTTGACATTGACAATGACAGCTCCAGAGAAAGAAACGTGTAGAAATGGATTTAAGGATATTAGGGATTAAATTTATCGGAAAGTTCAAATATATTTATTTTAAATATAATAGTATTGTTATTGTTAAAAGATGAAAACTGACATATAATGTTGTATAGCATGTTATAAACGTGCTATTATGACGGGTTCATACTCTATTACGCGACACTATATAAAAGCGAAACTTGCAATATTATAGAATATAAATATGGCCTAAAATATGAATTCACAAATATTTTAAGTGTTTTTGGACAGATGTTTAATTATTTATCTCTATATATTGTGTTATTTATAAGTTTATTATTCTTATAATTACAAATTAGTAGTTTACTACCTATTGGAACTCGGTAAAAATAACTGATTATAAAATAATAAAAAACAATTATAATAATATTGTAATATTTTTTAAATGACACGAGAGATCGATCCATCTGTTCTGCTCCATTTACTGGTTTAGCGCATCGCACATCAACTACCTTGTTTTATTTTACATGTAGTGAAATCTCCATGAGTATTATTTCCTGTTTAATCCCAACGTCGCGTCGTTTCCATTCTACGTGACGTCGGTAGACAAAGTTGTACCTATGAGTATATGGTAAGCCTAAATCCACAAAACAATTTAATTCACTCATAGAATCGCATGAATAATATAGTAATAAGCCATCCATAATAAAGTTGTAATTGTTTTTGCATTTGTCGTTGAACATCTTACAAAATTCCTACAAAATTTGCAGGAAATTAGAAGCTCTATAATTTCATGACTGGCCATATTATATTATAGTTGTACATACATAAAATGAGCACTGGGTAGAAGAAATATCCGGGTCGTTGGTTTTCGGTACCCTGTTTCAATACGGTACTAATGACGGTCTCTCAAGGTCGCAAATTCAAAATATTAATGAGGTCACCCAATTGAATAAACCTTCCAAATGGGAAATCTTGACATTTACAGCTAAAACCTATTTTATATCATTTATTGACTGGGATGTTGATTGAGTTAAACTTGCGTAATATGATAATACAGTTCAACTGGACATTTGATGATGTTGTTCCTCATGTTTTATTATTTCCACCGAGGATTGTACGCGTGTTAATCTACACCGTCTGAATTTACGATCGAGCAGCAATATTGTGCGTTGGAACTTAATGAAAAGGAAACACTCGCAAATTACACGTCAAAAGAGCTTACAATGGACCGAGATCAGATGGTAAAGTAAATTTTGGCTCAAAAGAATGTGTAAGCTAGAATATTCTAGCATATGCTTGATAGAAATCTGAAAAAAGATTTTATGTACGTTTTATCGGTTAGTAGCTATATATTTCTCAAAGATTGAAACATTTTCCCACAGTAAAAGTATCCTCCTTATAATATTTTGATTGTTGACCTAGTTATTATAATACCTCACCAAAATCTGTTCAGTGGTTTTCTCATAATGCGGTTACAGTGCGTACATACACCGGTAACAGACAGACTGACAAAGATTCTAGAAACTATAGATTTGGATTCTGTATTGATAATAATTACGTACTATTTCAATAAGTTTTTCCAAAAAATATTTATGATTAGTATATTTCTGAGAAATCAGATATCCTGACACGGATAACCTACCTACCTAAAATAACTATCATCATACCAAATTCCATCAAAATCTATCCAGTGGTTCGTGATACAGACAGACGGACAAAAATTCTGAAAACTATAGATTTAGTCTCTGTTACGTTAATAATGACTGTTTCATTTAAATTTTCCAAAAAATATTTAATGTAGTACAGATTCGAATAAGTTAGAATTATATTATATGTAAATATTATCACTACAATTTAAATTGGTAAATTTGAATTTTACAAAAACTTATACTTGCGTTCTTTTTAAACCATTTTATTCAACGTGCCAAAATGTCACGTCCTACCACAAATATAATATTCTGAAGGGGAAGCGGATGAAATTCGAAAATTAGTTCTAATGCCATCGATTTATATCAATAGAATACAAAGTGGCACTAAAAGACGCTTACTGAAAAAATAAACAGAAATCTCTTTCAGGCGAAATCGTTTTATAAAATAAAGTAACTCCAATAATTCAACACTTCGCTCCTTAGAGGGAGGTTTAGATGGAGAAAAACGTCCCTAATTCAGTTTGCTCCATCGAAGGAAGTACTCGAGTCACTACGTTTGCACGATGAGTGGATTCAGAAATAATATCTATCAATGGATGAAAATTGAAACTATATTTGCGCTTTCGATGAAATATAAAATTCCTGTGAAACGATATTGGTCCGCGATGAATTTCGGAACTCCTTATCTGTCGTATATAGGTACACTCCTTGTCTATCTTATTTTTTTGAAATAGGTAATTTGTTACAACTTAAAATAAAGGATTATAGTTTTTATTCCGAATATTTTCAATTTTTTTTTATAAATTAGCAACAGTAGGTACTAGTTTGAGTAATATATTTATTATTTATCTGTCATGTTTGCATTGCTATAGATATAGATTCATGTCTTTCATATTAAATTGAGTTGGAGGAATATAAAATCTTTGGGAAAATATTATTACGCTTTTATTCGTATTCATCATGAATGTTCTGTTTTATTCTACAATCCTTAGTTAATATAGTATATATGAAAGTGTCTGTCCATTCGCCTGATTTTAATGCAAATTGGTTCACCGATAGCTATTAGCTTTAAATGCCTTAGGAGCGGGAAAAAATTATATTAAAAAAAAGAAATTTACACTGAATAGAGATATAATAACACATTTTTTATGTCTTTACTTTATTTTCTTCCAATTTAATCATCACCACAGAAAAGATGATCTATTCGGCCATCATCATCTTGGAAGAAGGTACTAAGTTCACTAAAGCTCAAATATCTATGTAACGTAACAACAATGGTTTAGTGTTTACCTACTCCATTAATTATGGAAGACGTGATATGTTAGTTCGTTTGTTAGGTAGGTCTTCATAGCTTTTATTATATTTGATTTTATGATTTATACAAAATTAGTTTTTTAAATATAATAAAGGCTGGAAACCAAAATTTTTTTCAGCGATCCTCCTCCCCACCGCTCGCTGTTTGCTCGTGGTAATCATTTTTTTGTTGCGGAGTTAAAACTATAATATCTCGTAAGATATTCATTCATTGAACTCAAATGATGCCAAGAGCAGTTTTGTTCAAAATTAAATACTTGTGATGAGTAACTTACTTATTTAGGTAAGAATTAATATCATGTTTACAGAAACACCTTCACAAATAATGCATTACTTAAAACAAATTTGATTATCATAATAATACAAATTAAAAAAAAACCGTTTAATTTAATTTACGCCCACCGAAGCGGGCCGGTTTGCTGGTTTATAGAAGAATAAGACACAGAAGAAAATATACAGCTCAGTAAAGTTAGTACGCCTTCGCTACAAACTTCAATTCAAAATTTTGCGACATAGCCTAACCTGTTTACGAGTAGTTACGCGTTCTAGTTTGCTCGAAAAGCAACTGGCAAAAGAAAACACAAGTTTCTACTGGCCTATATCCTCTTCGTACATCTGGCTGCACGTTAATAGTTGCGAGAGAGACGTGCTGGGAATGTTGCCTAGTCGAGGCTTATATTTTGTTAGGCTTATGAGATTGGTAAAATAATTTTATTAGATTATATTTTCGCTTATTAAATGTATAATATTGTATTAATTTATAATAATGCCTGAGGTTTTTCACTTCTATAAAACTTTGTTTATTTTTAAATGGTAATTATAAAAAAATAAATCACATATAAAAATCGTAATTATATTTGAATTTGATGTCATCTCAGAATTTAGATTCATACTCGTACTACATCACATCACTAAGGCTATCTAGCACACGTATAATTCGCGTCATGTAAAAAGAACGCTGGCTGTCAAGTTGCGCAGAGGTGATTTATAGGCGAATTTGGTGGTGAGACGCGGGGCGCGGGACGGCGAGGCACGCGCCGCATGCTTTCCGGCTCGCTATTGGTTTGTCAGTTCAAAATACCATCGCGCACACAAAAGTTATTAGTTACGAAATGATTTTATATCAAAAATAGAAAAATAATATTTTTGAATAATATTGTTTTATAAAGATAGAGTCTGATAACAATGCAGTTAACAATAAAAAAATATATAAAAACGAATTAATTTAATTTTTTGTAAGTGGATTAAAAATTCTGCAATGAAACAAACATATTTTATTAATTTATAAAATTCTGTTTAATGACATTCTATCTAATATATTTTTCAACGTATCTACGAATAACCAATATACGTCACGAGCGAGAGGTTAGTTCAAAAATAAATGAATAGGCTTAGTTTTTTCGTGTGCGATTGTACCGATGCGCAAACACACCCCCCACCACTTTCTTCCAGCGTTCTTTTTACGTGACGCGAACTGTATGTACCTACATATTTGTACATCTGTTGTGCTTAGTGTATATATTTATATTTATGTAGTTTCATATTATGGTGATCATAAAATTCGATTTAGTTTTAACAATTGAATTTAAATGTCATTCTAATATCAAACACTTTTCAAGTCCTCTTAGATTTTTGGTTACAGATAAACTATGTGTTGTATTCAGCCCTTTTAACGTCCTTATTCTGGGGCCTCCACGGGCCTCTATTACAAAGGGATCAGGCCATAGTTCACCACGCTGGCCATAAGCGTGTTGGCGGACTTTACATGTCATTCCAAAAGTTCTTTCCGACATGCAGGTTTCCTCACGATGTTTTCCTTCACCGTAAGACGGTAATCGGTAGTGGTGATCACGATAGAAATAATTCCAACATGATAATATCAAAGGTGCGAGACCCGGATAAGAACCCGGGCCGCGTCACCACTGGGCTTCTACTGCCACTAGATAAACTATACAACAAATTATTTAATCACAAGAAGTACTGTGGAAACAACAAAAGCGCGAATACGAGGGGCAAAGTTGAGAAACGAACAGCGGATTTGTTCTCATAAGGATTTAATTGTTCCATTAGTTTTAATTTACTTCACGCGCGCAGTGTACTCTGCTAATTCCGGCATATGTATAAAAATGAATGTTAAGATAAAGTTATATACATTTTTAGCTTTTTATTATTTAATTTATTTCATTTTCGTTTTTAAAATTTTAATGTTTTTATTAAGTGTATTAGTAATAGTTGCTTATTTTTTTATTTTATTTTACTCGCATGTTTTTCGTTAGATATAGTGTATGTACAAGGTACATGTAGTGAAGCGATATAAGGTGGATTTTACGGTTTAGAAGGTGTTTAGCTTTTACTTACAGGTACAGCTTTTTTGGTAAGATTTTATAAATAGGTAGAGCATTAAATGCCTTATAAAATCTTTTTAAGACAATTTACAACGAAATTACGAATTTTATTTCTAATAAGCAATTTCTGATCCCATAGGGAACGTAAGAAAAAGGAAATTCATATCGCATTAAAATTCATCATCGGTAAGTAGTCTTAGCTATATCCGCAGTCAGCTTGCTCGTAAAAGCCACTAATCCATTTGCTGTTGCATAGAACATGAAATATGAAGATGGAAAAATGTAACTTAAATTATGCCTATAAATTGAACATTGTAAGAGGAATTATCTCTCTTAGGTTTTATTTTTATATAAATTATTTAAATGGTACGGAAAATGGCGTTCGTTTCCAAATAAATTCTGTTTTTTTGAGATCGCGATACATAGAAGTAGAGTTAAAATGCTATCTGAATAGTATGTAAAACAAAGGCTCTTTAAAGTAGACTCAAATAATAATAAACCAATATTTTTAATTAACATCTACTAATTTAATAATAAAGAAAAAAAATAGTTATTTTACGCAATACGCATGCAAATCCAAAATCAACACACTTTAAAAAATGGTTTTAAAAAATAATAAACTTATTTAATAAAATTAGATTTACAAATCGAATTACTTTAATTTTTTAAAATTATGGACCTATAGAATATGCTAATCAAAAGTAAATATAATTTTATTATGTAAATCGTTTGTAATTATAAATTTTGAGGTGTGCATTAAATGAGCTAATATAAATAAGCCTTGAAAGCGCACAACAATATTGGTAAGGCAAAGTTCAAAACAGGTGTGAAGCTTTATTCTCATGAGAAATTTACTCTTCCATTAGTTTTAATTCACTCGACGCCCGCACGGTTCATTATTTTCGCTATCTACGAAAATGTGTTTTTTACTTCAGAAAATATGGTTCGGAAGCGGCGAGGCAATCATGGTTCAAGAAATTTTAAATATAAGAAAAATATTTACTAAGATTATTATATTCAAATAACTATTTTTGGAACTAGCAAAATTAGCTCTTTTAGATAAACAACTGCCTTTTCTGAAATCTTTTCAGGACTTACACCAATTAACTACCAAGCAATAGGTATTTGAGTAAAAATTGTCATAATTTAATGAAGAATATTTCTTTTATATTTAAATTTATCAATGGGTTTTCTAATTCTATATATATCTTATCTATTAAGCCCCATACATACATGTATAACCATATTTATTATAGTATAAAATAATATGTATACCTACATATTAATAAATATAACATATTAAAAGTAGTTATATTGTACCTATATATGTACAAGTGTTCTTTTTGCGCAGAATAGAACCAGCGACCTTTTGAGGAGACTTTATTTTTGGTAATAACAATTCAACACTCGCTTAGACTGGAAAATGAGGTAAAAATCGAATATGCCAATTTTCATTTGCTAAGCATTTTTCGCAGTTTCATTACTTCAGCAAAATATACCTAACTGTTGGTTATTGGCCAATATACTGTACCATCCAAGTTTACGAGTAGCTAGCAAAATTGAGTTCACCTAATGAAAAGGAAATGCCCACAAAATTACATAGTCTTCAAAATGTTTTGTTATAATAATAGGTTTTTTTCTGCCAAACAAGTTTTTGTATTATTTTTCTACAGGTACCTACATATGATAACTACATATATCAGGTTCGAATCCGTTCATTAAATATTTTTTCAATCTTTAGGAATAGTCATTATTTATTTAGAATTTTTGTCCGTGTGTCTGTCTGCTTAGGAACGAGAAAACGACTGGACAGGTTTTGATTAATGGTATAGTAATAGCGTTGGTTATCCGGATCAACATATATGATACTTTTTACTGCGGGAAAAGGTCTTACCTCTGAGAACTCTACTAGCCATTAATTGCTTATGTTAGAATAAAGATCTACAATTTTTGCGCTATTTCTGTATGATATATAATAAAAAAAAAGATCCGACTAACTACCTAAAAAGCGCATTAAAAAGATGAAAACAAATCGAGATATAAACATAATCTTAGTATCCAGCCAAAGACAAGAGATAGGTATGTGTATGTGCACGTCTCTGACTTTCCGACATAAATATTCTATTTCTAATGTAAAAATAATTATATATAATTATTATCACTTATCCTCTATTTTACATCTATAGAATGGTTATCACTTATCTCGCTTTTTACACTTTTGTAACATTAACGTTTATTCTGTTATTTGAAACGTAAACCTATTGAAAATGCGGAAATGTACTTCTTTCCATGCAAATAACGTTACGTTTTTGGAGTAGGTACAATCGTTGAAAGCAAGACGAATCGAGAGCTTTATGTGCGAGTCAACTTTAGTTCATAGTGAAAACTTGTCTACACGTCACGTCGCTTTCTTCGGAGAAAACTACGCTGTTTCTATTAACGTTAAAAGTCCTGAAAAACCTGGGCGATCGAGCATCGTTTTGTCGGCATTTTGTTTTGTAATAGAGTGTTGTCGGAAAAGATGTATATAAAATTGAGTTTTTAGAAAATAGAACTATATTATATTACTAGTAACTCGCCCTCGCTTCGGTTGGTCTCGTCCGTAACTTTAGCGCGGACGAAGTCGCGGGTTCCACTAGTTATACATATAAACGTTCCTCTTGAATTACTATATCTATAAATGAAACTATCTAGAGACCACTAAAAAATAAACAGTATTTTAAATCCCACTTTTGTGTGCAATAATGGAGAATAAGGATACAGAAATATACATTTAGATTCAGATATAGAAAAACAGGAACAAGAAAAGCTCTCGTTTGTATGATGTGATAAGAACTAAACTAAGTAGGTACAATGAAAATGAAATTCAAATAAATAGGAGCCAATAGAATATTTAATCAGCGAATCCTTTTCAACAAGATCGTGCTTTACCATTTCTTTCAATAGCTTTTGTGTCCTTTGTAAAAGAAATCCACACATTTTCAATATATTGGCATTGATACCTATCTACTTGTGCTTTATATTTGTGATAAATAAAACGTGCTGAGTATGTGACTCGTAGTATATTAAAAGTATCATGAGCTTGTGTTTCTGGAGAACTTTTTTGTATGAAATTCGTTTCATTCCAAACGGATATTGAAAGATTTCAGATTAATACCTAATAGTAACTTGTTTTCTCTGGTTTTCCTCCAGTATCATCATCATTATCATCAGCCCTTATTAACGTCCCACTGCTGGGCACGGGCCTCCCTCAGTACGAGGGGATCAGGCCATAGTCCACCGCGCTGGCCTAGTGCGAGTTGGCGGACTTCACATGTCTTTCGAAAACTTGTTAGGTTTTCTCAGACATACAGGTTTCCTCACGATGTTTTCCTTCACCGTAAGACAAGTGGTAATCATGATATAAATGATTCGCACATGAAAATATCAGAGGTGCGAGACCCGGATTCGAACCCGCATCACTCGGATATCCAAGTGACCGCGTTACCGCTGGGCTACCACTGTCTTACTCACTGTCCTCCAGTATATCAAGGTGCATTTCTTTTTATAATATTATAGGATACATATATACATATACGAGTAACTACTCCTATATATATTATATCATATAAAGTACTTAAAGCTACCGCTACTTTTCGGATTTATTAATAGCGGTAACTTTAATTCTTCTAGACTTTATCCGTATATATTGATGTAAGTTTAACCCTTTCAGCGTAAGAGAGTAACAAACACAAACATATTTTCGTATAATAGTAATTTAATAGATTTGACATTCCTGTCCTCTGACCCTTATACTCGTAGGTTGTCTGAAAGAGATTTCCTTAGAGATAAATAGACCTTTACCCCTAAACTCTCTTTTATAATAATAATACGCTTTATTGCACGCCACAACAAAGAAATACATACGTACAGTTAGTTTTTAATTAAGATTAATATTAAAATATACTACCTACATTGGTTATCGAACGTATACGAATATTTGCAAGTAAATTCGTCTTGTATGAAATAATATGAGTCAAATATGATATTCAACACTCAATATCGGCTTTGCTAGCAGCGACGAATTTAAAGCAAGATGTACACCTCAGGGATTATATTCTGCAAGATATTTTCCATATTATATAATACTCTCGTTGGCAAGTACCATGTAATCTCCAGTTCCGATCGTCCAACGACGTTATTCAGTTCGAGTAAGCTTACCTACCTACCTTATGAGTATGATCATGCACTACTATCACCAATCTCGTTTTACCTATTGGTAATGAGTATCTTAAATATTTATATTAGAAATTATAGTTGCAATACAGACAAAAATTTAGCCAGTCGGAGCGTGGTGGTTATCACTTATTAAGGAGTAATCAATGGCGATATGTAATGTAAGTCATAGATATTTACAGCCACAGTTTAAAATACTTACATGATATTATTTTTCTTTAATTACCAAAATTGCAGACTCTAATTTGGTTTAAAATACTTTAATAAAAATCTCTTGTATTACTAACATAAAAGCTCCTGGCAAAATTGTCCGCCTATTTCGTTGTCTTTTTACGTAACGTTCACTAGTTTAAATTGAACTACCGGCGGCGCCTAATGGAACAGCCCCGCCAGACAGCGGCAGGTAGCGCGCGTCAAAATGAATATGTATCGCCCTTTAGCCCGGATTTTTAGATAAAATACTTTTTTTCACGTACTTTTTACCTTACCCCACCTTAATAGTGTCATAATTATATTGATTTTCCATTTCTTTTACACTAACTTATAGATCTTACATGGGTGTGGAATATATAAGCCCGGTAAGATGAAAAAAGTTATGGAGATTCTCTTTTTTCTTTATTAAGTTGTTTATTTACATTTTTTATTTCGTATTATCTACACTATTGAGCCACGCTTGTTGATACATTTTCGGCCCTTTGACCCTCATAGATGGACCTTTTGAGGTTATTCCGTTTCAACTCTTACTTCTGTTTGATAATAATACACTTTATTGTACAAAATAGAAAACTAAATGTAACGTCTGCTTTTATTACTTTGAAGAATAATAACTTCTCACACTATCCCACAACCTGAGTATTTTGTGGTACACTTTACTGAAAACTATCACGCCTATAGATTTGTGTTTGAACATAGAATAGATGTGTTATCTATCAAAAAATATAATTTTATAACCATTAACAAGTGTCTTAAAAATTACTACGCGTTAGAAAAACTACGCGAGCCCTCACAAAGCTCAGCTTTTTGCTAGTAAATATATTGTCAATAAATATTGTTGAACTTATAAGCAAGCTGCTCATAAAACAGTGCTGTATCAAGATAAATTTAATATTACCCGTATTTAAAACTTTATAAGGATTTCATGTAAAAAGTGTTACTTTTTACAGCGTCTGTAGTCCATAAAACATCGGAGAGTCCTTATGAAATTGCAAGCTGCGGACTACGTCCAATATGTAAATATATTTATGAACCACTTATAATGTTTCATGTTACTAGAGTTACGACTCACGCATGTAAATATACGGAAAAATTAACATCCTTTGTCGTATAATATGTTAATTTGTAGGAAGGGTCTGCATGACACAAAACACAAAATAGCTCGTGTTTGTGTAGGCTGTAAAAAATATTTCACCAGACCGCAGTTTATATAAGGCAGCATATTACTTGTTAAAGGGCATGTTAACAAAATTAGATGGCAAAAAGGGTGTAAATTTTGCATGTTATTATTTTATGTCAAAATTTTCCATACGTAATCCCGTCTTATGTACCCTATTTATACATTTGATTTATTTATTACGTTCACGTAATTACTTATTAAATATAAATTGTTTTCCTCTATTATATTACTTATTTTAATTAATTTCGAATTAACATTAAATTATTATATTTTTCTACAAATCGTCAATTCTAACACCGCAGAAAAGAAATTCTCCCGAGAAAAACTAACTAATAAACACAATAATATTACTTTTATTTCTTTGTTAAATAATGTAAAAATTACAATAATTATCTAATGATAGAAGCACCTACCTTTTATCCTTCGCGCACAAACACTTTATTTAATTGACTCTAATATATTCAATAATGTTTAATTAAATTAAATATGTTGGTGGAAGTAGCCCGTAATATTTGTGCAATGTATTATGTAAGTGGATACATTTTAATTTCATTTAAATATAATAAACAATTTATATTGTTTGCAAATTTTTACTGGTACATTTTCAATAAATAATATCGAATTCAGCCCTTATTTTAACTTCCCACTGCTGGGCATGGGCCAAGTAAGCAAGTGGTAATCATGTTAGAAATGATTTGCACATGAATGTACCAGAGGTGTGAGACCCGGATTTGAACCCGCTTCACTCAGTTATCCAAGCGATAGCGTCCCCACTGCCTTTTTATATTACTATCAATTAATACTGTAAGGTAACTACTTTAATAGCTCAATGATCACAAAAGTGAACACCTGTTATTTATGACTTGGCTTACTCTCTCCATAAAAGTGAAACATCGACTTTCATATAAAAGCCCGAAGTAAAATTGTTTCCAATAAGATAAATGTACATCTATTTACAATGGAATTTACTAGAAACAAATAGTAATGGCGTGTTTATAACAGAGAGATAGATTTATGAAGATAAAAATGGCATTAGATATAAAGAAAGTAAACATTATTCATAACATAAGCTGACTCGTAGATCTCAATGAATTATTTAGTAGACCCATGTATATTATATTAAATAGGTGCATGTTTGTTCCCCAAATATTGCTAGGATGTTATGGCAATACAAATTCAATAATGCTAATCTAACCTCTAGAACATACTGGTGTTGATCAATAATTTGATATTACGGATACAAAACAAAGAAATATTTGTTATTATTGTATCATAGTGGCTTAACAATGTTTCGTTAATATCCGTTTTTGTGTGTAAAACTTTATAAACAGCAGAGCACTTTTATATACATTTTATAACTTTGTGTTACTTCAGTTCGTAAAAGGATACTTTTTGAAGTGAAACTTCTTTAGAATCGTTGTGATTTCAAACTCGATGAAACGAAAAAATAAGTCCATAGTACCAGGCACTCAGAAACGGGGAAGAGTTAGCCTTAGTTAAATCTTGCCCACCGTGAGTCAGTGACATTTCTAACTCTGTCTAACTCGTGGGTGCGACCTTCGCGCCATCTCCCTCTCTCATCGAGCTTAGACGGGGTTATTTAGTATAAATATAAACGAGATTTAAAAATTAGTTTGCTAAAGAAGTTTTAATTCTGACATGTGTACTTTGTTTAATATGGCGTCACCATTTAAAAAAAATCGAAATCCTTTATTCGCTGGGTTCGGCCAAGGAAGTTTGACAGACTGCACATATCTTTCTAAAACTTGTTAGGTTCTCTCAGACGTAGAGATTCTCATCACAGAAAATACTTTTTTACCTAATCCGTGTTTCTCACGATGTTTTCCTTCATCGGACAGTGTTCATGATGTTGGAAATGATTCGCATATGGAAATATAAAAGATGCGACCTGGGATTTGAATCCGCTTCAGTCAGTTTTCCAAGCGAGCGCATTTCTACTGAGCGCTCATTGCCACGATTGCTGATTAAACCAGCTTAATTACAAAATTATCCAGGTTTTATTTAATTTTTACCAAAATGTGTAAAGGACATATTTAAGTAATAATGTATACCGCTTAAACCAACATAATGCGCTTAAGGCACCTCCTTTAATAAAGTCTAGCTTCACATTTTATTACTTAACTAAGTCAAGTTTAAGCAGTCATAAACTCAGTATTTTATATCGTCTGTGCAGATATTATAAACATGATGAGCTTCTTGTTTTGTTTCTTTGTTTGAACGCGTTCTAGAAATACCTATTTTTATGTTCTCTGGGCTAGTTATTTAATATGTTTATATTAATCGGGAATTGGGTTTAATGAAACACAAGTATTCACATTGAAGCCATAGACCAGAACGAAGTCTATATTTTATATTTCTTCAATTCCATTCTCTTGTTAATGGCTTCAAAGCGTGCCAGTTGAGCACAGATTATTTCGCCAATGTCACGTAGAATGGAGAAGACACGAAGGAGATTGCTCGGTAACATAGAGTCAATAAGTTCATTTAAATTATGATAGTATAAGGGTAGTAAATCCTTATTAAACCTACAACAAAAGACAGCACAGTTAGTATTTACAAAAACACACAACAAAAAATTGGTTAGTAGATGTTAGTTATTTATATTTCTTAATTCTAATTAAACCATAGACAGCGGCTTACACATTACGCAACACCTATTACAATATAAAAATAGATTTTCTTGTAATATTTTATATAATAAGGCTATCTAATATAATGACCCGATAGGTGACTAGAAGTTATACAAGAATAAAGTAGTACAAGGCAAGTAATTCAATAATTTAAACATAATAAATACAAATATGTGATGTACACAATATATATTTATACATAATATATTTATATACCAATACCGTACAGCAATACAGTAGATGAAGTAGAACCTTATATATAATTCAAGTACTATTGATTTCGTTATGCGATTTTCACAGATTTATTCAATCGATACGAGTTCCACGAAGATTAACCAAATGCAATTTGCGTGTCGAGTACAGTGTCTATTTGCGAACGACGTTTGAATTAAGATAAAATTTACTGATACTTTTCATACATCTGATAGGTTTAATATTTTCTTAAAATAAGCGTTCCTACTTTCCTTAGAACTTTCTGGTCAAAATTTTTAAAAACATTTAATAAGATCAATCAAATTGAGTTCAGAATTTTGCTAAGAGTGACGTATCCAAATAGATACACATTAAATTAAAACGTGAGAATTTAAGACTATACAAGCAACATATAAGTAGATTTTGAAAACAAGTTCTTACTCCAAGATATACCTATATACATTCTGAAATAAATACTCGTGACAAATCGAGGATAATAACAAAAAAAATTTTTTGTCCTTTTTAAGAAACATAAAAAAATATTAAACGAAATTGTAGGTTCACAAAAAAATATACCGAAAGCAAAGCAATTAATCCCCGAATTTATTAGAAAATCAGCTTCCAAACCAATTGTTTCTCTGATTTGAATAGTGTACATTTCAATATCAGGCTTGATTGCACATTCGCATACGATTTCGCAGAATCTAAAATAAACACTTGGATTGCATCGTTATATGTATTTGGCAATATGAAGTTGTACCTTAAAAGCCTTCTTGTTCTCTGATAGGTTCGCGTTTACCACCGATTTTCGAACCGAGCCAGTAATAATAAAGATAAATTAGAACGCACTTTCGATATCAATTATATATATTAAAAATTATTAGTAAAAAAATTATTTGTTAGAAAATATAAGGGCATATATTATACGAGAATATGCATATTCTTGATGTTTGCATTGAAGTTTGCAGCCTTTGATGTGATGTTCTATACTCCCTAGTTTGGACTTTCAAGCAGTTTCGTAGATACTATTGTTGGTAACTATTAATAACTAAATAGGTATTTGGTAGTTTTTGGTTGCTCTTAGGCGATTATCCTATTTATTTAGGCCTATTTTCTGAGTATTTTTCTTATTTTTTTCCATTAGAACCTAAAATGTTTTAGCAAACTTAAAATAAAGGATTAATTAAAACGGTAAAGTCAATTGAAGATCACTGAAAGAGACATTCATTTTTATTTATATTATATAGATAGATTAACGAAACAGTAAAATAAATACTTATATATAAAAAGAGACAATGTCGTTTTCGCGTTTATATTGAAGTTACGAGTTAAGTATAAAAGATAAAATAAAAAATATGTAAATAAAAATGAGAAACAATTGTTAGCTTATTTTATTTATTAATTTTGTTAATATAATATTAAATTATACTCGAAGATAATATTCAACCTAGTGCTAGTGATTTCACTTACACGCTTCACTTAAAGAGCAGAACTTCAACAAACTGCACCGTCTAACTTGTTTGCGTGCTCCTACAACTGTATATCTGAGATACAGCTTGCTTAAAACCTATTCTCAAGAGAAAATATAAGTTTCCATTTCTGTTATAACGCCTTTTGTACCTCAGGCTATGTTATCATAGTTGAGGGGAGAACGTGACTCGAGTACTATTATTTCAATATTTTGTGTTTCTATTTCGGAAAATTATATATTAGAGTATGTGTGTAGAGTATTAAGGAGAACTCGTATGTTTGATTGGCAATATCTATGGTTGTAGAATGTGGGTTTCAATGCGGACTTCGATGCGATGCGACAATCAGCTAATGGATATTTTAATTGTTTTATAAGTCATTCGTTATGCCATAGAATTTTGTATGGATTTATTGTCTATTTTAATGTTATAGTTTGGACTGCAAAAATGTTATTTAGTTTTTGTGTAACTTTGCAATACTTGTAATACAAGATTTCACCATCTAACATCCGATACAATCGGTTGGTGCGGAATAACTATTTATATGTATTTAACGTTATATATGTATGTATTTAACGTTATGTGTAGTGTATCAACTGTCTGGTATCCGTAGCACAAGCCTCGTAGCTTACTACTTAACTAGGTGGCGCTGTCTGTAATAACGACTCCAAATATATTATTATTAGGTATATCATTTGTAAATAATGAAGTACAAAAATATATTCTATTACTATACGCGCTTAAAGGATTCGTCTCCATAACATGGATATGTAAGGAAAATTTTTTCAGAGCTACAGTATCACTTGCTTTTCAAAAACTTTTCTTTTAAAGGATATTATTTTTTTTATTATAACATATTAGTATTCATGAAGCCTCATATCCACGGACTGTCGGCCCAAAGTAACTAATCCATTTAAGCTCCAGACTTGCATTCAGACGCAAAAGAATTAAATAGCAAACGGAATAGCAAATTTTTATTCGTATATGAACCAATTTAATCATATTATGAGTACTTTAAGTTTACTCTTTGAGTAAAAAGTAATATAAAATTATAAAAATTACTTTCTTTGTAATTAACATCAAATTTATGTTTAAATTTTCTAACTAAGAGTACCATAGTTAGTAAGATGGGTGACATACCTACTTAGGTATATCATTTTTTTCACGGCCGAAAATAGCTAGGTTATAAAGTTTTTATAATATTTAATTTGAAAATGCTTCCCATAATAATCTCGTATTATTTATAGATATATAGGTATTATATACACAGATAAACATGCATAAAGTTCATAAAGAAACTACATAAAAATAGGATAAAGATTAGACTTTGGCTCAGTTGGCAGTGACCCTACTTTCTGCGCCAGCGGTAGCGGGTTCAAGTCCCGCTGTTCCGGCATTCATTTGTTGTCAGTCATGGGTGTTAATATTTATATGATGTATGGGTTAGGGTTAAAATTTATATGTGTAGTATATCAACTATCTGGTATCCGTAACAAGCCTCGTAGCTTACCAAGGAACTAGATGGCGCTGTTGTGTCAAATGTCCCAACATAAAATGTCCCAACTTTATTTTATGTGCAAACTCAATAAGAGCCACTCTCTGTTCTCTGTACTCTCTCGTGCTGAGCATTGTGTCTCAGTGAATTGGGGCGAGAAATTACATTAACAACAAAGGGAGCGAAGCGTTTTAACTTAATGGCTACCTCGTGACGTATTCCACATCATCACTTACTTGGGTCGTCACTCCACAAAAATCAGTTTATGACATTTATACGACTATTTACGTTTATAGGACTAGTTCAACTTTTAACTATTCTTTTAATTACTTTTACAAAATGTATAGCTTAATTTAAACTTTTGGTTATTATGGTTTTTAACTGTTTGTAGTAGTGATCAGTGTTTATGATCGTTTGGAAAGTTATTACGACTGACCTTTGAAGGTCAGTAATAACAGTTAAAACAAAGGCTCACGGAAAAGGTTACCTTTATTAAATTTACACTTTTTAAATATGGTATTTAATATTTTGTTTTGTTTAGAATTTTCCGCATTGTCTTATAATTTGTTATCCAAATACCGTGCAAGAATAAGAAAAATATCCTGACAGCCTACAAATTGCAACCGCAAAAAAACGAAATCGCTTAAGATGAAGGCATTTTTGGAGTTTGCGTTTCATTTGGATGCCAAGATTTGTTATCATCTATCGCTGCTTTTTAACACATTAATCTTGATTTTAAGACAGAATAGTATATTATATCCACAGATCAAAGGCATATATTTTTATTCTCTTATGCAGTAATTTAGTATATAATGTACAATATAATATATTCCTATTATGCTATTTATAGAATTTTTTACGGGACTCTAAGTCTTAGGATGAGGTGGTAAAAATCTTTATTACAATTTTGTCTCGGGAAATTCTAGTTAGAATAAAGGCGTTCTAACACTAAAGAAGGGATGATATGTACATATACAATGAAAAGATTCATATTATAACGTTTAGTATCTTGTAAATAAATAATTAACCTAATTTTTTAATTATTATCACGACTTCAACAAGTATTTAAAGAATCTGTCTCAGTATTGTCTTGAAAAAGTTTTCTATACATAGCATCCCTTTAAGACGGGCTTATTAGGTTACACCCATACTCTTCACCGGCGATTCTTTGATGTGGGTTGAGCTCGTGAGGGCTATCTTCTTCTTCGGTTAGGTACTCTTAAGATGATAAAACCCACGCGTGACAACATAAGAATATAAATCAAGGTTCGAACATAAAATCGCCCTTGACATTCTCACTCCTTACCTTTGAATAATGGTATCTAAACCTCCTTGGTGACAGCTGTCAAAACTGTTAGCGCCAACACTACTACAAATAATCTTAAATGTGATTTAGTTATGATAATAAAGAAACAATTGCAAAGATGAAATAAATAAGTTTGCTTTTTTAGATCTCAGGGAATGGACGGATAAGATTTTATTGGCAACTGTCAATGCGTAAAAACATATATTAAATTTTCGAATTTATAATAATATTCCAATAAGCCATGTTTAAATACTTTATAATAATGTAACTAAATTTTGTTTATGTTGTATTTTGTTTGTGTATGTGCACATATGTTGGTATAACTTTATGTATATTGAGATGAAATTAAGGCAAAGTTGGCGGGGAATTATATTATCTAAGAGACGTTTCAGTCTAATGGCTACCTCAAGGAAGTGCTTCCTGTGCTTTACAAGGCACCACTTAAACACTTCTAGGTTCCTACCTGTATTTCAACTAAGTAAATATTGTGTAATTATAACTCTTTGACGAAGTTGCCGGTTCCCTACTAATTTAAACCCCATCATAAGTTAAGATTAGGTACAACGTTAACTTATTTGAGGGTATAAAAGATTTCTGTTACTTTTTATTTCAATGTAATAACTGTCGTAAATGAAAATATTTTAAAGTAAAGTTTTTAAAGTACCATGAAATTAAAGCTCATAAAAATATAAAAAATAAAGTAGGTATTTGTTTAAAATTTTTGGTACAATCATTTTGTTTCAAGTTCGCAATGGTTATATTTTTTATTTTTTTTTTGGTGTACGTTAAAATAAATTAAACGGCTTTTATAATTTTATAGTAAAAGTAGCTTAAGTTACTGCTTGTTATATGAGCTGAGTAATAGTCCCGTCAAAATCGGCCCAACCGTTTTAGAAATTAGCCAGAACAAACAGACAAACAGACAGACATAAATTTAAAAAAAAAAAGATTTTTGATGTAATTACCGTATATAATTTCATATGCATTTAGTGAAAATCTGTTAATTTTAAATTTAAAACTTCTGAGGGACAGAAGTAGTAGAAAAGTGGCTCTACTTAAAAATTTTAAGCTTGTTACGAAGCGATCAGTTACGTAATCTAAACTCAGTTAATTGGCTTCAACACGGCCGAGAGTTTCCCAAAATTGTAGCAAAACAGTCTTTGTTGCTAACAATAACAAAGCCTGTTAGGAAGCGATCGGAAACCCGATTACGAAACTGCTATATGAATATTCATTGTCCAGATGTTCAAATCCAACTGGCTCTTTGAACGTATTGAGACAAGTGGAATTACTACTTAGATACCCGCCAATATGTGAGATAATGTTCACTATAAAGTTGAAATACAGTGAGTATTTGTTATTTATACACATTAGAATTAAATCTATTCATTGTTATTTATTGTACGTAATGTACATTTCGATGTATATTTATACATGATATACATATATCGAAAATCTTATTGAAATAATCATTGTTATCAAAACAGGCCGAATCTAGAGTTTTTAGAATTCTTGTTTGTCTGCTTGGGAATGCATCACGAGAAAAGCACAGGTCAGATTTTGATCAAATTTAGTATAATGAGAGCTGGTTACTAGGGTCAACTTATAAAATACTTTTTACTGCGGGAAAATGTCTCTTAAGTTTTTACTAACGGTTAAAACTTAAAGACAAAATCGATAATTGCGCGAATAAGTCGCTAGTTTATAACATATTTTTTTGTAATTAAAAAGGTTTTTATTGTTATACAATACTAGTGTTTACCTACTCAATTAATAGTTTCCATTGTTGTGACTTGGCCGTAAGTGGTAGTTTTACTGTTGTACTGTGTCTCATATAGACCTAGATTCTAGTAACTTATTCGTAATTATTAATAGTAGCACAAATGTTAATTTTTACACCCGTACTGTCTCACAAAAATACTTCTGAATATTTATAATATATTTATATTAATGGATATTGTCAAAACATAAAATATTCTTTTGACGACACGTTTGGTTAAGTTTGTAGTGACCCTACTTTCGGCGTGAGCGGTCGCAAGCTCAAGTCCCGCTGGGGGAATTCATTAGTTGTGCACAAATGTTTGTACTCCAGTCAACTAACGGGTACCAGATAGTTATCTAGTATCCGTAACATAAGCCTCGGAGCTTACAACGGAACTAGATGGCGCTGTGTGTTCCAATAATGTTCCAACATCATTTGGGGCAAATAGTTTTTCCATTACAAATTACATTTGAGATTAAAAGCAACAATGAATAGAAGGCGCCTAATTATTTTTAAGCATATGACAGCTTCGCGACGATATTTTAGATAAACATTCTCGTCGGGGAGATCGTGTTACAAATTCAGTATCGCCCTAATTGGCGGCGTTTAATTGCTAGGCTACGGAATAATTACTTTTACTAAGGAGCGAAGAGTTTCATAATTACTGCAATTAGGAGGTTTGCGGCGTTTTGTTCTAGAATGGCACGTGTCATGTGTACAAATCATGTTCATGGCGTTTCACGTTTATGTCCTTATAATTTATTTTCCTTAGATTCCTAATGATTGGAATTTGATCTGTACAGCGGTACTCTGTACTTGACTCTAAGGACTGTTCTGTAGCCTCGGATCTACGATTTTTTTCAAACCTCGGTTTGAAAAAAAGGATTTGCAGGTATTCTCTTTATCGTTTGAGATATAATATTGTAAGAAAACCGTACAAATAAGCATTTCTTGAGGCCGTATATAAAATAACAACCCTTTAATAAAAGAGATCGAGAATCAAATCTCTAAGGGCGGTTTTGGATGCCTTATCTGAATTAAATTTTTATCCTTATATAACTATACTAGTGATTTATCGCGAGCGAAGGCGCGGGATCCGCTAGTGTACTATATTCTCTTAAATCACCATATCTATTAAAAAAAACCACATCAATATCCGTTGCGTAGTTTAAAAGATTTAAGCATACATAGGGACAGACTGACAGCGAGGCGAAATTATTTTATACTATGTAGTGATGATGATAGGAAATGTTTTTTAAACATTTGTTTTATGTTTATACCCCCCCTAAAACTTTTCTTTAAAGGATTAAGTTTATTGTTATTATGTATTATATTATTCGTATAATATATTGCATAGCATAAAAAATATTTATAAAACAACTTAATGAAACCAAATTCAATTTCAATAAAATATAAAACCCTCTTCACACACTACGACGAATAACAAAAGTTTTATCAATGGACAGCTTGAAGCGAAACGAATTGTGCATGTTAACTACACGCAAGATCGGTCTTGGGTTTGTTAACTTCTTGGAAAGAGAAATTTCTCTATGTTGAAGTCGGACGGGAAGAATTCGTTGCATTTGTGTATTGAACACCAGACAAATTGTAGTAAACGTTCTCTCATTTCCTTACATACCTACTTAGTATGTGCAAGTTTGGTAAATGGAAGCTACTTTGTAAATAATAAGTTATGGTCGGAACACTAATACTAATCTATGTACTCGTACTAATACCGCAGTAATTGAGTTTAAGTTTATGTAAATGTTTGTTAAACTATTTATGTTATCGAAAATTAAAGTTATTTTTTTTTTCAAATTCTCTCTTCGTGCTCGCTCTAAGGCAGTTTTTAATAATGATTTAAAATAATTTATACTTCATTTATATCGGCCGTATCCCTGACTGATTTTAGTCACAGCGGCCAATTTCATAGAGACTAGCTATATGCGCAAGAGTATTCCTTTTATCATTTTTACTATTAAAGTCTGATGGTGCAATACTTTAACACGAGTGGTAGGTATTATATTGTATTAATATCAGTACTAGCTCATGCGTGTGGCTTCACTTACGTTTTGTTTGTTCTCCATTTACCTAGTAGCAAACCAATGTATCTGAATATGTAATTTTCATAGAACTAGATTTCCGTTTTTTCTGGTACAATAAGAAATTTTCGTATATTTATATTTTCTTATTATAATTGACAATAGAGATCATATAAGAGATATATTTAAAAACTGCATAAAAGTTTAAGGAATTTTACAACAGTGAAACAGATGTTAATGTTAAGATTATTCAACACACGTTCTCTTTGAACCCATATAGCATCCAGTATAAAGAGGCAATATAACTGAATTACAAATTTTTATTTTCTTTTGCGAGGTTTAAAGGCAAACTGAAGCTTGAGTAAGCCTTTGAGTCAGTGAGTAAACAAGTTTACCGGTGTCGCTAAGTTCTATGCGACAAGTGAACCGTGGAACTAGTAAAGGTACCTCGTTCATATACGAGTGGCTTTTGCAATGCCGAAAGCTTTTGAGCTTAAAATATGCGAAATTTAAACTTAGTATCTTTAAACATTTTTAACAAGCTAATGACTTTTATTTAACTTCTAAATTTACCTTTCATTGAAAGTTAAGATTTTAAGACAAAAAAAAAAATATTTTAGTACCGACTATAAAGAAATAAATTGTCATGACTATGTCTTATTTATTGGAAATATATATCCTCAACTTATGAGTATCACATTGAGACTATAATTTCAATTATATATTCAATGTAATTTCTAAAACTATGTCTTTTTCACATACAAACTTCTATTATGAATTCTTTAAATTCTTTCTATTACATGAAACTTTATAAGGTCTTCCATTATACTCGTATTTTGTAAATGTTTTGAACTAGATTCCAGATTTTTGCATTTATAACACAATGCAGTATAGTTTGTTTACCATAAAAAATTCAAATAGTGTACTGCAATTTTATGTAGCTTAGTTCAGATTTTATTTTAAGATAAATAAATAAATTTTATAAAAAGACGCCTGTTACATTTTTATTGTAGTTAACATGGATAGTATCTCATACACAAAAGAAACGGAAACATCTCGCAACGACCTCCCGTCATCTTAATGTGTCGCTCTTTGTGGCGACCGCTATTTATAAGCTTTGTCAAGATTTGGCTTTTCTTATTGCGTCATAATTTCTTGGTGTTTTTGTTAAAATTCACTTGTTTTTTTTTGAAAAATGTTGCTATGTTTACATACAGGGAATTAAAGAAAAAAAAATTTGAATGAATTTTATTTTTAAATTGCAATTGATCAACGAGTATTGCCAACATTGATATGTCAATCCCCTTTTATCCTGATTTTCATCTGAAACGCAATATTTATGTACTTCTATTAAAATATCCAATATACTTATATCTTCCTATATTTATAATTTCTAATCTAGAAAATATACTTTTTAAGCAAATGAAAACATATTTATCTTAGGAACGATAAACATTTCTTATACTCCAAGAGATTAAACGATTCGGTATAATATTTTATATTCGAAATTAAATTAACAAAGGACAAAATGATGCATTTATATAAATTTTTCTATGTTACTCGTTCATCCTTTTAAAACGTCCTACTGGTCTGTCTGGGAGGGAAATTAGGTCATCTCTACATGCCTTTCGAAACTAGTTAGGTTTTCTGACACATGTAGGTTACCTCACAATGTTTATTTTTCACCGTTTTAAGTCATATTGAAAACTCGTGCCAGCTATTATACTATAGGATCGTATTATGCCTGTACTAGTGTGTAGTACTTGTACTGTAAAACCCGTTAAATAACGTGCATACCTCCTCTTTTAATATTTACTAAGGTTTCATACTCGTAGCAATAGCAGGAAGACTGCTCGTAGGAACGTTTTTTTTTGCCTTCAATCATAAGTTGTAATTTATTAACTGAACAGTGTGTAAGCTGTCATGGCTGTATCATTAGTGACTATTTTATTCGTTTAAGAAATTCGCACTAAATTGTTCAGTCAAAGGCTTAAATCCACACAACTTTGAATAACGGGATGAAAGTTAAATTGGTTCTATTTTAACTGAATGTGAATGCCGTAAAGTAATAAATTGAGTAATTATTCTTTAACGCTTTTCTCATGCTATTCAGTTTTCAAATCTGACCTGTATTTTTGAAGAAAATACACCTGTAAAGAAATGTAAAAGAGTTGAAAAATGAAGCGCGATTTCAATTAAATATTTATAATTTATCCAAAATTTAACGCTCATGTTTACTTCTCTATAATATAGAATCTTAAAAAATATGTTCAAAATACTATTTTATGGAGTGTCACCATTGAATGCCTCTAGCGGAATTCGAACCGGTGACCGCCAGCGCAGCAAGTAGAGTCACTACAAACTGAGGCAAACGTATCTTCAACACAACATTAAGTAATGTTCACATATTACTTATATCAGAGGAATTGAAATTATGCTTAGGAATACTAATTTTAAGAGAAAGTACTTAAAATGCTTCGAAAAACTATCACTTTTAATCGTTATTTCTATAGAAACCTTGAAAACGATAGGCAAACGTAGAATTAAGAAGAAAATCTTTAAAGTAAATCTTTAGCTTACATTTATTGCTGCCATAAAATATAACCACTGAGGCGAAAATTTAGACGTCCATATTATTCAAGTCTACTACATAATTCATTGAGGTCCAAGACTTCATTTATATCATGAATAATATTTAAATGACACAAGGTATGTGTGACACTTTGACTCACAACACCATCTAATAAACTAGATAAATTCAATTAGAAACAAGGCTCATGACTCTATATTAATATTTCGGTAACAAATATTCAATTAAATTCTGTGAAACCTTAATATCTCTTGAGTCTTAGCATAATAATGAGGAAGTATATTCATAGAGTAACTTTAAATTGTCTTTTAGTATCAGTTGATTACTATATATATGACAATATAGTGCTGAGAGAGCTTTAATCTATATAAATAAAAATGTATGTTGCTAAACACAAAACTCGAGAATGGCTCGACCGATTCGGCTAACTTTTTATGTGTGTTCCGTGAGGCACACATAAGATTTAATTTTTTTTTATTTATTAATAAAAAATATATAAAAAATTCAAAGTTTGTAAAAAACTTATAGTAAAGGGGGTACTTAGGGACGTACCCGAGCGAAGCGAGGGTATGTCGCTAGTTTTAAAATAGGTTGATGCTAGTCGTCTGCTAGTTGGACGAGTAAAATAATTTAGTCGTCCAACAATTGTTGGACGACTAAATTATTTTAAAGGCTGTTGCTAGTCATCCGATAATCGTATTAATAAAAAATATAATATTATTCGTCCAACTATTGTCGGTTTGTACGAATATCTATCACTTCTTTGATTTCTAATGTAAAATAAGCGATTTTTATGTGCAGGATATACCTATGCCAAAAAAAAAAAACCTTAACCTACCGATCTGATAATTTATTATTAAGATCCCACCCACTTTTAATAAGTCAAAGAGTTTTTATATGTAAAAGTCGTCCTATGAAATTTACGTTACTAACACTCCCTGAGAGTATGTAGCTACATCAAAACAATGTACATACAAGAAAATGGTATTTTGTAAAAAGTACTATAGAAACGTCCGCAATTGCATTCACGAGTATGTTAAGACTTAAAAAACAAATTGATTTCTCTTTGAGCCATTTAAGAAGCAAAAAAGTCTCAGTCGCGATATATCAAACACCAATTGTCGGACGAATAATATTTAATTTATTCGTCCGCTTATCGGATGAATAGACACTTCGTTTAAAATAAGAATAAATTTGTCTATCAAATTACATTTCAGACTAAAACTTGCTGAGCTTTAAATGATTCTTTTTAATTTGGTAGAAATATTTTGAATTATAAAGATTACCTGTTTACGAAATTAAATATATACTACAAATCAAAACTAAAAAGAAAAAAAAATAATTTTAATTACTTAGTTATTGTTGGAGTCGGTGCCAGCCAAGAAAGACAGTTTTATTCTGCCTTTGCAATGAACTTTCGAACGGATATTTTGATTATATTTACAAATTGATACATTAATTAAATTGTATTAAGATTATTTTGCTTTGGCTGGCACCGACTCCAACAATAACTAAGTAATTAAAATTATTATTTTTTCTTTTTAGTTTCGATTTGTAGCGTTTTGAAGTCGGTTTTCATTTTTGTTAAAAAATAATTTATTTTAATTTTTTTTGTGGAAATTATTATGTTTAAATAAAATATTGGAAGGCTAACTAAACTACTGCTCCAATAAGTCAGCGAAGTTTTGAAATGAACGACAATAGTCAATCGAGATTTGTTCACGTCTATTTTTCCAAGTAACTTGTAGACGTTAATAAAATTTACCTTCTATTATCAATCCACCTAATATCCTGAAGGAATACGACTATCAGTTCATAAGTACGTATAATATTAAAAGAATTTTCTTTCAACTCCTAACCGTTGAGGATATATACCTTACATCATCACAAATTCTTGAACAGCTTTAGAAAATATATGAAAAAGGTAATCAGTGCCGATAAAATTTAAGGGTTGCCCTCGATTTCTCTAGGATCCCATCATCAGATGCTGACTTGGTGACAATGAGAATATCTTGAATGTATACCCTACCGAACAAAAAAGAAATTTTTAAAATCGGCCCACAATCCACGGAGAAATCGGTGAAAACACATAAAAAACAACTGTTGAGGAGTTTTACCTTCCATCATCAGCTCATCCACATGAGATGATGATTTTCATACGTAAAAGCTTTATCGGGTTTAGAAAATATATCAAAAACATAATAGGTGCCTGTAAATTTTGAGAGTTGCCTTCGATTTCCCTGGGATCCCATCATCAGATCCTGACTTGGTGACAATGGGACCACCTCGGAACTAAACCCTACCAATCAAAAGAAAAATTTTTGAAATCGGCCCACAGACGGCGGAGTAATCGGTGAACATACATAAAAAAAAAATACATACAACGGAACATATAACCTCCTCCTTTTTTGAAGTCGGTTAAAAATGTTAATAAATACTTAAAATATTGTTAAATTTCTAAAATTTTCATCATTTTATTAGTAAATCGGATTCAGGTCTACCTTTTAAGGTTGCATGGTGTAACGACAAACTAATTATACGTACGTGTATAGATAAACTGCTCAGGTATACTGGACGATTTATACACTTTTATTTTGACCGCTCAGAGCAGACCTTGGTACAATGGTATTGGAAATAGTTTTATTAATATTTAAACATTAAACGTGCGAACTGACAACTTAAGCTCTAGATCTAATAATAATTATAAAAATGAGAACTAACATTTCTAAAAAAATGTCTTAAAAACTAAATTTGCGGGTTTTAAATAAATAATAGCTCTTTGAAAGCAACGTTTAACCGCATATAATTATATTTGCGGTAATAAATATACATTACACGTAACGCGAAGCTCTAAGGGGAATTCAAAATTGAGCGTTAAGTATAAAATGAATTTATGAAGAAACTCTCAAACAATAAATTTGAGACTTGGAGCGACTAAGCGAGGCCTAGCCTTAATGAAAATACAAACAAAGTATAAAACGTGCACAGAACTTTACCACTTATCTTTACATAAAATATTGCTAGTAAAATAAAGTAAATAATCTAAGAAAATCGATAATTTTCCAAAAACTGCTTAACTACATTTTCGACTCAGAATTTTTATTTTATTAAATGTAGGTACATATAGATTTTATTACCATATAGCTATTACTACATCACTACATAGTATAAAACCAAGTCGCTTTCTCTGTCCCTATATCCCTATGTACGCTTAAATCTTTAAAACTACGCAACGGATTTTGATGCGGTTTTTTTAATAGGTAGAGTGATTCAAGTGGAAGGTTTATATGCATAACTAGCGGATCCCGCGGCTTTGCCTGTACTAAATCTAGGTAAAAGCCCAAGCAAAGCGAGGGCGAGTCACTAGTAATATTATAAAACAAAGTCTTTCGCCGCGTCTGTCTGTCTGTTCATGATAAACACAAAAACTACTGCACCGATTTTTATGCTGTTTTCACCAATAGATAGAGTGGTTCTCGAGGATGATTTAAGTAGGTATATGAGTTGTCAAGTGTTTATATACATTTACTAGGGGAAATCGCGGCTTCGCTCGCGTTACTTTTACTACGGGACGAACCCGAGAAAGTAAGTCGCTACTTACTTATATAACAAATATATAACATATAACAAGTAGATATCTGCGAAAAACTTTATAGATAGAGGGGATATCAGTGCGAGTCGCCCCGTGCCTTGGTTTAATATTTTTTGTTAGATAACGAAGTGTAAGGTTCGAAGCTATAAATCTGAAAACGTGTGACAGGTGGAGCACGTAGTGATTATGTATATTAGTTTTACTTTTCCCTCCATAATGCTTTATGATTGAACACGGGTTAACCGCTTAGTTTCCAACCAACATATTATGTGCAATTTTCTTTTAAGATAACCGAATTATATTAAAACATTCTATGTAGAACAAAATAGTTTTATATATAATATAGTCTATATAGTTTTTATAGACGGTATCTACTCAAAATATTATACAACGATTTGGTAGAATTTCGAAACTTTGGTGTTATTTTTACATTTTTTTAATTTATTTCATTTAGTGTAGCTGTCATATGGTTATAAATGTATGTGTGTATAACTTGTTTCTCGCTGTATTCATTATCAGAGTTAATAAGAATATTCAATTAATTAATTTATTTATTAAAAATCAACATATTTATTTACTACAGGCCAGATGTATTTACAAATTAAGAAAATCTAAGTCAATTAACTAGAGATCGTGAATGACACAATTCCCGTAGTACAGGAAGCTTATATTTTTATTTTCACGTACATATATATCTACTACTAGCGACTACTTTCGCTCCGCTCGGGTTCGTCCCTAGATACATTTAAGAGTAAGTATTCAGTATACTACAGTGGTAGCCCAGCAGTAACGCGCTCCTTGGATAACAGAGTGATGCGGGTTCAAATTCGGGTCTCGCACCTCTGATGTTTTCATGTGCAATTCATTTCTATCATGATTACCACTTGTCTTACGATGAAGGAAAACATCGTGAGGAAACCTGCATGTCTGAGAAAAACTAGCAATTTTTCGACAGACATGTGAGGTCCGCCAACACGCACTAGGCCAGCGCGGTGGACTATGGCCTGATCCCCCTCGTACTGAGGGAGGCCCGTGCCCAGCAGTGGGACGTTAAAAAGGGCTGATGATGATGATATATTTCTCAGAAATGAAATTATTTCTTTATTATTTATTTATATCCTATATATTGACCCAGTTATCATCATATCAAATTTTGTCAAAATTTGTTAAATGGTTATCTCGTGATGTGAAACGATAATAATTAATGACAGAATTTTATCATATTATGTAGGTATAAAGTATGAAGGAAATGAATAGAGCAGTAATACTCGCATTAATGTCACGAACGTATTACTTAGAACTGCAAAGCACGGAAGCACTCAAGTTGTAACTTTAGATGAACTTTCGAAATGAAACCGAGTCACACCATAACCAATAATAATGATGAATTCACTTCTCTCCTAACATCTTTATTGAACTCCAGTTCATCTTGCCAAAAAGAAAGCATCTTTGTGTAGAAGTTCTTTGTTGAACGTTGACCAGACAGTTTGCGATTAAGAAAAGCTAGACCAGAAACATTGTGGACTGTCGGAGTGTCAAAAGTTTTGAGATCTTAATACTCTTGTTACAATATGCGTGATTGTAGGTATTACACATAGAAAGAAATTTCGTTACGACTTTCTTTTTTAATTTTAGGTTCAATTCAGGTAAGAGAACATAATTTTTCATTAAACGTCATTATAACCAAATGTCTTCATTAAGTAAATTGCATTTTTAACTATCCATTAAAGTGTTTGATATTCTATAAAGGTTGAAGTTTTCAGGCGTAAATTACAAGATTGCCTTAGGTCATGAGTATACTGGCTATTAATGTGGGTGCTTCCTTGTGGGTAGAATACCAATATGTCGACGATGTAGTTCTACAGCTTATTATTATACACTTAATTTATTAGCATTCTACTAAGAACAAAGGCTGAAAAATATGAAATCCCAGTGATGTCAAATCTTTCTTCCTTTTTTTTCAGCTGCTTTTTTGGGTCTTCCTAATTTTTTAAAAGTTAAACTTCTGACATACTGTAAAAAAAAAATCTAATTGGTTCATATATCAATAGTTGATAATAATATATTTTTAATAAACATTTTAACGAAATGTAAGCAAACCTATTAATAGTATTATATTTTTTTGACAATAAAGTACCTATAACACAAACAAGGCCTATTTGTGGAACACCGGGTTCCATAGATTAAATTTTTTATTTTGAAATTATAATTGAATTTTGGTGTTCTGAATTGTTTAGAGGGTAATAGGTTTCCAAAGCAGACAGCAAAGATAGTGAGGTGGCAATGGCGCTTCATATATCATATTATCGGGGCTTTGACCACGAAGCGGGTTTGCGGTTAGATAGTACTAGGTACATACGTTAAATTTTATACATGATACGTTTATCATAAGTTTCTATAATTTAGTCTTATTTTAGTTATTAATAATGTTATCTGTTTTTACTATTAAAACAATTTTATTGTTAACTAACTAAAAATTTAAAATGACCAATCATTAAAGCTAAGTGAACGAGCCTTATCACGATATCAATTTAGTAAAGAGTTGAGTATTTTGAAGATTCCAGGTAACGCTGCAGCATACACATAATTGCATTATTATAAAAGTATCAGAATACCATGTCTTGAGTAAACCTGTAGAAGTTCTTTATATTATTTTAACATCTACAAAAGAGCAGATAGGCTTCAAACTATACAACAGATTTTCTCGATAAACTTTCAGCTAATAAAACTCTCCAAAACCGTTTCAATTACCTGAATCATAATTCTGCGCGTATGTAAAATTATATCCTGGGTGCAGCAGCAAGGCAATTGTTGACTTCATAGCTGACTACAGTTCTCGGGTCATAAGCTCAGCTTTGCATTTGTGTTAGTGTAGTGTACGGATAGGCACGACTGAAGGAATAGCGCGTTGCGAGTTGGTTTAAACCTGTTTTAACTGGTTTTTGATGTGCGGCTATTGGCTTTTAGCTATCACTCACACAATAATTGAATATGTACACGAAATTTCGTAAGTACGCTTTGGAACCAATCCTTGAAATAGCAAATTACTGTAGATCTTAGAACAGGCAGGTATTATTGAATGCGTATAATATAAACTGTTTTCCATTGAGAATTTGCTTTGTCATGATAAAAGTTTATTCTCAGCGGAATTGAACTGTATCAGCTATATTTCAGCTGGCGAGGTATGACATTATATAGAAACGTACCAACTAACAAACATTGGTAAATAGGTCGTTGCTTCTAAGAAGTTTTAAAATGTTTTTTTACAATGAACTATAATGGTACGATAATAATTGATTTAAAAACTGTCGTCAAAATAAATAAAAAAACCAAACTGAAAACATTTTTTATTCAAATACACTTTTGTCAACGCTTTAAATTCATAAGCCTTTAAGGTAGCACGATAATTTTAAATAAAAACTCAGCGTTGCCGATTCGATTTAGCTAAGGCTATTAAACATATTTAAATAATATTTAGTATATTATAATATTACATTAGTTACTCTATAGTCAATATAAATAGTAAGCCTATTTCAATACAGCAAGTTTGCAATCCATCTGAGTTACATCGTAGTGGAAATCGAAACTCAAGGCAATCCTCGTATAGTCATGAATAAGAGATCACAGTTGATTGAACGTAACCGAGGGCTTTGTCAAACACTCTGCATTAGCCGCGCTGCCATCACAATCATCGACCCGTTGCACTTTACTGATTGAGAGATTATAAATCTGGCTTGAACTATCATATTACATAAGTGAATCAATCTGGTATATTGGTACTCAGTACACTCATATATTTTATGAACGTTTCGTTTTGTATTTAGACAAATAATTCGTAAACTATGTCTGGTAAACTAGTATGTCTATCTTTCCGTTTATTTATTTATTTGTATAGATATAGAAGGATACTTAAAGGTTTTCTACTATAAAGATAATAAAATTGAGGTTTCAGTTTGTTATATCAAAATAACAGCTTTTTACTAAAAGTATTAGAAATTCTATACGGTGCTTACAAGAAAAACTATTTTTTTCAAATTTTGGTTTATCGGTCTATCTGTATTTCTGTCTGTCTGTATCATTCTTAATCTGATTCATCTTTGAAACTGATTGAAGTTGACCGGAATCTCAGTTTTAAATAGCTGATGTTATAAAGAGTTTTTAGAGAAAGAATTTGGCGTTTCGCACAAAAAAAGTATAAATCGTTCCTAGGGACGAATATGAGCGAACACATTTGAGGGTAAGTCACTAGTTAAAGCATAAAACTTAAAGAGGAGTGAAACTTTGAATAATTTCTTAAGTTCAAGCGTCGGAGGGCTCAAAAGTAACACATGCATGCCGCATGCCTCTGTTTACCTAGAAACAAGTACGATATTATAAATGAACACACAAATATAGATACGAGTAGTATGTACTGTATTTATGGTTTACATGAGATCTTTATGTGTACCACCAACCACAAAACCATGGAAATACTTCCCCCACCATCTATCTAATTTCTTTGTGTTTGGGCCTTTACGGTTTCGCTTAACTCAAATGTGATTTACATTAATGACTGTTGTAAAATATAGTCGTATTTAACTGTTAATGTAATGAGAAGCAGTAATCTTAATTAAGTAGGTACTTAGATTAAAGTTATCAATTTAACAAATTCGTTCAAACTATTTTTTATCCGCAGTACTGATTGTGTGGGATCAAGTAAAGGAAAGTAGACTAAATAAAAATAGGTAAAAAAACTTTTTAAGTTAAACGGTTTTATGTTAAACATACATTGCAATGTTTAAGATAAATGTACTAAAAACCAAAAAATAATAAAATAGATACAGTCGTGGGAATTATAAACATATGCATAGACTAGACTAAAATAAAACCGTGGGGCACGTCAATTGTCTATAAATTGTCGACTTAATGTGCGATAGAAGAATCGTTTAATTCGTCGTTAGGCAGTTGGCCTATATCTATTGACGTATAACGATTTTATGTTAAATATACGTCAATGTATGTTTAACATAAAACCGTTTAACTTAAAAAGTTTTTTTACCTATTTTTATTTTCTAGTTTTTAGTTTTTATTTATATTTTTTTTACCATTTTGTTCCCACGAGTAATGGACATTTTAACGGTCGACCCCCCCAAAGGTCCAATAAAGGGGCAAGGCTATGTACAACAAGATGCGCCTGAGTCTTGAGGGGAAAACGCTAACGACATATCATTTTTATCCACCCTAATGTCATACAGTTCTCGGCGCGTTTTAACCTTTCACCTTAACTTGGGTGGTGTACCGCTAACGACGTATCATTTTTAGCCACCCTAACGCCACACAGTCCTCAACACGATACAAAATCTTGACTTGGGTGGTGGATTCAGGCTGGATTAATCAGATACTTAAAAAATTACAGATTCAATTTCTAAATTTAAATCTTATTATTATACGCCATTTAGTGTCTGCGCCCATCTTAAATATTGAGGTTGTATAGTGCACTGTATTCTTCTTGTCAAGCCCTTTTATTTGATACCCATATTGGTGGGATTGATAAAAAATTGTTATCAGCCATTTGGTAGCGGCGGCCATCTTAGATTTCAATTTTGCATAGTAAATTGTATTCTACTTGTTGAGACCTTTCATTTGATACCCATGTTGATGGGATTGATAAAACCTAAGTTATCCGCCATTTTGTAGAGGCCGCCATCTTGGATTTTAATTTTATATAGTACATTGTATTCTACTGCTTGAGCACTTTCATTTGATACCCATATTGATGGGATTGATAAAACCTACGTTATCCGCCATTTTGTAGCGGCCGCCATCTTGGATTTCAATTTTTTATAGTATATTGTATTCTGCTTGTTGAGCCCTTTCATTTGATACCCATATTGATGGAATTGATAAAACCTACGTTATCCGCCATTTTGTAGCGGCCGCCATCTTGGATTTCAATTTTTTATAGTATATTGTATTCTGCTTGTTGAGCCCTTTCATTTGATACCCATATTGATGGGATTGATAAAACCTACGTTATCCGCCATTTTGTAGCGGCCGCCATCTTGGATTTCAATTTTTTATAGTATATTGTATTCTGCTTGTTGAGCCCTTTCATTTGATACCCATATTGATGGGATTAATAAAACATAAATTATCCGCCATGTTGTAGCAGCGGCCATCTTGAATTTATAATGATAATGAATAAACATAATAATTGTATTGTCACCAAAATCCAAAGTGTATACAAAATTTCAGATTAATCGGTTGACAGGAAGAGGGTGAAATTTGAATTACTAAATTTGACATTATAAATTACCTAAGAAAATACCTAAGAAAGTATTAAAGTATTACTAAATTTGACCCAAGAATAAATAATAAATAAAACAAACGGGGTGAGCCAAATAAAACCGTTTAAAAAATTTGAAGGCTAAAGGTAACGTACAATCAAATGCGAATATTAAAAACAAGGAAGCTATAAAAATGCTCTGATATAAAGAAAAAAAACGATTATCATGAACAGCAAACGTTCTGTCTTATCTCACATGCGAAAGACCTTACTATCGGTTAGTGAATAATTAATAGTAGAGGAGACGTGGAAGATCGACCTTCACCGATCTGATAACCAGATGAGACATATTTTTTATCGAATATAATTTATAAACAAATATGCCTATAATTACTTGCCTATCTGAAAGTGCTCATGGCTATTTTTAGTTAGGCAACAGTGCTTTAAGTATGATTTTTTGCAGGCAATTCTATATGACTGATTTTGTAATAAAATGATCTAAAATTTGATATAACTTTCGATAAGTCAGCAGAACGATGGAGTCACCTATATTGACTTACCTGTTCACATCGGCTTGCCAGGTAGCTATACACAAAAATGAGTAGGAAGCCTACTGAGGCATATTCTGTGTGTTAAAAACTAACAGTGAAATAAAATTCATTTGGTTATCAAAAGAATGAAAGTGATGAAAAAAAAATCGATTAAAGTTAATTTAATTAAAAATAGCCATGAGCACTTTCAGATAGGCAAGTAATTATAGGCATATTTGTTTATAAATTATATTTGATAAAAAATATGTCTCATCTATTTATCAGGTCGGTGAAGGTCGATCTTCCACCGGCTCTTAGACCATAAGTCATTGTTTTTAATTTTGATTTTTATATATTAAATCCTTAATCCTTTTTTAAACTTTGAACTTTTAAATGAATAATAAATAAACCCTAAAATAATAAAATCTCAAATAATCGTAGAACTAGTTTTATCTATTGTATTTGCTAAAAGTTCTGAAGATTCTGTTTCCTGCAGCAAAAATACGATTAATTTAGTCAAAAATGTATATAAATGTGCTTATTGAAGTAGAAACTATAATCATTAGAGACTGAAAGGTTAAGCTCTGCGCTTAAATACATGAGACAACTTGACCACTCACATGGTCAGGCTTTGAGTTGACCTTCTTTAAGAGGGTGTGATTACAATATGTTAGGTGGGTACTTTTTGTTATTTTATTGTTTTACGTATAATTTTATATCATTTTAAAGCATGATATTTACTATTTAAAGTAATAAAAATAAAATATGAAAATTGAAATGTAGAAAAATATATTTTAATATTTATTTTACTATAAGAGTTTTATGGTAACGCAGATTCTCGCCAACGTCGTTACACAAGAAAAGACAATTTTCTCCTTACACCTTCCTATACAACGTGATTATTCCCCCAGTTGAGAGAAAAGTTACATATTTTTTTTCAGGCAATACATTTTGTATAACATGTACTTATATTGTATAAAGTAAAGTACCTATATGGAACAAATTCATCTAATATTACTTTTAGTTTCAATGTTTGTGATACATCGTGTAAACTTCTAATAATTATTGTAATTATTTTGTTTGTGTGATTATTACTCAATAAACCATAAACATATTAAATGAATGAGATTTAATAAATCACCTCATAGATTTACATAAATGAAGTAACTAAACTTTTACAAGCGTTAATACTGTTATTGTACTAGACGTTTACATTTTGGTCATACCTTGAAAACCTTTCATCACTATCATTGTTTGTAAATCGTTTTAACTTATATAGTAAAATTTCTACTACTAGGCGAATACTAATACAACAACTGAGCAGCACCAAATAACGCTACAAACTCAATGCCCCTACTAAGGGCTTCCTTATATTAAGCTTCCATGAAACATACTAAACAAGCGTACCTATTTGATAAGTTTTTTAACTTAACTTATATCTAGAATTATTTAAAACATTTTCTTTCAACAGTTAATATATTTATATTTTTTCTAATATACGTAATACAAACCCGTTTTGATACGACTAACTACCAATAATTATCATTTGGATTTTACTAATTAATAATGTATAAGATAACTTGTTAAAAGTTTAATAGTAGATATAGATTTAAGAACCCCTTACAAAATTAATAAAATAAAAGCAGGACCTAATTTGATATTGCCATCTGAGTGAATTTTAACATCTCTTTTCGAGTCATCCTCGCGCACTGAATGTTTTGGAATATTCATGTTTCTCGAGCACTTATTTTAAGCGAGGCTTTGTTCACAACAGCGCATTTGGCGTACGAATGCAACAGTTGGAAACGTTTATTTGATTGCAAAGAATTTTTTGCTGAAAAAATGTAACGCTTTTTCAATGAGATATTTATTTTTATGAGCTATTGTATTCACGTTAAAATATAGCAACATTTTGCTTCTTTTAACTACACCATGTAATAGATACTGAAAATACTTCATCATTATCTTCATCTTCAGCCTTTTTTAACGTCCCATTTCTGGACACGGGCCTCCCTCAGTACGAGGGGATCAGGCCATAGTCCACCGCGCTGGCCTAGTGCGAGTTGGCGGACTTCACATGTCTTTCGAAAACTTGTTAGGTTTTCTCAGACATACAGGTTTCCTCACGATGTTTTCCTTCACCGTAAGACAAGTGGTAATCATGATAGAAATGATTCGCACATGAAAATATCAGAGGTGCGAGAGCCGGATTTGAACCAGCGTCACTCAGTTATTTGGCTTTTACAACTGAAAATACTATGCTTTGCAAAATATGGATACTAATATATATATACTCGTACTATAGTGATACTCGTATATCGTAAAAATAGAAAAATACGAAGAGGCCCGAAAATTTCATCAATTCAATAGTAATTGGTTTTTGTTCGATCAGAAAAACAATTTTTCTACAGCATTCCTTTCAGTTTAATGCTATTACCGTCCCTTTCCATGGCATCCTCCATCTAGTAGACATTTCAATCAATTGAATGCGCTACGATACATCGCTTTGAAATGAAGGTCGCAGATAAAGTAGGTATTATAGGTACATTTTATACTCTCATGATTTTAAGCTGGTATTACTTAACATTGATTTTACTGACAACTTTCTGTTTTGTTGTCGTCCTTGACATTGGATACTAAAATAACTTTAGTTATAATTCGCGTCATGTAAAAAGAACGCTGGCTGTCAAGTTGCGCAGAAGCGATTTATCGGACAATTTGGTGGTAAGACGCGGGGCGCGGGACGGCGAGGCACGCGCCGCATGCTTTCCGGCTCGCTATTGGTATGTCAGTTCAAAATACTATCGCGTACACAAAAGTTATTAATTAAAAAATGGTTTTATATAAAAAATAGAGAAAAAATATTTTTGACGTATATTATTTTATAAAGAGAGAGTCTGATAATAGTGCAGTTAATCATTTTTAAAAATATATTAAATGAATTATTTCTACTTTTTGTAAGTAGATTAAACATTCTACACTGAATTTAACATATTTTATTAATTAATAGAATTCTATTTAATGACATTTTATCTAATATATTTTTAATGTACCTGCCAATAACCAATACACGTCGTGAGCAAAAGGCAAGTTCAAAAATAAAAGAATAGACTTAGTAATTTCGTATGCGAATGTACCCATGCGCAAACACACCCCCCACCACTTTCTTCCAGCGTTCTTTTTACATGACGCGAACTGTAATTATATACTTTTAATAATTAAAGAGGATAATTAAATGGATCTAATAGTTTTAGTGCCAGCGTTGCTTCTTTAGGCTGGCTTATCTATATGAGGACATTTTAGTTTAACACTTTTAAGCAAGTTGTTAAGTTACTACTAACTAGTATATTATTTTATTTTATTGCACAAATCTACATTAATAAATGTATGATAGTGAGTCAACATATGTCAAGTCAGCATTTCCTATATTAATTTTCATATTTAAGTTTCTTTTCTTAATAAAGTTAAAATTTACAAGGAAAGTCAATAGGCATTCTATGCCATGGCATCATGGTGAATACGTAAGTCACAGCCTACCTACTGTCTGGATTACAACCTGAGCTGGTGAGAAGAATTTTGTAATACACCTTAATATTAGATTTGTAAGATCTCGACAAAATAAAGAATTATTTTTGAATCAATAGAGAATTTATGTGTGAGTGTTCAGTGTTATACTTTGTTATAGCAACAACAAAAATACTTATATTATAAATGAAAATAGTTGAAATAAGTAGTTATATTATAAATGAAACTATCTTTTCGGATTTTGTCGCGGATGTATTTAAATTAAATCTTTGATGAAATCCGCGACAAAATACGAAAAGATAGTTTCATTTATAATGTCAAATATTCGCGTAAACATAAGAAAGTTTTAATACAGTTATAAATATAAACATATAAAATCTCCGAGGTAAGCGGGCCAAAAATGTTTTTATATAAAAATGTATTTCAATGCATTTATTAAATACGATTAAAAGATTTTCACGCTAAAAATATGAATATATGCACAACGTAGGTTTATATATTTGACGCAAGCAATTGTAATTTTTAAGATATTAAATCCTATGATTTCTACTATTAGCTTTCTGACTTATAAGGCTTTTGCTGTAACTTGTCTCTGAGTCAGTCAGTTCAATCCAATGAAATTTTACGATTACAAGATACGTTGGGGTTAGTGAGGATATTTAAAGTTATGTGAAAAAGATATCGGAAGCTGGAATCCTTTGCGAGTAGTAATCCATTTTTTGCACAAACTTAGGAAATCCTCTCAATCCCTATTTAGAAAATTGTCGTCCTTATCGGCTCTGTGGCTAACATCAATTTCGCGGCCAAATCTTGGAGGGATTCTTTCATTTACAGCGTCTAACTTTCTGGAGGAACGCTATTTTCTTTATTTGTTTTTTAAGATATCCTTATCATATATATTAGTTTTGAGACGTTTTATCTCTTCTACGATAAATTAATTAAATTTAATTATATAGGCATTTTTTCGGCATTTATTTTCTATAAATATGCTATTATTGTATAAATATAATAGGTAAAAGAAATAATAATACGTAATTATGTTTGTTTATATTTTTTCAATGTTGTTGATTATATTCTTTCAATTATTTTTTTTATGTTCACTGTCAATTTACCATTTGAATTTTTTCTACATGTACAAAAATGATTTTTATATTATTCTATCTGTATAATAGATTGGACATGCCTTAGTCTTTACTTGCGTACTATGCCAATATATCCTTTAAAATTTAAAATGTAGGTCACATTCATTCTACATTTTACTCAATTTCTTAAAATCGCAGTAGTGTAAACTAACACACACTCATAGTTTTTGTATTTATCGGCTTTATTCAAAATATTTCTTAAGCATTAGAAACGTAAACCTCAGCAAGTATTACCTAAAATAAAATTTATACGCCTTTACAATAATTTCTTATGTCTAAAGGCGTATTCATAAAAAATCCACAAAAACTTTATACTACATTTGCTATGACCGCACCAAGTGAACGTGGCTTTCTATGGTAACTTCTAATGTACTGAGATAAAAATTGATAATATTTGTAAAGATTACAGTTCCCACATATTGCATTTAATAAACAAAGTGTGGTTTACGAAGCAAAGCGTTTTAGCTTTTCTGTAGGACACATACAAATACGCTACTATTATTTAGGGATAAAGAAGAATAAGCGCCGCCTGGTGCGCCGGGGAAGTCATATATTTTTATAAAATAAATTGTGTTGAGACCGGTCCACCTTCATAATAAAGTTCTTCAGAATGTTTACTCGAGCAACAGATGGCGACAATGTGCTAACTTTCCGAATAACTCATACCCTTTTAATGTCCGGGCACTATCGGTAGCGTTCGGGTCAAGTAGGTAAGTGATTTACAGGGTCATAAAGTCAGTTTCTACTAGCTATATTGCTCTTGTCAGCACCATTCAGTCCGCTCCACTTGTAAGGAAATGTAATCCATATTCAGTAAATTAGATCTTCTATAAATGTTTTGTTATTGTTATATTCATAACTAGGTTAAGTGTTTCGACCTCCTACTTTTTTGAAGTCGGTTAAAAAGTAGCCTAAGTTACGTCTTGTGTGTTAAAAAGTAACCTAACCCCAGCGAAGCGAGGATGAGTCGATGGTAATAAGTAAAATTATATATAAGTCTTAGCATTAAGTGTTTAAAATAATATTTTGAAATACAATTTATTTTAATGTAGGGTCATCGTTAATCTCGTTTGAAACTGTTCAGTAAGGTGGATTAAGTTCTTTCAGTAGTCTCTAATTTAAATCCAATTTTAAGGAGACTACGCAACAATATTTTAGCCCTTTTCTTCGATGAGTTAAGTATAGAGATTAAAATGAAGGGAAAGTAATAAAAGCCGGATGAAATCTTGCGAATCTTATTGAAAGGTAAGACGTAGTCAACTAAATTAACAATTTTTAAATTTAATATAGAAAAGTAATATCTGTTTTGATGTTTATTTCATTCTAAAAATAAGCCGCTTGAAATATTTAAATATTATATTTGATAAAATATAAATAATAATTATTGATTCAGCGAGCGAAGCAATTCTGCTTTAAGTCTGGCAAGTCTGTTTGAAGTCTGTCTGTATAGTCTACTCCTCTCTTTACTTAGTATAGGGGTTTTATGACTTAATAATTATTTTGTCTTGGGGGATTTTTGATTTGAGGAATATCTTATGAAGACTGACTTTGATAGTTCTTAATGTATATGAAAGGTAAAAAAACATAAAATATCATAAAACATTGGCGAAGTTTGATGAGAATTTTTCGAGTGTAATAAATTGTTGCAACAAAGCTTGTGTTTACGTGGTATGGTATACCCTTAAAACTACTAATTTAGTTAAGTATTTTATAAGATAACTTTAAATAATTAATTAATCTAACATTGATCCATAATATTCATACACTAGAAATGTATCTACTTAATATTTTAGAAAGAAAACTTAACATGCATTTTAAATCTTAGTTAACGTAAAATAAAGCCCCATGCTTCTAAAATAGGGTACTTGTAAAATTCGCACACTTAGGTACTTATCATGTATGATTGTGCTTGGAGCCTTATAAGTATTTCCATCGCAAGAACTTTGATGAACTCCCATTTAAATTTCAAATTGGTTTGAATAAATTTACGAAGTAATACCCTTTCGTGTTTAAGAACTTACTTTTATCTTTTTCCGACTGCGTCTGTAAGGGTTCTTTAATTTGATCACAGAGGTTTCATTGAATTCACTAACTAGTTTTCAAACTTTGCACTTGATGATTAAACATTTATGTAAATTATCTTACGGTCGATGACAATTAAAAAAATAACATAGATTATTCTCTATTTTTTATTTCTATTTGATTCTTCAATTTTATTTGATGGTACTAACCAGAACATAATAAATTTTGTAAAGTCTGTTTTTAAAAATGTTTATAACTAATTAATTATTTTTCTGCAATTTGAACTACATATTATACTCTATATAAAATTCTATTGTATCATGTGTTTTGTACCATTTCTATCGCACACAAAATAATATATTTTTATAAATATTAATCATTAAAAATCTATAATAAATATTTGTAGAGTCAATAATACAGGTAGAATGAATAAGTTATAATTGAATTATAAAAAAATTCAAGTTTTCTTTTTACATTTAGACATACAAATAGACATTTTAAAAAATCGCACATCACTTCTTATCAACACTATGACAAGAGTTCATCTCCAGTGCACGGCTTATCGCAACACTCTGAGGCCACGTGCCTCTTGCTGCGGCCCCCACTACTCGGCGCTCGCGCTCTCTGCGCTGCGGAGTGCGGCGCATAAGTGTATAATCTATGGTGCGGCGTGTTTAGCTTTAGTCATAGAGTATATTGCTATATATATATATAATGCTTTAGTGTATTGCGGGAGGCGACTGTGGCTAGTCGCCTTCCGCAATACACCTATACAAAATATTGGGAACTAAATAAATAAATATATATAATTCGGATATTTGCGAAGTTATGTTAAAACCATGATATCTCGTAAGATATCCATTGGAATGAAATGATGCCAACATTTAGTTCAAAATTAAATACTTGTGATGAGTCATTTATATTATTTATTTATATTATTATTATTTATTTAGGTAAGTTTTAATATCATGTTAATTATAAAAATTTGATTACCATAAAAAAGTACAATCTTAAAAGGTAGACAAACGTCTTATTTTTTTAACTTTTAGAGGGGGATAATTCTGTTATAAATGATTTTTGCATAACATTAACCGTTTACGCATCATGCGCAACGGAAGCTCTCAAAAATATTTTTCTTCTATTTTCGCAACAATCTTCATTGACGCTCCGCTCCTGTCCTGAGATGTATCGTATACACTATACGAGTATGTACCATACACACAAAAATAATTTTTCGATTCGGTCCACTAGTTTCTGAGATTAGCACGTTCAAACAAACAAACAAACTATTCAGCTTTATATTATTACTGTTGTCAAATTTAGCATGTTTTATTTTTGACTTTTTTATATGGGAGAACATATTATAACCAATCACTTTGAAGTCGCATTATTTATTATACGTAGTCTTTTATCACAAATGGTATGAGGAGTAAGTTCAAAAGTTCAAAGGTATTAGTATCTAATATTCTCTCTAATATAAGTCGGAGACAGCTTCTTATTTAATATAATGTATATACAATATACTAACTAGCAATTCACCCTAGCTTCACTTTAGAGTCGTCTATGTGCCAAATTTTATTTAGACCCTTTAGCCGTTCCGGTGTAAAACGATGACAAACATTCATCCATCCTGACAAACATTTATACTTTCAGCGTGATTTTAATATTAACATGCATGTAAATGTAATATGCTTTTCGTTTGCAATTTTGTGTTGAATGTATCAAAAGTACTTAGTCTATATTTTAGTAAATAATACCTATTCATAGCTTCATATTTATTGCGAAAGCTCGAGATAACTTTATACCTTTAACTACTTACATATTGGATACATTTACTAACATTTTAGAAAACTTTGTTGTAATATTTTTTGTATTTAAGATAAAATATATTCGTGTTTATACATTATGAACAATTAAGCGAAATACGTTTTTTCATTAAAAGCGGTATTAAATGGGCGTAAATGGGTGACCAGCTGTCCTACCATGTTTATTTCATAACTAGCGACGAACCCGAACGAAACGAGGATATTAAGCGCTAGTTAAAATTAATAAAATTTCTAAAATAAAAGTTACCTAAGTTACCCCTTATAACATCAGTTATATGCGAGTGAAAGACCCGACAAAATAAGTCCAGCCTTTTCAGAGATTAGACGGAACAAACAGACAAAAATTTTAAAAATTGATTTTTTGATGTAAGTACCGTATATAATTTGAAATTAAAAACAGACACTTCAATTCTATTTACTTGTATAAGTACTTATAGATGTCTAGATTAACTAGACTTAACACTTTCAGGTTAAATTAGTGTACGTTTTGTAAACATTCTATTACGGTACATTTTAGTAGTGTAATTACTATTCGAATTCAGTTTAAAATTCAAATTGTATGCAGCAGCTTAGTAGTGTTATAAAATTTTATTTTATACTTCAATACGTTGTAGGTATAGAATTATACCTCCACTTCGAGTTTAATCATCAAAAGTTACGATTTGTATTGCTTCCGAATACTATCATCAGAAATAAGGTTATTTCTTTTTGCATATATTCTAAAAATGTATAGAACTGAGTACGTACAAATATGAATTTCTATTAATTTTTAATTGCGTGACAATCTTAAGCATAGTCAAACAATAGATATTTACATTTTAAAGAACGAGCGAAATTCACTACCGCCATTTAAAGTAGCTATATTAAAATTTCTAACGATATAGAAACCGCAAACCTACCAGTTCTATATTCAGATACCTCTATAATCACGCATAATGAAATTACTGGTACCCTCATTTGCTTTGACCCGAATGTGTGACGCCTACGAACGCGAAGGTATGCCTTCGGTATGGGTAATATAGCGAAGTCGTAATTGGACATGAAATTAACAATATTTATATAATAACGAGAGAGTCTTTTGCATTTATAATGTCCCATACTTGTGTTACAAACTTTAAGTATTGTGAATATTTATTGAAGCGGCAACATGCAATATTTTTATAAGTCATGAAACGTATAGGTAAATATTAATTCAGTATATCAATTAATTCTTCGCGTTAAAAATTAATTAATTATTATCTTAAAGAATATGATTTTTTTTACTTAAAAATAAACATAAAATTATCAAAATCGGAAACAAAGTTTTTGAGAAAAGAAAGTAGCTAAGAAAGTACAATGAAGTGCTAGAAAAGAAGTTAGATAGTAATTGAATTGTTACGGAGAAGGCGTTAACTCTTGCTTCCCTAGATCTTTGTTATAAAACATCAATCTTTATTTTCTATAAATGAGCGACCGTATCTAAAATCATACGAAAATTCATCAAAATTAGTTCAGCGGTTTAGGTATCAAAATATAGTAGACATAAAGTCAGACAGACAGACAGACTGAGTTATTTTTGCATGTAGTACCTATGTATAGTATAGATTACTGTGTTTATAACTAGTATGCTAACTAGCATGGTACCTAACTAGGTATGATACAAGTTATAGTATTTCATACTATGGCTACGAATGTGCGTACGATCAATACTCATACTCGTATGTATTTGCTTGAGACTGAACTATCATGTGATTTATGGCGTAGAAGTCATTGTCATTCAAATGCTACAATGGGCCTGTATTACTAAACTTCAAATATGAATTATAGATGTCTTAAATTATGATTTTTATATCTCAAAGGCTTGTAGAAAGAATGTTTATAATAAAATATATATTTTACAAGCCCCAGCCCGCAGATTTGATAGAGCAAAAATATTATTCGTTGTATTCTGAAAACATCGTTATTACACATGTTTTGTAGTCTGGTTTCTTTGCAACTTCAACTGTCTTTTCTAAGCTTATTTGTTTTTATATTACGTTATTTTTTTGTTTTTATAAATCTAGCACTAGTGAAGCCGCGTGTTCCGGTTCTCCTAGTAATACTTAAACACCTTCTTGAATATCTACTTATTAGAAAAAACCGCATCAATTTTTTTGCGTAGTTTTAAAGATATACCTACGCATATACATGGTGACAGACAGCAGGAAGCGACTTTGTTTTATACTACGTAGTGATTTTAGGCCAAATAAGTAAAAGAAAATTCATGTGAAGCCGTAACAGGATGTTAGTCTATAAAACATATTGAAAGCGAATTGCGACATTTCGATTGAAAGAAATTATTATTTTTCCCATCTGTTACAACAAATATCTACTACGTGACGAGGAAAAGCTGTTGAATGTTTTCGTAAAACCAAAATGTATTTTTCAATAAACCAAATTATTACGAGTATTGATATAGTTTTTTTATATAAGATAATTGAAATGGAAAATTGAAATATGTTCTAGAGAAAATCAAGAATATTATCATGCGCAATTTTAATTAGAAATGAGTTTTCATTCTCAGATTTTTTTGTCAGTCTGTGACCTCAGCACGAGAACCCCTGGTTAGATTTTGATGACATTTGGTATAATGATAACTAGTTTCGAGTCAAATGTCTCAGAAATCTATAGTAACTGATATTGTTGTTTGATTCTCTCATACTAGAAATAGTAGAACTAAAACAAAATGACTGGATCTCATTATCCCAAGTTTGGATACCAAAGTGTGGCGTGTGTTGCAGCCGCAAGTTGAGAAGCTAATATGGAAACAATGTTGGCGCTGTCGCGAGTGCCTTGTAAACTTTACCCTAAGTATACTACGAGTACGACGTTTGTAAGTTTATTTTGCTTAGCTAAAACTAATTTGTCAAATGCTATACTTTGAAAATAGTAATTAGTGTACAATAATTACTTAAGTCTGGCTATTGTCTTGACACTCGGTACTAGGCAGGTTTTATTATTTGTCAACGATGTAGGTATACCATTTCAACAAATTGTAATAAATAGGAAAAATAATAGTGATGTCTAGAAGTGCTAATTATCATATACTCTTTGATTCTAATTATTTTATTGAATTTTATTCGTTATAGAATTTATAACGAATAATAATCAGTTTTAAAGTTTTAACGCTACAAAACTTGATTCACGCTTCAGATTTTTAATGGGACAATAACTTGACCGGGGATTTGAACCCACTTCATTCGGTTACCAAAGCGAGCCCGTAACAACTGGGCTACCTGCTTTCAAAAACAAATATTATATCAAGTAAAGTAACCTCGCTGGTTAATTCTTTATCTATTACAAAGCTATACATAAATTAGAAGTAGTTTTTAGTTACAATATTGGATAACAGTCATCAAAGTCGCAAACAAGTTTCTCGTTTAATACAACATAATAATTACTAATTTCTATAAAATATTAAGCTTGTTTTATTTTTATTTTTATGTTTTACAGCTAAGTTCTAAAGCCAGACCTACGTTATTTAAAGAACACGTAGGCCTCTGGAATTGTCTCAACGTTAAAAACCCCCTGAAATCTTACTTTTATCACTTATCTTTTCGTTTTTTACGGATATTTTTAATTACAAAGTCAAAATATTATAGATATTTTACATTATATAAAAATAATTATTTTGTCTATATTTTAAGTGTCAGCTTTTCTTTACTTGACTCTTATCTGTGTTACTCTAACAATTTTGACGCACTGGGCATTTGAGATAGTGGATGGTCTTGGACTATTTTTCTATAAACTAAGTATACCTAGAAAACATTTTTCATAAAATGTGGTCGCGATCACAGAGTGGTCGTGTTGAATATAAATGAAATAGAATGGTTTTCAGAAATCGTGGCTATAGGGGTTGCAGAGATGGGTTATACATAGGTACCTATTAAAGATTCTAAGTAATTGAATTCTATGACTGAAGTAATTTCGTAGATAGTAAAATAAAGTGACACCTGCCCTGTTCAATTTTCTTTGATGGACTTCTAACGTTATTTGAGATCGCTGTGCCTTTTTTTCTATTTTCCTCGACTAGTCAAGGATGTCAATAAAAATGTTAATTAAAACCTTTTTATATTATTTGTACCTATGTACCTACTTGTAGAGTTGTATAATTTAGAATATATTTGATTAAAAAATATATATTATATTAATAAAAGACGACGACGATCTTTAAGCAAAAGTAAATTGGATAGGCGTGAGTTGAAAAAAATAATTATATATGTACTTTTCCGTTTGATATTAAAATAATAATTTATTGTAATACATTGAATAATATATAACACGTATTTATACCTGACATATGTCAATAAAAATGTTAATTAAAACCTTTTTAATTTATTTATTTATGTACCTACTTGTAGAGTTGTATAATTTAGAATATATTTGATTAAAAAATATATATTATATTAAAAAAAGACGACGACGATCTTTAAGCAAAAGTAAATTGGATAGGCGTGAGTTGAAAAAAATAATTATTATATATGTACTTTTCCGTTTGATATTAAAATAATAATTTATTGTAATACATTGAATAATATATAACACGTATTTATACCTGACATTTAACCAATAGTTTTAATTTCTAATTACCTAAATATTATGTTAAATTAATTAAGTCATTCCTCAAATAGATCACGTATTCTGATCCAGGATAATTAATAATATATGGGATCGATCTGCCATGTATGTAGGTTATGGAGATCAACACAAATATGCCATTACGAGATATGAGGAATTATATAAATTAATGCACAAATATTTAATAGGGCATACTAAATGTAAAGCAAAAATCCATAGAAAAACTTAGACATTCTGAATTTGACATACCCGTACCATAACTTTTATACCTTACTAGCAATTCCTGCGGCTCCACCCGCGTTCTAAACACCGGAAACAAAATAGATTTCATAAACCGTGTGATATTTTATAGCCGGTTTGTATCAGTTAGTTGAGATTTCTCAGAAATGAGATGTTTTCCCGCAGTAAAAAGTATCCTATGTCCCGGGTAATCAGCTATCATCACTGAATTGACAATATATTCACCTGCTCTGTGGCTATCATTATACCTCACCTAAATCCGTCAAGTGGTTTTCTCGTGATGCGGTCTCAGACAGACAGACAAACATTCTAAAAACAATAGATCTGACCTCTATATGAATAATAATGTCTATTTCAATTGTATTTTCCAAAAAATATTTAATAACAAAAAAAATTATCTACTATATTTATTGATTTATGAAGTATATTTATTATTTATATAGGCTATAACATTTAATGTTAAACATTAGTACGTTTCAATGCACTGCGAGAGGTGAGAGGCTAGTAGAGTCTGCACGTCAGATAATAATGATGTCGGTACGCGAAATCGCAGTTAATGTAAATTACGAATAAGTAGAGATTTCTATTAAAAAATTTTAGTTGGAGAGTTAAGGTGTTGAGTGTAGTAGTAGTACTGCTTCGATGGTGTAGTGGCTAGCGTCGGTACGTAGCATATACGCTCACAGATCTGGAGGCTCACAGTACCAGCATTCGGGATGGGTCGAGCTAACTTTAGTTAGTCCAGAAATTCCCAGTCACAAATCGAAGATCACGTAATGTCGTTGGTCCTGCGCTATAATTCTTAGTCGTATCGAGTAGTCCTCCCAGCGGAGTTTGAGAGGGATAGCAATAGAGAGTGACAAAGAAGGAGACACAAAGATTTTAGTTATGATGGGATTTTGAGTGTCATAGATTTTTACCTCAAAGATTTAATTTTTTTATACAAAATATATCATAATAGGTGCTATAAACGATAACATATTATGACTTTATTGTATCGGTACGTGGCGGGGTAGAATGACCAGCTGACACGAGCCGTCAACCGAAAATCCTGTTAAGCGTGTATTTTCAAAACTACAAATAGTTTCATCTCTACGTAACGTGACGTGAATTTATACTTGAATTTATAAACAAAGGTTTGAATGTATGTAAAATATACGTACAGAACCTTTCTATTCAACAGCTCTTTAAGTGACCACAAAATCGTTTTATTAAGGCTGAATGATGTGTTCACGAATCTAAACGTAATGTAAAGAATCAAAAAGTTCTCAACTAAAAATATTTTTTTTCTTTACTTTAATATCCCTTAACAAAATAATGACAATTGAAAAAATTTAATGTGTAAATAATTTTTTCATTACTATTTTATAACATGTATGACTGTATGTATTTCAAGATATACTATAAGTGAAGTATATCAACTATCTGATATCTTACAATTGTGTGGATGGTATTGGTAATTATTTTTAAGTTTATCGCGAACAGACAGAAAGACAAACAGACAGACGCGGCGGAGGACTTTGTTTTATAATATTTAGTGAAGTAAGGATTACCATAACGACAAACCTAACAGAAAGTAGGTACCTATAGTATAATAATATTTCATTTATTACAATAATACAGAAGCGCTTTTCTCATTTCCTCGACTTTATAAGGCTGTAACTCTTATCATTGTTATTACATTGTAAATGCTATATTAGATAAAAGGAAAATTCTAATTTTCTTTGTTTGTCTGATGGAAGATAAAAATTAAAATTACGACTGAAGCACACTTAAAGGGGAAATTTAAAATTTGTATAGCGTCTTGACCTAGTGTTGCCACTTATGACACTTATCTTTATAACAAGTCTTGACTTCCAACCCTTAGAATTTTTTTTCTGGTAGATGTGTAGTAATAATATAAAACTTCAAATAATTTTAAAGAAAATGATTGAGTTTTTCTTTTATATTACACAAAATTAAGTCTCTAGAATTCACTATCGATTTTGACGGTCGTGAAGTTTCTATGTAGAGGGGATAATCATTGAAAGTACTGATCCGATTATGAAAATTCTTTCACTTACGAGAACTTAGAAAGCTGTATTTTCACCTAATGCTATAGGCTAGTTTTATAACGATAAAAGTACTTAGTGCCAGAACTTACTATTAAAAAAACAAAACAAAAAGAAACGATTGCAAAAAGACTTTAAAAACTCAAAAATGATTTCTTAAATAATATTTCAATGAAAAAAAATATTGTTCATTTCTCTCTGAATAGAATGTAGGCCGTTTTATCTGTCACGAATTTTATTATTCTTAAGCGGTATATATATATTAAATTTTTAAAAGTCCTAATAAACAGACATCAACCTATAGATTATTTTTGTACACTAAGGGCCAGTTTCACCAGTTTCTGATAAAGTTTCAGTTAGTAATCCGTCACTTAACACTAACTAACAGATAACGGTTGCTGATATATTTTTTCTGTTTCACCATTAAACTACCTGATAAATTAACCGGTAGATACATTACAAGCCACTTGCTATTTTACAGAACGGCAACGTCGCTTTTTTGCTTTTCATGACACAGACGCATATGATCGCTATTTAAAATCTAGTTTGAAAACTAAAATATTTTAATTATTTTTTTATTTAAAATAAGATACATTTTACTTTTTAATGTTCTGGAATATAATTTTGTTATAATGTGATTAATTAAATCGATCGAAAAGTAATTAAATCGATGGTAAATGTTATTATGATTACAAGTTTGTGTTCCAAATATAATTAGCGTAAAATAAACCCACGGATGTCATAATTATTTCGACTTTCGCGCTTTTTTGTTGTATTTTATATTTAATAGACGCTTGATTAGAACAAAAAGTTGAAACTGAGCTATTAATTTAACTTGTAGAAAATTAAAAAATATTATTGAAAATAAAATCGATCAATCGATGACTCCAACGACCCTAGGAAATCTTGCAATTTCATAAAAATCTGCATTTGTGGGGAATTTCACGTACAAAGGTCACTCAATTTGGCGATTGCTTCAGAAACCTTGTGTATGATTCTGCAAGCTGACACTTTGCTTACTCCACCGAAATCACCACATACAATCAAAAACGTTCCCGTTGCAAAATAGCGTAGAGTTATAAGCAATCGTTGCATTGTTGAAATTGCGAAGTTACTGAAAATAAATAGTCAAAAGTCTATTAAATAAGTAAATCATGAAGATCATTGAAAAATATTTATCTACTTACCAGTCGGTTGTAGTATTTATATCACTTTCTATTATCGTATGAATATTTTGTACAGACCTTTTGGTATATAATATATGGTGGCAATATAAAATAATTTGGTTTAGGGCGGATTACTCTATTCCTTTGAGGTCGCGAAATATGTTCATATTATTCATCAAATTCGTCTTCTAAAGTAAAAATTCAAACAAATCCAGACAATGTGGCTGCAGACTACTATAAAGAGTATGATATTATTTATAACCAAAAATAAATGACAGATATTTTTATTCGCGCCCTCCATTCGAATCATTTTAGTTATCTACCAGATACCACCTTTAACGGCCACTTGATTCGGCTGATAAATTACCGGCCACTTTAACTGCCAGATACCACTATTCAAGACTTGTGAAACCGAAATTTGTGGTTCATCCGTCAGATAAGTTCCGGATACGCTATCAGGGACTTTATCAGAAACTGGTGAAACTAGCCCTAAGTCTTACTATACATATAATATGCATGACAATAGATAATATCTTTCTTTTATTAACCTAAAAAATGTATTATTATAATAATGCTTTAAGTGAAGATACCAAAAGAAAATGTCAAAACATCGATATAAGTTTATTTCATTTGCTTTGTACATATAGTTAAGTTCACTTGTAATTTCCTTTACTGTTAATAAATATTTCGAATTTTCGTTGCGGTAACTTAAGATTGGTGTAGAAAGTTGTAGAAAGTGTCAAGAAGAACGATGCGCGAAACAATGCTCGCCTTTTATACATTAGGAAACTCTCAGCCGAATACATTTCTCATTTTCAATGGTAATGTTTCTTCCAAAGGACTCTACAACTGACATTAAAAGTCACAAATTTTCTTAGTACATTGCGGCAAATTAAATTTAACTTCGTGACAAGTGCTGATATTAATGACTTCGGTAATAGATGATCAAGTGCCAGGCTTAAAGGAAATCGTATTGTCGTCATTAATAAACACTTATAACTTTGAACATTTTGTTGATTGAGTGTTTTATTGTAATATAAGAGTTTACACAATATATACTTATTATCTGTAATACAAGATTCATTTCCGTAGTGTTGTATAGAAAGTAAAAGTATTTAAAAGATGATATATTTAATGGTAGATTTTGAGTTATTTTAAGTTCATAATCCCCACGTGTTATAACGTTCAACTAAATTTACATAACTTTAAGTATTTATATGTTGTAAATATGTACATATGACTGAAGTACAATTATTTGTGCTTATTACACACATATTGCATTTAGCGGGACTTGAACCTGCGACCACTATCAGAGCAAGTAGCGTCAAGAAGCACTATTAACTGCACCAGACGTGTCGTCAAAACTTTTATATGCATTTAGTCATAAGGGGCTGTCTTAATTATCGTAGATATACTCGTATAACTCTTATTGGAGTGCTACTAAATATTTAGTATACGTAGTTCGAGAATTCGATTAGCCCGAAATATATATTTCGTTATTATCGAGTGTTAGCTTGGCTGCCCTAAGCAAACTTCTGTGTTATTAAGTAAACTAACTCAATAGGCCTTCTCAGAATTACCTTTCCCTTTAGGAAAACTTTCCCCACTCCATAGGTTCCTTCATTGAGAAGTCGAAGAAGAAAGAGGAAATTTGTATATTATTCTTTACAATTCATGTATTTTGTTTGTAGAGTATTGTAAATTATTTCAATAAATACAAACTTGTTGAAGATTATGTAAGTCACTAAACATGACTGACATGTTATATAATAGCATGTAGATTTTAAGACATTTGGTACTAAAAGAATAGTGTGGAACGAAAAAAAAACATCCACCGATACCCTCGATGATCAAAAGATCAATAGCTACTATTTAAACAAGATAATTTTTAGAAATTTTTACTTCATTTTCCTATTAGAGAAATATGTGATTAAATTTTTAAGTGATATGAATATTGAAGATCTACTAGTATTGAAATATTTCGCAATTACACACTTAATTAGTTGTGATTGACTCATTAACATTTAACATTTTCTTCTTTGATTAACAACAATTACCTTTTACTTAAGAGGTACGTCGACGTTAAAATAAATTAAAAAGTAATTATTCAACTCTTAACAATGAAGTCCTTCTTTGTATAGAAGACGATTTAAAGGTATAATTTATTCAATAAGAAGTAATCTAGAATATCGGTTTACAATAGGTGGCGATATTAAGTTACTGGTGAATTGAAATCGGTAACTAAAGGACCTATAGAAATAAATTTGGAGTTCTCGAGTGACGTCTATATTAAAGACAGACAGACAGACTAACACATCATATTGAACTGATGCTTTAGATTGATACATTGACTATGATATGGACTAATCATTCAGGCTACTGATAATTTTGCCCGAATCAAATATAATAAATACGGAAGCCAAATAGGGACACTAAAGCGAAGCAAGGGCGAGTTGCTAGTAGAATTTAGTACGATGAGTGCTTCAAATTTTACATCAGAAATTTAGTTGATTGCGTAGTTAATTTGAGTAAATGAAGACCCAAGATAATTTAAGAACCTTAAAGTTCGTGTTATGTTTAAGGGGAATAAGCTGCAGCGCAGAAATCTTGACGTTACAAAGCATGCAAACGGTGTAAAATATTCAAACGTATTTTCATGCCTCATAACTACTAATATTTTTGTTACCTATTATTTTTTTTAAGTTTCTCTATAAATTTTATAATTATTATCCCTTTGTAATGCTTTAAATAGCTTTTAATTGCGATTCAATGAAATATTGAATTCTGTATACTAAGGTAATTAAATAATTACTAAAAAAAGTTAAAGTAATTTTAAATCATGAAAAATCATCGTGTGCTAAGTGTTTATATAAATCACGTACCTAGGGTCTGAAAGAGTATGGTACTAGAAAGAATTATTACAGTTTTATCAGTTAGCCTGATTGATAGAGTACATGGTTACGTCACACGTGTGTGTAATTAACAACATAGAGAGCTCTTGTGGGAAATGGTACTGTGATTGAGAATTAAATTATACTCACTTGCAGTAAGAGGCGTTTCTACTTAACGGACTTATTGCTTCAAGTCTAGTTAGTAATTTAATTTTATTTGCTATTTGTATTCATGTGCTGTACAGTCATTATTAAGATTTTAATACTATGATAATACTAGTCGACGTTTTCCTCTTGGGTTGGTTCATATTTTTCACTAGCAAACTTAGCCCACTTCGTTGGCGTAAGTTAAAATAAATTAAACGGTTTTTATAACTTTCTAATAAAATAAATGTAGCTCAATTTACTACTTATAACATTAGCTATATTTGAGTGAAAGTTAGTCCCATTCAGAGATTAGCCGGAACAAGCAGACAGATAGACAGACAAAAAAAAAGATTTTTTGATGTAAGTACCTCATCTACTTTTATATGCATTTAGTGAAAAGCTGTTTAAACAGATATACACTTCAATTTTATTTATATGATAGCTAAAAAATTCTATAGTTCGTTTAGTATTGGGCTCAACTTATTTTTAAAGAAGAATCAACAATATGTCATATATAACTGTTTTTATGTATGTTTGTTAGTAAAAAACAGGTCAATCAATGACGATAGTCCAAAATTCTCTTTAATATATACTTTTTCTCAATTCCGTTCGGCACGTCTCGAAGTTAATAGATCAAAGGGCGACTTTGATGTAACTTTTTAACTCTTAAATCGGACTCCTGTCGCTTCTCATAAAAATTTTTCAGCGTATTGTATTCAGGAGATTCCTTTTCATAAAGCTTTTCAATCAAGTTCTTCCGACGTAATTTTAAATAAGTTGATCAGAAGTTATTTCCTTTACAAATAATTAAAAAATGTTACAATGGCAAAACAATGCTGCTTTATGTTTTGGTTTTAAAACGTTAATAATCGTTTGTTGAACATTTATTTTATTTTGTTTATATACGTTATTATTTTGTTTGTCGGGAACTGTACAGTACACATCAACAAAGCAAGTCAACGGTCAATTTTCAGACTTCAATAATTACAGTAATTATAATTGTTACATACTTTTTTAGTATAATAAATACCCTGTAGCAATATAAAATTAATTATATGTAAGTGTCTGATGTACTTGCCGTTTCCATTGTAAGAAAGTAAATAAATAACGCTGGTGTAAAAAGATTTCAAGTACAAAGTAAAAAGATGTAATCGTAGTTATCAAACAGTCCGTAGATAGCGTTATAGCAATCTAGGGTTAACTTCTGCAGCTACGAAAATTGTTGCCCGAATAGAGTTAAATTCTCATCGTTTACTTACGAGTGCAGTCGCGTCCGCTTTAACAAACTTTTATTACTTCTATTGCATTTATTTTAATAGTTCTTGGAATCCGTTCTTGTAACGAAATATGAAATAGGAAATCATATCAAAAGGATAATCACATAATTTGAATTCAAACGAAATTTAGCCATTGAAATGTGATAGAGTATGTATATACTTGCTGTGCTAGCGGTCGCGGGTTCGAAACCTGTTGGAGGCATTTGTGTGAAGAGTATGAAGTTCAGTGCAAGCACACTCTAGTCATGGGAGTTTATATTTAAAATATGTATACATTTAAAGTAACATATTTAGCGTCTCTATTATCTGGTATCCACAACACAAACCTCGTAGATTACCTCGTAGAATGAAAAAAGATAGTATTGTGCCCTAACATATCAAAAAAACAATAGGTACGAATGGAAAATGTATAAGTTCGAGCGCGACATTTAGCAGGATCCGACTTGTTTGATTTAGACCGTGACAGCTGCAATTTGAATGTCGATCGAATCCCATTTATTGATTTGATCAAAATTCAATTATTTACTTCTAGATATAATTTTTGATACTATACTATGTTTTGTATCTTTTCATCATCATCATCATCAGCCCTTTTTAACGTCCCACTGCTGGGCACGGGCCTCCCTCAGTACGAGGGGGATCAGGCCATAGTCCACCGCGCTGGCCTAGTGCGAGTTGGCGGACTTCACATGCCTTTCGAAAACTTGTTAGGTTTTCTCAGACATGCAGGTTTCCTCACGATGTTTTCCTTCACCGTAAGACAAGTGGTAATCATGATATAAATGATTCGCACATGTAAATATCAGAGGTGCGAGACCCGGATTTGAACCCGCATCACTCGGTTATCCGAGCGACGCGTTACCGTTGGGCTACCACTGTCTTGTTTCTTTCTTTTTCACTTTCTTCACTGTCTTCTTTGTATCTTTATTAGTCCCATTATGAAATACTCGAAAATTTCTTTAATAATAATAATTCAAAATTAAATTATACATACGTATGCAGATCAATAATGTTGACTATGTTCTGAAAAAAATAATCTAGCCTCATTTTGAAATTATTATCTATAACTCATTAGTTGACATAAAAATACATGGAATTTTTATAATTTAGAAACAACATTAGTGAAAACATTAAATATCTGTTTAATACTTCTACTATGTAGGAGTATTTTGTAGTATCTCTACATCTCGATTATGAAACTGTTAAAAAATAACCACATTTTCATGCATAATTTAACATTCAACCGTAATAAAAGTGCATAAAGACTGTGCTATCACTACTAGCTGTCACTGTGATAGTTTATATGCGCATTATTTGAGTGGTAAAGCCGGATGTTTATGGGGCATCATTATCATGAAAATTTGGCTGAGCTCCTCCAATTTTCGTGGAATCCCAGTTGTAAAATGCTGAAAATATATGGGTATCAAGGCAATGTAGGGCCAACTCGCACGGCTTCACACCGCGCCCAATTTACTAGTTGATGCATTAGAGTGACCTAGTTACTTAGATTTTTGACTGCTTGTTGATCCGGAGATATTTTATTATATAAAAATCTTTTTAAGTTAAGCTAGCTAAAATGATATTTTAATATAAAACTAATTCTTCATAAAAAGTGGCTATTCAACAACTTCATTATTATGTATATTGTCTAGTAGGTATTTAGGATGGGAACTATTCATAAAATTTGCGAAAAAATGTAAAAAGAAGCATAAAAATCTAAATTAGAATTAAAATCATGCTGTTTATCAGTTCAATCAAGCTGGATTAAATTTCAATTTAATAAAAAAAATATATTCAAAGAAATTCTTCATTTCAACTTTTTAATTAGCCTTCTGCTTTTATTTATATATATTTATAAATAAGCAAAGACAAAACGGTTCAGCAGTATCATTAAAAAGATTTTATTTAGAAAAGTTAACACAAAAAAATCTTTTTTCCGCTGCGTATCAATTAAAAATATATATTTCTTTATTAGCTATTGTCAATGTTTAGAATTATCGATGTATGTAGATTAAAGTAGAACTTTGACAGTAAAAAGACCACGAGTTATAATAATACTGATTCAAAAAATCAATACAAAATGCTAATTAATCTAAATAAACAGTTTTCTTACAATGTCGTTATCAAAATTATTTGTGATCTAAGAAAGGTTTATAAGAACGAACGAATGAACGAACGAAGAAAGGTTAATGAGGACATATTCGGTCCGAATTACGAGAACGAACAAACGAAACCGAATTACTCGTAATATATTTCGTTCTAGATATGAGTCTAACGTTAAAATTGAACTTACGATTTATATTTGATACACCATTCGTCAGATGTCTGAAAATGTGTTTTTTTTTTCATTATAACTGAAGCATTATTCTTATGCTGAAACAAGTAGTTGACATAAATCGTTTTCCTTTGGGAGGAGCGATGCGGAAGCGTCACAGACGGCTCCATGGAACATATTTATAGCCATCTGCACTGTTTACTGATCAATTTTACAGTATTTTTTAAGCTTGACAAATTTTCTATGCGAATACTGTTTCTATGAGAGATAGTAGAAAAATGTGAACTAGTAAAGAACTGATTTGCATGTAGAGTTGTTTTGAAGGAAGAAACCAGTAATTGTAAGTAATTTTTAACTGTATTATGGAATAGATTTTTGGGTTTTTAGAATTTTTTTTAAATTTATAATATATAATAAAAATATATTCAAGTACCAATTTGGAATCAAATAATAAGTAAGAACAAAATAAATACAAATTTAAAGCATCCATAGCGCTTAATTTTTCTCAAAAAATCGTCTATTTTCTAACAAATCTTAAATTAAGACGAAAATGCAGTTTTAAATTTATACGAAATATTTAAGAAATGTTCTCTTTAAGAGCATCTAAATCTTAAGACTGTATAAATCACTGGACCGTCGCATACATTTCCGGCGATTGCATCTACAGTAAATTCGAGAGTATATCACTATTCAATACGACCTCATGAAAATACAATAGCCTTCGATACATCTCGGTGTCAGCATAACAGTAAATTATTTTAAATCTGTTCATATAACAAAATTGTAAGAGAATCTATTTTAAAGTCATTGAATTTATCGGTTTAATGTTAAAAATAAGCGGAAGCAATATCAATAAAGTTTAATATTGGTTTTATAAATTTAATTCTGTTAGAAAATCAAAAGGACTTTGGTAACGGAAACCTTTACAGGCGTCACCTTCCGTGTCTAAGAATACTCCTCAATAAAAAATCTTGAAGTGCTGTTCTTTCATTGACACCTTTTTAATTAAGATGAATCTTTGAAATGAAAAAATATTTTGTTTTGTTATTGTTATATATTGATATCTGGAACTTTTAGATATTATATATTGATATCTGGAATTTTTAGATTTAATATGCTTTTGCGTTTAAGAAATAGTACTCGTAGCATACATAGGATTTTTAATTTCTTGGTAATATCGTTTCGCAAATAAAAAACGCAAACTTTGCAAGTCACAAGCGGGAATTATCACCCTTGGGACTATATATCAAGCGGCACGTTATAAATAGCTCATATCAGAAACACTGATTTATAAGGGGCGAAAAATTATTACGTACGGCTGATAGAAGATTCGGAGTTAGGGTCGTAATAAAGCTCAGGATATTGTGGTAAAAAAGATTATTTTATTCCTTTAGGTGTCAGCACATCGTTTCCCATTCTCCAGAATATATAGTAGATATTATAATATATAAATTATCTAAGTATATAATATTTATTAATATAAAACGATTTGAATCTCAGAAACTATTTTCTTGGCGATGAGACTTGACTTATTGTGCAGTCAATTGTTAAATATTGATATTAAAGTGACATTAATTTCTTTATTATGGTATCAATGTATTAGAAAACCAATGAACTGATTTTGATGTAATTTGGTTTGATAATAGCTGGTTATCTGTGACAATATATAGGATACTTTGTACTGCGGAAAATATGTCATCATTGAGAAACCTGTTCTAACTGTTAAGACGTAGGATTATCTACATAAAATTGTATGTATTCAATTTTTATGTGTTTTGGTAATCGAATATATGCCTCCTTAAATCAGACATAAGATACGCTAGTAACTCTTATTCCACAATTATGACTAGATCAAAAATAGCAGCCATCCGAGGATGATTTAACGAACTAACATTTGCGGGGTAGAATATAATGTAATGTGCTACGATCTCCACATGCATTTTTGTCTTCATTATTGATTTTTTTTACGTACACACACGCGTCAAGGAATCCTTAGACATTTGGTAGACCTTTTTATATATTACTAGCGACTCGCCCTCGCTTCGCTTGGGCTTTTTCCTAGATTTAGCACAGGCAAAGCCGCGGGATCTGCTCGTTATGCATATAAATCTTCCTCTTGAATCACTCTATCTATAAAAAAAACCGCATCAAAATCCGTTGCGTAGTTTTAAAGATTTAAGCGTACAAAGGGATATAGGGACAAAGAAAGCGACTTTGTTTTATACTATGTAGTGATTCTATATCTTACTACCTGCCTTAATATTGATTACTGCATCAGCACAGAGTACATGTAGTGGTGCAGTGGCTAGCATATAGGTCGGACGCCATGACGCCATTCAGAAGTCCTGGGTTTGAGTTTAAAAAGAAACTCTCAGTAACATTTCGAAGTTGGGAAGTTAACGTTGTTACATACCCATGCCTCGGAGAGTTCATGCAGCCGTTTGTCTTTCCCTGATCGTGTCGAATTCTTATCTCACCAGAGTATGAGAGTGATAAAGTACTTTTATATCGGCGAGAACATTTGTACACTATATTATGTCCTGAGCAGATGTGTAGTCACGTTAAGGGTGGCTACCGCGGCGCCCGTTTCGGACAAGAGGACATTGACGACACTTTTGGTTCAATTTGTAGTGACCCTACTCGTTGTGCCAGCGGTCGCAGGTTCGAGTGCCGCTAGAGGCATTCATTTCTTGCGTACAAATGTTTGTAAACTGCTCCTGTTGAGGGTGTTTACTGTTTATATTCATAATATGTATGTATTTAAAGTCTTATATATGTAATTTCCCTACCTATTTATATCTTATCATATTATACCTAAGTTTATGTTACACATGATTTTAAAAACACGGATAGAGGTATAGTTATTATATATTTAATTCTGCAATATTATATTATCTTATTTTTAATAATCTATTGTAGTTACGAAAAATAACTCATCGAACGTCGTAATAGATTAGTCAATTATATTAAATTCCTTTTGCTCTTTCGTCAAAAAACTAATGCTACCGATATCGCACGCAATATTGATAAGAATGGTCAAATGGAAGATATTTAAACAAGGACATTATCAATTTTATGTAGAAATTTTATTTCCCTGGATGTTATCACATATATTATTAAAATTGTTAATAGAATATGCCATGAAAATGAAAGAAATTAAGTACATTCTAATAATACTTACTAGTGTTTAGCATTGAAAGTATAAAATTATCATTTACATTATTCTTATTTAAGAAATCTCCTCATTTACGCGCTAATCTCATAAAGTATCTCATAAGTGCTTAAATACGGATAAAATCTGGCTTACAGTGTAACATACCACCAGTCAAGTAACACATTACATCCCCTCACTACCGACCTATTTAATCACTGTAACTGTAGCTAATGCGGAATATTATTTTAGCGAAGAAAGCTTGGAAATATGGCCGGGGTGTCGTAATACAAAATATTACTCCATTAGATCTCGTGTTCTGACAAACTAGTATGGAATAGCAAGTGATATGTGTAAGGATAATGTGAAAAGTAATAGGTTAATTTATTTTAGCGTCTTTATTTTCATTATTATGTAACAATTTAAGACAATGTAATAATGATAATACAAATGTTTAAATGTGTTTTTGAAACATTACAAGATGAATAATATAGTGTATTTAACTAAACTGGTACACTAAAGGATAGTCGTCATTTAAGTCAGTGTTAATACCCAATAAAATAGTGATAAAATAAACTGATGCACCCTAACTTTACCTAACAGCGCTCTATTCGTTTTAATATTTTAAGGGAAATGCTTGAAACACATCGTATTGATGGTAATTATTTACTTTTGATCCCAAGTTAATTCTGCATAAAAAAATAATCGTTTGACAAATTATCGTTCCAAAACGTGTTGATTTATCAATTTTCCGCTGCGACAAAGAGTTCAAACTACAAAATATACAACAACATTATATATTAAAAATACATATTATGAATTACAAAGATAAGGTAATAAAAAGATCATAAAAGTTAATAAAATCCTTCTAATTATAAAGCACTCAAACAACTATAAAAGCTAAGGTAACTGCAACACGATCTTCGAGAGGGAGCAAAGTAAAATGCAATTTGTCTCTACAAGCGAACTTGCTTCGATGGAGTTTTATGGCATTAGATGAGAGCTCGATGAAGGATTAAGGTGAAAAGCTAGACGCTAGCTCCACTATGATACTTAGGTGTGAACTTTAATATGAGAAGATTTATTTTAAGTATTAATGATTTTTTAAGAAAGTTAAGAGTAATTGCAAAATGAATAAATATGAATTTATAATATGTGTTAACTTTTTTATAACATAATAAAAATTCATCCTACCTATGAATTTTATCTTTTAGTTTATCTTTTCAATTTAGTTTAGTCCATTTTTGATTCATAAAATATAAGGGATGCGTAATGATGAAAAACGAACACAAAAACGAATTACCTACATAGCTGAGAATGTTATACTTTTAATGTTCGCTTTCCTTCTTTGAATCATCAATATTTAGAAGATATTAGTATACTTGTAATATTATTGGGAATTTTTAGCCAAACATTTTATTGATATAATGACACACGATTTTATAAAGAGAACTATTATCATGGATAAATAAACAAAATTATTATTTATACAACATTGTTGGTGCTCGCTCAAAAGGATGCTTCCTTTCTATGAGTATCATTGAGGCTTTATGAATTGCAAGTTTTGTAATTACCTCTGGGCTATGAAAAGGCGTCGGTGTCTTCGTCTCGGAGTACCAATTAGGAGACGTAGTTTATTTTTCACAGATTTTCTAATTAAAGGGACTTTGTCTTCTTTACAAATAGCCTTTGTTGATTCATTGCCTACAATTTCATTTTATTATAACTTAAGTTTCTATACAAACCTTTGATTTCTCTATACTCATAAATAAAATTGAAGTTTATTTGTGAATAAAATTGAAATTCATACATTTTGATGAAAAGTTCATAGTTATTTGACTCTTGTCTATACAATTAGAGCAAATCACATAGAATTTGATATATTCAAGCACGAAAGCAGTGAAAATAGTTTCCGCTGGATCGTATAATGTTTTATGACATTTTTGGTACGGGTCGTAAGAAGATGACCCACTTGTTGTAAACACGAAAGTTTGTTAGTTGTTGTGTCCAACATATCTTTGCCGTCAAAATTAAACCAATTAATCTTAAACCCTATTAAGTAATATGATAAATCTGAAAGTTTTGAAGATACACTTCATACTATTTCTCTCGTACAGTGCTTAATAGTTTTGAATGGGCACATTTAGCAAACATGTTTTGTAAAATGTAGGCACAACTTAATATTGTGTTCCAGTGGAATATTAGAAATAAAACTTTATTATTATATTTGTTGGATATCGACTTTTCGACGTTCTATGCCGGAAGCCAAAATTTTAAATGATTATATGTATAACCTGAAAAAGACAGCTTTATATAATTTTTTTATATAAATATTATACATGAACCAGTGCCTGTGCTAGTGCGAAATCTTAAATGTTATTTTAACATATCAGATGGTGCTGACCAAGAACTTAGAAAGAAGAAGAAAGTGCTTGTCCGTGCTTGTAAATTAATGTATTCACTAATTGTTATTAGATTGGAGAAACTGTACAATATTGTGTTAAGGGTTACATGTTAGAAACTTTTAATAAACAAAGACATTCAATAGTATTATTCAACGACACCCTTTTCAAGGGCGTCTTAATGGCTAGTGTGACATTTTAGAAAAGGGTATAATTTATCTAAGCTAAATTCCGTTGGCAGCTTGCCCTTAATTATAGTTAAACTTACTCGCCGCAGCTGCCCGTTGTTGGTCTCAAGCTTGCGCTAATGTAATTGGAATGTATCGTATACATGCAATATATTGTATGCTAGGTATTGAAATATGCAGGTTTAATGATTTAAAACATTAAAGTATAAATATAATTAAAAAGAGAAAAGTACTATTACCTTTGCAAATTTAAACCGATTGTATTTCTTCTTAGAATTAAAGTGATCAGACGCAAGACTAAGGGCTGTACGCGATCTCCGAAGCATTCTTAACAGAAAGACGTAGCAACTGAATTAGACCCGATCCGGGAGTCAAACCCGTGTTCTCCGAACATGCTAGCCATACCACTGATACATTTAAATTCATTAATTCAGTCACTAAAGGCAAGGAGTAAGAAGACTAAAGAGGTAAAAAATTGTCTGAGTATCTAATATGCAAAAGTTAATACTTCGTACTGGGAGCAATATTACATATTTAGAAAAATTTAAAATTGAAAATGTTAACTCCACACTTTGCGTGCTAAATCGTAAAAGTTTTGCGATATTCATTTCCACAAGTACTTGTTGACTTCAATATATTCAAATTACTTGTTTTGTTGTTATTTCGGTTTACATTATGGCCTAATTGTTGAAATTTTACGTGACTTGAATAAGTTATATTCATCGATCTTGGGTTAAAACTTTGTTCATTTAATGCCTACTGTGAATATTCCATAGAATCTATGTCTGAAAAAGTAATGTAATGGTTATTTGAAGTATCATAACTTCAAAGTGTCTTTCCTAAGTTTACGACAGTTGTCAAGTTTAGCTCATAATATACAATGTTGTAATTTGCGACAGATGTCTTTTTATTTATTGTTTTATTACTAGATTGTGATTCGTAAATAGGTTGAATTATTGAAACCTAGGAAACCAATCAATGTACTGGGAAAGCACTTAAATGCTCACCCTAGTATAAAATAACAAGGGTTTCCGTGGAAAACCAGATAAAAATTTTGTGGAAATATTTTGTAGACAGTAACTACATAATTTTCGTATATAAGAATGGAGATTGATCAATATATTTCGTGTCGATATTTAGCATAGTTTTTTTATAAGCTCAGAAGCTTGCCGGGTTGTAGATGAAAGTTTTATTTTTGATGAAAGTTTTAGAACGGCTGGACCAATTTTGATGATCTTGGATTTGTTAGATTTGTCTCCTCGCCGTAGTAGAATAACGAGTATTATACGAGTAGACAATAAAAAAATTACATGAACAATGATAAAATGCCAATATGCATAAATAACTTTAAGATTTCTTTTAGAAAGTAAAATTTTAATTTTAATAAGTAAAACTAGCGACTCACTCTCGCTTTGCTCGGGTTCGTTCCTAGAAGTAGCGCGAATCAGCCAAGCCGCGGGGAAACTTGACAAATTATATACTAAAACCTTCCTCGATAACGACTCTATCTATTGGTGAAATCAGCATAAAAGTCAGAAAAAACCGAGAGACAGACAGACACGATTGAATACTTTGTTTTATAAATAAGAGGTAATTACAAAATTGCAAGTTTGTAGTGATTATTTAAAGTAATCAATAAAGCTAAAACTCCTTAACTAAATTTGTATTTATTTATATAATTACATAAATAATACAAACTATTAAAGATGGATAAGCGTTATAATTCATTTAACCTATTATAAAGGGAGAGTCTCTTGGTAATATTTCGTCCTTGTCTGTGAATACACAGCTATAAATTTTAGTATTGAACTAATTGAAATGCTAGCTAATGGCAAAAGTTATTTTAGCGATTACTATAGTGGAGCTGTTAAAATATAAATTTAATATATAAATGCATAACTTGCATAAGTGTTTACACGATTATTGTTTTTCTCTAAATTTTTCCCCTGTAAGCCTACCAAGTGGTGTATTAAATTGAGGGAATTTAATAAATCGCTTACAAAAATATATACAAATAAATATTGTGACTTGGAATGATAAAAACTTGTACCTATCCTACGTCTTATTCAACTAAACCAATCAGAACCTTTTTAAATAAAATATATTTACAAAAATAAAAGAATAGGCTTAGTAATTTCGTGTGCGAATGCACCCATGCGCCTCTCAACAGCGAGTGTTTTATATTGAAGGAAAGAGATCGGAGTTAGAGATTATGTGCTATATTGACCTAACAGTAAAAAGCATTACAAGGGCTAAAGACACATATAAATATATTTAATACGAATTCTCTATACAGTTCAAAAAATTAGAGACGAAAAATAAGGATAATAATAGAAATAATTTTCGGAAGTGATTTTGTAATTGCTATTCGTTCCTAGCTCATCGTTGTATATATTGTTTAGGAGGAGATGATGATATTGGGAGCATGGCTTAGGCAGCCCCGTGCAGACTAGCCAAGGGATATACCAGCTATTCATTAATAACGGGATGGTACAATCTCGTGAAATATGAACCTGCAGCGGTATCACCCACTGACGCCGTTGAATTATTTATGAGCACCGAAAACGCCTATGAATTTAGACTGATCGGAGGATAGCGCGACACACTGCCGCCCATTATGCTCTATTGTTTATGGCTTATGGTTTAAACGTCACGACCAGTGATTGGTTAATTGCCGGTATTTTTAAAAATATATTCTAGACTGTCCAAATCTATGATGGGGCTTATAGAAGAAGCCTATCAACCCTGAAGAATAGAATGCTAAACAAGTTATGGGTGTAACGAGTTATTTTACGATGTAACGATTGAAGTCGCATTGATACATTTTTTAAAATACTCTTTAACTAAAATAAAGTGTTGCCTTAGTTAATACTTCAAAGCATGAACGGATAATGTAATATTAATATATTAATAATTAGTTATATTTGGAATAATTAATTAATTTTTACAAAAAAATCACTGTATGTATCACTATGCGTGTTTATATTTTTATCAATCAAAATGATATACGGCATACCTATATGTAAATAGCTAGCTTTAAATTATAATAATTTTGTATTTTAATAAGGAAACGGAACTTTACGATAAAATCTAATACGGATTAACTTAAGGCGCCCCGATAGCAGTATCCACTCTTGAGCAAGTCGGGCCAACAACTCGCTTCTATGAGGGATTAGTGAAAAGTTGCGAAGGATAAGCGCCACGTCTAGTTAACTACTTCCCACCGTTTCATGACGCAACAAAATAATCCCATTATATTGTTTAGGTGGATAATCTTGAAACTAATATTGAACTGAGCAGTAATACTAAGACTTCTTAAAATTATTTTCAAAATAAAGTAATTTTAAATATTATGGACGTTGGAAGTTAGAAATACCTGCTTTATTTTAAGATACTCTCATAACTTTATGCTTTTTTCTAATTCATGATGAACATAATATATTAGATAATATTTGAACTTTAGGTTTGTATTTGAACAATAATCATCATAATAATATTATATTATTTAAATTATATCGACAGTAATTAGATACTTAATGTTAATCTCACTCTCCTAATTTCTTTATTGAGAAGTTAAAAAGTTAATTCACTTACAAGCTGTTCTGATCGATTAAAAGCTTGTTAAACCTTTTATATCGTTAATTTTAAAAAAAACTTTTTAACTAGTATTATATTTGATACTTTTCACTACCTAACACACTTTTATAAATTATTCTTAAAGGTACAACGTATTTCTTTTGTAATAAAAGCACATTATGTGGAAATAAGGCATGAATGTAAATTTTAATGATATGTAGAAGCTTTGCTACTCAAGGACTTCCTTTACGAACAATGTAAGTTAACTTGAAACTTTGTTTCGAAATTCAGTTTTCACATATGCCTGTATAATTGTGCCTAAAATATTTGTTTGAGCCCAATTCCATAATATTTATACCTAGTTCCTACAAAGCCTATTTTATAAATTAAAGTATTAAAGCCTATTTTATTTGTAATATACGTTTCTCCAGTATCATATAAATAGATTTCATAATATGATATCCAAAATCCTTTTATTTTATTCCATTCAAACCTGGTGAAGGCTTTATCCAATAAAATAGGTAAATGAAATAAACTTTTACTCTTGACAGTTATTTAACACTTCTAACAATAGAAAATAGATATATATATAAAATAAACTCCGAAAATGCGAACTTGTTTTAAGTTTAAACATATTTTATCGAACATTTTGATGATGGTGTTTCGTGGACCCTTTTCTGGGTCGTCCAACGTTTTAGCTAAGGGTATAATTTATGTAAACTTAGTTCAGTTAAAGTTAACCTTTAATTATATTTTGACCCATTCACCGAATATTGAGTTTTAAAATGTACTTATTTATTTTATATAAGATAGATCTTCAGATAAGCGATGAATTAATTTTATCCTATTTTTTTTCATAGAATGGGCAGAAAACTAGCCTCGGTTTTCGACTTTCCACTTTTACTACAACCCTTAATATTGGGTAGAGTTTCCTTATAGTTTTAATTATATTAATACAAATGAAGTATTTTTTAATAAATTATTCAGTCTATATAAAAATGAAACCTCTAATATGTGGCAAATTGATTAGCATTTATTAAATTTAAACAGTTTTGGTATAAAGAAACATTAATAATGACGTGTTCTTTGCATCTTCAATATAAAACTATTCAACTTAAAAATTGGGATGTATGCTTAAATTACGATTCTTTGTTGACTAAGTCTTGTTTATTGGTAATTTTTTCAGACGCCATCTTGAATTTCAAATTTTTAGTCTTCTATTCTTCTGGTTAAGACCTTTTATTTAATATACACATTGAGTTAGTTGTAAACAAGTATGTAGTTGTTTTTTGGCGGTGACCATCAAGGATAAAGAATGTTAATGAATACTTATTACGTACTTACATATACGTATTATAATCAGAAATAAAGGTATGTATCTAATTTCAGATGAATTAGTTTAAAATTTCAATTAATAAATTTGACCCAAGCAAGTGACAAACAAGAAAGATAAATAAAACCTTGTTAAAAAATATAAAACACGAAAGCAGTATTTTTTGTATTTCTATCCTTTTATCCAAATATATACATGTCCTTGTCAGATGAGTAACAACTTCGGTTAAGAAGTCACGACCAAAGGGACTAGGTGAAAGGTGAAGCTGACCTCGAGCGATATCATCTTTTACTTTTTGTTTTTATAAATTGACATGTCCTCACTGAATATTTTTTTATATTTTTATTTTTAAAAGTATAAATAATGAAAATCATGAGCATATTATTATAAGAATAATTATTAATGTTCAAGTTGACCTTAAAGATGATTTTTTAAAATATATAAGTAAGTATTAAAAGTATATACTGTACTCAAATTGAAATGGTGATGACTGATGACGTCCTCCCGACTGATTACGGCCATGACGGCCAATCTCATTGAGACTAGCCAACTGTGCGGGAGATATTATAATGCACGAGTGTATGCGCAGACACAAGTGCATTCTCTATTCCTTATCACTCTCATATTCCGATTGGACGACTGCTCGACACGACCAGTGAGAGTTAAGACGCAAGACCGACGGCTTTAAGTGCTCTCCGAGGCATGGGGGTGACACACGGCCAACTTCCCTTCCGGGCTTTTACGGAGTCTAATGAAATAGAAAAACTCAATAACTAACTTCTCGGGACTCGAACCCAGGACCTCTCTGTGTGCGACTGTACATGCTAGCCACTGCGCCATCGAGACAGTTAAATATAAATGTAAGATGATAATAAATATAGATAACATGACTGCGATAAACGAAAGTTTTGTAAATTTTTTCATTTATTTTTACGCCAACGATTATTAAGAGACTAAAAATAAAAACTGCTAACCAATTTTTCTGAAACAGTCTTGCTGTCTCCTAGAAATTAGTGCAAAACAGAGAATAATTAATGACGCTGCTAGCATTGAATATTAAAAGTGTAAGAATCTAAATAAACATATTATTAAAACCGGTGCTTAAATATTACATAGACACCTAATAATATTGTGTAAAAAACACCTTGTATTTTGTAAAAGATACATTTTTCATACGCCTTGTTAGTGCGCTAATTCACAAAGAAACGCTACTGTCCGTAATATCAAAGTAAGTGTGAAAGTGGCAAGATAATACTAAGGCACACGAGAATGCTTATAGGAAAATTTTATAAAGTGCCCTTTGAGCGTGCAGGACTGACCCGACTCAAAGGCTTCCCGCTAATGGCTTATGCTGACGTGTTATCTCACACCCGACCGAACTAAAAAGACATTAGTGCATGGCTTCACTCAAAATACTTTGTATACAAAATATATTTTTTAAGGTAACCTGGGTATTTAAGTATCGGCATCGAAAAGATATGGGAAATATCTATTGGTGAAGTAAAAATATAAAATACTATCACTGAAGAATAAATATAAAATTTGTTTTTATTTCTAGTTCTTGTCAGCGCTAAGATTTTTATTTTCTAAGCTAGTTGTTTCTAATCTATGTTGTAGACTGTAGTCTTGTGTAAGAACTTGATTAAAAAATTGTTATAGTTTATTTCTGAATAAAAATGTTGAAATAAATTTGAATATAAATATAAATTTTAAAACGACTATGAATCTTACTCAAAGAAAAGATGAATAAATTTGAAAAAAATCTCTATTTAAGTATATAGTATAGGTATTATCAATTCAGTATACTGCAATGATGGTTATAATTAAATAAAATCCATTTAAAAATTATCGGATTAACAACGATAAAGCGGAAATTTCGAGCAACCGATCGTGTAATCCTATAATAATTGGCGGCATTATTTGATGAAGTACTGAAAGTCATTATAAACTGCAGTCATCGTCGAATAAATCCTTGATCAAAATTTTGTGGCGTTACAATTTTTCAAATATGACGTACGGAATACTTACAATACCTATAGGTTATTTATATACCACCAAAAAAGCACTTTCTCTCTTTAATAAATTCCATATTTTATGGATACTCCAAACAGGTGTCAACCGGCATCACCAGCTTGCTTTCTTGTAGGGCTGACAATATCGATAGCCGCATGAAAATGAACGTAACAAAACATTTTTGTATAAAACACCATTATAACAACTAAAATTTACCGCCTATATACTAGTTTGGTAGAACTTGAAAAATCACGTAATAGTACAAAACAAACGCTTCCCGCTGCATGTCTGTCCCTATGTATGCTTAGATCTTTAAATCTACGCAACGGATTTTGATATGGTTTTTTTATTGGATAGTGATTGAAGAGTAAGGTTTATATTATAATACAGTAGCAGAACCCGCGGCTTCTCTCGCGCTATATCTCGCTAGTTTTTTATAATTATATAGTATATTATATATAATAAAACACATTAATGAAATGAATAACGTGAATAGTTATGTTTTTAAAAAAAGAATGAAAAAAAACTTATTAAAAAAATATTACCTCGGTTTAAGAAGTTAGTAAATCAACTAAAGCAAGTTAAGAAATACATATAATAATTAATCATATTTCATTAAAAAAAAAGTAAAATCAACTAGCTCAAAATATATAGTTCAGTAGAAGAGAAGCTTAATACGAGTCTAGAAATAATAGGCATAAGATTATTACATCTCATATTTTTCATCGTTTTAGTCTTTATCTTTTAAAGTCTTTACCTAATAATTTTTAAATATTTTAATTGGAAATTGTTAAAATGTTATATTAACTAGTCTTAGGTTTCAAAGCAATCTTAATGTAAAATAGCACATGTCTACTCTTATGTTATGGAAACATACAATTAGAAAAAGTCGTAAACGGTAAAAGAAAATTAATAATGTACATTTCTAATTTCCTTGGAGTTAACAATGGATTCTTTTCTTTTACAATGGATTGCATAGAAACAAATTATTTTATATATTTATTTAGAAAATATAAATTGCATATGTAAATATTATCTTATATTACCATTTTGAAATTGAACAGAGTATGATTTTATAACCTACTACACTAATATTAAAGGTAAATATTGTAAGTATATATAGTATGAAGTAATCACTAAAACTTATAATTCGATACTAAAAATTCTCACGGATAGACAGCTATGTTTTCACTGAATGTAATTCACTTTTTCTTTCTTATAATTCATTATTCGCATATTGCTAAATGAATATAATTTATAACACTTATTGAAATAAACGACCGACTTAAAAACTAGAACAAACAACTTTATTGCGGCCTTTACACTTACATTTCGTCCAGGTGCAACTCATTTGTCCCAAGGTATCCATAACCCAACGTCGAAACGCCCAGGATTCTGATAACGTTTAAAAGGTTTATAACCCTCTTAAATAAACTTAATGGCCCCGGGGAAGTTTTTCGTTTTACCCCTTAGGGGTATTACGCAGTGTTACGATACGATTTATTCTCCATTTATAGACTTAGAACGGGTAAGGCCTCGTGTTACAACATTTGAGTGTCAACTAGACTTGTCGATTTATTAGTGCGATTAAGATCTAGAATTCATATGGAAACTTTACCATTAGAAATGAATTTTCATGATAGAATAGTAAGGCTAACTAACAATAATGGCAAGCCGTAACGTACGTTTATATCAAATATAGTTAGCCCTTAGCGTAGAATATTTCAAACGACTATACATAACATGGCGTTCTAGTGTATACAAGCATAGTAAATTATATACATAAATAGCTGACCTACGTACGTACTTGAATTAATACTTGTTGCATTCGGAACATGTAATTTAATAATTTAATGCAATTAGCACGCATATTCTCTTTTATTCATAATATATATGTTATGTACTATGCCTTATTAGGCATATCTTAAAATTATAACAAAAAAGTAAATTACTATCAGGATAAGTTGTACCAAAGAATATAGATAACTAAAACTAAGGACTAATATCAAAAAGAATATTATCATACATATAGACAATACAATTTATCCATTAATAAAAATAAATGATTATATCGAACTATAACCATCACAGGAAGCAGTACAATCCTAACAAATCGGGTACTATTTTGTAACGATCGATCCCATCCGAGTTTATTTTCCAGCCAATAACCGGCCTAACGAAATCCTTTCGAAGTGTCTAATTGATTGTAAAACATTTTTCTATGTCCGTCACGTAGCTAAAAGGTATACCACTTTAAATTATAAATTGTCTCGTTTTTTTTTATTTTTAGTCAAATTGAAGACACCTGTACCACAGACCTGTACCAATAATAATTATAACACGTACGAGTATAACACTTTAAAAAAAGGAGATTTTTGAAGCAACAGACAGCATTTATGTAGAGGCTAGTGATGCAATAAATATTTTAACAGTCAATACAATAACTTATCCGATATACCTAATTTATCCTTGGTTTTAGTTTATCCTTGGCGATGATTATTGTATATTTTACTACTATATTTCTTTCTATTTATATCTTATAATGAAGATTCATCAGTTTTCTTGTCTAAAAATTAAGCAAGAAGTTGTCAAAGAAGACATTTAAAAGTTACTTTAATCCTCGAATCCTTTGAGTGAATTCGACTAAAAAGCAATTTGTACTCATTTACTTCTACATTCAGTAAGAACTTAAATAATTTAATTTTAAAAGTAAAGCGTATTTTTAAATTTAAAACTAAACTTAAGAACGATCATAAAATCCGTAAGCTCCGTAATTCTATAGAATTGAATGTATGCAACGTTAACTATTAAACGTATCGTGTGTGAATATAGCTGATATTATACCGAATACCGAGTGACACTTTTCAAACACTACCTTGTCCAATAGGGGCTTGAACTCAGAAGGCTTACGTCTTGATCCAATATACTTTACACCATTCACTGCGATCAAATAAGGTTCTTGAACGTAATATATCATATATTTTTAGAAAATGAAAGTAACGTTGTAGGCTATAATAAGGAAAATTCAGGAAAAAGGGAATTTCTAATATTCGCTGAGCCTTTGTTTTTATTTTATGATAAAATTGAATACATGAAAAAGGAATTGATAATGAATTAGATTTATGAAATTGGTATGAAATAATTTAAAATTATGTAACAAATTCATATATATTTTCGTTTATTCAAAAAATGTAGTATTATGTGTAGTGGTGTATACAAGTATCTAATTTGGGTGCCAACAAAAAAATTTTCTTTATAAATTACCTAACAGTTTGTCTTACCTTTGAAAGCTTTTTACGACACGCTTTAACCAATTTTCTACGTTATTTTATATAAAGTGTTTTTCTAATTTACTTTAAGTTTATCACATTATCTTGACAGCATAGTAAGTAGAGCATGAACACGGATATAAGACCAATTCTAAAGAATTACAAAAGCTTTTAAGGTTTGATAACTCATGCGCTACAGAGTCGCTGAACTTATATTATCATGAGTGGCAATCCATTTTTGTCCGACATTAGGATAATTCTCACAAGGCCTATTTAGGAAATTGCCTTCTTTATCGCGTTCGCGGTTAACGCTTCGACCTTGGAATCGAGCCTTCTTTTCTGTTTAAGCGACTAAGTTTTGAACAGTTTACGAGGGATTACTTGCGAATTTCGTGACTCATGTGAAGTCCTTAATACTTTTAAATAACGAATCTATAAAAACCATTTTACTAAAGTAACGTTATTAGTTTAAGAGGTAGTGCAGTCGTAACTTGCTTACATAGAAAACCAATGCAGGCTCAAAAATGTTTTCAACATGATTACTATCCGCGTTATGGTGAAATAAAACTTTGTGATATGTGCAAGCCTGAGAGAACATATCTAATTTTTAGAAGATCCACTTTATATTGAAAGAAAACCCATTGCCAAAAATAAGCTCGAGAGGAGTTTAAGATAGTTTTGTAATTTTTTGCTAATTTGATTATAGGAAATAAATGAGAATTTTATATGACATAGAAAATAAGAATTAATAACAATGAGATTAATCTCTTAAATGAAATGAATTCGGTAAATGTCAGCACATTAAAACCGCAGACAGAAGTTATTACTTAAGTAAAAATTGTTTCGAAAATATTTTTCGTACCGGTATTTTCCTTAAATTTTTGTATACAGCGCAAACAAATAACTAAGCGAGATAAATGAGCCCTACGAATGCGGATCCGTGGGTCCCAAAAATGAAATGTTATCTTTTGTACCCTTCAAGCGGTGTATCACGTTCAATTGGATTGAAACCTACTAGCGAGGGATGTGATAAGGGGACGTAATACTGTTCGGCGGAGACTAAGCTCTAAACATTTGCTATAGTTGTGAGAATAATAACTTACATTGATATTGATCAATTTATAAATGTTTGAGTGAATTATTATTGAGAAATTGATAAATTTTACTTGTATGTAACGGTTAAAGTAATTAGTTAATTGTATTTAGCCCTTTTTAAAGTCCTACATCTGGGCACAGGTCTGCTTTAAATAAGAGTAGGATCAGGCCATAATCCACCACACTGGTCAAGAGTGGGTTAGCGGACTGCACGTCTTTCGAAAATTTGCTAGGTTTATCATGCAAGTTTCCTCACGATGTTTTCCTTCCCTGTACGACAAGGTGGGTGATCATCTTAGAAAATATCAGACCCGGGATTGAAATTCGTATCACTCAGTTTCCCAAGCAAGCGACTATACATTTTTTCATCTTAATAAATTCTGGGATATATGTTTTTTTTTAAATAAACAACGAAATAACATATTTTATAAATGAGATGACAATACAATATTTTATTAATGGATTTTGTTGATAATATCACTGTTATTGACGCAGAGAACCAAATAAAAGAAGCCGAAGATAGACCATCTATACTTTTATTACATTTCAATATAAACAGTTACTTTTTGCTCTTGCCATAAGCAAAATATATTTAAAACTATTAACTATACGCTTCATTTTGGTAATATTTTATTCAGAATCTGTACCAACATTTCTTATTTGAATACTACAAACTCGCACTAACGAATTGAGCCAACGAAACAAGCTATTTCCTTAACAAGAAAAGTTTGGAGCTAATTACTTTGTGTACGCTGTATGGTTAGTGTTGTTTTCATCTTGTTGCCTTTGAAATAACTAAATCATGAACTTATTTAACGTATTCAGACTTAGCAAGAAATTAGAGTAATCTAAAGCACGAAGCGTGAAGTGCAATTCAAAGTTATACGTGAATGCATTAAAATAAAAATGCAATAAATTAAATAGTTAAGATAAATTTTAATAAAAATATTAGAATTCAAGCGAGTGCGATTAGCTTCAATTTGTTTTAAAATATAAGTAGCTAAGTTACTGCTTATAACATCAGCGTGCAAATCCCGTCATAATCAGTCCAACTGTTTCAAAGATAAGCGGGAACAAACAAAAGAAAAAAAAGTTAAAATTTGTGTTTTTCTTATAATTTTTTTCTACAATCTCTTATTGGTAAAATTAATTTAATTAAATTAATCTATACATATCAAAATGAATGTTTTTCTTTTTGTAAATTAGTACTCTATATCTTAAAGACTTAAGACATTCATTTGATTGTTGTAAAACTTTGAGAGATCCTCTTTATATCTATATATAATTATCAGTTCAACTGTTGAATAACAATAATATATTTCAATAAGAGATTATAAGTACTAATTATTTTTTTTTGTAAAATATATAAATTTCAATTTTGGGACTAATCTTTTTGTATAACACAACACAACGAGAGACATAAATGTCGGCGTTTTCCACCGCATACATTAATTGATAATTCTACGGTCTCTGGGTGACATGGTCGTAACTCACTGAAACGTTCATATTTCATTTTAAGAGCTGTTTCATCAAGCACTCATTATAATCTTCACCTATTTAGGTGTTCCATCCATTACATAGATAGATCACAAAATTATAACACCAGAACAGTACATTTATAAGTAATTCTCCTTAGAGTAACCTACATCGTAAACACTTGAATAATAATTAGACATACATTTATTACTACAACGCCATCTAGTACCATAATAAGCTACGAGGCTTGTGTTACGGATACCAGATAGTTGATATACTACACATTTACATATTATATACGTCAATATATTATGTATTAATAGTGTTTGTTTTATTATTTAATTTAAGTCCTTTATCTTCCTTTCTAATCAACGTGAGAGTCATTAAATTTTTCGCAATATAAATATATAAAAGCGAAGATTACTCACTCACTCACTCCTCACGAAATATCGAAAACCGCTTGAAGTATAAAGATGAAGTTTGTCAGGGAGGTAGTATATAGTTAGTAGACGTCCGCTAAGAACAGATTTTGCGACAGGAGGAGGTCTAAGTCTTTTGTGCCTTAAACTTTAAAAGCAGAGAGCACATAGAGACGAACCCGAGCGAAGCGAAGGTAAATCGTTAGTGTTCATTTATTAAGAATTTATTTAGAAATATAAAAAAAACAAAATTCTTATTTGTAAAATCTACACCTTAAATCTCTGGTAGCCATCCACGCTAAATTTGTTATGTAGAGAATCATATAATTTCCACATGTTGTGCTCTACTTAATCATACCAGTAATTAAATTTTAATTATTTGTGAATAAGCGCTTTGTAATAGCATATAACAATCTATTTCAATTGGATTAATATTGTTATAATTATTTTGAAAGAATTGTACTTAAATTTAATATTTACATTGCTTTAACCGACTTATGAAAGAATGGATTTGGAAACTAAATCCAAGATGATTTATGAGTATACATTTCTACTAGTATATTAATGTTACGTCTGAAACGGCTTTAATGATACCTTTGTTTATTGAATAGGCTATGTCTCGAGGGTGGTTTCATTTAAATTGAAAAATCCTATCAAAAAGGGTAAAATAATTACCTTGAGGGTAATTTTTAAATCGGTGTATTTTTTTTGCTTCGTAAATGGAAATGAATTTTAATTTTAATTAAACATCTTTGCTTAAGATATTGTTTCCCTCCGGATATGAAAATGAAAAGATTTTCGTAATAATATGTGTTATTGCCTAATATATAGGTCAGGCCCTTATACCAATGAGTATTACGTACAAAAAACATGCAGGCTTTCATTTAATGAAATATAAATTAAATATTCCAAGTTATTTTCTATTATTGTGTAAGGATTATATTGAGCGATGTTATAAAAGTAATTACAATTTGTTATATTATAACCTTCCTCTTGTAATATAATAGTAGTACGCTGAAACTCATTAAAATTCAATTTATAAATTATAGGCTTATCGTTGATAAATCTGGGATTCCGGACATCCGATCGTATATTGAAATATTGAGTAGACCCTTTACGGTTTAAAGTACCTATCTATACTTAATAATTAAACGTGGCATTTATTATGTCGAATTGCTTTTATTTACTGATAGCTTTAATTAGCTTGGTTAGATATTACATTTATCCTGATTTTTTTTCTAATAAATAGGTAATATGTGTGTGTTTGTTCGTAATTCTTAGCAAATCAAAGTAATAAACGTCATATATATAGGGTTATATATATAGAGAGGGTTATACTATGTATATGTACAATGTACATTTTATATACATATTACTATATGTATTAAAGAAATATACAATTTAAAGGTTAATCACTCGCTTAATAAACTTATTTTTTAAGTTAAATAGTATCTTATAATTTTGAACTTGTAAAAATGTCATGTAAGACTAAAGCTAAGAGTTAATAAAATAAGATTTACATAATATAACTACTAACACTATTAAAAATGCATTAAACTTTCAGACAATGATATACGTAGTTTCCCTAAAGAAAACTCGACGCTTGTGTACAAAAATAGACTTTTTGAATATATTTTCCTTTCGTCACACAAGTAGGTATCAGATACGAGGTCAACCCTTGTCATGCAGACAAACTTCAATAAAACTAAGTACATTTGGCTTTCTCGATTTTCTCATAATCTCAATGGGGTTCGTTTATTGCGTTTATACATGTTACGTGGTATGATATATGAAAGCTAAGTATAATATATTATGTTAAGTGCAAAGAAAATTGTAAGATTATGTTTTGCAAAGAAGATTTTCAGCAACAATAATAACAATATTTTCTATTGTTAATAGTGTCTCATGATTTCACGTTATACATGTATTCGTATATGTTCGACTTATGTTGTAAATCAAAATTTAACACATTATACTCAATTCAAGGCAGTGGCAGCCCTGTGTCAGGACCTGGCCTTTAATATTTTCATGTGCATGTTATAATTTCCAACATGATTTAGCGGTTGTCTTACGGTAAGTTTTCGAGAGATGTGTCAAATCCGACAACCCATAACTGACCAGTGCGCGTGGTGGGTTATGGCCTGATTTCCCTTGTAATCAAAGAAGGCCCGTTACCAGCAGTGGGACGTAAAAAAGAGCTGAATACATACTTAATTGCCAGCCATAGCGATTATTCTTGATTACACGTAACTTTATTGTACTTTACGGACATTGATTTTTTCCACGAAAGGACACTGTGGAGTGTGGATCCAAACAAAAATTTCATTTTAGGTACAGTTTTGATAATACAAATAAAAATTACCGAGTTTTATTGATATAATATAATAGTGATAAGGTTAATACGTTAGGAATACGTTTTTTTACATTTTAAGTAAATAGTATTCCTTTCGTAGGAAGAATTTTTGCGGTTTTTTTAAATTAAGGGTATCGCCAACATTTGAAAACAATAAATAAGCTTTAAAATCTCAACTACATTTCTGCTTTATCAAAGCTTTGCCAAGTAAAGTAAACAGTTTAACATCTAAAAATGTACTGTCATCACCCAACACTACAAAGCAGCTCCTGAATAAACAATAATGAAGACATCTAGCTTGACTTCAAAGAAAATTGGATTGAGGTACCAATATACGGAAGTCCCTCATTTCCTTGCATTTGTAGGATCTTCACTTTAGGCGTTAAATTTTCCTCAATATCCCATCAGAGGATTCGGGAATGTCTGGCCCTATTTAGGACCAAAGTGAATTACACTATACCTCTCACATTCTTGCCTGTTTTATAACTCTACGTCTAAAACATTTCTTTTTGTAGTTGTATTGCGAGCACTCTTAAAGGAAACCTGTTTATCTATAAAAGAATTATGATAATACTCCTGGATTTCTATCTGCCTAATGTGAGTCGATCAAAATCATGTCCGTTCGTTTCTCTGTTGCTGTCTAAAATATAATACCAACGAATAAATACACTTTTATATTTATAGTTTTACTAGCGCTAAATATGGGCTATTTTTATTGAGGTTGCCTTCGTTTTTAGTATGTTCCGGATTTGTGTTTGGGACTTTATCGTGGGGGGCTCATTGCCATCCGGCAGCCCAGCTGGACGTGAAGCCAAGATACATACAGGAAGGCAGCCCTTTTGGTAGGTAGTGTTTTACACCATTTTCCATTTTTTTATATATACTCTTGGTAGCTTTTTGATATGACAGAGAACCGAGCAACCCCTTGATAGAGTTGTCTGTTTCCACAGACCTATAACCTTTACCTTTGGGTAACATGGTTTACGCTGAAGTTAAAAAAGACTTTAATAGATAGTAGTGGCATTTCTGGCCTGATGTAAGAAGTGATCTGAAGATTTCACTAAAAAAAGGATTATGTGTGTAATACTTTCTTAGGTTTACGCGATTATGTGTGTATTAAACATTCAAAACTGACTAGCTTTTTAACAGTGAAGGTATAACCAGAGCCGGCGTTAGGGGGGCCCGAGTTAGGGCGACCGGGCGACCGCCCAGGGCGCGGAGAGGAAAGAGCGACGCCTAAATCTCGTAAATGTAGTGAACAGAAACAGTTAGTTCACAGAAACATTGGAGTTGACCTTTTTTTCGGAGTCCGAGTTCATTGATACAGAGGCGCCGTAGAAAATCTCGCCCAGGAAAACATAAACTCCCGTTTCATGCTCGTATTAATATAATAACTCCAAATTTACACCTAATAGAAGTTTTATGGGAACAACAAACTTATGGTTGGTTACTACGATACTTAATAATTAATGCAAATCACAAGCTTGCTAATGATTTTCTCTTCTACTATTAACGTCCGTGGTTATTTTTTCGGTTTTTCTTTACTGTTTTGAATAGAATTTTTACAGTATGAAATATATACATAATATATATTCAAATTGTGGTGTTGTATATTTTGTAGTAGTTCTCAGTATGATAATAATAAAATATACATTCATATTAATTTTAGGACATACAATTCTGCATATTTGATAATAATTTGAGAGTATGAAAACAATCTAAAAAAGAAATATAGCTCTTTTTCTTGTGAATCATATAGAAAAATATTATGTACATTTTTAGATTGTCGTTACACAAAGGCTATATATCCCCGCCCGCCTAGCAATCGCCGGGTACACACGTATTATTAATAGCTCCGTCTTAAAAATTAAATATAATTAACCAATGACAATATTTACCCTTGTTCTTTATATAGATTGTGTCTTTTCGTGTGATTAATACAATGGATAATAATTTAATCAATAATTTTCGGTATCTCAGTGTTATTCTTAAAAATACATAAAGATGTGAACGGTATAAGTGATTTGTGTCGTGGCGTGTCAGTGCAAAACCAGTTTAGAACAACAACTTGACCTTCGGACGTAATCGAACAACTTCATTCACGTTTAAACATATCTCGTTCATATTCAACGCACTTGTTAATAACATCGATAGCTCAGCCGTAACTCTGCGAGATTTTCCTATCGTAGTGCGCGAAACATAGGTTCGATCCCCTCTTGAACAAGTATATATAATATTATTATTATTTTTTTTTTTTTACATTATGTCTCTTCAACGTACACCCCCATCTGGACTAAAGTCTTCATCGCCGCTGCAGCCATGTATATCAGAACCTAATTTAAATAAAAAACAAGACCATGATTCTGGTTCTGCGGATACTCGCGATAACATTACTTTACGCTACAAACGTTCACACTCGGATATGCAATTACTAACTTCCATGGATGAACTTAGAGATATGTTCTCCTCATTTAAAGATGAGCAAAATAAGAAAATTGAAAAAATATATGAAACAGTCTATGAAATCAAAAACCAAAATAATGAAATCCGTGCTTCTGTGGATTTTTTATCAGAAAAATATGACACTATTAATAACCTAATTACTAAACTCCAAACTGAGCATACCAGCTCTTTAACCTATATCCATACGTTGGAGGAGAGATTAGACAACCTGGAGCGCCTGTCCAGATCCACTTGCTTGGAAATTAAAAATATTCCTGCCGTTAGTTCTGAGACTAAAGAGAGCCTCTTAAATACCGTCATTTCTACTGGGAAGAACTTGAATGTTCCTATAGCTCCTAATGATGTAAAGGACGTGTTTCGTATTGGATCGAAGGACTCTGTAAATAAAACTGTAATAGTTGAATTAAATAGTGTTATTATGAAACAGAAAATTATAAAGATGTACCGAAGAGCCAACAAAGAAAATAATAGATTAACAACTGATAAGTTAAAACTTGTTGGCCCCTCAAAACCCATATTTATAACGGAAAACCTATCGAATAAAATGAAAAGGCTTTACTTTCTTTCCCGTGACTTTGCCAAGTCTAACGAATACAAATTCTGCTGGATCTCAAATGGCAAAATATTTATTCGTAAAAGAGAAGGTGACCAACTAGTTCATATTAAAAATGAAACTGATTTGTCAAAGTTGCTTAAGGAACAAAAAGCATGACTAGTTCTCGACATATTATGTACTTTATATTCAGTTCTAGGGTCAATTCTATATTTAATATTTTTAATTAATCTCAGATATTGTTTAATTAGACATTTAAATAGTTTCAGATGCAAGGTTTATTTAATAAAATACACATACACACATACACACACACATACACACTATCATTACTCACCTCTCTCTCATTCACTCATGTTCTTAATACTAAATTATAATTTCTTAATTATTGTGGCTTCTATCTTTCTTTTCGCCGCTCGTATTATATGGTGGTATCCCACGTTGAATAGATTTAATATCTTTAAACTTATAGAATTCTTGTTACATTTCACCTTAACGCTATGACTAACAATTGTATAAATAAACTAAATCACGATATCGAAGAAATCTCTAACTCAGAATCATTTATTTTGTCCCCTGAAGACTGCTTGTACCGACTGAATAATTTAACTAAATCACTTAAAGTTTTTCACGTCAATATAAGAAGCATTAATTGCAATTTTAGTAATCTTTTAGTTTTATTACATCGGATTGATTTTCTTGTGGACGTTATTATTCTATCAGAATGTTGGCTTAGTAAAACAAATGATATCCCTATAATAAAAAGTTTTTTATCATACAAATCGAAATTCACTAACCAAAATGATGGGATTGTTGTGTACATTAAGGATAATCTTGATTGTACGGTTATTGAACCAAATTTTTCTGAAGCTAACTGCTTGTTGCTAAAATTCTCATTTGATCTTACAATAATAGCTTTATATCGTTCCCCTTCGTATCTTACCATTGATCCCTTCATTGACAGCCTGGATGTTATCTTGACCTCTATTAAAGATAGCAATACTATAGCCATTATAGGTGATATCAATATTAACATTGCAACGCAGTCAAATATGCATCAATATGCGAATGAATATCTAAATCTGGTCGCTTCACATGGCTTACTACCCGCTCATTTTCTTCCTACACGAAACAACAGTTGCCTCGATCACGTTATCGTAAAAAGTAACAAAGATAATATTTCCATTGTCTTGGATTCTCTAGTGACAGATCATTCTCCAGTTTTATTTTGCTGCGATATCGGAATAATTCCTCCAAGATATAAAAGAACCTCTATAAAAATTGATATCGCTGCTGTTACATCTACGCTTGAAAATATAGATTTTTCAAACGTTTTTATATCCAGAAATGCTGAAGAAGTCACTGAATCATTAGTAACAATGGTTTCGTCTATTGTTGCTTCCCATACAAATACTGTTTTAATTTCAAGTCGAAAAAGAATAATTAAGCCCTGGATCACCTCCGGCCTACTGCGATGTATACGACGTCGCGACAAACTTTTTAAGAAATATAGAAAAAACCCAGAAAATAATATAAATAAAATATCATACATTAGATACAGAAATTTCTGCAATAATTTATTGAAGAAAGTCAAATCCACTTACGAGCGTAACGAATTTTTAAAAGCCAAAAATAATTTAAAGAAAACCTGGCAACTAATCAAAGAATTTGCTAATATAAATAATAAATCACAGTCTTCTCATGAATTACTTGCAATTTGCAGTGATCCTATTTCTTCACTAAATCATGTAAATAATTATTTCTCGAATGTGGGTAGAAATTTAGCCTTAAGGGTTTCCCAAGCCACAACCCCAAACCCATTTGCACCTTCGGAAAATTCAAATTCTATGGTAATGTTTTATGTTGATGAAGCAGAAGTAAATACTATTATTTCAGGTCTTAAACTAAATTCTGCCGTTGGTTGGGACGGTATCCCTACTTCTGTTGTTAAAGCTGCAAAACATGTTCTGACTCCTCTATTAACAAAGGTTTTTAATCTATGTTTATCAGCTGGTACTTTTCCTCGTGTTTTTAAAAAGGCAATAGTACATCCAATTTATAAACATGGTTCTAAACAGAGCATGAATAATTATAGACCAATTTCCGTTTTAACAGTTTTCTCCAAGATCTTTGAAAAAATAGTGAACAAAAGATTGGTTACGTTTTTTAACAAAAATAACATTCTAGCCGATAACCAATATGGCTTTCGAACAGGAAAATCGACTGAAGATGCTGCTATTACCCTAAGCGATTACATTATTCAAAATGTTGATAGGAAATATAAAACTATTGGTATTTTTTTGGATATCTCTAAGGCTTTTGACTCAGTGTCAATTCCCAATATTTTAAATAAACTAAATAGGGTGGGAGTTCGAGGCCTGGCACTGGATATTTTTGACAGCTATCTAAGTGAACGTTTCCAGATGGTTAAAGTCGATGAATTTGTTAGTTGTGAGGCTAACTTAACTTACGGTGTACCCCAGGGAAGTGTAATCGGCCCTACTCTCTTTCTCTTATATATTAACGATCTTTGTAATCTCAATATTCCTAATTGTAAAATCATTACTTATGCAGATGATACTGCTTTACTAGTTTTTGGCGATTCGTGGGAGAGCACTCGAAGGCACGCTGAATCTGCACTAACCATAGTAATGAATTGGTTTAAACATAATTTATTAACTGTAAATGTCGAAAAAACAAAATTTATAACTTTTTCAGCTAAGTCATCGCTCGTGCCCGATTCATCATTTAACATAGTTGCCCACACGTGTTCCCCAAATTCAAACGTTTGCAACTGCATCCCTCTTGCACGTACTACAAGCATCAAATATTTAGGTATCATTATCGACCACACCTTGAGTTGGAATGAACAAATTCAATCGATTATATCTCGAATTAGAAAAATAATTTTTATATTTAAGAAGCTTAGATCCTCTTTAGATATAGACACTCTTAAAACCATCTATTTTGCATTGGCTCAATCGATTCTATCTTACTGTATTCCAGTCTGGGGTGGAGCCGTAAAAACCAACCTACTTGAACTAGAACGCGCCCAGCGAGCTGTTTTAAAGGTTATGATTTCTAAACCCAGGTATTTTCCCACCTCAGAAGTATTTTCCATCTGTAATGTACTCTCAGTACGCAAACTATTTATACTTAGAAGTACACTACGTTTTCACTCTCAGTTACCCTTCAATGAAGAATATTTAAAAAATAAGCGTAGATGTAATAGAGTCTGTTCCTTGAGGCCCAAGCGAACAGTGATGGCTGGACGTTTCTATTTCTTCTTATTGCCACTTCTTTACAACAAAATAAATAAAACTATTAATATATACCCACTTACTTTAAAAAAATGTAAATTACAACTCACTAATTGGCTTTTAAATTTAAGCTATGATGAAACAGAGGATTTAATAAAATAATACGTACACACTATATACTTCACACTAACACACACACACACACATACTCACACACACACACACATACACACACACACACACACACACACACACACACACACACACACACACACACACACACACACACACACACACACACACACACACACACACACATACCTTGCACACTTGCATCAAAAATTAAATTGAAAAGAAAATATAATATATAAACTTATTTGTATTGTTTCTATTATTCACTCAAAAATTGTTTGTTTTTGTTTTTTTTTTTTTTCTCTTCAATGTTTTTATTTTTTTGGTTTGATGGATGTACATATTTGTTTTTTTTTTTGTTACTTTGCTGGTGGAGGGCGTTGGTAATTGCGACACAGTTTTTAACTTCTGCAATTATCATCGTTATATATGTTTTTGTGTTATATGTACTGAAATAAATAAACATTTTATTATTATTATTGTTTTAAAAACCTCGGCTTTGCCGGTATTCTCAGCTAACACGGGCCAGAGCCAAGTGTTAGTGGGATAGTTTTTGTGGCATAGTAATGAAGGTATGTGTTGTAGCAGATTGGCTAATTTTGTGCAATATCAAACGATGTGGGGACATTACTACCTGTATCATTTTCTGTTTGCAGAAACTTACGGACAATTCTGCACGTGTTCAAAATAACGGCCTTTTGTAGATTAAAATATGTATATACAGGGAGGTTCAGTGTTTTGAGAGATTGAAACAGTTGCTTCGGAATTACACCAGTAGTTGAGAGTACGATTGGAACTATGGTAACGCTTTTAAGTTTCCACATTCTCTTTAATTCATCCTTCAACTCAATGTACTTGGTCAACTTTTCAGCTATCGCATTCTGTAGATTATGGGTATTTGGTATAGCTATGTCAATGATAAAAGCCGATTGACTGCGTTTATCATGAAGAGTTATATCTGGTCTATTGTAATGGATTGTCTTATCAGTCAATATGGCGCGGTCAAAATAAAGACGATAATTTAAACTTTCTATAACTGTATCTGGTATATATTTATAATATGGAACACTCTTAATCGTTGTAATTTTAAGCATTTGGACTATCTGTTGATGGATGATGTTAGCAACCTGATCATGTCTGTGTTTATAATCCGTCTGTACTATTGTTCGGCATGCGCCAGTAATATGTTGTATAGTTTCAGGAGAGCTGTTACACTTTCTACATAAGTCCGTGTTCTGCGTAAGGGTTTTCATTATATGTTTTTGGTAATTCCGAGTCTCTATTATTTGATCCTGTATAGATATCATAAATCCCTCAGTTTCCGGGAACAGCTCGCCACGCCTCAACCATGCGTTTGATGCAGCCTTGTCAACAGTAGCTTGGCACAAGTCATGACGATGTCTACCGTGCAAAGATTTCCGAGTCCATTCATCTATTTTAAGCTGATTAGATATTTGATTCTCATTTTTCTGGGTTGTTCTATCTTGTAAGTTTAAAGGTGTAAATTTATTGTCAGCATTTACTATTATTTCATGTAGTATAGATTGTACCGATCTTTGATGAAAATATGTTCGAAGTATAGAAATCTGTTTATTATGTAAGTTAGATACGTCTATGAGCCCTCTACCTCCTTCAGTGCGGGGTAATGTTTGTCGCTGAACACAAGCTCGAGGGTGGTGTTTTCTATGTTTTGTCATGTTAGTATTTATTATGCGTTGGATATTTTTAAGTTCGGATTTTGACCACTTGATGATACCAAAAGAGTATGTAAGGATAGGTATGGCGTACGTGTTTATTGCTTTGATGAGATTACGGGAGTACAACTGTGATCGTAGTAAAATATTTAATCTATGTTTAAAGTTTTGAATTAGTTTAGTTTTAACTTCTTTGTACATTATTTCGCGTGACTGATTGTAACCTAAGTATTTGTAAGCTTCACCTTCTTGTAATGAATGTATCAGCTGACCGTTTTCTAATAGGTAATTAAGCTCTTGGTCTTGTCTGGCGTTGAGTGAATTAATTCTACATTTATCTATTCCAAATGTCATATGAATGTCTTTGGAAAAACATTCGGCTATCTTAGCTAGTTTATGGAGATCCTCTAGTGATGATGCATACAACTTAATATCATCCATATACATTAAGTGATTTAAATGATACGTAATTAGTTGATTTGATTCATTATTAGTATATTTTAAAGGGTAACCTACATTACTATTGTTAAGTAAGTTTGATAATGGATTCAATGCCAGACAGAACCACAGAGGACTAAGAGAGTCTCCTTGGAATATTCCTTTTCTGATTTTAATGGAAGGAGTATCAATTATTCCTAACGTCGTTTTCAATCGTAGGTTTGTAGACCATTTTTGTATTATAGACTGTAGAAAGTTTGTTAAACATGGGTGAACTTTGTATATATCTAGCACTTTAAGTAACCAAGAATGAGGGACTGAATCAAAAGCTTTTTTATAGTCAATATACATAGTATGTAATTCACTTTTATTTCTATTTGCTGTCTGTAATGTAATAGTATCAACAATTAATTGCTCTTTACAACCTTGAGTAAACCTTCTACAGCCTTTTTGCTGTTCTGCTAATATACTATTAGAGTTAATATGCGTGTATATCAGTTCAGTAATACAAGAGGTAATTATTTTATATATTGTTTGTAAACACGTTATAGGCCTATAATTTGATGGATTTAAAGATTCTGAATTATTTTTTGGTAACATATACGTGATTCCATGCATAATATATTGAGGTATTGTATGAGGATCTTGGATGAATTTATTTATATGATTGTATAGGTGCGGATGTGTACATGTCAAATGTTTGTACCAAAAGTTATGAATATTATCTGACCCTGGTGATTTCCAGTTATGCAATTTTTTAATGACTTTGTTAAAGATTTCTAGTGGGATAGATTCAAATTCCATTTGAGTAATTTTTTCGTGGTATTTTTTCTCTATTTCAATCCATTCTGCCTTATCGTTATGCTCTGTTGAAGTTTCCCATAAATCCGCCCAATAATTTCGGAGCTCTTCCGGTGATGGAATATTTTGTGGACTTGATTTTGTATAATTGGAACTGGCTGCACTTATATTGCGATAAAATGTTTTTTCATTGTGACTAAATTGTTTATTCTGTGTTTTTCTTAGTGAACATGCTCGATACCTACGTAACCTAGAGGCAGTAAGTGCCAATTTCTGTTTAAGAGTGTCAAGAAAATGAATTGGTAGTGTGTTTGGGCTTTCATGTGTTGTATGTGTCTTATAATGATTCATTATTTGTTGGACTTGGTGTGCTAGTTTTGCACCTTTATTTCCATTTATGTACTGCGTCATTCTTCCTATTTTAACTCTTAAATCATCAATCTTCTTTTCTAATCTTACCTGCCATTTTGGTTTTTTTTCTGATTGTACGTTATTAATCTGCTTAACAATGGAGCCATTTAATTTAGCTACTGTATAGGCTGCAGAATAGATGATGTTTTGCAATGTTTTAAAATCAATATTTGGGTGTATGTGTTTTGGTAAAGTGATAGTATTTATATAATGTAGGTTCGTGTAGAATTTTTTCGTTAGTTTTTGTTTGGGAATATATAGTCTGCAAGTAGGATCAGTGTTTATAAAATAGTGTAAGGTTTCTTGAAAAAGGTCTTCTATTTCTTGATTAACTTCTAAATTAACATCTTCTGGTTCTCGGGATTCTAAAACTAATTTTTGTGTGTTAGACGTTGATGGTATAGTAGTCGTTATAACTTGACGGCTACCGGTATTATTTACTATGTTTACTGAGGTGTTTGCAGTTTTTGCTATTTGAGTATTGCTTGATTCGTCACTAGATCTCATTCTGTTATGTTGTTTATCCTCGTAATTATAATTGTTTTGTATTTCTTTTCTTATTTCTAGTAGTCTTTGAGATGATAAAAGCTTATTATTTACTATTGACCTTCTTTGATCTGATAGTCTTTGGGCCGACATATTTGAGTACTCAGGATGGATTTCTATGAACTTTGAATGGAGCTTTTGTCTATAGGATGTCATATTATTTTCAAGCTCTGTAACTATGTAGTAACATCTTATGAGGCTTTCATTTAACTCATTAGACCATCTCATTCTTGCTGATAAAGGTACATTTAAATTATTACTTTGGGTTTTAGTGATATCGTAATCAGCTTGTAGTTCTATTGATATTTCATTTTTAATACTCTGTAATCTGCTTGCACTTATTAGTTTATTAAGAATTATCCGTCGTTTCTGATCAGCCACTCTTTGTTCTGATACATGTGATAAATGGGGAAAGGTATTAATAAAATGTTGGTGAAGTGTTCTTCTGTATGGAATAGTGTTTGTTTCTAGCTTCGTTATACGGTAATAGAACTTGATAATGGCTTCATTTAATTCATTATTCCATCTCATACGAGTCCTTTGAGTTGACGATAAAGTGGGCACAGGTGTACTGACATAGCTTGCCTCCTGTGCAACACTGTTCGATAAATTAGTGTTTGAAGATGATGACGGAGAGGGAGGTATTTTTAAAAGATGAGTTGATGAGCTGGGTGATTGGAATAGACTATGTGTTGATGATAATTGGAATGAAGGTTTGTGATCAAGATGAACATCGGCTGTAACAAATTCTTCGACAGGAGCCCGCCTGGTCAACTCCTTGTCGCCGATGGTTCGCATACTGAGACACCCAGCATCGGCTCCAGGTGCGCCCCGGCGACCCCCGGGCAGCGGCCGCAAGTTATAAAATCTTCTTTCCATTTTTCATTAAAAAGGTTGGGAATTATTGGTTAGAAAGGGTGAGCCTAGGTGATATTGGCATTATAAGGTCTCTATGATAAGTGGATCAGATCTTGTGATCTTAAAAGATATAGTTCCTCCTTTCTGTAAGCCCCCCCACCGCGACAAGGTCAATTCCCTTGGGGGGGTTATTATTATTATTATTATATAATAATATTATAGCCTAGGATCCCATCGCATGATTTTTAATACCTAATTTTTTCCCAGAAGACAATTTATATTATTTAAATTAAAAATATTAGTGGCCAAATTTTAAGTGGCAACCTGGCCGAACCATATTCTCCTATATATAATTATTTATAAAAAATAGATTTCAATCCAATACGCGATGAACGTAGTAATCTTGCAGTGGGATCCTGGGCTATTAGAGTTACATAAAAAGAGCGGGAAATTTAGCGCCTTAGCCTATAAAATATAAACGTACAATATTAATATCCATAATTAAGTTGTAAATATAATATTCACTTTAAAGGGTTATTACGAACTAATTTTTTACATTACACTAATTTCACTTGTTTATTAATAACATTAAAATTGTTTATTTTCTTACGAATACTCTTTATTAATCTTCGTAAGAAAACCTCTATGTCCTAAAAGAACTGGTAACTATGAGTAGGTATGTGAAGTTTGCGAACTCAAACTTAGCATGCGTGGTGGACTATGTCCTGACCTCCCTTGTATTAACGGGAGCCTATTTTTCTGGTTTTGTACGAATATACGATTGATAATATTAAATAGATAATTTTATACAAAGCAAGTAGATGATAAAACAAAAACAGCCCGATAATTATTCATATCATTAAATACAACTATTAATAATATGTAAGTAAATATAAAAGTGAGAACATATGTAGGTATATTAACATTTACAAATTATCTACTGCCTCTAATTACCTTTTGTAAGCCGCTTCATAAAATATTAAACGCTGTCTAAATACACCTTACTTTATACATTGTTTATTATTATTATAACGAAACTCTGTTCTTCCTCGATGATTTAATATATAATATTTATTATTTTGGAAAATGTAATCGTAATTCGTAACATCATCTAAATTACGATCGTTAATTGCAATATAAAATATTTTCATTAAAAAGCACCTTAAACTTTTAAAGTTAAGTGTTATCAAAGCTCTAACGAAATAAAGTACAATAAGCATTATAATTAATATAATTAATAATTTGGCTCAATTTATAATGATCCTATATCCTACGCCAGCGGTCGCGGGTTCGAGTCCCGCTGCATTCGTTTGTTTAATACGGATGTTTGTATTCCACTCATAGGTGACATATTTATAATATGTATGTATTTAGAGTTACATATTATGGGTAGTCTATCAACTATCTGGTACCTGTAACACAAGCCTTGTAGTAACTTTAGTTCTGCGTCACATCACCATATTAACTGGATATTCTATTACTATGGCTAACCACATCATTTAAAAGCATCCTTCGTACCTACGAATGTGTACTGAAATTCAACACACTACATACATAGAATTTGAATTCCACGAGTAAATGAACTAACAATTTTTATTTCAACCCGAAAATACGCTGGCTGTGCCTTCTTTTTATGCATCGTACAGATTACTTTATTCAATAAGTAAAAAGTTTTTGCCACATTTTTCAGAAATGTAATCGTACATAACGCTTTAGTATTGAGATGCCATATTTGATAGTCGCTATAATAACATTCAAGGTTTTGATTCATGGAAGACTCTAGGTTAATCTTGATGGCCTAAAGAAAATTTTGATAAGCCATTCTAACAAATACAAATTAAATGTAAATTATCTTCAGCAAGATTTTGACGATACAATTAGCTCAGTTTGTAGAGATCCTACTTGTTGTGCAAGCAAGGTTGCAGGTTCGAGTCCCGCTAAGGGTATAAGCACGAATTTTCGTACTCTAGACATGCGTTTTTATATTTATGATATAATGAATGTATTTATATACATAATTGTGTAGTGCATTATCCATCTGGTATCCATAACACAAGCCTACTTACCATGGGACTAGATGGTGCTGTGTGTTAATATCAAAATATTTATTTATTTACATGTTTATAGCTTAAACTAAATTTATGAGTTTTAATTAAAATAATTCTAATAATTCAAGAACAGTATGGTTCAGACATCTGCACCCTTATAAATTCCTTGCTATCTTTCTCCAAATATTTAAGCCAGAAGGATGTGTGACTGAAAAGGAATAATAATAACATAAAATAAATACTTATATTTATTAGTCATAGGTATTTAATATAATTAAACTAGTATATTTTGTTTTGCAAAACATGTTATAAATTCTAGTTACACGTCTTTGGCGTGACTACTTGTTATGTAACCCAAGATATATTATTTGGCGTTCTCTGAAATGTCAGTGTTTAATCCTGTTGCTCATTTTCCATCATCTGAAAAACAAACCGAAGAAACAAAAATAGTCTCATTAAATTGTGGAGAATTGTAATAAATAGTAAAAAGCTACCCAGGTGTGAATCGAAGTGTGACATTATTAAATCGTATGTTTACAAGCCATTTGAAATAAAATGTTGACAGAAATCCAACCTAACGACGCTTGTTGAAGCGTCAAGTATTGACTTGTTACAGTGTATACTGTACATTTTTTTAAATATTATAAAATTGCTGGACACAAATTCTTGTGCTTTCCGTTTAGTATCAAAATAACAGCTTTTTATTATATGCATATGAAATTATATACGGCATTTATAAGAAAGACTCAATTTTTACCATTTTAGACAGTCCGCCCGTCCATCCGTCAGTCTGTCTGTCTGTTCCAGCAAATCCTGAAACGGCTGTACAGATTTTGACAAGACTTTCATTGGCAATTAGATAGTAGTATAAGAAATAACTAAGGCAAAAGAATACCTACTTATATTTTACAAATATAATTAGGCCTAAGCTGAATTAATTAAAACGTATGTAGAGACGCTCCCAAGTGAAGTGAGGGTGGATCGCTAGTAAAAATTATGCGTTACATGTTGAACATTAATCTTCAGAGTAAGTCATCAATTTAAAATACATTAAAAAGCTTTTAGATTCTGACTTGAACGATACTATGAGACGCGAAACTCATATTAGCAGCAATCCATTTTGTCCCACATCAGAGTAATTGTCGTTAAAGATATAGGAAGATATTATTCTTTCACATCAATTTTCATTTATTATATCCATGTCAAATCATAATATAATATATCATATAATATATAATATATGTATTTAGAAAAAAAATCGTATATAAATATCGTAATAAATAACCTGGTTTTTTTATTATTTTGTGAAATAATTGAAATAAAAACTATTTAATTTTTTTTCTAAAGAACGTCTTAACGACACGCCTTCTTCAACATGGCTGGAATAACGTCTTAAACGAAGTGTATAAACTTTAAAATTTAACTTTCTTTATTACTACGTATTTCAATGACGTATCACACAACTACCGTACCTATCAAACAAAATCAACGTAATGATTAAATTAATCTCAGTGAATTATTCTAAGTAATTAAATTAGGATCGTACGTAGGTACTAAATTAATATATTCTTAGTGCGAGTAGGTACATAAGCCGCGACAGTGCCAACGTTGTTTCCATATTGGCTCTAGAATATGAAATACAGTGTAGCGTACATACACTTTGAAATCCTACCTGGGATAATGAGATCCAGCGCTTTTGCTTAGAATGATAATGAGAAGCTAGATAATGTATAGCAACCCGGAATATTCTTAATGTCGATACATTATAAAGCGCTAAATTGTAGTCGAGAAATGGATATAGAAGGTTTTTTTTAAATTAATATAAATAAAACAAAACTTCTCATTAGGCTCCAAAAATTAAATAGGATGTTAGAATCGGACTATTAGGTGCAGAGATTAGACAGCTTTACATGTTAGTACTATTTTGTTAGCCGAAACCATTTTTGTACATTTTAGTTCTGAGCTTTATATGCAAAAATGAAAAGTGTGATTCGCGCACCGAGAAATCATGACATACCCTGTAGTGCTACGAATTCCATATTATTATATTGTGCGCGCGTGCGTGCGTGAAAACTATATACATGAAAAAAAAATTTTAGAAGTAAATTATGTCATAGTGTTCCTTATGGGATATACAAAATTTTATACGAAACAATTTTCGTAATTCCCGTCTATTCAACATGGCTGGAATAACAATTTTACAATTTCTTCGCGTCACGTAGTCGACACTCGTTGGACGCGAAGGAGAAAAGTAATCATTTCATACAATCGAAAGGCTCTGATTTATATTCTGTCCGCCTATCTAAATATAACTTTTTTTAAGAAACACTTAATTTTACGTTTGTTTTTTATGTTTTTAAGTACCATTGATGTTTATTAAAAAAGCTAGCATTTCTCGCGGCTCCGCCCGCGTTAAGACTGGAAACCAAATTCTTAGATTTCACATACCGTGTGATGTTTTATAGCCGGTTTGTAACGATTAGGTTGAGATTTCTCAGAAATGAGATATTTTCCAGCGGTAAAAAGTATCCCATACCCCGACCCGGATAATCATCATACCTCATCAAAATCTGCTCAGTGGTTTCCTGCGGTCACAGACAGACAGACAGACAGAAAAAAATCTAAAAACGATAGATTCGGCCTCTGTATTGACAATAATGACTATTTCAATAAGCTTTTCCAAAATATATTCAATGTACAAATTTGACTAAGTTAGAATTTTATTATATGTATAAATTAATATACGTCCTATCTCATTGGCCGGTTTTGACCATACTGCCAGCTAAGCTTGAGTCTAGTTAACTACATACAAGCATTTTATTCATGTTAAACTTCTACTTTCTAAAATTTGAAATTGGCATTTCAAATCGTGGTATTATGAGAGTATTTAAAACACTTATTGGGAGTTTTATTACATTAACTACCAGTGCTTTTAAACAGAAACGTATCGACATGTAACGTAAATATTGCAATGTACACAAGGGTTTGTATGTTAACAGCGTATGATTTGTGTGTTCACGATATTATACAGCAAATATTTAATATAAACAAATTATTACTTTTAACGTACATTTTAAAAAGGTTCAGTACTATTATAGCATTAATATTATGAATAAATAAATATTTTTTTATTTCTTATAAGCACACTTACAATATACATATACAACATTAATACACTAAATTATATAAAAAAATAAAAAAAACGTTCGCTGATATGTATATCTATTACAAGTGCACACAACATTTACAAACAAAATTACATGTGAAACATTTAAGAGGCTTGTGTTACGGATACCAGATAGTTGATATACCTACTACACATATAAATTTTAAATATATACATATTATAAATATAAATACCCATGACTGAAATACAAACATTCGTGCTCAATAGAATGCCCCCAGCTGGACTAGAATCCGCGTTTGCTGGCGCAGAGAGTAGTGTCACTACCAACTGAGCCAAATTAGTTGTCAAAATTTGACGACACGTTTGGCTCTGTAATGTTTACGCTGAGGTCTAATTACTAAATATGTATGTGAAATGATAATATTTTTACTTTTAAAAAAGGCACAGATTTCATGAAAGGAATGGAATGAAAAATAAATAAAAGAAAGGAAGGATGTTTTATCATGACACGGCACGACGATATGTGTAAAATTTTTTTTTAGTTCGAATTAAAAAGATGGTTGGTGTGTTTTAAAAGCAAACAAAAACGTTTTACTTTTTCATTTACGTATCTACGATCTTGCGTGTATTTTTTAGGATGGCATGAGAGAAAATACTGGCTAGGCCTTGGTCTATGATGTAGGCTGCCACTACGCTTTATGGAACGAATCTAAAAAGATACAAAACCTAAAAAGAAACAAAAATGCATGAAACATTCATGCTAAAATTATAAATTTAAGCGTTTGTTCGTTGATTTGGTTGTCCTTCATGTCGAAACAGAGTGAATAATTGCCGTGATTGTGTGGCTGGTGGGAGAATCGAATAATCGGCTACCAAAATACAAATAAAAATTAACTAAACTTTTATCACTTGTCCAGTGGTTTTATCGTGATGCGATCAAAGACAAACGAAAATTCTAAAAACTAAAGATTTGGCTTCTGCTACGATAATAATGAATATTTCCATAAAACTTTCAATAAATATATAATGCACAGATTTGATTCAGTTTAAATTTTATTATGTACAGATTAAAAAATCTTTTATTATGTACGGAACTTTACATTCAACAAATGTCTATTCCATTTTTGACAAGACTGACTTATTCGTCAGATAGTTTTCACGAAAGTGGATGGACAACATGAGTGGAATAACAATTTTACAACCTTCACCAATCACGTAATGCACACGTGCCATACAGACATGAAGAAAATTAATCATATCGTAAGTCGTATGGTTAATCCATCAATGTCTACGTTCGTAGCATTTAATATGGAGGTAAGGTGTAAAACTCAATAAATGAGACAAGGAGAATTCATTTGATTAAAATAATTTCCTGTAGTACTGATCAGAGTAAATTTAAAACCAAACATAGTATTCATTTAAATTTAGACTTATAGAATTTATTCAGTCATGTACCTATGGCGATGAAAAATATATCACTCTTTTTAGAGGAGCTTATTGTAATAATGGTATGTGGTCTTGTACATATAAATTAGTCGAAATATTTTTGAAGCAAATTTAACAAAAATTAAGTTCGTTTTTAGCCTCCAAATGTTTTATACTGTCAATTTCATTGTTCTTCGGGGCACGAACAATGGCTGTTTAAGATTATTTTCCAGATTAAGAAAAGTAATAAAATGTCTTAAATATTTCAGAGTAAAAAAGCTTTCATATTCAAGAAAAACAAAATTACGTTTTACTTGCTTTTTTTACTGCTTTCCGAAGCCTAACGGGTATTTGTGTATTTCTAACCATCGTAAAATTCGTCGTAATTTCTAAATCATTTTGATGATTTGTACATCTCGTAAGATTCTTTATAACACAACTATCATTAGGTACAAAGGTATTATTCAAAATCGCATTAGCGAATCTTAGGTGTCAATTTATGTATGTTGAAAAAAAACGAACTAAAAAGATGATAATAAGTTGATAAAGAAACGAAATATTATGCAGTCATAAATTGTATAATGCACACGTTTCACTGGATATCTTGCTACAAGTATAGTAAGCGTATAGTAAGTGCATATGAATAGTACTAAATGTACCTTTTTTTTCTTTAAAAAATGTCTAATAAATTTACATTTATTGGAACGAAGTTCCTTACGGCAGGCTGGAGGAGATAGGGATTTTGCTGCGCGGCCGAACTGAAAAATATGTGATAGTAAAAGCGTGGAATAAAACCGTTAAATAGTGCGCAGGCGCGACAGTCGTCATAGTAACAATGGCAAGTGAAGTAACAAGTGACTTGAATGCATAGAGAAAAGTAATATTATACTTTTATACTGCTTGAATGCAATTGACAGTGATAATAGTGGAAAATTATTTAGTGCAAAAGAATTAAATACGTAAGTATTAGTTTATTTATAAATATAAAATATTTTACATTGGTTATTTTATTATTATTATTTTACTTCCGAACTCATTACTCATGTACTATATTAATATAATTCTATCTGATTAATGTTTTAGAACAAAAGTAAAGTCTTACAGTAAATGTGTGAGCACTGGAAATCTAATTCGTCACCTTCGCGATGTTCATGGTCTACGAGAAAAGGGTATAGCTGCTAAAAAGACAATACAAGATTTTTTTACTACCAGCAGGCCTTCAACTTCAAAGCAGAGTATATCCTCAGCGTCGTCAACTAATGACAAGTGGTTCCTAGCGCGAGATCTAGCTCTCTGGTTTTGTCGCTCTTTGATGCCATTTAACTCAGTATCAGACAAATGAATGCAGGACTTTTTCATGGTAGGTACACGTGTTGTACGTAGATAACTTAAAATAAAGAATTTCTTCATTTAATCCATAGACTTGACTTCAATGATTAAAGTTAGTTACCTTTTTTTAGAAATACAAGGTAATTGGGAACACGGCAGATTTATCATCTCGTTTTACAATATCTGGAACGGCTCTGGACGATGTATTTGAAAGCTGTTTATCACATGTGAAAAAGACAATTCAGCTAGATGCGTCATGCTGTGGAGGAATAACCTTTGATTTGTGGAGCGATCAATATCGGAGTCAAATTATATCACTTTCACATACCATTATCTGACAGAAGGTATATATTTTTCCCCTTTCCTTTATTTAAAGTACAATGTAAAGTGAGAATCTAATTGTAACAATATGTTTTATACAGATATGCAACTCAAATATTTCACGTTATTAACGACCTTAATACCGAAAAAAAAACTGGTCAAAAAATTTGTGATATGATCGCTGAAGTAAGAAATGACTTTGGATTGCTTGATAAAACTATTTTTGCTGTCACGGACGCCGGAGCAAATTTTAAACGTGCAGTCGATTTGGCTTCACTTAACAGTCATCTCTGCTTGGGCCATGGTCTTCATAATTTGGTGAATGTCGATGGAATAAATTCGACCCAAGAAGTAAAGAGACTGGTTACAAAGTGCAAAAAATAGTGAAGAAGCTGCGATTTAGATTACGTGAATTAGAAGCTGAAGCTGATAAGGAACAGCGAAAAATAATTGTTTTACTAGAAAAAACAGGAGAAGATTTGGAAAACGACGAGAGGGATCCAATCCTTGATAATTTTGTGTACGATTATAATGAGATGGATGATGGCGATTCCAGTGAAATCGATGATTTTATGAAGCCAATACCAAGCATGAAAACTTCGACATCGACCCGATGGCACAGCGTTTTGGCCATGCTAGAAAGTTTAAATCATTCTTGCAATCGTTACGCTGTCAACATCTTGCTTGACAAAATTGGCGAAGAGCAACTTAAATTAAACAATTTTGAGTGGAAGTTAATGACAGATTTACTCACATTTCTAAAAAAATCAAGGTCATTGTAGAAATACTAAGCTCTCAAAAATCCACATCTTTAAATGTTGCGCTGATATTCCGACTACAGTCCTCAGATGATGATGAACCACTTGTATTGTTAACTCTTAAAAGAAATATGATGGATAAATTAAATCACCGATTCCCGATCACAAAACTAATAGTGGCTGCTACTTTGTTGGACTGTCGCTTTCAAGGGATACCTAAAGTAGATGTGTATCTTGAGATTTCCAATTAAACAAGGGTGTCTTTCTTATCAGATTACATCAGAGAGGTCACTTATGTATATCACCTTATAAATAAATCTGGACAACTATAAAATAGCGCTTTTGCATGCACTATAATTGTCATGAATAAATATCACTCTGTTTACACGATTATAAGTCAATCTAGACCTTTTGGCAGACAAAACTTATCAGCAAAATTTAAGAGAAAAATCAAGAATTTTTTTTTTGCAAATTGTGTCGATTCTACATTAGCCGAAGGAACTTCGTTCCTACCTGGTGTCCCACGACACCAATTAATTTTTCTATTTTATTAGCAATAACGTAAAGTTAACGTGTAATATCTATTGGAATACTAACATGCCACATAACATACTATCGTTCCCTGCGGCTTACCCGACCAATATAAATCATGCCTAAGTTTGTTGGTTTGGTGATAATTTAAACTGCTTAGTTATTTATGTTAAATATTTATGTCGGTATTTATCCTCTTCAGGAATTTTGTTAATTTTGTCAAGGTAAGAAATATATGTTTTATTCACTAGTCACTTCCTGGGGTTTTGCTTGCGTTGATATTTATTTTTTTATAATTGTTTAAGAAGAAAGTTTTTAATCAGGCTTAAATAGTAGGTACGTTAAATTAATAACCAGATCTGTAGGATATTTATTTAGCAATAATTTTAAGTAGGTAATGAAGTCTAAAGCAAATCTCTTTTGAAAAAGTCTTTGAATATGCTTTCAAGAAAATGAACTTATGAAGCGGTGATGAAATAAAGAAAAGTTTATATATTTTAAGTAAAATATCACTCAACTTGAACAGCATCTTGTTCCATTCTAATACTTTGTTCAAATACGAGTAAGTATCTTATACAGAAAATCCTGTAAAACAATTGTAATAAATCTTGTTCCCCATAAGATAATATACCGCTAGATACGACATAAAACAATTACTTCAAACTTTTTATGAGATTTCTTTATATTAGTTTATTAAAAACCGGAAGGAAGAACTCTTATGAATCCGAGAAAAAATTGAATTACGTTTTCCTTCTTTCCCTTCTTGGAATCGTCTTTCTCAGTGACGTATAGCATATTGGAAAGAATATAATTCTTTTGAATATTTAAATAAAATAATAAATTAGACTAAAATGGTGGCGTCTTGTTACGAGAACGAAACAGTTGTATTAAAACCAAATTTAACTAGCAAGATTTGACTCAACACAGACAAGTATAACTAAATAAATTATAAAGTTGCAGTTATTTTTATATTTATAGATAAAACATATAAGTATGTATATAGAAATACTAAAGAGATATTTTACAATATATTATACAAATAATAAAGGGATATTTTAGGCCTAATTTCATACTGTAGGCCAAATCAGTTGCATTTTAACTTCAAACTAAACTTGATTAACTTAAAGCACATGGAAAATATAATATGAAAACATTGTGTTAATAAATTTAAACAACTCTCGTAAAGAATGCAATAGCGTTTGGTTTTAAAAGAAGGTTTTATTAAAAACAGAAATAGCAGTACTAGAATCCAATGGGAATCCTTTATTCAAATCTGCCTTTGTCCCGGCGCAATTCAACTGCACAATACTTATGTATGAAGAATAGCAAGTGATGCGTAAAAATGTTGCTATTCTGTGGCTTCAAAATGGTTATCAAATAAACTTGTTACATTTGGTTTCATGAACTACCACTAAACTATAATAATATAATTATTGTAATAATTTATTAAATTTACTTATGTTATTTGTTTATGTTTTGGAGTTTTTTGATTGTTATTTTTATTTAAAATTATTATGATTCTTGGTTCCCGCCGTTTAAAATTGCTTTACAGCAATTACTTATATTTAGGTTCAACTTTAGTCACGGGATAAAAGTTTAATCTAATATATGCACCTAATCGTTTTAAACGTTTGTCTCTTGTCTTTGATTAACGAAATGCTCGTTTCTATGTTGCAAATTAACTGGAGTATAATTGTTACGTCCAAGTGCAAATAAATATAATATAGTAGATTCGTATGTATGGACTTTCATTTTGGCATTTATTTACTCGTTGTCAGTTCAATTTTACGCAGCGCTGGTTACAGATTGAGTTAAAAATTTGAGAAATAGGAGTTTATTATATTTTTCTTCTTTAAATTAATCAATGTAAATAAAAAGCTAAATGAAGATGGATATAATATATAATAATTATTTGAATTTCAGGAGACATATTTACCTAAAAAAATCTTATTAATGTAATGTAAAAATTATTACAATATTATTTTAAATGAAATAAATATGTTGTTCCATAATAATTTTAACAACAATATTGAACTCAAAGTGTTAGTGGAATGCAAGACAGAAACACAACTAAACTTAATTATAATCCTTTCTCGCTTTAAAGTTGATTAAAAATGAATTAAATTTGTTCTTTAATTTAGTAAATTAAAGTGAACGTTTCTGTAAGGATATTGTATTTTAAAAGTTAATTCGACATAAAACCGAGCTCGGTAGTCTGATGTTACCTTATCACGGTTTAGAAGATTTGTGATATCGGATTTGGTAAGCAACGGCTAAGTGGAATATTTAGATTTTTTTGAAACTTTTTTCTCGAGAAAAATAATTATATTAGCAAATAGGAAAGAAAACAAACAAATAATACTATCAGCGGTATTACAGTAATAATTTGTAAACTCTAACTTGTCTGTTTCGCGTTGTTAAAATAACCTTTGCTAATCCAATGTACGAGTATAAGCTATCTTCATTCAGGCTGAACTCTTCTAATCCGTAGGGTGGTTATGACCAAAACAAATTATAATTATATTCACTTATATGAGAGTCAGAGCAAATATGATTTCTAACTTTGACATTTACACAAATAAAAAATAAATAAAAATAAAATAAATATGGTTGCGATATAATTCACAACACCATGTAGTTCTATGGTAATTTACATAGCCTGTGTTATGGGTACTAGATAGTTAATACCATCTCTCTATCAGTTGAATAAATTCTAAAATAGAATTCCCATGAAATATACCTATACGTTCGTTAGTGGTGATAATAATATCAGTAATTTTCTAATATTACATTAGAAATTTATTTTGATAGCTCGTTCACATTGTTTACAAATCAATGCTGGTCACTAACAAGTGACTACTTACTGCTATAAACACTCTAATAGAAAGCAGTAAAACTAAGTGGAAGCTTTATCGTACAATAAACCACGCAAGTTATGCTACAGTAAGCTACGACATTTTATGATGAACGAACGACCAATTTTTATTAATATTATATAATTTATTATTAGTAATCTATAAATATAATAAAATTCTAAATCAAATTTGTACTTAATGAACAGATTTGACTCATGAGTATACTTTTTGAAAAATCTTCTAATTAATCATTATAATTGATACAGAGGCTGAAGTTTTACGAAGTACATTTAATTACAATTACAGTTTTAAGAATTTACGCCCTTAAAATATACGTAGTGACGAACCCGATTGGAGCGAGAGCAAATCGCTAGTATAATATAACTTACTTTTATGACATCCCTTTAATACATCCCCTTCGAAGTGTAATTTGGGGCGTGTAATATTGACACTTCCTCAGAATAAGAATTTCTTTGACAGAAAATTTTCACCCGGTACCATATTATCATTTCCAGACACAATTTATTAGAACTACGAGACAGTATAGTGAATAGTGATGTACCTAAGTAACACGCACGACCAGATGGGTTCGAGAAAGGACATTTCACAATCCATTTGCTTTTATTGGCAATGAGCGGCTTCTAAGCGAGTGGGCGACTGATGTAGTGATTAATTACATTTTGTTCACATTGTATCGAATCTGCAATCGCTGTAGTGGAAACTATCGTCAACGCTCGATTTAAATCGTAGGAAAGGTAGTGATTTTATTTTTATTGATCTTTGATTTTTTCAATCGGAAATTTCACTAAAAAAATACAGGTAAGTTTGTTTTTTGTTTCCTTCTCACGCAATTAGTACCTAGTTTAAATAAGTATATACATTGAAAGTCTTGAATAGATAATGAAGATTTTATTTAAGCCTTAAAACCAATATAATTTTAAAATTCAGTAAATACCTTACAAACTTGCTACATAAATAAATGAGGTCTTGCTATATTTTGACAATTTTATTTTAAAAACATAGGGTTAGGGCATGCAAATAATTTTTTTAGCTTTGTATATAAGTATAGATCATTTCAGTAAGAACGCTTATAAAAATAATCGAAAAAATAAAATTATATGGCGCCAGGTATTAGTCGTGATAATATGTTAATAAACATCGGTCAAGCACCGAGAAAACAAATGTAAACAAATAATCCGTTTTTGAAATCGGTTAAAAGTTAAATAAAACATTTCCTTTCACGCAAAAAGGGTACAAATTTTGTCTGGAACTAAAAGAAATCAGTTTAAAATGGCTTTTAAAATGTGAAACACAAAATTACGTTGTATTGTCGTGTCGGAAGTGAGCGAGCTTGAATTTATTTCACTGCAAACATTTCTATGTGCTTCAAAAATCATTAATCAAGCTTCACTTTGGCAGTGACCCAAGGACCTTATTTCCCACATTTGTATTTACAGAAAGAGTTCCTGGCAATAAATCATGCCTTTTTGATGAATGAATTCATATAATTTTTTACAAATATATGTGAGGGTTTCATAACGTGGATGGCACTATTTAGTTAACGAGCTGTATAAATCAGAAGTTGGTTACAATAGTAAAAAATCATAGTACAGCGTAAGGGCATCTGTTCTTGCTTTTTGTTTATTTGTTTTTGTGATACGTACTCGTAAAACCTATATTCTAGATCTAGTGAAAATAATTTGTTGAAAAGTCATCACTGGTTAAATAGCGGCAAAATGATTGATTTATTATAACTAAAATACTATGTTGTTAACTATAAAACAAATGGCAAATATTATTATTTTTTGTTTCTAGTAATTTTACGATTCTTCCAGTTTATGTTCGTTGAATGTAATTACAATACTTTTAGAACTTCTTTTACCATAGAGCTTATAATAGATGATCTCTTAATTATTGCTGATTTATAATGCTTTATTTTGGTATTATAAAGTCTCCGCTGACCCACAATATAGTCAATATCGTCTTATTTAATTGCTTGAAAAAAAACATTTGATGATTATTACAATAATTTTTTTATTACAATATATTGTAAGGCAAACATAACGTTTTCCAAGCACTTGTTTTTATCAGTTAAAGAAGACAGCGGCGTCGCGCTGGGACAAAGATGCACTTTAGTCTTTTGTTTGGAAAACTTACTAAGCAAGTTCGACATTCAATCCTTTGTGGTGATAGAAAGTTTTAGTTCAGGACTTTTGCCTCGGGTATCTCAGACACTCGACCGCCTCGTTTCCTTCACCTCCTTCCAATTGAATTAGTAATTTATTTTTCCTTTTCCGAAGATCTTAAACTTAACTTTGTAATTTAGATAGGTATATTTATCCATTACACAGTATCATTCTCATGAACTTCTTTCAATTTTCCTTAAAAAAGAACTAATAGTGATGTAAATCACTCTTTAAGCCCACACCAAACCTTTTACTGTGCGTCATTGAACATTCAAAAGTGTTTTATTGCGTGGCACACTTCCACGCTCGAATTCCCGAATAAATACTAAAGAGCACCCGATCCCCTTTCTTCGTAAGACGTTTCTCACTTATTCTTTAGGGGTTACACCGTCACAGGCGAAGGCCAAACTCAGCTCATCATTTGCATCCAAATAGCTTCTATAAATTCGCTACCCGAATTTTCGCTATACTCCCGCTCCTTGGGAGCAATTAAATACTTTTTTCTACGCTTCAGTTCGCTCGCTCGATTTTTCGGCCTGAATAAATCCCAGCAGATTTCAAAACTTGCAAGCTTCATTAGGTAAATAATTGTGTTGTTACCAATACCAAGATGTCTTTCTTAAAGGGTTTTGTTAGGTATTTTTTTTTCAAGTATAATACTCAATGCAAAACGATATTATAATAAATAGTAAATATATTTATTTTATTAATTGAAATAATTACAAAAATAAATAATTCTTATGGCAATCTAGATTTTTAGAACACGTTTAGTTAGTGTGAACAGACGGAGTGGCAAAAGTAGGCATTTCCTTTAATCATGGTATGACATGGAAACAAACATGGGTAAAAAAATAATTAATATTAGTGTTCGTGAATCAATTGTTTTATTTTGAGATTTAGCGCGAGCGAAGACGCGGCTTACGCTAGTAAATGTATCCAAAAACTTGACCTATTACTAAAACCGACCTCTTAAACCACTCTATGTAGGTGAAAATAGCATGAAAATCGTAGCAGTAGTTCTTGAGTTTATCGTGAGCAGAGAGACAGACAGACGTGGCGGAGGATTTTGTTTTATAATACGTAGTGATTTAGGACATATTTGGAAACAGCTGCGTAATAATATTATTTCATTTAAAAAAGCTAGAATTCAATTCAAAGTTTTTTAAAAAATTGCCTCTAGAGTTTTCTATCGTTGGACGAAACATTTGTGCTATATAAAGTTATAATTCTGCAATAGTGACCGAGACCACAAACGCAATCAGTGCAGCGACATGGAATTTATAAGCTTTGCTACGTTTTCCCACTTATTCTTGATTGTTGTTATATTTTGTATATGGCCTTTAATAATAGAATTTTCTACTTCTGGTTGTCGAGTGAAGTGAATGTGTTAGTAAAAATAGTAAACTGCAATAAGTATCTTATTTTTATTAAATAAATCTTTTGGGATTGTTTCCGGTTTTATTTCGATTTTAGTTTCTCGGCGTTTCAAATGTAGTAAAATTATTATTGTCAGTGGTTTTCTCGAGATGCGCTCAAAGACGGACAGACAGAAAGAGAGACAAATAAGATCTTCCAAAGACTCTGTATCGACAATATTGTCTATTTCAATAAGATTTTCCAAAAAGTAAAAAATAATGTATAGGCTAATTATGTGTAATAGTAATATAACGGAAAATCGAATTTTATTTATCAAATCAATACTTAGGATATGTTATCAAATTTAAATATAGGCTACAGTACTGCGTAAAAGTGGATAGTGATAATAGTCTACAATAAGTCTCTGATACAAGCCAAGTATCACGTCGTGTTAATCTTGTTCCACTTGAATAAATTACAGGATAAAGGAGCTCATACTAGCAACGTAGGTCGTGATCTAATAAACGGATCTTTCTATATTATTATGAAAACTTGTTTTATATATGTGTTGCGAATAATAGAGATTATTAAAGTAGTATGCTATAATAATATAAAATAAAGAACATTTGTGGTTATGATTTTTTAATTTATAAGAAAATTAGATTGCTTGATACTTTCTTAGATTTACTTTGGTAATGCTACACGATACTAGATAATTATGACTACATCCCAAAGAATTTTCTGCTCTCATAATATTTTTTTTTTTACAAAAGTTTTTTTCAAAACTGTCCAGATATTTACACGATGTTTTCACTTAAAATTTTGTTATCACCTCCAAAAAATCTGAATTTCACTTTTCTGCTGAGCTGAATTTCATTTCAATTCGAATGATTATAATACCTACTAAAGTATGAGTAAAATATGTCAAACACGACGTATTTTTAGTTTGGAGTAAAATACCTATTATGAATAGGAAAATACATATTTTTAAAAGATTATTATTTTGAAATAATACTTTGCTAGTCTAGAAACACTTTGTTGTGATTTTGAAGTCGTCCAAAGTTTTATTCTTACATACAACATTTTTATTGTGACTTGCTTACCATCCACCATACAATAAGTATATCATTTGCTTATAATAAACTGTTAAACCGCCGAATATTAACTTTCAAATTTATTTACGACTAGTCCCTAGTCGACTTAATCCCTATATTTACCGCAAGCGATGCCGCGGGTTCCACTAGTGTATTATACGTATAAACATTCTTCTTGAATCACTATTAATCCCTATATTTAACGCAAGCGATGCCGCGGGTTCCGCTAGTGTATTATACGTATAAACATTCTTCTTGAATCACTATCTATTAAAAAATCGCGTCAAAATTCGTTGCGTAGTTTTAAAAATCTTAATTTGGGTCCTTAGACAGACAGACGGAGGGAAGCGACTTTGTTTTATACTACGTACTTAGTGATTAAGTTAAGAAACCCATTAACAGACCCAAATTATAAAATTTCTTTTGTATTTTTAATAACAATAAGATTTTCATACCAATAGAGTTAATATAGAAAGTTATATAGCTTTTGTTGTCTATGTTCTTTATCCTTAAAATGTAATATGAAGTCTCTTTTACTTTGCCTTTATAACAAAGTTGGTTTGCTTTAACTAGAAAAGAAAGAACACACATTCAACGTAAATTCTTAGTAAAATGATAGTTGGTTTTCTTTGCAAATAAAATCTTCCAAGTATTTTAATTTAAAAAATTACATGAAGAATACTTTTTCTGAAACTTACAACAATATTATGAAATATTTTATAGGATTATATGTTTGTATATACTTATTATTATTCATATATACAGCGATACTTTAATTAATTTCTTAGTGTTCTGGGATTAAATTAATCACGCTTTAAATGTAGTCTTAAATAAAGTAGCAACGCCGCGTCTGCTAGTATGTCTGTTTGAACGATAAAATCAAACCTAAAAGATTTTCAGGTATGGGGTTACTCGTTTCTAAGTACCTATCCTAAGGGAATCAATTTTTTTCTTATTATATTTAGTTGATATCGCTACATAAAATCTTTTTTTTTTCTTTTTATTTTATTTAAAACTTTTTTAAAACACGCAGAACGAAAATACCACTAAAAATATTGACATCTGCCCTAAATAAAAATACTGCAAAATGCAATAATCTTCTTAAACAACGTTGCGGCCTGCACTAATAACCGACAGGCAAACGTTTCAGATGAAATATTTGACAGTTGTTTTCTCGTTCAAAAAATTGATTGCATGTCGTTTTATTAATAGCAGCGTATGTCTTTCATTGAAAAATTCTGATTGATAACTGTCACATAGCAAAAAAAGTCCCTAAAATATATTAGGTAGGTATAACAATTATTTTATTTAGACAGTGGTAGCCCAACGGCAACGCGTCGCTTGGATAACCGAGTGATGCGGGTTCAAATCCGGGTATCGCACCTCTGATATTTTCATGTGCAAATCATTTATATCATGATTACCACTTGTCTTACGGTGAAGGAAAACATCGTGAGGAAACCTGCATGTCTGAGAAAACCTAACAAGTTTTCGAAATGCATGTGAAGTCCGCCAACTCGCACTAGGCCAGCGCGGTGGACTATGGCCTGATCCCCCTCGTACTGAGGTAGGCCCGTGCCCAGCAGTGGGACGTTAATAAGGGCTGATGATGATGATGATGTACAAATATTTAAAAAATCTACTCATCTGAGAGAAAAAATATTTTGCACAAAGTTTGAAGTAGCTTATTAAGGTTAAAAGTGGCGGTAAATCCCTTATACCATATTATATCCACCCTTGTCCACGTCACTCTCAATGTATGTTTTTCTTTGTAACTTTTTGTGCAATAAAGAATATAATATATTGCTATTGCTATTAAATCGAGGAATAGAAATTTTAGGACGTAAGACGATCCGCACTCGACCTTTCATTTGAAATTCATTTTGTGAATAATTAGAAAACCTCGCCAAACTATATCGGCATCAAAGCACGGCATGTGGTGTGGTCAGAGACTATATAGCTGTTGCCTAAATACAATAATACTCGTGTTCAGTGCGACAGGTTTCGTTTGATTTTAATATTACTCAAATGATCTTAAAAGGCTCAAGTCGCATAAAGTTATAATAATATATACATTACATACTAGCAATTGCCGCGGTATAGCCCGTGTTCTAATCATTATTTAAAAAATAGGGTTGGTGGTAGAAGGTTGAAAATTTAGTGTTATAAATATTTTTGATACCAAATCATAAAAAAATAAAAATAAGAATTTAGTCAAAAATAAAACCTCAGGAGAGAGCTACCCTAATCACCTAGGGGAACAAAATATATAAAGTAAAAAATAAAATATAAATTTGCTATGCTTATTAAGCAACTTTGTAAAACAAATATTACATCTTTTAATTATGAAAATGTACCAAAGTCACAGTAAAACTAGGATAAACGTTAATACGCGTTTGAGCTTATCATTTCCAAGTCACTGAACTGTTCGCGATCCTAGTCTCGGTTACTAATGCAGAAATACTATATCTGATTGCTGTAATAAATAGCATATTAAGATTTTGTTATTCTTTAAAATATATTTTTTACTGGTTTTACTTAATTTAATAAATTGTCCAAAAGATTTGCACGCTGCAGGAATTTAACATTTTAAGTACTTTATAAATATATTTTCTTTTTTCTTACTCATGGACAGCAATAGGAAGTAATGTAGTAGAAATGTTAATCAAATATAATATGACCAGCATTTCCCGCGGCTCCGCCTGCGTTCTAAAGACCGGAAACAAAGTAGATTTCACAAACCATGTGATATTTTATAGCCGGTAATATGATATTGTAAAGGTTGGTTGAGATTTCTCAGAAATGAGATATTTTCCCGCAGTAAAAAGAATCCTATGTATAGACCCGGTTAACCAGCTGTCATCATACCAAATTTCATCCAAATCCGTCAAGTGGTTTTCTCGTGATGGGGTCACAGACAGAAATTCAAAAAACAATAAATTTGGCCTCGATATCGATGATATTTCAATTAGATTTTCCAAAAAATATTAATGTACAGATTTGACTCGGTTTTAATTTGAATTTATATATAGATATAGATAATGTATTTTAAATCACTTTTAAATCCCAATTAATCTCATTAAACAAGAAATACTCGTAATATTTCATGGTGATAATAATTCTATACCTACTAATATTTTCAAATATTTATTTCTTAAAATAATTGAATTAACAACTTAATAAAAAGCAAAACATAATCAAATTGTAGCCACGGGCAACAGCTAGTATTAAATCATTGTAAATTCCATTCACCTAAAAAGGCTACTTTCAGTACAAAGCCTGAAAAGTAACGTAATTATATAGTTTCAAAGTTAATTTCAAGAACTAATTCATTATTTTATTTTAAAGCATCCCTTTATATTACAGCTAATAAATAAAACTTATTCAAAATTAAATTTTAGGGAGTTATTTAGTTTTTCAACGAAAAAGTGGTTTAAACTTGGTTTCGTAATTCTATTTTACTTTTAACAGCTACTTGTTTTAATATTCACTAAAAATAAAATTAGTATAAAAAGACATTAAATCGTAAATTTACTCCTATAACAGACTACAAAATGGTCTTTCTGTAGAGTCTTCGACAGTAGGTACCTATATACGAGTACGTCGATGGATGTTCCATCTCCGGTGGGATAGTGCAGGAAGGAGATGGCCGTACTTATCACTGACTTATTTCTTCTATATTTAGTCAACTGTATTCTATAATTCATGGTTATAAGTATATATAGAGATTTTAAGTGTTACATACATACATACTAGCATATGTACTGTAGCATATATACTGTTAATCAAACTGGCAGTCTTTTTTAAATTCACAACGTAAATATATTTATATAAATGCTTATGTGTATTCGATAACCGATTCACAAGGCATAAATGAATAAATAAATAAATAAATATGTTGGGACATTATTACATCAGCGCCATCTAGTTCCGAGGTAAGCTACGAAGCTTGTGTTACGGATACAAGATATCAATCAATCAATCAATCAAAATATTCTTTATTCAAATAGACTTTTACAAGCTCTTTTGAATAGTCATTTTTACATTATCAAAATTAAAAGTCAGTCTGTAAGTCTGTGAGTAAACTACCACCGGTTCCGGAACCGGCGAGAAACTCAACAGTTGCTCTTTTCAAAAAAATATTTGGTAACAATATTGTATTACAATTTATCTATTTATCCTACGTGAGACACAACCAGTCACTAATCCCACACATTTACATCCACCAGGTATTCCGCTATAGTGTAATAAGCTTTATTCAACAACGAACTTTTAATTTTTGATTTAAATTGCCTCAAAGGCAAGTTCAATATGGACTGTGGAATTTTATTATACACTAGCAGTACCCGCGGCTTCGCCCGCGCTAATTTTTTTAATCGCTACTAATCTTTATTCGATCACTGGCAATCGGTTGATCTGTAGATTGCCTGAAAATTTACAAAAATTACTCCAGCTATTTCAGAACCCATCGTTGATATACTCCTGAGCGGCGCGGCTACCTCTCCCCGCTCTTGGCTCCCACTCCCTCTCCCCATTGCCTGCTGTGCTGCGCGTTATTTTATTATTATTATTTTTAAATTCGTAATATCCTTTGAATGGAGTGTCCGATTTGTAGTATCGTAAAAGTTATCTAACTCAGTGCGAAATTTGAAACTTTTAGCACAAAAAATGAAGGTATTTCGAAAAACTTATGAGACCCTTACACCACCTTAAACCGGCCCTATAGAAAAAAAAACGTTTTTAGCGTACTTTTATCAACAATTAACCACCTTCGTACCAAATTTAAAGTTCATAGCACAAAAGATGAAGACTTTCACACAAACTTGCTATGGCCCTAAGACCTCCTCGATTCGACCCGTCGCAAAATTTGTTCTTTGCGGATGTCAACTAACTATTAAGTACCTCCATGCTAAATTTAAAGTTTGTAAGACAAAAAGTGAATAACTGTTATACAAAATAATGAGAGCCCTCATAATATCATCTTAATCCTACCCTGTCGCAAAATTCGTTCTTAGTAGATGTTCACTAACCACACATTATCTTCCCGCCAGATATAAAGTTTGTCGCACAAAAGATAAAGGACTTACATAGAAACTTGCTACAGCTCTTAGACCTCATTAATCCGGCCTTGTAGCAAAATCCGTTATTAGCGGACTTCTACTTAACTACAAAAACTACTTTCCTGCCAAAAAGTTTGTAGCGCAAAAAAATTAATAAATTTCATACAAACTTGCGAGAGCCCTTGGACCTTCTTAATCCGGCCCTGTCGCAAAATTTGTTCTAAGCGGACGTTTACTAACAATGAACTACCTCCCTGCCAATTTTAAAGTTTGTAGCAGAAAAGATAGAGGAACAGCATACAAACTTGTGAGAGTCCCTAAACCACCTTAATCAGGCCCTGTTCAAAACCCATTCTTAAAAGTCTTCTACTGACAATAACTACCTCTCTACAAAATTTTAAGTTTGTTGTACATAAGGTGAAGGACTTTCATTCATACTAACTTGCGACAGCCCTTGCACTTTTCAATCTGGTCCTGTCGCAAAATCGTTCTTTGCGGATGTCTACTGATTATTAACTACCTTCCAGCTAAATTTTAAGTTTGTGGCATAAAAAAATTAAAGACTTTCATACAAACATGCGAGAGCCCTTAGACCTCCTTAATCCGGCCCTGATGCAAAATATGTTTATACGCGTAGCGAACGATTACAAACTATTAATTACCTCCCTATCAAATTTAAAGTTTTTAGCACAAAAAACGAAGGATTTTCATACAAACTTGCGAGAGCCCTTAGACCTCCTTAATCCGGCCCTGTCACAAAATTCGTTCTTTGCGGGCATCCACTAACTATTAACTAACTCCCTGCCAAGTTTAAAGTTTGTAACACAAAAAATGAAGGAATTTCATACAAACTTTCCATAGCCCTTAGACCACCTCAATCCGGCCCAATCGCAAAATCCTTTCTTAAACAAACATCTAATAACTTTAAACTACCTCCCTGGGAAATTTAAAGTTTCTAGGACAAAAAATGAAGAAATTAAAAAAAACTTGTGAGAGCCCTTAGACCTCCTTAATGCGACCCTGTCGCCAAATTCGTTCTTAGCGGACCCATACTAAATATTAACTACCTCCCTGCCAAATTTAAAGTCTGTAGCACAAAAGATGAAGGACTTTCATACAAACTTGCGAGAGCTCTTAGACCACCTTAATCCGGCCCAATCGCAAAATCCGTTCTTAGTGCACCTATACTATTTATAAAGTACCTCCCTGCCAATTTTCATCTTTATACGTCCAGCAGTTTTTGAGATTTCGTGAGGAGTGTTTTTCGCATTTATATATTACATTTATATATTACATATATAGATTAATAACGCCATCTATGAGAAATCATTACGCATCATTTGATAAGTTAAAACTTAGAACATATTATTATTATTTTATTCTTTCTTAGCAGTATTTTAGGAATTAAATATTATTTTTTTATGTAGTAAATATATTATATTTTATTTAATTATACTATATATTTTATTTTATATGAATTACAAATTCTTATATTTTAATACGTATAACATTAGAATTTATATTTTTGTTTTAACTCGATGTGAGATGATTTTATTAAAACATACTTTTAAAATTGTTGTGATTTATTGTTAATAGGATATTATTTTTTTTGTAAACGCAAGAAATGAAAGGATTTATTTTATTTATTTTTTATTTTATTTATTTACACTAATACAGAGGTAAATCTTTATGGCTGTATGAATGAGTTCCTTTGCTTCAATATTGACGTGTCATCCGATGTCAGTATCGCTTCGCTAGAGTGGCCAATATGGCGATTTCGATAATCAATTTGTCTTTCAGCATCATTAGAATTTACCAAAATACTCGACAATCCGAATTTTGCGGATATATGTTGTCGAATCGAAATCTTTATTTTTTTATGTTTTATTAATCAGGTAAGGTTTCGATCGAGTCTACCGTACCCCTTGACGAAATTATTAATATAGATATAGATTACACCTTGTGTCCGAAAAACCCTAATATCTTACGGAACCCTATTTTTTTCCAAAATAAAATATAGCCTATGTTACTCGTGGATAATGTAGCTTTCGAATGGTGAAAGAATTTTTAAAATCGGTCCAGTAGCTTTTGAGCCTATTCATTACAAACAAACAAACAAACAAACAAACAAACAAAGTTTTCCTCTTTATAATATTAGTGTAGATGCGTACACCTTGCCCCATAAAAGATCTGTTTACCTTTTGTAGGCGAAAACTGGGTGTTACAAGTTTATCCTTATTTCTTGTATTTATACTGTGTTTGTCGCTGTGCTTTGAATAGCAATTAATATTTTGCCGTACAAACATAATGTTACAATATATATATTGCGAAGCAACCGTAAGAATTCCTATTTCTTTAAAAAGTCCGCGGAGAGTATCACGAGCGCTTATATTATAAATAGCCCGAATGGCCCTTTTTTGTAGAATAAATATCGATTTAATGTCCGCTGCATTACCCCACAACAAAATACCATAAGTCTGGCAGTATCAATGTCCGTTAGCTGCTTGACTTTTCTAACAGCGAAAACAGCTGAGCTCAGTCTACTCGCAAGAGACGAGAGATGGGGACCCCATTGCAGACCCGAATCTAATGTCAATCCCAAGAAGACCGTGGAATCTACCGTATTTAATGTGTCGTTATTGAGATACAAATTTAAATTCTGTCTTTTTACATTAGGTAATAAAAACTGCATATATTTTGTCTTCTTGGCATTTAAAGCCAGATTATTAATGTTAAACCAGTGAAGCATATGCGATAATGCACTATGATAGTTGATATACTACAATAGTACAAACATTCGTACTTAACAAATAAATGCCTCCAGCGAGACTCGATTCCGCTACCGCTGGCGCAGAAAGCAGGATCACTACCAATTGAGCCAAACGTGATGTCATAAACTGATTTGATTAAATAGATTTAAAAGACACAATTTAGATTTTTCTTTGTATATAGGTAACGTTCTTGCTACTATGCTACGAGAAAATTGTAAAATGAGCAGTTAAGAAGTAGAAGCCACGAGCGATAGTTAATGAATATTAAGAATGACATCTGCTAAGAGTCAGAAATAAAGAGCTTGTAATATAGTAGTATAGTTAAATTAACTTTCTTTTTAAGCATTAATTTTATAAATTATCCTACGATATGATAAATTGTTGTATAATAAATAATTATGTTTTATTTTGTGTGTCCCGACTCCCGGAAGGGCGTAAACAATTTTGATTAAATTTTGCTTGCTTTTTAAGCTTTAGGTGTTTCTGAAAAGATGTTCTGAAAAGACGCGTTTATTAATCTTTTCACAAAAACGCCGAATATAACTATAAATACTAGATAAATAGGTATTTATTAATATATTCCAAATAAATTTAGTTTTTGCTTAAGATTTCGATTTATCATAATATTATATATTAGTACTTATGATTTCGTACTCTGTAGATACAGGTCGTGACTTTCTTCACACTATTCTTTTGACTAATTTCGACCACAGCGCATGAGATATTATATACCTACTCGTAGTGTACTTGTCTGTCACTGTCAAAGTCCGATGAGGAAGACTGCTTATTCACAAGAAATATTCTAATAAGAATCTAAAGAAACCTCTTTATATATTACACCAGCTTTATGAAATATGACTTACAATTTAGCAAATAAAGTTACCTAATGATCTTAGTAAGATTTTTGAGAGTCCACACACAGAAAGTAATGAAATAATTAATTACGAAAAATTATTTAAAAGCTTACTTGAGAAAGTATTTGCATCCTTCAGTTTCATTAAAATTTTCATTTTCCGAACCAAAGTTGCTTACATACTATTGCAAAGAGAATAAAAATAATTCACTTAATGAAGCCTGCAGCGTAAACTAAAATTTAGCTGAATTTGTTTGTGGAGCTCGCTGAATAGATCTGATGGATTGAATGCGAATATGAACCTTATATTTTTATGCAAAGTAAGAAACATCAAAGAGAATTTTACTTAGGTTTTAAACATAAACCATATTTTGTATGAGAAAGTGTGCCTTCAAAAGCATGGGAAAACCATAAAAAACCCGGAAAAAACAAGAAGTAATATCAAGATTTTGTGGTAAACGATGTCTTCCCTGATGGGACGAAAAGATTAGGCTGATTGCCATTGCAGTATGTAAGAAGTAATCAAGCCAGATGTCATGTTAATCTCGTTCCGCATGAGTAAATTACAGGATCGAGGCGCGAAGGCGCTGATACTGGCACGCCGCCAAACGGTCGGTCGCAATGGCCGATTCTTTTTCGATAAATTGTATTTTTTTTTATTATTTTCTTTAAACTGAATTTTGCTTATAGACATTTGTATGCTTTAAATTGAAAAATAACTCTCAACATGTATGAATATTACAATAATAAGGGAGATAAATTAAATATTTTTCGTCTACGTTTCCAAAGGTTACTCATTATGGTCTAATGTAATAATATAGAAATCCTCAAACATTTTAGAAAAGGTAATAATATTTTTATTACGTAATCACTCAGCTCGAACTGCTAAATCCATTAACATTAAAACCCTAGGGATATCTCGAATAACGAGGACAATGACAAAGAAATTTAATTTTACTTTTATTTTTCTTTAGCTTTTACTTGATTTTTGATCGCACAAAATTATATGGAAATTTTATTACCTAGGCGATATATGTTACTAATATAACTCAAATTTTCCACATTGTAACCAGTTTTTGATAAGACTCGGGCTTGTTACCTAGTAATGATAATTTCAATATTTAAACATTTTTTACTTGCCTTTATTTTTTAAGGGAAAGCTTTCACGATTAAACAAATTGATCTAAATTTTTCAAAGTTTCATTTATACTCAATTTTCGAGTGTTTTGTTTTTCAGAAAATCTAAAAGGAAAATACTACTAATAGAGTAACAAATACATTTAAATAAAGGTTGGTTGGTATTTTCTCATGAATTCTAAGAAAGTGTTACGTGTGATAAATTACTTATTAACAAACAGTCTAAAATATCAGCAACAGGTGCTACAATCTTAAGAAAGTTAATTAAAATTACAACGACAGTGTTAAACTTTTACAATATTTACGGATTACGACTAACGGAAAATGTAAGATTGTTTCACGCGGTCCCTTAGAAGAGCTTTCACCTGGCATGTCAATAAAAAGCGAAATTGCACAAAGGCTTCGTCCGATTTTTATTAGGGCAGGTCGTCATAATCGTACCGCCTTGGTATTTTGTAAGAGCTGTAGTGCGTGTTAATAATGTTACTGTCAAGGTAGCAGGGTTGATGTGGGTCGAAAGGGGCTACAATGGTGTAAGATCAAGTTACCTTCAGTATTTCACTGGAATGTTCGAACGTATGTATTTTATTACAAAATAGTAAATATATAAGTTTATACATCTATGGTGAATAGTTATTCGTTTATACATACACAATCCTAATTATTATATATGTATGTAACCAATAGTAAAATATATTTAAAGAGCGAAATATAATTGTAGAATTACTCCCACAAGGTAGGTACATACCTAGGTACATAGCAGTAAGCCTTTGTAAACCAGCCGTTTTGTCATCATGTATAATAGAAGCCGAATTTATTAGAACAAGTCACGCTTTTAATATCGGTCAATACTGGGATATTATTATAGTATATAGACAGTTCATTAGACTCTAACCTTTTAAGTGATCGTCTTAAATAATATTTACTTTTAAGTATGAAATGTTGACATAGGAATGATTATTTAATAAATTTATATGGAACCACGCATGACCATTGTAAACTTATAATAATAAACTTATTTTATGAAATTTGACTTATGCAAATTTATTCAAAAAGGAGAAAGACTACAAGGGAAGCTTTCTGTAGAAAAGCTAAAATGCTTACAATTTGTTTAGTATTACGAGTACTCGATTATATAAACAATATTATGTATATTAGAGTTTATTTATACAAAATATACCTACCTATGATATTTATGATAAAATTTACATATAATTCTATGAAACATAATAAAACCATATGTGGCAGTTCATTTATATTGATTAAAAAAAAAATGAATATATTAAATGAATTTATAGTGTTCTACATAGAGTACTGAAATGAAACTTCAAGCGGGACCGTTGGAACTAATCCAACTCACTAGTGTACTTTTTGTCTCATTACACTGTAATAAATGGTTGAAATGAGGCCCTATTCTAGTAACATATTATTTGTTCGTGGCAAAATTAGCATACCATTGTGTTTTAAACGTGAACTGTTTAATAATTTGAATCCTTATATATTTGAATATCGTACTAGTATATTGTATTTAGGTATATAGCGTATTTACGCTTCAGTTACTTATAGATAGCGGTGACTTAGTTACGTCATATTTCAATTTCCGCTTTGAACTAATCTCTAGTGTCTTGTACATTTCATTGAGCAAACATAAATCGTAGGATAAGAGTATGATTAATATATATATATATATATATATATATATATATATATATATATATATATATATATATATATATATATATATATATATATATATATATATATATATATATATATATATATATATATAATATTTATAATAACACCTAAAAAATCCATTGTGAATATTTATTCTATTTTTACACGCGATTAGATATCTTGTAGGCGCATCAAGGATTTATAATGTTAGGGTGTTTTGAAATGGGTTGGATAATGCCTTCAGAGTCTTTAGATTTTATGGTTATTGAGAGTAAGAGAGTAAACAATAACCTTACATAATAGCTTAGTACATACGGAGTTTATGGCCGCTAATTAAAATAATAAGTTATTGAATCAAACTCTTGGATATGGTCCATCTAGCCCAAGAGTGCTGTAAAAGTTATTATCACAACTATAAAAACATAAATTTAATAAAAAATAAAACTTTAATTTACTAAGACTTAAAGTAGTCAGTTTTTATTTAGTGCGTTACTTGAAATTTATATTTAGATTATCACTTCAAATTTTTAGAAGTGCTTGTGTAAAATCTGTAAATATAATATAAACCTGTTCAATGTTAAATTGTACATTCGATATTTCCATATATTCTGTTAAATAATAGTTCCTTAATGTATTTATTAATAAACATTTGAACCTAAATGTACCTACAAAATAAATTGGTAATTAAAGAAATAGACTTAAAATAAAACATTCTTCAGTGATTCATACGCAGACTTACCGACCTTACAAGCATACAACGTTTTTTTAATTACATATTGTATTGAATTCTAACCAAAATTGGTACCATCTGGCTTATATCACCGTATCGTATATATCATTTTTCACTTTAGGCAGTGTACATACCGCCTATATAACTCATGATTTTGTAATGACTCACGGGTTCTAAAAGCTAATATTGACTAAATTCCAATTGAACCGTCCTTGTTTTAATGGGTGTTCTATGATCCGGTCATTCACGTATTTAACCACGACGACCGAAATCAAGAACTAAATATCGTTGAAAGTGTTGCTCTTACAGCTCAAACTGCTATCAGGGACGTACCGTTACCAGCCCGTTTTGTGTGTATTCCTTACGCCTGGCTGGATTGCCAAATATGTATTCGTATAAGCAACATATTTAGTCCTCACGATACCGGAAAGAGAAATCCATGAAAGGATCACCCTTCAATAGGGTATAGAGCCCGAGGTCGTAATCTTCAAAATAGTAGAGCGTTACTACAGTGAGAAGTATATTAATTTATTATAAACTGTAAGTAATTAAACTCCTAATAACTGCAAATGACCGAAGTAAAATTAATTTAAGTAAAATATTGAAATTTACTATCATAGGCTTAAAACAATATCTCATATTTTATTCAAATGAAGGGTCTCTAAATCTAAATTTCTATAAGGTAGGAAATACGTTCCCTTGAAGTAACTTCAACTTGTATTTATCTAAAGTTTATGAGCCTGAATCATGACAAACTACGACGCAAATTGCAATTCAGCGCGCTTAGAACGACTTTATAGGTTCTTGCAGAGCAGAATTTTGAGTTTGTTATAAAATCCAGAAGAATATTTATGTGCGAGAAACATTTTTTAAAGGCTTAGTTAAGGATATTTTTTAAGAGAATTAAGTTTGAAGAACTTGTAATATAACGACAAATATTATACTACTCAAGTGGTAGACAGATATATTAGACATGATACTAACTACTAATTAATACTTACTACTTTTAATGAACATTGCTAAACTTCTTAACTTGGAACTGAGAATTTCTTTATGGAAAAATCAATAACTGTTTTAGTCCAAAAGCGTAGATGTCGTCATCTGAAGTCCTATAATAAATTACTTAATCGTAAAAAATCTTTTATTTTAATTATCTTTACACATTTTTTATGTTTATTAATTATGTGATTAATTTTCTCCCGCAAATTTAAAATACTCATAATAATGTATAATTAAATAACTTATTATTTTAATTTTTAACGTTATAAACAAAAAATACAGTAATATATAAAAAAATTAAATCTACAAAGTAACTTTTACACACGATTATCTCACGCCTCTTGGCTCGATGCGTTCTAACGCTTTAGACACAGAAAAGTAGCTACGCTTACCACACATTGTTGACACATTTTTTTTAAAACACTATGAAATTTTAGATAGGTATTAGCTACAAATAATGCAAAGAATCGTCTGAAAACTATTTTTTCTAGTAAAAATGAATAATTTCTTATTCAGAATCTTTAGATAGATTTTTTTGTAAAACGGAATTATAAAAAATATTTCATAATTGTCTGTCTGTCTGGAATTAGAAAATATACTTATATACCTTTCATTTCTTCCTTTCCATTTATGCGGGAAGGAGTAATGAAAATACGTAGAGCCCGATTAAAAACCTTTTCTATAAAATTAATGTGTTTAAAATCGATAATTTTGTGTCCTTTTCCTTTCTGGGCAATAAAATATCGGCAATGTAATACGCTGTCAACACCAATTCAGCGATATCTTTGATACTTAATTAAAACTTAGTCGTATCGCTTTTTCATTTTTCATTTAAATTTGTATTGAATTGATATTGAATAGATAGAATCGAAAACAGAATCTGAAAAATAGTTTTGAAGCTTAATTAAATATTTTTTGGAACATTTTATTGAAATAATCATTATCGATAAGGAGGCCGAATCTTTTGTTTTTAGATTCTTCGTCTGTCTGTGGGTACGACAAAACCACTGAACAGGTTTTGATGAGGTATGATAATAGCTGGTTATCCAGTGCAATATAAGATACTTTTTACTGCGGGAGAATATCTCTGAGAAATGTATATAAACCGTTTAAATATCTTCAAGTTTATACTTACATGGTGATACAAACAAGGTAATTTTACCTATTTTTAGTTGTCATGGTTTAGCGCTTGCCGAAATTACTAGCTTACTAATGGTATATATTCACTTGAACATGCAGTCAGAGTTGAGTAAAATGTGGACATCCGAGGCTTAATTTGACTCTGAATATCCTTCTATATAGAGAAAGACTGAATACATGCTGCAGTCAAATTTCACAAGTAAATTCAAAGGATTTTAATACTTATTTTAGGGTAGTATGGTGCAATTTTATTTGATATTTTCTATTACTTGATAAATTACAGACATTTAAACATATATTCGAGTCTACAATTTGTAACGTGCAGTTAACTACTTTGCAAAAGTTAGATTCTATAATAAGCATATGCGAATAAACAAAAAAAACTATTAAAATAATTAGTTCTTAATTTTACGGTTTTCTGTTTTTTAATATATACAAAAACACAAAATCTATTGATGCATCCTCATTCGAAGCCCTACCAACTTCATCTAGCATCCTGTAGTAGCTTTTATAATAATAATTAGTTTACCGTAATTCCCTCTACCTTAACAATTCAGATTAATAATATGAAATAGTGGTAGGTAATAGAAGTATAAAAAATCTTTTAATAGAAATTTTACTCAAATAAAACTTCTCGTTTTATTTCCGAATAAATACAATCCAATAGTCAAAGCTGCAATACTGAAAGCAAACACCAAATTGCTCGCTAACTTGAGATTACATAGCGCGTCGTTGGAACACCCTCCTCCCACATCGAGGACATTTATAGAATACGTCATTTTTGAGGTAAAGAAATTAAGTATATATACTACACTATAATCTATTATCTTGTTTTAATCACCACCTTTACAAATAATAATAATTGACTTAAATTTAGTGTTGCAGTATAATAATGGTATATATTGTTTACTTATTGTATTATTTTGTTATGAGGGTTTTTCCTTTTTTATAATATTTTTATAATATAGATATAGTACTTTTCGCACACTATTATATGATAATATTTGTTTAACCTACATTATTAATTATAATTACTTTTATTCCTAATATCAATAAGAGCTAAATAAAAATCAGAATATTCTATCACGTGACGTATAAAGAAGCTTTTAGTTCGATCACATTCTCATGTTACTAAAGCAGTGGAAAAACTAACGAAACTTGACCGAGCTGAACTGTTTTAGAGAGTTTCATCTTGATCTCGAGGACGAATGAAGTATGGATTTTTGTGACATTCGAAGGACTGTGCCGTCTTTTACACGTCATATCAGGAAATGGCTTTTTAAAAATGTGACAACGTATAAGGTAAACTTGTCGTATTGAATCGAAACGAGTCATCGATACAGGAAAAAGTTATCTATAGATAGGTAGGTATGTATAAGAAAAACGTATATGAGGTAATAGTGCTATTATTTCAACTTATAGAATTATTGTTAATTTGCAATTTAATTTAAAAAAGTGAGAGAGAGAGTAACATAAAAAAATAATATTAGTTCCGCTGAGTTTCTTTCGCCAGTTCTTCTCAGGTCAGAGGTACCTTCTTTACGAACTTTTGATTTGATTATATAACTAGTGTGTCACCCTCACTCCTGTTAGATTCATCACGTTCGTTTTGAGGATTAGTATAGATTTACCAGAAATCAGATATTTTACTGTTTTAAAAAGGTTTTATATTATGAATTTAATATATGGTTTTCTTGTAAAGCGGTAACAAATAGACAAAAATTCTAAACATTATAGATTGGACTCTATTTCGAAAATAATATCTTTCAATAAGATTTTCCAAATTCTATTTAATGTAAGATTCGAGTCAGTTAAAATTTATAATATAGATTAAGTCATAAAAAATAACGAAACAATTTCAAGTCTATTTAAAGAAAACTTAATTATGTTTTCCGTTACGACATAATCGTGTTATTCGAAAAGGGAAGTCAATAAGCAATAAGCAATTCCTTGTAAATTGTGTTAAGGAGGAATTTAACTAGAGCGTTCGAGCCGAGGAGGAATGCACTTTGAAAATTTTTCAAGTAATTTGGATTCTATTCACAACAGGACTAGTGAACTTAGACGTCAAAGTGATAGAAATGTCATGTGCCTGTATAGCCCAATCTTGACTTACAATATGTCACGAACAGTTTTAAGTTGTATGTGAATAAATGCCTTATCTTTTTATTAGGCGTATATGCCTTGTAACTGCATCGTTAGTCTATTCGTAGGAATGTACAGGTTCGAGGCTATAGTTGGGCCAATTGTTAAGATGTCCTTTCATAAATTGATCATTAATTGCTTGGAGGTAGAGAGTAGGCGGTATTTTATTACCTTGCTACATGGACAGTCCATTTTCCTATTAATATCTCCTTACACTGACTTTACTAAACACTATTTTCTACCAGATACGTAAAAAACATCCAGTCCTTTAATTTATTTTATACAAAATATGTTTTACTTTAGATACTTGAGCAGCTGTTTCGTAAAATCACAAACTCGCAATATTAATAAGTACAATACACTGGATAAACAAAATTTGCCAAATTTGAACGCTCCTTGGCTCCTTGCCCTTGCCCTTGCCCTTTAATAATAAGGTTCTCTTTTTATGTCTTTATTGACGACAGGAAAATAGCGATACATCATTAAGCTTTCGTCCAAACTTTCAAAAAAATATTCAACTATGATGTATACTTGGCGTTTTTTTAACATTGAGGTATGACGTTGAGCAAAAATTGGTAAAATATCTTCGTAATTTGTACAAAAGTTCATACCATTCAGGAGGAAACCCACAGGCAACCGCGTAATTGGCGGTTTGGTCATGTATGTACATTGCTTTCGCCGCTCAACCTTTGAACTACTTAGCATAGAAAATATTATTATATTATGTATTGTTTTACTATAAAGGATGGCTGAAACTTTAAAAAAATAGCAACTGTTAAGTAAAAATTTCTTAAAAATTTATCTGAGTTAAATTTTAACTATGGTAAAACCTTAAAAATATATAAATAAAAATCTTTATTGGAAATAGATACGTAAGGAATTTTCATTAATAATAATAATGAATAGTCATGTCGTAGTACGTTATATACAAACAAGATTGTGTAAGAGAATTTTATCATATTATAATTCGTAAAAAGATGCCTTTTCTAAAGATTTCTCTAGACTGGTGTTGAGCAAGACCTGCCAAATGAACTGGACGGTACTGCATTATGCCACGAATAAAGGTAGACATTCAGGGAGTACAAATTTGGACTGAAAAGATGTTTATTGGATGAAAAATAAAACTTTAAAGCGTGATTGAGAAGAAAATGGAGTATCAGAAGGTCCTGTTAGATTTATATCATTGTGTATTAATAATAATTTAAGTAAGTTAAAAATTTCAATTTAAATTTTCTCATTCTTTTAATTATTAGTAATCAAGTATAAAATAATGGGAATAATTAACGAATTATTGTATTTAAAATAAATACAATAATTCGTTAATCAAATAAATACAAAAATATATTTTAAATAAAATATTGTATTCAAAATATATTTTTGTATTAGAATATTCGTAACAAGTATAACATATAAAATGTTTCTATTTTTGCATCGAATGTAGGGTATATCCCATCGTAAACAACTATAAACAATCTATATGCAAATCACAAGGTTTTGCAAACGAGAGTTGTGGACTTGTAATCTACTGTGTATAGTATTTTAGCGAATATTTTCAATCCCTGGAGGCTTAGAACTAGTTTTTTATAAAAGAAATATTTTTATTTTGAAACTAGCAACTAAAGTTGTTTCTGCCTACCCAGGTTCGTTTTGACGGTTATTATTATACATATCTAAAAAATGAGGTATTTTCCCACAATAAAAGTATTCGATATCTTGGGACCAAAAATCCAAATCTATCCATTGGTTTTCTCGTGATGAAGTCACATGCAGTCAGACAGATTGACGAAAAATTTTAAGGCTATGGAATCAGCCTCAAATCATGACTATTTCGATAAGATTTTTCAAAAAATATTTAATAGAAATAATTATTAGATGAGTAAGAATTTTACTTAAGTACCTATTTATACTTAGTTAATGTTATTCAAAATATTTTATCATTGGAAAATAATGTAACGCCTTACATGTTCGAATTTTCTACAAACTATATAATGACTTTGAACTCTTCATTTTTGCTTTTAGCGCTGAATCACTTGCTCCTCGTTAGGCGCCGTCTGAAACTATAAAAATGTTCCTCTGAGACCGATAAATTCCTACAACTGGTCATCAAAGCTCGAGTCACTTTCATGGATGATGCTATTTTTTTTTTTTTTTTTTTTTATCGGGGGGAAATCCTCATGGACTACCTCCGCCTGGGGAAAGGCGGAGGGGAGTGCCGGACTCTTACCGGCTAAAACCACCCCGGTGTCTCCTCGCACGTGCACGTGAGGCCGCGGGAATCCACATTCTTCCGCAGCCCCACACTAGTGCTGGCCGGATCCGTGCGGGCCTCATCTCCTGCACGGGGTAGTGAGGTGTTGAACTATCCCGCGCATCGTCTCAGAGGTGCGCGCCAACACTCGCGCGCACCTACGACTCGGGTCCATCGAATAGGGGGCGAGGATTTCCCCAAGTCCCTCGCCCCTGGACCCATTCATGGGGGCCGGAGAAGGGCGTTGTCCGCTCTTCTCCTGCGCCCGGTGCGCCTCCTGCGGCCGGGGAAGGGAGTCGAGATCTCCCTCTCCCGTTCCGCAGTTTCCTTCTGCGACATCACGTCCTCGCAGAAGGACACCACCGCGTCCCACGACTCTGCACTGCTGACCATCCTCCGCACTATGGCCGGCAGCGACAGATCGCCTCCTACTTTATTTGTGAGGACACGGCGCTGCTCCTCCCAAGCTACACACTCGGCGAGCGTGTGTTGCGCTGTGTCCTCCCCGCAATGGACGCAGTGGCGGCACCGAGCGTCCGGCTCCCTATCTATGCGGCACAGGTACTTGCCGAAGCAGCCGTGCCCCGACAGCACCTGCGTCACCCTAAACGACAGGGAGCCGTGCCTTCTCCCGAGCCAGTCGTCGAGTACTGGCCGGATCGCCTCGATGGTAGTGAGGCCGGCGGTAGGGCGCAGAAGCCTTTTCCGCCATTCCGCAACCGAGACCTGACGGAGCTTCTCTCGGCGCAGCGCGATCTGCCGCTGCACCGGCCTCGAGCCCCGCGTCCGCTCTTCCTCGCGCCATCGATATAATGACGCGAGTACTTTCGCCTCTAGGTCCCAGGGCGTGGATCCGGCCAGGACGCAAGCCGCCTCGTAGGATATCGTGCGATACCCGCGAATGACTCTGACGGCCATCGCCCTCTGCGGTTTGCGCAGAATGGCAAGAGTGTTGGCCGTCATGTCCAACGCCCACACAGGGGCCCCATATAGGGCCATGGACCGCACGATTCCCACGTACAACCGCCTACAGGCGGCGCTTGGGCCCCCCAAGTTGGGAAGCAACGTTGATAGCGCGCCCACTGCGCCCATCAGCTTGGGCGCCAGCCGCCGGAAGTGGGGCCCGAATTCCCACCGGCTGTCGAGCACCAATCCCAGATACTTCATGGTGGATTCGACAGCTATCCGAGTCCCGCTGACCACGATGTGTGATCCCGGTGCCGGTGCGCGTCGGGGGCCATGAAACACCATGGCCTCCGACTTGTTTAGGGCCACCTTCAGGCCCAGGCGCCGAATGCGGTTCACCACCTGTGACACCGCAGCCGTAGCTGTCAACGTCGCTTCTCTGTGCGAGCTCCCCCGGGCAGTTACGAGCGTGTCGTCCGCATAACACGTCAAGTCGGCACCCGACGGGAGTTCGCCTCTCAGCACCCAGTCGTAGCCGATGTTCCACAAGAGCGGTCCCAAGACCGATCCTTGCGGTACACCGCACGACATGAGGTGCCGACCGGCACCGTCTCGTCCCCGATACGTGACGCATCTACCCTCCAGGTAAGCCCCTACTGTACGGTGGAGGTAGGCAGGCACGCGATGGTATTTCAGAGCCTCCCGAATACAACTCCAGGGTAAGGTGTTGAATGCATTGGAGATGTCCAAAGACACCGCCAGTACCACCCCACCCCGGGATACCGTCTCCTCCACCAGGGCCCTCACGCGCATGATGGCGTCTATGGTGGAGCGCCCCCGACGAAAACCAAATTGGTTATCGGCCAGGTTCGGCCCTTCCCTGCACAAGTGGTTGAGGAGGCGATCTGCGATAATACGCTCAAACAGTTTGCCCGCCTCGTCGAGCAGCACTATGGGCCGATACGCGGACGGCGAGTCCGCAGGGCGCTTGTCCTTCCTGAGCAGGACTAGCCTCCCCTCCTTCCATACACTGGGAAACTGACCCTGCTCGAGACATGCCGCGAAGAGCCCCCTCAGATGGGGCTCTAGCTTTTTCAGAGCCAGGACGAGAGCTCGACCAGGAACTCCGTCGGGTCCGGGCGCTGTGTTCTTAGCCCGGAGTCGCGACACGGCCGCATGGATGATGCTAATGCTAAGTTAAATAAAATTGTATTTAAAATATAAGACATATTACACAAGACAATATTACAGAACCAAATATTTTTATTTCAATATGAGGATTCTTATGTTTTTGAGCAAGAAAAAACATTTTTTTTGGAAAAGGTAAGGAATAGATTAAATATAGACAAAGATTACATTAAAAAGAATATTTGTGTTAAAAAAGATAACAGAGAAGTATATTTCCTCAATACATATATATACCTACATCACTAATTAGAGCAACAGATAGAATTATTAGAATGATTTAAAAAAAGACTAGTAAATAGGTTAGTTCGCTTCTAATATATATGTGTGTAGTTCTCTATAATTTATAATAGACAAATGATTTATCTAAAAGTTAGTAGTAAAACAACCTTAATTAATTATAATTTGCTAAGCTGAAAGTAACATAATTATTCACTTATACAGACACCTTACAATGGATTTGCTAAATTTTTCAGCGGAAAGTCTTATATAGTAATAGGTACATATTCTACCCGTTTAGCTCAGTTGGTAGTAACTGTACTTGTTGTGCCAGCGGTCGCGGGTTCGAACGCCTCTTGAGATCTCTCTATGATGAGAGCGAATGTTTTTACTTCAGATATAAGTAGGTACTTTTAATTATAATAAGTAAGCTTAAACTTGTATATATAGTTAGCTTACAATGGAACTAGATGGTACTGTATCGTTACAATATTTAAAATGAGGAACGATATTTATAGGATCTGGAAATCACGCCAATAACGCTCAATCTACTGTCATATGACGTAATTTTCCAATCACAGTATGTCCACAATGCAAGTCAAAGATAATTTGGATCAGGGATTCATTTACATCTCAATTCGAAGCGATAGCGCGGGCTATGATTGAGTTTTATTAATTTACCAGCGAATGCACCGCCTGCATAGTAAGCGAATAATGCGCAATGAGTAGCGTAATTTTAAACCGATTCAATATTTAAGCAAAACCAGAACTATGTTTATTTTCACCATTTCATAACTTTTACACGTTTTGTTATAGGAACCTCAAATTTAAAGTATCTTTCCTTTTGTATTTACTAAATATTTAGTTAGTTAGTTTAGAGATTTGACAATGTAAGTTTTAAATTAGTTTAAAAGTTAGAAAAAATGTATAAAAGTAAAAGATAATGCTTGTTTGAACCGATGCTTTTAAATACAAAGAGTCGGACTCCAATATTATAACAATACTAGAATTTGTGGCATTTAACAAGACAACTCGTTCTGTTCGAATCGGAAACATTATCGGCAATAGCAAGTATCTACACGTAAAAGTTTCAAATTGTAGGGCACAATGCTTATTTTGAATGCATGAAAAATATTAAGCAACTCGTTTTGCTTATAAAATAAAAAGTACGATTTTATTTGTAATTCTCATATTTCACTTTTTGGATCCTATCCTCGTTTGAATAAACTCCGATCATAGCCCTATTTTAGTCCGCTGGTTGTCAGTTCATTACGACTTGTTTTGTTGAATTTTTTTGGTTTAACTAGAAGCTATACTATTGAAAAAAAATGCTTATGGGTTTTTTGTTTCAGATGGAAATTGCGACCTGTATCTTTCCCGCCGCACGACACATGCACGCTCGAGGCGCCTCGGCGAAATGCTTGTACCAGGCATAATATGACATATATTTTAATGAAAAAATTTGAGAAGATTTTTGAAATAACAATAAAACCTGAAAGTTTCGTTTCAATCGAATATTTCTTTCCTTCGCAAAAAAGTCTTCGAAAAAAATCGATTTTTTGAAGCCTCTAAAGCAGGCTTCCCTTAAGCGAACACGCCTAGGACTGGCGTTTTATACGTATGAAAGACATGTTATTATGAAAGCATTCATATATTATGTATATTCATTCATCAAAAATTATTATTTAAAAAATTATAAAAGGAAGTCTTGTAAAACTAATTAACATTTTCCATTTCTAGCAGTCTAGTAACAAAAGTAAACTAAATTGTAAGTGACGTATTGATTGGTTTCGAATGAAACCAGCAATTAACACTGCTTGATAGGCAAATGAGTTCCAAGAGGGCCAAGAGGATTCAAAATTAACTTTCTGGAAGAAAGTACTATGAACTCGGGAGAAATGTAAAGGTGCTTTAAGGAGATTTACATAAAACCAGTGAATCCGCCGCGAAACTGATATACCTATTCATTTTCGAGTTCGGAACTTTCATTATCAATACCTTTGGGCTGCTCTCCAAGTTTCTCTTTCAATTACCTCATACTGTATTCTACTACTATATAGGCAAAGGTTTTTTTATCGAAAAACTTTATGAAAGTTAACTCTAATCGAGAGTAATAAAGTTCCTGTAAGTATCTACCTAATGTTTGTTGGGGGATATTAAAATATTTCTCCTGCTTCTGAACCTTGTAATAGTAAGTATTGTACAACAAAATCATACGAGACCTAATGAAACAAATTATAAACACACATTAATATTAAAGTTTGTGATTTTGTCATAAACGCGTCAACATACAATATATGCGTTCACTATTATAAATGCTTTAATTTGCTAAATATAAAACTTAGCACATATAACAAGAGGATCTATTGAAAATTAATATAAAATAAACCTATTTTAATCTTCGCTTTCATAGTATTATTTTATGTAATAGTTCAACACTTATATTATTCTAGTTATGAAGTTATCAGCGGGCGGACGAGAGAGAATTTTATATGGGGGTATCCGGGTAGTAAAAAGTTTCAGAGGATATATTAAATTTAAAATCACGTAAAATTTGACTCAATCTTTATCTTTATATATAATTATCTTAAGCTCAATACTAATTTTGGGTTCCACAAATATAATAACATCTGAAATCATCTCGATAGACCTTTTTTATTACAATAACATTGCTACCCGCAATGCTTTATGCTAATTTCAAGCTCCATATATCAATATTTTATTATTCTTCTAATAAAAAATATCATAACCAAGTCAAATAAACTTTGTACTTCAAATTCACTCTCACACACTCTCGTTACACCTACAAATGTCACTGTACTCATATTTTCAAGGGTTAAAATGGTTAAAAAAGTAGTATACCGGTAATTACGGTAGGAACTACCCCTAATATTACATACTTGTAATAGGCATCTCTAAATTTATACTAATAGTAAGATATAAAGTTATATGACTTCGATGATTTTTATTTATCACTAGCTAACCCGTAAAATAACATTTTAAAATAAATTAATAATTTAAAATAAATTACACAGTTACTACTTATAACATAGAAAAGTATAACATAGAAAGAAGAGAAAAGTCCCGTCACAATCGGTCTAGCCGTTTGAGAGATTAGCCTGAACAAACAGACAGACAGACAGACAGATAGACAAAAATTTTAAAAGTATTTTTATGTAAGTAGATACCGTATAAACTTTCATATTATGCATTTAGTGAAAAGCTGTTAATTTCGAAATATAAAATAGACACTTAAAAATTTTATTTGTATACGTATATAGATAGGGCTCGTTAACCAAGTTAAGTACAGTTAGAATTTAAATGGAATGTTTGCGGTTACTCGACACCTAACCGCAAAGGAACAGAATCGTTTTGTCGTCATCGTTCGATTAATTAAGTCAATGAGATTATAAAAGACTAGAGGAGCAACTACCAATAAAAACATTGCAAAAAAACGTATAATTCGCGTCATGTAAAAAGAACGCTGGCTGTCAAGTTGCGCAGAGGCGATTTATAGGCGAATTTGGTGGTAAGACGCGGGGCGCGGGACGGCGAGGCACGCGCCGCATGCTTTCCGGCTCGCTATTGGTTTGTCAGTTCAAAATACCATCGCGCACATAAAAGTTATTAATTACGAAATGGTTTTATATAAAAATAGAGAAAAATATTTTTGACGTAGGTATATTGTTTTATGAAGAGAGAGTCTGATAATAATGCAGTTAAAATATATATTAACCGAATAAATATAATTTTCTGTAAGTAGATTAAACATTCTACATTGAATCTAACATGTTTTATGAATTAATAGAATTCTATTTAAATAACGTTCTATCTAATATATTTTTCGATTTACCCAAAGATAACCAATATACGTCGCGAGCGAAAGGCTAGTTCAAAAATAAAAGAATAGGCTTAGTAATTTTGTGTGCGAATATACCCATGCGCAAACACACCCCCCGCCACTTTCCTCCAGCGTTCTTTTTACGTAACGCGAACTGTACCCACTTACGCGTTTAAAAGTCGTAGCTTTGAAACTGATAGATAAATATGTCAATCCGTCCCAATAATTTATGTTTGTCTCATTTTTTCTATCGCAAACTAATTACCATAGAGAAGGATGTATGTATAAGGCTAATTACTTTGAAAAGAGACAAGACATTGTCATCGACGAAACGGTTAGGTGCTGCCATTGATCAACTTTAATTAATTAATTTCCCCAGAATTTCAAAAAAAAACAAAGTTTGAATTATTTATTTATTTATGAAATATCTTTTATTCGACGGATCTTTTAGAGAAATTGATAAAGACTAGGTAGATTATGATGGAAAAAAGCGTTAGTGTATATTATATGTATTTAAAAACTATAAAATCAAGATGAAATAAGTAATAATTATAGTTTCTAATTGCTAGATTAACACAGTTAGGAACTAGAAACTAAATACTATCTTAAAATTCTCTAATATTTAAATACAAATTCAAATAGAAGTTTATTTGATTGTTAAGTTTTATTTATTTATTTATTGAAGTGAAACTTCTTTAGAATCGTTGTGATTTCAAACTCGATGAAACGAAAAAATAAGTCCATAGTACCAGGCACTCAGGGACGGGGAAGAGTTAGCGTTAATTTAAATTCAAGATTTACTTCTGATATGTGTACTTTGTACACACGCACTTTCTTATTTATTTATTTAGCAATTTTATTAAACAATCGATTAATAATTAATTTAAGTTCTTTAATTAAAAGTGAACCGATTTTTTCTTCATACAGCATAACACTATTGCACGTATACCATAAGGAATAACAATAATTTTACATTTAAAAATAAATAAAATTTAATTTACTGGTTAGGTGGTTTAGGTGTTTAAATTTAAGAAAAATGTTATATTGAGGTAAAATAAACGTGATTGTACTATTTCTTCAATCAGTGAGTGAGTACTATACTGCAGTGTGTCTAACAAAACATTTTTTAATAATCAATTTAAACTTACACTAACATATTGTTTGTTTTCAAACGTTTTCATTTACTAAATTCCCAACAGTCAAGGAAATTCTAAATCGTATATACTGGAAACATTTATGACAAATACGATGTTGGATAAATTTATTTCTTCTTATAATGTTTTTATGGATAATCTGGAGAAAATCATACAAATTTACTTGTGAAAAGTTATTTGCTTTATTAATCTTTTCAGACCGTGATTGATACACTTTAACCACACATTTCACCATTTTGATTATTTTTATTGCCAAGCAACCGCTCTGTTGACATCCAGCTGACAACTGAGATCTAATATGCCCGTGGACATATTCAATGTAGTCACGCATCGATGCCGTACATTGCTTATCTAGTCCTATATAACATCATTGAATTAAGTTATTTGTTAAATGTTTCAAATTGTTCTCCTACCGACTAGCACTCAGTTAAAATGTCAAAATATCTACCGATTATATAAATATATATTTTTTCAGTTTTCTTGTAACTAGTTGAGCATAATTAACTCCACAGAAAAATGTAATAAAGTCATTGGAGATTGATATATACGGTTAGGGGGACTTCAATAAGTTACCAATACTTTTGTCGTCTTTTTAGACATACAGATTTTCATAATATTTCACATTCATCGTATGTAAGGCAAGTGATAATCAAGTTAAAAATGATTCGAAATATCAGAAAATCTAAGATCTGGGTTTGAAACCGCTTCACTTGATTTCTCAAACCGTTGCTGCTTAATTTGTATTTTACGTTATAGAAATCATGCTTAAATATGAATATTCCCAACAACAAACACCTATATATTTTTCACACATAATGCGAGAAATATAATTGAATCTGCGACCTCTGTGTCAAAAACAGTGACAGTCACGCGTCTTATTTGATCCCAACATTTGCCTTTGTTCTTGAGGAAAAAGTTCTTCCTGAATAAAGGACAGAAGTTTTATGAATATTTTCATACGCGTTGTCATAAAAATCTTTCTACATTCAAAGTAGGTGCTCATGGCTAATATTAACTTAAATATCCATAGTATAAAAATATCTTACGTTATAACGCACACATGCATTAAACCTTATCTTTTTACAAACAGTGACCACATTATCGAAGGTGGATGATTATATGGAAAAGCCTAATGAAGCCTGTTGCCTATCTAGGACGCGGCAGGACTTGAAGTTAATGAATGGAAAAATTCTGATCGTCCAACTGTGGTGACCTATTTTGCTACCCTTTACTTTGTTCATACAGTATAAATAGACTGATCAGCGATGGCTATTGTTAGGTGATATAAACTTGTGTATTTCTATGATGTAAATAGAAAAAAAGAATAGTATTCTACTTGCACTTGAAAATGACTTAAAAACTATTTGTACTTATAAATAGAATAATCTAATCTAATAATCTCGAGAGTTTATTTGTTTAAGCGCGATATTTTCTGAACATAGTGATTCAATTTACGTTTTATAGCCTTATACCGACTTTAGGTTTTTAGGTAGATTAAAAGATATACCTACCCTAAAAGATACCTTGAAACACAGAATATTCTATTATGGACTTTTTTGCAGGTCTATTTAAGATCTGTAATTGTCTAGCACATTTTGATGGATATATCTCGAAAGGTTTAGCCAACGTTAGCCACATAAACACACAAAAACTTTTTTAGCATTTTGTAGTAAACATTAATAAGTTCTTGTGTAATATAATATTGTCGCGGAATATAGTGCGAACTCGTCATAATAGCACGCTTGTACCATGCCTTACAACAGCGAATGTCAATTTCTAACTTTTGACAATTAGATAACAAGAACAGTTTATTACAAATTTTAATGTGACAGAAAGAGATAACGCATTTTCAGGAACAATTTGGAAGTTACTAGAAACATTTTGAATTTTCGATACTAGAATGTTCTAAATTTACGCATATAAAAAGGCCGGCAGTGTGTCGAGAGTTCAGTTGAAGTTCGGAGTTGAGTGAAGATTGCGAAGAGATACGAAATAGTGGAAAGGTGAAGAAGAACATAGTGAATTATTAAAAGTAGTGGTTTATAGTGCTCAGAGACTAAATTAAACTAGTATTGTGTACAAACTGCGCGTGTGTATTAAGTGTAAATAAAACAACTTTAGTGCGAGAACGCTTTTAATTTCCGATCCCGAACCCGTAGAACGTAACAATTGGTGTCAGAAGTGGGATCGGAAATGCTGTTAGTACCGAGGCACGAGAAGGAAGGAGTCACTACACGCGCAATGGCAGAACAGCAAAGGGAAGATTCTGGCCCTAGTACATCGAGGGATGAGTCCGCGGCTCAACAGAGCACCACGCCAGACATGAACGCCCTCCTGCAACAAATGGCGTTCATGATGCAAGAGCAGGCTCGCCGCCAAGAGGAACAGGCTCGCCGCCAAGAGGAACAGGCTCGCCGCGAGGAGGAGCAGGCTCGCCGCGAGGAAGAACGTGCACGCCGCCAAGAAGAACAGCTGCGCGCACTCCAAGCGGAGCACGCTCGCCGCCAGGAGGAACAGCTGCGCGCACTACAAGATGAGCACGCTCGCCGCCAGGAGGAACAGCTGCGCGCACTACAAGTTGAGCAGGCTCGCCGCCAGGAGGAACAGCTGCGCGCACTCCAAGAGGAGCAGGCTCGCCGCCAAGAGGAACAGCTGCGCGCACTTCAAGAGGGCATTCACAAGAATGTCATACCCGCTCTTCAACGGCATACGGAAAGGGTGGAAGCCGTTGAAAGAGAAGTTGAGGGAATAAAGACGACACTCGCCACACACGGTGAAGCTTTAGAGGAGTACAACTCAAAACTCTCTAAGATGGAGAAGAGGATGGATTACTTGGAAACTCAGAAATTACCGCGTGGTGCCGACATTTGCTCGTCATCAGCAAAGATCTTTAAAGTCCCTTACTTCGACGGCAAATCTTCCTGGGCCGCATTCAAGATCCAGTTTGAGACGATCAAGGAGACAAGTGGATGGACAGATGATGAAGCCCGATCTGCCCTTACCGTCGCACTTAGAGAGGAAGCTCTGAATATATTGGAAGCTCTTTATGCTAGCGACCCCGTCAGAAAGATCACATACAGTGAGCTACTTAGCGCTTTAGAGTCTCGGTATGGTGATAGTCACCTGGAGCACGTGTACAGGGCTCAAATTAAAGACCGTACACAACGAGCCAATGAAACCCTGCAGCAGTGGTCCGTAGAGATTGAGAGGCTCGTACGGAAGGCATATCAATCCTCGCCATCCACCATAGAAACCATTCTTCTGCAGGCTTTTGTGGACGGGATTCACGACTCAGAGGTACGTGCCGCTGTACGCCTAAGGCACCATATAAGTCTCAGGGAAGCTGTCGCTCATGCTCTAGAGATTGAAGCTGTGCGTCATGATTCAAGACCGAGGAGGGTGCAGCAAGCTACCACGGGAGGATTATCCAACCGGAGACGTCTTTTCAACCCAAAGTGCTACGAGTGCGGTGACCGGGGCCATCTTCGAAGTGACTGCCCTACAAGGAAAAATGATCGACTACAGTCAGATGTTGGTGTAACAAGCAGCGATCAAGTCAGAGGAGAATTGATCTCGGCTAGAGTTAGGACGCTGGCTGGATCTATAAGTCCACCGATAGAAGTAAAACAGGCAGTAGATGGAAACACTTTGGTTGTACATGGCGCTATTAATGGAGTGACATGTAAACTGACACTGGATACCGGAGCTTCGCGAACTGTCATTAATAACCGAAAGCTAAAACACATTGCGGACAGTAATTTGCAAGATAGAAGGCACATCATCCTTATGACAGCCACTGGTCAGCGCATACCTGTTTGGGGGGAAAGAAAAATTGCTATAAAAATTGGGGACCACGTCTATTGGCATAACGCAATAGTTGCAGATATCGTGGATGATTGCATCATTGGATTGGACTTTCTTCAAAATTATCAGTGTACGATTGACATGAAATATGGAGTTTTAAAGTGCAGAAATAGAGAAGTACCGATAAGTGGTGGAGTTAAGGGGAAAGTTTGTTGCTTAAGAGACACCGCTCTTCCACCAAGATCACAGACTCTAGTACCTGTCGCTATACCTCAGAACAAGTCAGGTAGTCAATGGTGCTGCGCTATCATAGAAAAGTGTGAAGATGAGAGCTCGTGGATCCCAGCAAGAGTTGTAGTAGGTAAAACTTCGACATCCATGGTTCCAGTGCTGAACACCAGTGACGCTACGCAAACTATTCAGAGAGGGGAAGTTGTGGGGACTTGCGAAGAGATAGCCTGGTTAAGCAGATGTCAACAGAATGAGAAGGTGCTTAACAAGGATAAGGAGCAAGCAATAAAACTTTTAGAAGACTGCAAAGATCATCTCACAAGTTCACAGAAGACAAAAGCTGAAAATTTACTTTACCAATATTCAGATTTGTTCTCGAAACATGATGGCGATATTGGAAGAACCAGTTTGGTGAAGCACAAAATTAATACTGGTGACGTAGCGCCTATTCGACAACGACCAAGACGAATTCCATGGGCTAAGGAGAAAGAGGTTGACGACATGATCGAGGACATGAGAAAAAATGACATCATCGAACAATCTACTAGTCCTTGGTGTTCTCCAGTAGTACTTGTAAGGAAGAAGGATGGTTCTACAAGGTTTTGCATCGATTACCGCAGACTCAACGATGTAACCAAAAAGGACAGTTATCCCCTGCCTCGAATCGACGACACCTTAGACACTCTCAGTGGTATGAAATGGTTTTCAACTCTCGATTTAAAGAGTGGCTATTGGCAAGTGGACATGGACCCCGTGGATAAGGAGAAAACTGCGTTTTCAACTGGAAAAGGGTTGTGGCAGTTTAAGGTTATGCCGTTCGGGTTATGCAATGCACCAGCAACATTCGAGAGGTTAATGGAACGTGTACTCGCTGGGTTACTAGGAGCAGCCTGCCTTGTTTACCTGGATGACATAATTATTGTGGGACGCGACTTCGAAGACCATCTTAAGAAACTTGAAGCAGTACTCGATAAACTAAGGGAAGCTAATCTAAAGTTAAGTCCGAAGAAGTGCTTATTCTTCAGAAAACAAGTAAATTACCTTGGACACGTAGTTTCGGAAAACGGAGTAGAAACGGATCCTGGGAAAATCACCGCTGTGAAAGATTGGCCGACCCCTAAAGACAAGACGCATGTGAGAGCATTTCTAGGATTGTGCTCCTACTATCGACGATTTGTGAAAGGGTTTTCTGACATCGCCAAACCACTTCATAAACTAACCGAGGAGAAGAGACCTTTCGTATGGGACAAGAATTGTGAATCGGCCTTTCAAGAACTGAAGAAACATCTTTGCCAAACACCGATCCTTGGGTATCCAGACACAAAAGGAGAGTTTATTGTCGACACTGATGCTAGCAATATCGGTATTGGAGGTGTATTGTCCCAGCGGAAGGGTGATCAGGAGGTGGTTATCGCATATTACAGTAAGTCACTCTCTAAACCGGAAAAGAATTATTGCGTTACTCGAAGGGAGCTACTTGCTGTAGTAAAAACCTTACAGCATTTTAAGAAATACTTGCTTGGACGCAAATTTTTAGTAAGAACCGATCACGCTGCCCTGAAATGGTTATTCAAGGACCCCGAAGGACAGGTAGCGCGATGGATTGAACAACTTCAAGAGTTTCAGTTTGAAATAGAACATCGTGGGGGTAAAACACACAGTAACGCCGATGCCCTATCTCGAAGACCATGCGAGGAACACTGCAAGCACTGTCACAGACAGGAGGTAAAAGAGCTAGAATCTATTAAAATTATAAGAACAGATTCGATAGATGAACGTTGGAGCGATGATGCCATGAAGAGAGCACAAGAAGAAGACCGAGACATACGACCGATCATGGAATGGTTAAGTAGTGGTAGACCAAAACCTAAGTGGACTGACATAGCACAGTATAGTACCGCTACGAAAAGTTTGTGGGCACAATGGGACAGTTTGTTGTTACACAATGGAGTATTGTGCCGCAAATGGGAGCAGACACGTGGAAATGATAGCCATCTCCAACTAGTGGTACCTAAAATAAAAGTATCCGAGGTACTTCGAGCATACCATGATGGTTCTTCTGGTGGGCACTTAGGGGTAAGAAGAACGTTAATCAAGATCAAGGAGCGATTTTATTGGTTGCATTGTCGAGATGATGTCGAGGACTGGTGTCGGAAATGTGTACAATGTGCCTCTGTCAAAGGCCCGCAAACCAGAAGTGGAGGGGCAATGAAATTATACAATGTTGGGGCACCTTGGGAGAGAATCGCAATAGACGTAGCAGGACCATTTCCGATTACTAACTCCGGGAACCGATACATTTTAGTTATAATGGACTATTTCACGAAATGGCCTGAAGCATTCGCCATACCAAATCAAGAAGCTGTTACTGTTGCAAATAAATTGGTCAAAGAGGTATTTTGCAGATTTGGTGTCCCATTAGAAATGCACAGTGATCAAGGAAGAAACTTCGAATCACAGGTGTTTCAAGAACTGTGTAAAATCATGGGGGTGCACAAAACTAGAACTACGCCTTGTCACCCACAGTCCGATGGAATGGTGGAGAGGTTTAATCAAACTTTAGAACGACATCTAGCCAAGGTTGTAGATAGTCATCAAAAGGATTGGGACGAGTACATATCACTGTTTCTACTATCTTACCGGACAGCATTACATGAAAGCATTGCAATGACACCTGCCTTTGCCAATTTCGGAAGAGAATTACGACTACCAGCGGATCTGTTAAGTGGTTGCCCGCCGGATACTCCCAGTTGCATAACCGAATATGCCAGTGAACTACGAGCGAAGATGATTAGTGTTCATGAGCAGATACGAGATGCAGGACTACAAGCAAGTGAACGCATGAAAACTCGTTATGACCGAAAGGCGACAGGAACGAACTTCGAGGAAGGCTCATTGGTATGGCTGCATAACCCGGTGAGACGAAAGGGTAAATCGCCAAAGCTACAACCCAGTTGGGAGGGGCCTTACAAGGTTATAACGAAAATTAACGACGTCACTTTCCGAATTCAACGTACATCTAGAAGCCCGGCTAAAATCGTGCATGTGGACCGATTAGCCAAGTATCACGGCAACAACGATGCTCGAGACGAGCATGTCTTAGGAGGGGGTAATGTCGCGGAATATAGTGCGAACTCGTCATAATAGCACGCTTGTACCATGCCTTACAACAGCGAATGTCAATTTCTAACTTTTGACAATTAGATAACAAGAACAGTTTATTACAAATTTCAATGTGACAGAAAGAGATAACGCATTTTCAGGAACAATTTGGAAGTTACTAGAAACATTTTGAATTTTCGATACTAGAATGTTCTAAATTTACGCATATAAAAAGGCCGGCAGTGTGTCGAGAGTTCAGTTGAAGTTCGGAGTTGAGTGAAGATTGCGAAGAGATACGAAATAGTGGAAAGGTGAAGAAGAACATAGTGAATTATTAAAAGTAGTGGTTTATAGTGCTCAGAGACTAAATTAAACTAGTGTTGTGTACAAACTGCGCGTGTGTATTAAGTGTAAATAAAACAACTTTAGTGCGAGAACGCTTTTAATTTCCGATCCCGAACCCGTAGAACGTAACAATATGATACCTATATTATACAGAATTTCACTTCACTGTTTCTATTAATGAAAAATATACCATTTGTTACGTGGTTTAGAAGTTGTAAGCGGATAAACAGGCAGACGTCAACAGCAAATTTATTTTATAGTATGAATAGATACTTTGAAATATGTTTTTTCACTATAGCAGCATAATCGTACCAAAGTTCATCAAAATCCGTCCAGCGGTATTCGTGCTGTGGTCACAGTCAGAGATATATACACAATACTAAACATTCTACTAACTGTACAGTTCTTGAGGTATAAGCTCAGCTTTGCATTTGTGTGAGTGATAGCTAATAGCCAATAGCCGCGCATCAAAAACCAGTTAAAACAGGTTTAAACCAATCTCGCAACGTTTATCCGTATCGTCGTGCCTATCCGTACACTGCACTCACACAAATGCAAAGCTGAGCTTATGCCTCGAGAACTGTACATTAACCCTCTGTATCGATAGAAATTACTTTTTCAGTAAGATTATGCAGTAAATATTCGATGTACAGATTCATCTTAGAATTTCATTCTATGTTTAGTAGATTAATTTATTTAACTACTTCAATGCTTTAATAACGTTACATAAAAAATAAGGTCTCAATAAAGCGATATAAAAATAGATTGGCCTTTTATTCTTACCTTATTTGCTAGTTTGGCCTACTTAGTGTTATTTATATTTCAAACAAAGGTCGTCGTAAAGACAACATATTTTATAATCTTATCAATGGGCCTAGTCTCGAGCTTTATTAATATTCTAATGCTTTTATTTTTAGATCAGTAGAAATGTAATTTGTATCAAATTTATTTGCTTCATTAGAAACATAAAATACGAAACAGATTAATTTGTATTAATAAATGTTTTTCTAATATACATATTATATTTTCCCCAATTATTTAATAATAATAATTATTATTATGATTGAATTCCGACCACTATTCTTCAAATTGAAAAAATTTTATATAATAAATAGTACGACTTCTTTTAGTTATAGGTACTTAGTAATTAGATTTAATTAGTGTCGATTTGTGCTTTGATTTGTATGTATGTAGTGTTATTATAATATAGTGAACCTATATTTGATTTTACCAAACCGTTTACCAAAATTTTACGAGAAGTACTTTTATTTTGAGGATTCCTTAATATTTTTATTAGGCAGCTAATTCAGTCGTAGCGTGATGTAATATAGCCTAAATAATAATCCTCGATAAACGGACTATCCTACAAAAAAGATTATTTCAATTCGTTCCTGAGAGTAGCGCGTTCAACCAAACAAACTCTTCAGCTTTATAATGTTTGTTCAGAAATAGTATAGATGATATTAATACTTACCTAAATAATATTTAGGTGACTCATTACAATGGATATCTTACGAGATATCATAGTTTTAACATAACTTCGCAAATGTCCCAACATATTTATTTATTTATTTAGTTTTCAATATTTTGTATAGGTGTATTGCGGAAGGCGACTAGCCACAGTCGCCTCCCGCAATACACTAAACTCACGCCGCGGAAAGCGCGAGCGCCGCGCAGTGTGGGCCGCGGCAAGAGGCACGTGACCTCCGAGTGATGCGATAAGCCGTGCACTGGAGATGAACTCTTGTCATTCTGTTGATAAAAAGTGATGCGCGATTTTTTTTAAATGTTTATTTGTAAGTATAAAAAGAAAACTTGAAATGTATTTTATTTATAATTAAATAAAAGTTTATTCAATCTACCTGTTTTATTGACTCTACAAATATTTACAATGTATGTATGTATTATTTCAAACAAAGATCGTCGTAAAGACAACATATTTTATAATCTTATCAATAGGCTTAGTCTCGAGATTTATTAATATTCTTGCTTCTATTTTTAGATCAGTAGAAATGTAAGTTGTATCAAATCTATTTGCTTCATTGGAACAAAACGGATAAATTAAAAATTTGAAAATAATGGTTTGATGTTATTTTATAATATACTTAATTACAGTTACAAGTAATTAGCAAGTATATATTTTATCAATAAAATATATTCGCGTTAGGTAGGTATTTAGATTTTTTTACATAAATAGATATTTTTTAATATTTTTTTTTATTATAATATTATGTTTTTATGATTGAATTTCGACCACTATTCTTCAAATTGAAAACAATTTATATGAATACAACCTCTTATACTTATAGGTATACTTAATTAGATTTTATTATTGTCGATTTGTGCTTTGATTTGTATGTATGTAGTGTTATTATAATAAAGTGTATCTACCTATATACTTACACTTACATATTACCAAACCGTTTACAAAATTTTTACGAGAAGAATTTTCATTGTGAGGATTCCTTAATATTTTATTAGGCAGGTAATTCAGCATTTTAAGGAAGAAAGCCCTATAATATTTGACCATTAAATTCATTATTATAGATAGGTCGAAGCAAGTAGATACCGTGCGAGTTTATTACTCACCTGCTATCAGTGAACGTACACTCTAACTTTACAATAGAACAGTTGCAAACTATCAGCAAATTGGTTCACAACTCCGGAATATCCAGCAAATATCGATGTTGCAGAACTTAAGGCTTTACAGTTTTAATACTGCTTCATTGCTTTACTAACTCTATGGATTTGAATGTTATATAGGTGAAAAGATAATAGTGTAATCCACTTTACATTATATAAAAACATATTTCTATAAGAAATATAATATGTCTATGATTTACTTACATATTACATATATGCGACAACTCGTTTGGCTCAGTTGGTAGTGACTTTCTGCGCCAGCGATCGCGGGTTCGATTCCCGCTGGGGATGTTCATTTGTTGAGCGACTGTTTGTACTCCAGTCATGGGTGCTTATAATTATAATATGTATGTATTTAAAAGAAGTTATATATGTAGTAAATCAACTATCTGGTATACGTAACACAAGCGTCGTAGCTTACCGTAGAACTGAGCCTCAAAGGGGCAAAGCCGCGGGATCCGCTAGTTATGCATATAAACCTTCCTCTTGAATAACTCTATCTATTAAAAAAAACCGCATCAAAATCCGTTGCGTTGTTTTAAAGATTTATGCATACATATAGGGATAGAGAAAGCGACTTTGTTTTATACTATGTAGTGATATGTATGATATTATATATAAGAATAATATTAAATATAAGTAACAGAACCTTCAGTTAATTTTTTTAACTATTACAGTAATCTATATGTAACTCCGGATCACAGTATATCTATGTAGTAAGCTCCATTTGGTTTGGGGTTCTTACGAGTACTATTTATGTATCCTCGTAAACTTTTATTTCACCGTGTGAGCTATTGGCATTAAAATTTTAGAGATGCGACGCGATACCGGATGGGAAGCCATTCCACTTCATTTTTTGAAGCCATCACACATTTTTGAATTGAGATTGATTCGGTAAGACAAAAATACGTAAATAATGACATATTTTTAAATATTTAAAATATAACACAATCATCATATTTTTAGAACAAAAGTGTTCTTCAGTCATTGTTTGCTTGGACCAAAATATTGATCAATGCAATATTAACTATTAAGAACACAATATAATTTATTGCCCTATGTAGTATAGTATGTAGTTTCTACAGTGAAATAGGTACTATATGAAAAATTTAAAATATAAATGTAACCAAGAGCATTATTTATTCATCATAAATAAAACATTCTTTGAATTCAATTTATAGTATTTATACCATTGTCTGTATTTAAATGAAACAATAATTACCCTTTCGGAATAGTCGCTTTTGTAATATTTCGAATAGCGGAGCTGTAGCGTGCGGCCGATAATATGACGATTTATGGTTATGCCAATTTGGTATTTATAACTAGTTGTACTGGAAAATAAAAGTAATAAGTACATTAATACTCTGCATCTTGTTAACAAGAACAGTTAATTTCTATTCTTGAAATAGAATTGAGCATAAAAATAAAATTAAAATTATATCTTTTAAAGTACAGATAACTCTCACTGAATTGCTACAAGATTGAAGTTTAGAAAATGTTCGCGAATGTTTTATACGCCTTCTATTTAAGTTAATAGTTGCTGAATTATTATAGTGGTAGAAATGTTTATCGCCATCAAGCAGGGGTTGAAAATTTCTGATTTCGTGTAATTAATTACTTCATGTAAATCATTATATCATGTCATTATATTTAAAAACATTAGTAGGTACTTCCAAAAAAAAACTATGAAATATTTTGTTATTCACGAGTAGGTACGTAGATGATGTTTTGTTAGTTTACTGGTTACAAATTATCCCTGATCTTAATACATGAGTTAGACTAAACTTTTATATTAAAAGTAAATCTTACAGTTGATTAGATAGTTCATTAGATAGTTGATATTATATGAAATTTCATGATAGTTTCTATTTTTAGCATGTGGCAATAATGTAAGCATTTTACTTATCATATTGTCAGGCAATTTTGCTGATGAGCGATTTGCTTCATTAGTCAAAAGCTTGCTACGCTTATGAGAGGCGAATAAAATTTGGTTAATTCTAAAATATATCTGATAAATATATAGTAGTAATTAATCGCTTAATTGGAACGTTTTATTCAATCGATTTTTTATTCAAATCCATACAATAGTATCTATACTAATATTATAGAGCTGAAGAGTTTGTTCGTTTGTTTGTTTGTTTGGTTGAACGCACTAATCTCAGGAACTACTGGTCCGTATTGAAAAATTCTTTTTGTGATGGATAGTCCGTTTATCGAGGAAGGCTATAGGCTATATTTCATCACGCTATGACCAATGGGAGTGGAGCATGAATGAAAAGTGTTGCAAAAACGGGAAGGGCGGATGTTAGATTTGCAAGGTCATACCGCGCGACTCAGAAAGAATTTGGTTTCCGGTCTTTAGAACGCGTGCGAAGCCGCGGGAAATGCTACTTAATATTATAAAGCTGAATTGTTTGTTAGTTTGGTTGCACGCACTAATCTTAGGAACCGCTGGTCCGAATTTAAAAAAATCTTTTAGTGTTGAATAGTCCATTTATCGAGAAAGGCTATATTACATCACGCTCAACCAAACAAACTCTTCAGCTTTATAATATTAGTATAGAAATAGTATAGATGATATTAATATTTAATATGTACTACCTAAATAAATAAGTGACTCATCCCGAATATTTAATTTTGAACGAAATTGCTTTTGGCATCATTCCATTTCAATGGATACTTACGAGATATCATAGTTTTCACATAACTTCGCAAATTTTTTCAATATATTGATTTATTTATTTAGTACTCAATATTTTGTATAGGTGTATTGCGGAAGGCGACTAGCCACAGTCGCCTCCCGCAATACACTAAAGCTAATCACACCGCATTCTGCAGAGAGCGCGAGCGCCGAGCAGTGAGGGCCGCTGCAAGAGGCACGTGGCCCCCGAATGTTGCGATAAGCCGTGAACTGGAGATGAACTCCTGTCATACTGTTGATAAAAAGTGATGCGTAATAGTTTTTAAAATATTCATATTACATGTTTTAATTACATACGTTTATTTTAAGTGTTTTGAGACTAATAGAATGTTTACTTTTAAAAATATCACAAAAGTTTCAATTCTGATTGTGTTTGGTTAGAACCAAAACAATATTTCCAAGTGCGCCATAATTATATATCTTCTTGCTTCGCTCGGGTTCGTCCCTAGGCGCTCCGCGTCAAATTTACAGTTTGTAGCACAAAATATGATGGACTTTCAAACAAATTTGCAAAAGCCCCTAGACCTCCTTAATACGGCCCTGTTGCAAAATCTGTTCTTAGCGGATCTAATAAATAAATAAACTACCATCTGCCAAATTTCATCTTTATACGTCGAGCGATGTTCGATATTTCGAGATAAGTAAGTGATATTTAGATTTGTAGACTTCCCTAATTAGCGTCTTCGGCATTGTTAAAATTATATACAAATTTCGGGGTAATTGTTTTAGCAACGGACAAAAACAGAATCGCTACTTTAAAATTGCAAAAATGAAAAATTAATATAAAGAAATAATAAATGTACCCAAAATCTTACTGGCCAGTTAGGTCTCAGTTCAGTCAGCTGTCCAGACTTTTAGGAGATATTACAGCGCAAGAATGTGCGCGCGGGAAAAGGATAGGTATAATACCGATATCACTGCCGTTTATCCGCGGCATGAATATGTTACACTACTAACGTTCCAATTTCAAGCTATTGCTGAGAATTGCTTCAGAAAAAAACTTAAAAACTTACTGACCTTGCCCAAATTAAAGTATTATGCGGTACATACATAAAAAAAAACATTTTTCTTTATTTTTATTTTTCTGTCTGCCTGTCTGTTGGTTCCGGCTAATCTCTGAAACGGCTGGATTGATTTTGATGGGCTTTGGGTTTCGCAATAAGCCAATGTTATAAGGAGTAACTTAAGCTACCTGTATTTTATTAGAAAATTATAGAAACCCTTTAATTTATTCTTACGCCCACGAAGAGGGCTGGGTTTGCTAATTTAATATAAGCATTAAACTTCTATATTACAGTGCAGACTATTTTGTGACACAGTATCATATAATTTTATTAATAATAAAATAAATCATAACAAAATATATTTAGCACGGTGATAAAAACTTTATTACTTTTATTATTCTGAACCAATATCTCGTAGTTGAACAGATACGTGGCTATGTAAGGTGTAAATCTGACGGGCACTGTCCAATGTAATACAGGCCATGGGCTTGATACAATAAAACTGTTAAAGTTTATACCTTATTTTAGGTGTATTATATAAAAAAGCTTATTATAGTTTATTGTATGGTTTTTAATAATATTTGTTATCGTAAATGATGTATTGAGTATCGAATTTCATTCTAGGTACACTACGTGGAAAACAACGGAGAGCTGGTTAAAGTAAGTACTCAAGATTAGATGTAAACAAGAATGCGATCATCTATACTAATATTATAAAGAGGAAAGGTTTGTATGTAAGTATGTTTGTAACGAATTGACTCAAAAAGTACTGGACCGATTTTAAAAATTCTTTCACCATTTGAATGCTACATTATCACTGATTAATATAGGCTATTTTAATTGCAAGAAAAAAATAAGGATCTCTACTAAAACTACAATAACAGGTGAGGAGGAGGAGTGCACGCCGCACATAATATATGAAATAGGTAGCTGCGCTGCTCAGGAGTATATTAAAGCTGGAGTAATTTTGGAGAATTTTCAACCCAGCGAGTGATCGAATGAAGTTTAGTAGCGATTAAAAAAATGAATGAGAATGCTAGTTACTTATAAAAATATGCAGTACAAAGTAAATAAGAATCTACAAAAAATATTACAATTTAAAACAAAAATAATTTGCCAAACGCAAAAGTTTGTTATCGAAATATAAGTTGTTCATTATTTTGTTATTTCAGCTTCTCTGAAAGGCGCGTGTTATTTTTGTATTCAAATGAGATGTAATGTAATATGATAAATGATTGCTATGCATTTAGATTCATCACGCTATACTTATATCAATTGATTCAACGATCAGACTAAGTCATACGCAATAAATAGAATTTTTTTCGAGCATCATTGTATTGGAACGGAAAACGCTCGTAAAATAATGTTTTCAGTTTTAGAAAATATCAATTTTGAAATTCTGCTTTACATTATACATTCATAGATATAATTAAATAAATTTGGGGGTGTTATACGTTATACGTGCGAATTTTTGCCCCAACTTCCTTTGAGAGTGCGCTTGTTTGGCTTAAGCCACGAGATAGTCCTCTCTTAATTCCAAATGCTGTTTATATTTTCATTTCATACTCTATTAAATATGTTAGTAAATGAAAACAAAAATATGATTTTATATGATGATATAAATTAACATTGTTCATTAAACCGAGCGCATCGCCAAATGTTTTTGAGCATTTTAATTAGCACCAGTAAATACGAGGTAAAAGTGCAAATTTTACAAGCGTTGAAAATAGAAGTAACGATGCAGTGAAAATATTGTTATTAAAATTGAATAAGCGGCGTGAGTGGAGGGAAACAAAAATAACACTAGGCCGCGCCCGAACTACACAGTTCCGACATGTACTCGCTATACGCGTCTGGCAAGATATTAATACTATTTGTGTAATGTGTGCGTTAATGCAAATTCTGCAGTGATTTTTTAACGAAATTTCATCTCAAGAAGTGCGTAGTAGTGCGGTCTAGAAATTAATAATTAGGGATTTCCACGACGAATATGTTCAACCACACCAGCTCTTCATTTAAAGTTACTAGCACAAGCTATAAAAATTCAAAGATAACAAAATGTAAGTAATTTCACATGTTACCATTTTTATTTTGTAAATAAAATAAAAGAAAATATCTAAATAAGGGTTTTGTACGAAAAAGGTTTTTTATGTTTGTTGAAATATTTTTTATTAAGGTGCTTTATATTTGGTTATGAATAGAAAATTTGTAGTGAAGCTCTTTGAGTGCAATTAGTTCACAGTTTGTGAATGTTTAATAATTGTATACGACAGTGCTTTTGTTCTGATAGTACTTACGTTTCTGTAAGTAATTACAATTTAATAAATATTCCATTTCACATCGTATTTTAAGTTACTCAAACAATATTTTAGTAATAATAGTTTTATTTAAATGAACTAGTTTATTTCTGGAAATTTCATAACTATGGGCGCGTTTAAACAAATTGAAGTATAAAAATAAATTAATTTGATTGATATAAGATATAAAATGTATAATGTATTATACGATATTACCCGATACAAGTAGACAATTTATATAATACATTATATAGAGGCAAGCAAAATATATATATTTAACGCTACATATCAAAATAATACTAGCTATATAACTTTCAGCTTTAAACTATTTCACTAACACTCAGATTTAACTATTTCTGCTTTTCGTTCGCTCATCAAACTAAAAAAAGCTTTGAATATAAACAACATTTTACATCGCGGACTTATTTATTACAACATTTTTGTTAACAAATACGTTAAATTATCTCTAGACATTATAAAAATGCTTGATTATTTAAGTTTTTTAAGAAAAAGAAAATTATAATTCTTTATTTATTTTCTTTATTCTTTATTTTCGTCTTAATGTCATATTAACATGAAAAATAAAATAAATGACTTATTTACAACAAGAAACATTTAAATTTTTTAGGGAAATCGTAATCTTTTTTTAAAAATAAATTAAGTTACTCCTTATGATATTAACGATCTGTTAGAAAAAGTTGGGGGAAATCTGACAATCCGTTTCAGAAGTTAGACAAAAAGAATGAAAATGCTATTTTTCTCTTACCAAAATATTAATTAACTTAACTACCGACATATACATTTAGCAAAAAGACAGTAATTTTATTTATCGGTATGTAGGTATCGAAAATTCAAAATATTTTTTATTAGGATTTTTTTATATAACTGCTTGAAAAGTGAACGTTGTATTTTGAATGTATAAATAATTAATTTATACATTCAAAATACAACGTTTATTTTACATTACTTCATTATAATCAAAATAAATTGATTATAAAATGTATTATAATGAAAATTTTACGCTCAAAAAACAAGGGATTTTTTTATTAAACCAACATTCACACTGACCGGAGCGCAACGTTGTAATTTCGATGAGCTTTATATGCTTTACGGTTATCGCGCCGATTTAAATTTTCATAACAACCAAACCATCTGATTAAAACTTGACAATAGCTTCGATATTTTAATAAGGGATTTTTGTGCATAAAAAACGATAACGTTATCTTTTGTGAGATGCTCGTAGGGCAACAAAATATTTTTTTAGTACAATCAAAGTCAAACGTTTACAATCATTTTATCAGTGCAGCAAGTTTAAGAGTTAATAAGACTTCCGCTTGGGTTACAATTTTTTATTATTTTTTGCAATACGATTGGTATATAATATATATTATAATATATGGTTTACTTTTATATACATAAATATTTATAAATGTGAAGGCTGCTACGGTGTGTCATTTGAACTTCACATCTTAGTCGAGTAGAGTCGCTTCCAAAAACTAGCACTGCCTACGAGCCGTTAAATTTAATTTGTATCATATAATATTTGATCAAAAATATAATAAATTGATTTCTAAAAGAATAACATTTTAGCTTACACACTAACACCGACTTTAAAATTAATTGAAATATGAAAGTAAAAAAATAAAATAAGTCATCCAAGTTGAATAACACCTTTTTTACCTCAAAAGAATTGGTTCTTCTGTAAAGAAATAACCGGCGCGTAATAAATATCGTCATTGCCGCCTTAATCATTTAATTTTGTAAGAATTATATTTAGCTAAATTTAATTAGAACGAATCGACTTTGAAATCTTTTGAGATGAATTTACGAGTTCTCTAGACGTTTATTGCCTTGTCTTGTATTGCGATTTTTTGTATTTGCTATAAAATTATACAGTGTTGTAATAAAATGAATACAATATTATTTTCAAAAGCAAAATATGTTTAACTATACTGTATTATACATTAGCGTCCAGCAATCCAATTGGACGTGAAGCCAAGATACATACCTGTATACCGGCGGTATACGTATGTATTTATAAATGTAGGTTTTTCTCTACAAAAAAGAGACACTATCTAACAGTAGTTTATCTGTAACTCCAAGTAATTTCATGTTATGTCTGTTTGTCTAGTACATGAAAATACAATCAGTCAGACCATCCACTATAATATTAGTTTGATTCTAAGGTATAGGGAAACTCGATGATAAAAATATCTAACAGTACAACGTTGAGGCGACAAGTGGTAAAATATTACATTTTCCTTTTTATAGAACTGGAAGATTTTTTCGAGACAACTTTCTTACCAATTTTATGTAATGTATTTCGTTTTAAGAAAGTCAATTAAACTTTAAATACGGTTGATTTTCGAATTTTGTAATGCAATATGTTTATACTTCAAAAGATAGCGCTCCTTAAAAATATTTCAGCGTATTAATTTATATTCCTTGTAATTTCTTAAGGTTTCTATAATTTGCTAATAGCATAAAAATATTGAGAACTTCTCTTTTCCCACAAACAAAGAATATATAATTTAAATGTGCATCATTATAATGTATCATTATATTGAAATGCTTGATATGTAAAAATATAAGTAATAAATGATCGTAGAAAGCCTATTTAATATAAGTATAAAGAAAAAGAGGCAATAGTTAGATGCCTTTACTGATAAAAATAAGAGTGTACAATTTGAGCAAATTAATACGCTTAAAAATTTCAATTCAAACTACAATTATGTTATCATAAAAGCAGTTTCAACAGATAACCATGATAGCCAGACGAAATAAAATATTAATGCACGCTATGTACAGCATCTGCATTTAAATAATATTGCAGGATGAACTTTTACTCTGATTTTCTCCATGGATGCGGGCGCCAGAAATTATCGTCGAAGCGAGAAATTAAAGTAGCCGTGAACGGCATAAAATTAACTAAGTCTTCTGAGTTGCTTTGTTAAGGTCTTAAGGTGGCAGATTCGCAATTGTCTGTGGGTTAAAGTTAACTTTCATAAATTGTAAACATATCTAATTATATTTAACATTTAATTAAATCATAGATTTTATATAATTGAGACGGTGAGCGTTATTTTAATCATTATATTACAACACTTATTTACCTATTTCATAATTGTGTCTCACATAGACATTCACTTCATAGCACAAATAAAGGAGCCCGAACCATTAATAATTATTTACTAACCTTTTGATTGTTATAATAATGTCCACCAAACCAAAAAATTCTGATACGATGGCCATGTAATTACTACTCGTACATTTGTCTCAACCCGGAACAATAACAAAAAACACCGAATTTGTACATGGTAGCTGGTTTCTAGACCAACGAAACAGTTCTTATTTGTAATATATTTAGTTCTTTTGAGCTCTGCTGGACGCGAGCCTGGTCTCTCTGAGCTCTGCTGCCACCACGCTGGACAAGTGCGGTTTGGACTTGGCATATCTTTCAAAAACTTGCTAGGTTTTCATAGTTTTCTTCATCTTCTAATATATCAAGTACTTTGCATGGGAATTATTGCAAAGCGTCCTTAAGGGAAGAGACTGAGGAAAACGAGGACGAGTCACCAAATTCTAAGTATATCATATACTGTCAGAGTATACAAATACACAGCTTCTCAATATTTTATATTTTGTATTCTTATCTCTGCTGCTTTTTACATGTGGTTGTTAATGGAAATTTTTTAACGGTTAAAAAGATGTAAATAAACCAGTTTTTAAGTAATTTATTGAAATAAGTTTTTGAGAAATACAAATGATAAAACACAATAAAGGAAACCAACTTATAATGAAATAGATGGAAATTACGTAATTGATATTCAACCCGTCTGTTTTAACTGAAATTGCAAGCGAGGTAATTGAAAACAGCGCTATTTGGTTCTCGAGTCAAATTTTGATAATCTTCTTTGTACAAATAAACATACAAACTGTGCATAGTAAAATAAGTAGTGAAAATAAGTGCTAATTCAAAACACACTCGCGGTGGAAGATATTGTGAAAGTTGCAAAGCAATAGCGCGATATACAGCATACGACACTGTCAGCTGCCACTTTTATTGTCCTTGTCACAGTTCTCTGATATTTGCAAAGAACTTCATATGCGTATAGCAAAATATTGCTTGTGAATTGATCATTCTTGCCATATTTTGAGATTATTTTCAAATATGTAACATTTCTACATGTATACCTGATATATATTTTTATAATGACGAAACGTTTGGCTTAGTTTGTAGCAAGTTCGAGACCCGCTGGAGGCATTCATCGGTATCATGAGCACGAATATCTGTACTTTAGAATGTTAGTTTAAAATTATAAATGTGTACAGTGTCAACTATTTGGTATCCATAACACAAGCCGTAGGTTAAACCATTGAAGTGGAAGTAACCGTATATTAATGTCCAAAAATAACTTTTTGTTTAACGAGATGAATGTGGTATGTCATAATATTATGGTTTTTGCCAGTGAAACAATCTCCCTTAGACTAACTATAACATAGTACATATATATATAATATGAGTGTATCAATTATAGTTAAGAAAAAGTAGCTAATTATGCATTCTACTCTACTCTCCAGCTTACACCGTATCTCTAAACAATAAGTCAATACAGTGCTGGATTGCTGTGTAATAAGAAGCCGATGAATTAATTTTATTTACTACTATCATATAATGCACATAAACTTACCTTTTAAGAAAATATATCTACCTTTGTATGTACAATAACAAAATGTTGATCCAAAGTCGAATCTCAAGAGTCACGCATAGCTTAGGCGAGGGATTCCTTAAAATTCCTGTAGATGCTTGTGTTGTCTGTTCTGCCCATTCCCCTACATATATTAAATTCTACGGACCGCATTGTTTTCATTCTACGTTGGCCTGTAATATCCTCCTAAGATCGAATTTTTATGTCTTCTCAACATTGATGTTATACAAATGAATTTCTAATAACGCATATTATCTTCACATTCCAGTTGATCCACAAAAATTTAATAAAGAAAGCGATGTATGTAATGAAGCATTCAAGTAACTTAACGATATTTTATGATTTAATTCAGTGTTTTTCTAAATTTGTTTCAGGTAGTTCATCAGTTAGTAAAATAGTCTATTCAATAGTTCTAAGGTTTGCATGCATGCATTTCTTAATCATTCCTCCAAATTCAATTTTTACCGTAGTATTATTAAAATATAATGGCATCTGAGAAAGTATTAGATAATTTGATATGTATTTCAGTCATCTAAGCAAAACTTGAATGGGTAAGAACTAAGGATATTCGCAATATTTCATTGAGTGTGATTCGTATGTGTGACAAATTGTGAAATTGGAGTAATTTTTCAATATATGCATTTAACTACTTTATAAACACAATATCTAAAGAGATAATAAAATTCTAACTAAATCGAATTTGAACATTAAATACCATTTAGAAAATCTTATTGAATGAATGAATATTATCGACAGAGAAGCTAAATTTATTTAGGATTTTTATCTCTCTGTATTTTTTTCTACGATCGCATCATTAAAAAACAGGAGAGATTTTGATAAAATTTGGTATGATGATAGCTAATTATCCGGGAACCTAAATGGAGCGAGAGCGAGTCGCAGTGTGTCTATAATTGGCGATTATTATTCAGTGTGCGATAATTGTTCGAAAACCTTGTACCCCACCCACCTGATCATTCAATACTCTTTATTACATTGAAGTCGAGATACTTTGTATAATATTTTCATTGTCTCGTAACCGGTAATGGGTGGGCCAATTCAAGAGATTTAAATTTAATATAAATTTAAAATAACAATATTCTATAATATCCTATTACATACAAGAAAATCAATCAATTTATATACTCGAATATGTATAACTTTTGGCTTTATTTTATAGAAGTCACTTAAAGAGATTAAAGTCTATACTGCTCTTTATGACATCGATAGACGAATAACAAATAAACTTAAAATTTGCTTGAAACCTTTAATTCATTTAAAAACATTATCCTTTATTATTGGAACGAAGTTCCTTACGGCAGGCTGGAGGAGATAGGGATTTTGCTGCGCGACCGAACTGAAAAATATGTGATAGTAAAAGCGTGGAATAAAACCGTTAAATAGTGCGCAGGCGCGACAGTCGTCATAGTAACAATGGCAAGTGAAGTAACAAGTGACTTGAATGCATAGAGAAAAGTAATATTATACTTTTATACTGCTTGAATGCAATTGACAGTGATAATAGTGGAAAATTATTTAGTGCAAAAGAATTAAATACGTAAGTATTAGTTTATTTATAAATATAAAATATTTTACATTGGTTATTTTATTATTATTATTTTACTTCCGAACTCATTACTCATGTACTATATTAATACGAGTATAATTCTATCTGATTAATGTTTTAGAACAAAAGTAAAGTCTTACAGTAAATGTGTGAGCACTGGAAATCTAATTCGTCACCTTCGCGATGTTCATGGTCTACGAGAAAAGGGTATAGCTGCTAAAAAGACAATACAAGATTTTTTTACTACCAGCAGGCCTTCAACTTTAAAGCAGAGTATATCCTCAGCGTCGTCAACTAATGACAAGTGGTTCCTAGCGCGAGATCTAGCTCTCTGGTTTTGTCGCTCTTTGATGCCATTTAACTCAGTATCAGACAAATGAATGCAGGACTTTTTCATGGTAGGTACACGTGTTGTACGTAGATAACTTAAAATAAAGAATTTCTTCATTTAATCCATAGACTTGACTTCAATGATTAAAGTTAGTTACCTTTTTTTAGAAATACAAGGTAATTGGGAACACGGCAGATTTACCATCTCGTTTTACAATATCTGGAACGGCTCTGGACGATGTATTTGAAAGCTGTTTATCACATGTGAAAAAGACAATTCAGCTAGATGCGTCATGCTGTGGAGGAATAACCTTTGATTTGTGGAGCGATCAATATCGGAGTCAAAATTATATCACTTTCACATACCATTATCTGACAGAAGGTATATATTTTTCCCCTTTCCTTTATTTAAAGTACAATGTAAAGTGAGAATCTAATTGTAACAATATGTTTTATACAGATATGCAACTCAAATATTTCACGTTATTAACGACCTTAATACCGAAAAAAAAACTGGTCAAAAAATTTGTGATATGATCGCTGAAGTAAGAAATGACTTTGGATTGCTTGATAAAACTATTTTTGCTGTCACGGACGCCGGAGCAAATTTTAAACGTGCAGTCGATTTGGCTTCACTTAACAGTCATCTCTGCTTGGGCCATGGTCTTCATAATTTGGTGAATGTCGATGGAATAAATTCGACCCAAGAAGTAAAGAGACTGGTTACAAAGTGCAAAAAATAGTGAAGAAGCTGCGATATAGATTACGTGAATTAGAAGCTGAAGCTGATAAGGAACAGCGAAAAATAATTGTTTTACTAGAAAAAACAGGAGAAGATTTGGAAAACGACGAGAGGGATCCAATCCTTGATAATTTTGTGTACGATTATAATGAGATGGATGATGGCGATTCCAGTGAAATCGATGATTTTATGAAGCCAATACCAAGCATGAAAACTTCGACATCGACCCGATGGCACAGCGTTTTGGCCATGCTAGAAAGTTTAAATCATTCTTGCAATCGTTACGCTGTCAACATCTTGCTTGACAAAATTGGCGAAGAGCAACTTAAATTAAACAATTTTGAGTGGAAGTTAATGACAGATTTACTCACATTTCTAAAAAAATCAAGGTCATTGTAGAAATACTAAGCTCTCAAAAATCCACATCTTTAAATGTTGCGCTGATATTCCGATCAGAAATTAAAGACGCACTACAGTCCTCAGATGATGATGAACCACTTGTATTGTTAACTCTTAAAAGAAATATGATGGATAAATTAAATCACCGATTCCCGATCACAAAACTAATAGTGGCTGCTACTTTGTTGGACTGTCGCTTTCAAGGGATACGTGAAGTAGATGTGTATCTTGAGATTTCCAATTAAACAAGGGTGTCTTTCTTATCAGATTACATCAGAGAGGTCACTTATGTATATCACCTTATAAATAAATCTGGACAACTATAAAATAGCGCTTTTGCATGCACTATAATTGTCATGAATAAATATCACTCTGTTTACACGATTATAAGTCAATCTAGACCTTTTGGCAGACAAAACTTATCAGCAAAATTTAAGAGAAAAATCAAGATTTTTTTTTTGCAAATTGTGTCGATTCTACATTAGCCGAAGGAACTTCGTTCCTACCTGGTGTCCCACGACACCAATTAATTTATTAAGTATTTGTTTCTTTGAATGAAAGATAAAAAATATTAAAATCAGTGAATACCTATAGGTTCATTTAATAACCTTTTTGTTCAGTACGAGAAAAATATATTTTAAATACGAATAACTCAGTTTTTGGAGGTAAATTATTAAATTGCATAATCACATTTATCATAATATCAGCAATTCTTAATACAATACAAAATACTTCCAAAGAAACAATAAAGGCACCAAAAAATATAAAAAAAACTCTAAGCTGATATATTTATTTTTATTAGCCGCCTTACACTTGTCACTTTTACCACACCAAAAGGATTTATCATGAACGTGTTAAGGTGCGCTTGTTGTTACAGTTTGCTTGGTAGATAGAATTCAAGTCGTTAGTTGAGGGCGTTTGTAATCGACTAAAGGCCTTTGTCTTCAACAGATTATTTCCATACAAATTCATTTTATTTACTCTTGGGTATTAAAACAACCATAAACTTCATTATTTAGGGAAATTTAACAAACAAGCTTAAAATCTACACAAACATACAAAGAAAATGTAATAGGACTTACTTTTCATTTTAAAATTACAAACAATAGTATGAAGTATCGAATTATATATTTGATGTTACGCTTTATTATTCCGTCTATTAATTTGTAAAATACATTTTTATAACTGCCTTAATTATTTATCAGATTTTTGTGTTCATGTTAATTTAGAATTTTATAATTCAGATTTCTAATGTTAATGTAAAACCTTTATTAATAAATATCAATTATTAAAGAAACTATAAAAGCTTGATCGAATATAAAAACTGGTTTTGATTAGACATTGAAAAATTTATATATAAATATCCATCTACAATTGTACCACCCTATATACTCTCAAGTCGATGGTATCAAATAATTAATGTAGACATCGGCCACTTTACAAAACATCAAATTTTCGAATCAAGAAGACAGAATATTTAGTATAAAATTAATTTCCTAGACTTCATTACTTTTAAGTTTAGTAAATTAAAGACTTCTTTTTCTTACATAATTACTCATATCCCTGGTATCACTTTATATAGCATAAACAAAGTTAATTAAGTATATCAAGTCTTATCCTACCATTAACTACTGTAAAAATGAATAGCATATTTCGAACAGAAACCCAGGCACCAGTATAAAAATAAAACAAGTTAAAAAACTTGTAAAACGAAGCATAACTGAACACTTTTTATTTATTTTTTTGCCATTTAGTATTTTTTAGCTTATGAAGTTAATAAATCAAATGAAAAGGTACAATGTAATATAAATATTTATAATTTAAAATTACAGCACATGAATGTTGGAAAATTCCTACTATCGTCTTTGTGCGGTATAATTATACTCCAACTGCCGACCTTTTACCTCGGGTTCCTTGCTCAAAACTTTTCTAATATTATTTTTAGGGCTTTACATCTCGTTACTGAGGATATACAGGTTTTGATTTTTCGTAACAGATTTAAAAATAGTAAGATAGAAAGAAGTTATATGACAATAACATAATATATTATTTATGTATATGAAAATACATATTTATATTGTATTTTAAAGTGTTTTCAAATAACAAATATATTTTTATGATATATAGTTAGCGCATTGGTAAAATATTTAGAATTGGTTAATTTAATGTCAGTTAACAACTATCTTCTACATACAACAAACAAAAAAGTTTTGTTTTTTGTATGAAAGAAATGAAATTTTGATGCATGAAGGATTGAAACGAATGACAGTTCTAGAACAGTAACAGCCTAACATAAAATTGAATGTTCTAAAAATGGTAATACCAGGTGACAGCAGAAACTATGCCAGTATACCCATAAGTTTTGCAGCTTTAATATTTGATTATTTTTTTATTTTTTGCTATGTTTGGAACCCCACTTTATTCACTATTACTTATAATTTGAGTTTTGTTTAGATTTTAAGAGTTGTATGATAATATAAGTGCTTAGAAATTATTACATTGACATTGTCCTTACTTGACATTATAAATGCGTAAGTAACTCTGTCTGTCTGTCTCTATGTTTTGCTTTCACACCAAAACTACTGAACCGATTTAAATGAAATTTAGTACATAGATAGTGTTGAACCTGAGAAAGGACGAAAAAAGGGGTGTAAGGGGTTGAAATTGGAGATGAAAATTTGTTGGAAATTACGTCATTTTTAATGCTTGAAACTTATTTTTTAGGCTTTTGATTAGATATAAATAAATAACACATCAGTTTGTAAAGACTTTATCCTTAGGCTACTTAGGAATGACTCGCTAGCAAATTATTGTATTATATTATATTCATGATTTACATTTTACATACATACCTAAATACTTTCTCCTCTCTGCTTATTATGTTTATTTCTTAGTTTTTAATATTTATATTATTTTAATCTATTTTATTTAACTGCTATAAGTCTTAAGTAAGAATTGTAGTACATCTGATGTTAAAGATTATACGCATTTATTTGAACGTACTGAGACACTTTTAGTGGAAGATCCGATATCACGTAGAAAGCAAACACATTTAGTTTATACTGTGTCGGGATCAAGTTTTATTGCTTCGTGGTATTATCCTCATAGAAATCTTCAAAGAAAAATGTAGTGTAAAAGTGAATTTATAAAAGCCATATTCTTAATGTATATTACATTTACATTATACACCATACACTATTACTTTTATTCAGTGATTATATTTCTACCTATCATTAAATATCTTTTTTAGCTATGTCCAAACATACAGTGTAATACGAAGTAAAATATTTTATACATTCATAAATTTTAAAGTCGTTATATTTATGTAGACAGAATCTATTCATGGGAGATAGACCAATTTCATCGCTTTGAATGTCCCATGGCAAACCTCCTGCGTCCTGTGTGCAGTTAAATGCCTTCCAGGACCATTTTCGGGGCCATTTCGTTATGCCATAGCCATTTCCATTATTGGACACTATCTAATGAACACAAATGACTTGGAAACTCTGTGCTAAATGATTCTCTTCTACACTAACGACATTTACTAAAACAATTACGTTATTTTATATAAGATTTTATTTAACGACATGCATTTTTTTAAATATTCTAATGACAATAATATAATATTATTATTATGAACTAGCTATCATCTCCATCTTCACTCAATTTAACAACGGAAAAGTTACGACCCATTATTAGCTTTTATTATTATATTCAATAATTAAATAATTCCAAAGATTGTGTAATTTCAACGTTTTTTAATGTTTTATTATAGATTTAGTATCTATAGTTATTTTATCTGTATTTTTAAAGGGTTTATTTCGAAATTACAGATATAAGTACTGTGGTAGTTTTTATATTATACGTGCTTATTTGTACACTCACAACGTTTTTTATATCTAAACTAATTTATATGTCTAAATAAGTGAAAAGGTAAAATGAACAACAAATTCGTCGTCATCAGAATGTAGTAAAATGAGGATCTATCAACTAAAGGACCTAATCTCTTAATCCCGAGCAGGAAAACTCTTAGTAAGTGACGATAAATTCAATATGCCCAAATTAGTACAGTCTATACACATACAGTAGCACATTGTTTCAAATGAAGTATGCTACACGCAGTTCATTATTAAGGCTTTAAATTATTTATTATCATTGTATGGTTGAAATTTCTAGTTAAACTCATGTTTGATTAATATTTTAAACGCTAAAGTGTTACGGTATGTTAATTTGAACTCCCTATAAGTAGCAATATGACTGGTACAATCTAATATGTCGTATAATCAGAGTTCGATTTTAAGTTCTAGGAATAATAAAAAAAATATTGGTCTACGGAGTAGAAACAGTTTAACATCATAATATAAATACTGCATTTATAATATATTTAATTTAGTAGTATTCAGCCCTTTTTAACATACCACTGCTGGGCACCATGTATCGAATAGATTTTAAGTTTCAGAAACTACATATTTTCCCAGTTAACTCTATGGCGTATGTACTTCAATGAAATTAGAATAAAAAATAATGTCTAACACGAAATATAATAATGACTACTAAAATAAATTATAATAAAATCGCTTAATAAATAAGGGTAGCACCAAATTATCTAAAAACATTTTTAATCAATAATCGAACGTGTATCATTCACTTATAGACAGTATTAACATTCAAAATGAATCATTTTATCATTAAGCATCGTCAATATTGTAAATCGGTGTATTGGATTGGTTGCTGTGGGGAAAAGCCTTAACGATTCACTCATTTTCACAACCGCGAACATTCACGCGGAAAATTACGTCTAATGGACATCAGTTATCAGTATTCATAGCATGCTGACGGTAAATATAAATAAAATGTTGCAATAGTTACTATATATTTGTTTAGTAATCAATACTATTTATTTCTAAAAATTAAAATATCATTGTGTACTGAACTTATACGTATTTAACTATTATAAATGTAAAAGTTAATATTGGTTAGTTTGTTAGATCTTGACGAAAAAACGACTAGACGGATTTGGGTAAAATTTTCTATAAAGAATAAATATACTATGACTTATAATAAATGGTATAGCGGACTAACCAAGAGCATGCTATTAATTTATTATAAGACATACCCACGCTAAGTATATATAAAGTAATATTATTAGAAAAGACTAAATCCGTATTTTATATTTCGTAATGTAACTTCAGGGAGTCTCGGATAACAGTAATCAATAATGGACGACTCTTAAAGGCTTTCCCTCGAGATATCTTGACCAAAAAATCTTTAAAACAAAAAACTACACATTCCGCACATTTATTTGATATCAATCTCGGTAGAGCCTCGGCTTACGTCGGGCGTAGTCGTCGCGAGTCGGCTCGAGCCGTAGCAGTACTTCAGTGTGCCTAACTGGCTACGGACAACGCACGTGTGCTACGGCGTAGAGGCAGACGTCTGTATAAGTGGACACCAAGTGCGTCTACGAAAACTAGATGCAAAGTGAAAATATATTTTGTGTAGTGAATATTATGTATTAAGGATTGCGTGTTGAAAATTTTCTCGTTTGTTATATGGTAAGTGACTTCCACTTCTATTTTTATTGCTTATATTATAAAGATAGACATAAATTATAAAATACCTTAAAATTTTGTGAAATTAAAAAAATATTATAAACTTTATTCAATAAATAACCCTCAAATAAAAATATTCGTTAAATCATTTTTAACTTTACACAACATAATATCTTTTGACCAATAAAGCCTCGTTGTAAGGTTTCAGAAACTCGAGTTCAGCCACAAGCGGCTTTCGCATTCAAAATTTCATACTTAGAAATAGGAAACTTTAGTATAGTATAGCTTAATTTTAACATGCAATGGCATAATTATTTTTTATAAGTAAATTCTGGATCTTGAAAAATTACTTATGATTAATTTTAAAGTGACTTAAATATTTTATTAGATATTATATTGAGAGGAAATAAAATAGCTTTAAAAAGAAAATGAAATCATCTTAAAGTATAAGTAGAAGGTAATATTCTTTCAAGATATTATAGTAATACTATATTTTAATATAAAAGCTACTGAAATTATAAATTAGTAATATATTACTATAATGAGTGAGGAATCAGTTTGGATATTGCAATATTTGCAAGTTTACAATATTGAAAAATATTAAATTATTAACTAGTGTTTTATTCAATATACACCATTTATAGGTAATCCTAAACAAATATATCATTAACATTAACGATAGTTAAGAAGCTTATGTTAAAACAAAGGGTCCAAAATTATAGCTTAATTATTTGAACGAAATATTAAATAGGCTGACGAAGTGAAAGCTTACATGAATTAATTAAATTACTAATGTGTTTGCTGAACACTGCTAATGAAAAGTGATAAACTTTGTAACAATAATTAAATCAAATTTTAGTTAAATTGTAAATGATATTACGCAGATAATTTCCAAGTTAACAATAGAAATATATTAACGATCAATGTTTGTGATATCAGTTTTACATTATTTATGTAGGACGTACATTACGAATAAAAACGGATCTAAAAATGATTGTAAGCATTTTTAGGAAATCAAAGGAGTCTATTAAAATTATAATTTCGCGTTATTGTATCAATGTAAGTATTTATATGATTCCTTATGTTAATATTTACTTGGAGTCAAATATTATTTAATATTATAGTTTTCTGTAATTTTTATAAAACTAAGTACCTACGTCTATTTTTGTAATAATTTTGTTCGTTAAACTACTTACAATAAAGTACAAGTAGGTAAAGGGTTTATTACATACCATTGGCGTAATTATATCTAAGTCAAATGCAAATTTTAAATATTATGTAAAAACAACTCTGTTTTCCTTGCAGCGAGTGGAATGCTTTATGTCTTATCCACTGTTTAGAGTCTATGACACGAATTTTGATATATTAAATAAAATTTTTGTAATATTATTCATACATAAATTCCAATCATTTACTATATATTTAGATTCTTTCATTGAATATTCAAAATTCTCTTTATTACTCAATACAAAAGAGAAATCGAGGCTAAGCCATTAACGCAAATTCTTTTGAAATAAAACATCTTTTAAAGTTTTAATGAATTAGAAATATTTCGGTCCGGGTCTACTTATTATTACTATATACTTATTATTACCATATACTTATTATTATATATTATGGTATTTTTGAACTTCTATAGTCATTTTCAGTTGCACACATGTATATAAAGGTGTTATAAAATGTATTTGGGCTTTTATGACAACTTATATTGACCGTTATCGTTAATTTGATAAGACATATTTTGTCATAATTTTCTAACTGCCAGTTTCAATAACTCTATCTACCGATGACTGGTAGTTACTTTCATACTATTTTGACACATTAAAAGTTACAACCTGTCAAAATCGTATGAAAGTATCTACCGGTCTATCGGTAGATAGAGTTATAGAAACTGGCTGTAAATGTAAAGCATTCTCAACGTGGGGATCAAAAAATCTAAATAACTGTACAAAATACGAAGAGATATGTTATAAGGAATTCTTAGAACATATTTAAGATATTTGTAATATGTAACCTATTTTATCGTCCCAGTTTGACTCTACGAAATTCTATGGATATTGAATTGCTCGGATGAAATATTTTTGAATTTCGCTTATTGACACACAAATTTTTACGATTCTTCATTTAAGTAATGACTTCCCATGGCCATATATGACTGGCCATGGCCAGTTTTAATTAATGAACCCAATTGAATACTCAACTGAATCGTCTCTACTTGTAGAAAGTTGCACTAAATATCAGAAAGAGTAAAATGAAAAAATCTCTTTAAATGAAAAACAAACTCTTTCAGACACATTTTATATATATACTCGTATAATTTATCTGATTTCAATAGATTAAAATTTAGAAAATGCACACATTTACCACTACTTTAAATCGAGTAAAGTATCAAATGAGAGAAATTATTTTTGTTATCGTGGTTTAAATCCGAAATATTTTGGCAAGAAGCCTAAAAAATGTGGGATAACTGAGCCAAATTGACAACTATCAGAATTCATATTGCAATATAACTGCTTACTGAATTTTAAGTTATATTCATAAGTAATTCATTACTGCATTCATCTTGAAATAAATATATTACGGAATATTACTAATTGCGTAACCGCGAGTCTCATTATAGACAGCATGAGTGGACGTATAGGTGAATGAGATGTTTTTCTAGTGCCATAGATAACATTTTCAAAAAAAAAAATTTTTATATATGAAAATAGTTCATTAACGTAAATAAAAACGGTTAAGTATTAGTTACGATATATTTCCTATTCAAGAGTAATGTTCTACGTTTTAAATAAAACTATATTTTCGAATTGAATAATCTAATATACAGACAGCTATCTTTACATATATGCTATATAATGCCCTTGAGACTTGTAAAATTCTAAATAAATCCGCAGAAAATAAATAAATAATAAATATGTTGGGACATTATTACAACAGCATCATCTAGTTCCATGGTAAGCTACGAAGCTTGTGTTACGGATACGAGATTTAAATACATACATATTATAAACTGAATGGAGTACAAACATTCGTGCTCAACAAATGAATGACCCCAGCGGGACTCAAACCCGCGACCGCTGGCGCAGAAACTAACTAACAACTGAGCCAAACCTGTCGTCATAAAAAAATCTGAAAAGATAGTTTTTTAAATATCTACTATTAGAATAAACCTAAGAAAATAATAATATATATAATTATCTTTTTGAAATATTCATCATTAGCTGTACATAACCTAGTTCCGGTGGGCTGATACGTGATATACGAATACACATATTCTGAATTGTCAAACAATGCGCTATAACAAAAACCAATATATATGTTATTGATATAAAGTTATAACAATAAAATTAGTCTTTCATATATTTTTATCCCACATTTCAATATGGTAACAGCATGCAAGCTTTTCAACATAAAAGCGGGCGTACGGCCTTTGATGATTTTTTAGCGCTTTGTGTCTAAATTCCGGTAGAGAACACATTCGATTGGATGAGTTCCTCTCATTGCTAGAATTTCATTGTGAATAAAAGAGAAGCTTAATCTAAAATACGTTATTTGATTGTAATAAACTCGCAAACTATCAACATATCAATATGTTATTAATTATACTAACAATTCCCGTGGCTTCGCCCGCGTTTTAATCACTATTAAAATAGAGTTATAAGTATTTTATGATGCCAAATCATAAAAAAATAAAAAATAAAAGTTTGGCATAAAAATAAACAATAAAAAATATGGAGAGGGCCACCATTTTCACTAAGCAGAATAAAAAATAGCCTACAACCTATTCCCGCATATACAAAAAAATCTTAAAAATCGGGCCTGCTGTTTCGGGGGAGTTCGATAATAAACACTGTGACACGAGATTTTTATATATAAGATTATTATTTATCACATATTAAAATTACATGTTTATGAGATATTTTAATAATGGGATATAATTTTAATTAAAAATTTATGATTTACGAAAGCTCTAAAAAATAAATCGTCTCGTCGGATATTGATAGTTACTAAACTTTCGTAAATATTTAATGCATAGTATAGTTTTATAAGTAGCACTTAAGAAATAGCGATATTTATAAGTTTTATATAGAGCAGCTGAAATGATTATTGCAAAGAGAATAAAGGATAGAAGGATAAGGTAGAGCTTATGAGACGTAAATTATGATAAGTTTCTTTTTATCCCGATACATGGAGTGAATTTCTGAAATTCTGGAGAAATAGTGAATTAGGTTAGGAAATGTGTGTTTTTTTGTTATTTATAAAAAAGGCACTGTCTTTTTAGTTTTTTTGATGAGAATTTTATTAAAAATGACGGATTTTTTGATAACGTCCAACGAGGAGTATCTAGAGATTAATAGTTCTGAGACTGTGTAATCTTATAATATCCATTTACCAAAATGTCATATATTTAAAAATATGATGATATATTTTTTTATCTATCGCTTTTTTATTTACCGCCACCATTTTGTCATAACCGTCGCATGAGTTAGATGTATTAAAAGAAATTTTTATTAATTAAAATCCCTCCAGCTGTTATTATGTGACTGAATGTACACAATACGTATACAGTAACCAGAAAAGCAAAATAGATTGCAGCTTTAATTTAGAAAGAACACCTAAGCAATAATGCTTAGTAGGCGTGTTATAAATACACGGAAACACGCCTAAAACAGGCAGTGCACGTTCGTACAGGAATCAAACCGGCTGCATTCATTAATACTATCATAAATTAGCATCATTTTAGCATCAATTATTATCAGCACATATATCATATTATATTTCAATCAATAAACTTAGCAACGGTCAAAGACTGTATTTAATTTATTAAGCATTTATGGGTCGCGTCCCCTACATTATTGTTAGCAATATATACATTTTTTTTGCCATAATATTCAACCTATGTTTTCTGAATAAATAATAAATAAATATGTTGGGACTTTAAAATACAGCAATCTCTGTTTCCACGGTAAGCTACGAGGTCTGTGTTATAGATACCAGAAAGGTGATAAATCACACAAATAAATATAAATTTTAATACATACATATTATAATTATACCTATAAATAGTATACAAGCGTTAGTCCTCATCACACAAATCAATGCTCCCAGCGATACTCGAACCCGCGACCACTGGCACACCAAGTACACCACCACTACTACAAACTGAGCTAATCATGTTGTTGAAATAATACATCGTAAAATAAGGTCATATTTTTAGTTGGAGCCAAATACGAGTTACGCAAACGAGTGTTTTTTTACTGTTTGGTAAATAATTTGGTCAAATCACAGCATGCGGGGACTCCCGAGGGCGGGATAATGATTTGTGAAATTAGCTGATCGATAAAGTGATTACTACTGTAGTAAACGGTATAGATATTAAGTGACTTGGAAGATAATATCACCAGACACTATCATATTCGTACCGTAAGTGTAGCATTACACTTATCTGTAATAGAATATGTTGGGCAGAAGCAAAGTGGTTGAGTGTTTAAGAAAAATATAAAAGTTAAAACTAAAAATTGGTTTTGTATATCCAAGCCTTACAGAATGAGATATATTTAAACATCTAGTATACTTACAGTAAACAAAATATTAATAATTGTAGGTATCACTACATAGTATAAAACTAAGTCGCTTCCCGCTGTCTGTCCCTATGTATGCTTAGATCTTTAAAAGTACGCAACGGATTTGGTTTCAGTTCTTTTTAATAGAAAGAGTGATTTAAGAGGAAGGTTTATATGTATAATACATGCATAATATAATAGAGAAACACTGATAATTTTAGAGGCACGAATGAAGGTGAGGACAGACAACTGACGACTGTGTGACTTTATTAATTAGGGTTTTCTGGATTCGTAAGCAAACCAAACACCTGAGCACCTTTTACTGTAGTGATACATAATAAATAGAAGTTGTCAGTCTTTATTTTCATTTCAACACCCGTAGCAATAAGTTTGATGGTTTCTATAGTAATTGGGCATTGAATAATATATTTTTCTCTTCGATTTTTTTGATTTAATGGGGAATATAATATTATAATATTAATCGTAGGTCCTCGTATATATCGTTCTATGTTGTTTCGTTGATATGCAATGAGTGAACAGCTATACCAATAATAACATTCTAATTTGTGCGTTGAATTTTTCATCAAATATTTGGAAATTGGATTTAAAACAAATTACATAATAATGAAAATAAATAAAATAGAAAAAATATAAAAATCGTTGAATTAAGTAAAAAAGTTAAAATAATTTTGAATAAAATACCTTATTTACCTAAACGCGATAAGATAACGATACAAAGTTAAATGAAAGCAGAAAATCTTTTCAAAGGTCCCAAATAATAACAGCGAAAGGAAACCACAAATCCCAACGAAGAAAAGCGAAATGTTTTTAGGTCAATTCTCGTTTGAAAAGAAACGTGCTAGAAAATATCTAATATGTTGGATGTATGAATATGTAGTTAGCATACATTGCTATAAGCTTTGATGAACAAATTAATAGTACTATGAAAATCATTATATAGTGTAAAAAGTTGCTTCCCGCTGTCTGTCCCTATGTATGCTTAGGTCCTTAAAACTACGCAACGATTTTTTATATGTATAATACACTAGTGGATTCGCTCGCGATTAATCGAGAAACGAGTCCGAGCGAAGCGAGGGCTAGTCGCTAGTTACTTATATACAATCGTCTAATTTTATTTCGCTTTATTTTATATATATTTAAATATTGATATTTAATATAAGAGAGGTATTATAAAATATTGATAGGTAGTCGTATATGAAGGCGAATAAAAATATAGAAATTAAGAATTTCAAATGTTATTTATTGGACAGTCTATTTATATGGAAAAAAATGAGATGTAAAAAAATCAGGATAGCCCTTCTAGTCATCAAGTAAATATTAAATTGCTTTAAATAAAAAAACAAGATGTTGTAAAGCTGATTTCACTGCAAGCTCTACACTCAGTATCTTTAAAAAAACTACATATCACTCCGTATGATAAACAAAAAGTATAAGAGCCCTGTCTCACTTTATAAACAAGACGTACGTTATAAAGAGTTTCAGAGTAAAAATGAAACTGGGAATTTAGCCAATAAAGGGGAGAGACAGAGCTTTTGAAATACGTATTATGTAATACTTCACGTGTACGTACGTGTTCGCACCCCCACGTATAATTCACGCATTAACTTACGGCAGATTGAGGGAATAATATTTTTTACTGTACAGTATACATATTTCAAAATGTAGATACCAAAACTTATATTCATGTGTATGCCTGTGGAATATATTATATAACGTCATTCTTTTCAAACTCTTGTTGTTATATCTGTACTATTTGAAAGAATAAGTTTCATAAATATGATTATTAAATGAATCTATAGTCAATTTTATTACTTAACAAATTTTTGCTTCTTTTTAATTTATAAGAACTGATTCTCACTAGTGCCGATGGTTCGTTTCTAGTCCGATTTCAGTCTAAATAATAATTTTATACACGACAAAACGAATGGAACTCCAAGAATGTTTGTTCTGTATCTTTACTTTACCAGACCGAGAACGGACTGTAATCGGACTATAACGTGGATTGGCCTTATTTCTTTGCTGCATACTGTCGTAATATAATATACAACATATTCCTTAAGAAATAGGCTATTAAATGCAAACAGTATGTTTCAAATCGGACTGGTATTTCTAAACATTAACGTGTTTAATGAATTATTTTTATTTTCTATACGTTGACATATCACATTTACCTAAATATTTTTTTAAATTCTATACGTATAAAAGATCTAGAGCGGCATATCTGTTTCTATGGAATGAAATGTTATGAATAAATGTTATTATAATGCAACTAAATGCTTTAGTGTAGAGTCACATTTAGTGAACTATTTGTGTAATATTTTTGCAGTCTAGATGAATTGTACACAATTTCTCATCAAAGTTTCTAAGCCGTCTGTTTACTTCCACCATCATATTATTTTAACTCGTACGTTCGCTTCGGCTTTATAGAATTATTTCAAACTGTTTGCTTGATGCGATATCCTGTTTCAACTCTACTTTAATCTAGTTTCATATAAAAATTTAGATCGTAGGCCGAAAGGAACTTATCAAATAAACTCCTATGTTTTATTATGTAAGTTTTACTTACATCATATTTTCATTCAATACCGTGTTGCTACAATTGTGTAAGTTAACAAACATACACATTTTTGTGGTTTGTCCGCCTGCTAAGTACGGGCCTTCTTTCAATACAAGAGGATTAGGCCTGTAGGCCTGCACCACGCTGGCATAGTGCGGGTTGGCGGGATTCACATGTCTTTCGAAAACTTGCTAGGTTCTCTCAGACATGCAGCTTTCCTTTCGAGGTTTTCCTTTACCGTAAGACAAGTGGTAATCATGATAGAAATGATTCGCACGTGAAAATATCAGAGGTGTGAGACCCGGATTAGAACACGCATTTCTCGAATATCCAACCGAGCGTATTACCACTGGGCTACCACTATCTTCATCTGAAGATATAGTAGAAAATTAAATATAATATAGTGTGTACGTATGTGTGACCAGTTTTGTTATAATATGTTTTAATATCGGTAAAAAATATTCTATTACGTAATAAAAATTGGTATACCTTTTTATAAAGTTAACTTATGAATATGAGGTACACATATTATGCATTTAGTTTACTTAAAGTTACTACTTATGTTTGTGTGAGGCGTTAACATGGCGTTACCATTTTTAATAAAGAATATTTTAATGTCACTCCTCTTAATTAATTACTTTTTATTATTCATGCCATTAGCCATTCTAACGTATAACACATAATAATATAATATAGATAAATCTAGAATTCATATAATTACCCTAATACCCTTAAAACGATGATTTTAATATTTCTACAATGGACATTTTACACAATTTATTGAATTTCTAAAATATTTGCAAAAAGTATTCAAACTAAATCTATATTAATGTACACATAAATTTCACTTATTAAAGTTAACGAGTGTTGAAATTTATATTCCTAGCTTCAGCATCTCTGATACAAACTTTAGAATATTACGAGAAAATATTGCCAATATTTGAAGCAAGTTTCGTGTTTTACTGCTGTCCCATATTCTTGTAAATGACCGAACATCCAATGGAGAGGCAACAAAGTTTAATGTTAATCCTCACTTCTGGCATCTTTTTTATTTGTGGCAATACTGATGACTACCATGTATTGATCACTTATACATAAAAATTATTATTAGCTACAATTTCCTTATGCTCATTTGAAATGTGTTATGTGTATTGTAGTTAAAGCCCTAAAATATAATCGCGTTATTCATTTATGTTAAAAATGTATTGATATATCTTAGTAGGTATATCTAAATGAAACTTATTATGGCAAGTATTATGGTATTCTCATAATATTATTCTTTTTATATCATAGTTAATTGAGCTTCACAACGAACGCCATATTTAGTTATGCGTTTCTATGGACATATGTGAAAGTGTTTTCATCGTAAAGTTTTTTTCGATAACATAGGTTCAGAAGGTTTATCTTAAACATATTTTTGTTATTTCTAGGTAGGTTAGGTAAGGTTAGATAATATATGACCACAACGAAAGCGAGCGAAGCGAGCGTGCTGCGGCAGCGGTCGACTAATACTACATTCAAAGTTTATGTTTTTTTTTTTTTATGGTAAAAAGGGGGCAAACGGGCAGGAGGCTCACCTGATGGGAAGTGATCACCTCCGCCCATGGACATCTGCAAGCCTGGCTTGCAGATGCGTTGCCGGCCTTTCAGGAAAGGGAGGGATGGAGGAGGGGGGGAAGTGGGAGGGAGGGGGGAACGAAGGCGGAGGATGAAGGGAAGAGGGAGGGGGGAAGGAGAGTGGGCCTCCCTGGCTGTTTTCAGGAACTATGTATTACCTTGTAATAGGAGTAGTATAGGGATAATAGGGACCATCTTCCCTACCCATCCACACCTTTCCATTGCCATTGTCCTGCCAAACGATTGTAAATCGCAACTACAACACGAAAAGAATTGACCGAATAAATAATCAAACATTGAGAAACGTGTGCGTCAAAAAATTGAAATGGAAATGGATAGGCTATACCATTCGAGGAACAGACAAGTGGAGCAAAAGAGTCATATATTACCCTACATACATAAAAAGAAGTAGGGGACGCCAGCACAAAAGATGGATAGATGAGGTTAAGGAATGTAAACAGATACGGATGTCGATGTCAATTTTCAATAGTTTAACTAGTTTAATATGTGTACTTTTTGTAAATGTACCTGAATAAAGGCTATAAATATAAAATATTATAGTAAATTACCCGACTGCGCCAGAGGGAGGGTTATGTTTTTCGAGAGTATGTATGTATGTATAATTGTTTGGCATGCTCTCATTTTAAAAAAAAAGTAGTTTTATTAGTTTATGTTTTGACGACACGTTTGGCTCAGTTTATAGTGACCCTTCTGCGCCAGCGGTCGCGGGTTCGAGTCCCGCATTCATTTGTTGAGCACGAAAGTTTGTACTTGAGTTGTGGGTGTTTATATTTATAATATGTATGTATTTAATATTTATATATGTGTAGTATATCAACTATCTGGTATCCGTAACACAAGCTCGTAGCTTACCACGGAACTAGAAGGATGTAATGTTGTCCCAATATATTTATTTATTATTATTATTTATTATGTACATACTTATGCACATAACTTCTATCATGACAATTGTTACAAGTTACCATTCATAATTTCATAGAACGTTAACTTTACCTATTAATTTACATTTGGTTAATTATAGTTTTAATATATTTTTCCTGTACAGTTTGATATTAAATTTATTTTAGTTTTACTATGGATTTAGTGTACTCGTAGATGCTAAAAAAGCAGAAAAACCAAACAAATAAATTTTACAAGCTAATATCACTTTGAAAAGATTTAAATCATTAATACTGCTTTCGCATATATTTTATGAGACTCATAAGTTCAGTCGATATTATGTAAAAACTGTATATATTCCATAAGAATTATGTATTAACGGAAAGCGCCTTTTTGTTTATTTTTTATCTCGAGTTTTATTTGGAAAAACAATGAAACATTTTACCACAGCAAGAGCATGCCGCTTGAGGCTAAAGAATATTTTGCCTAATTTACTCTGACATTCGTTCATTTGATTGGGAACTTGTTTAGAAGATAACATTAAAACATGAACATAAGTAACTAATATTAAATTGAATTAATTTTCATTGAAATTAATCAAATTATTTGCCAAAAAATTGGCATTGGCATATGTTACTATATGAAGAATTTAAATTATTTTGTGTATTGCATAAATTATTTCGGTAACTAGTTAAGTTTCCACGCGATGTTTTGCTTAAGCGTATTAACAAGCGGAATCTTGTTGTAAATCTTATATATAAAATTCTCGTGTCACGGGGTTCGAACTTGAACTCCTCCGAAACGGCTTGACCGATTCTCATGAAATTTTGTGAGCATATTGAGTAGGTCTGAGAATCGGCCAACATCTATTTTTCATCCCCCTAAATGTTAAGTGTAGTCCACCCCTAAATTTTTATTTTTTATTTTTTAGACAATTTTTTTTCCTACAGATCAACCCAATGAGGTTGATTAGCAATTAAAAAATGAACGCGAGCGAAGCCGCGGGTACAGCTAGTAATATATAATAGTCTTTACATGCTTTTTTGGTGTAACATAAAAATTAACTAGAGAGAATATATTATGTACATATAGCTTACATATGATATAATTGCACACTCATATTATGTAATTCCGAAAAAAAATTGGGTGAATTATCGTTGTTTACGTTATTCGTAGTATAATCGCAATTTTCCATGGCATTGCCCTGGTGTAAAAATATAACGTCCTCTGGGTGAAGTAATCCAAAAAATTAGGCCTATAGCACTCTGATTTATCTCTACAAAAATCATATCGATATTACGTTCTGTTTAAGCATACAAATCAGTTGTAAAAACAATATTTCGGCATGTAGCTATAATATTTTAAGGGTTCATAAATAAATAAATTATTTCTCACTTTTGAAATTTTTTGTAACAACTTTTGACGGTATTATTTGAAAATAACACGTACATACATACAAACTTTGTACATGTATGTATTACATAAATATATTTTTATGTCAATAAGGTTAAAGTGTCCCTTTAAGGAATACACAAATATTTACACTGAGTAAAAATTGAACTCTTGCCCTGGACGAAAAACAGTCAGCATGACTTTTTATAAAAGTACTTTGTTTCATAACATGTTTTATTTTAATATCATTACATCAAAATTTCCTACACGAAGTAATTTCATGGATGAAATGGATCTAAGCCTGAAATAACCAGTTCCTATTGTTCTCTAGAATGTCAACAAAGGCCTTTTAGCTTATGTGAAATACGAGTATACAAAGTTTTACCAAAGTAATACTTTGCCTTTATACCAAAATTTGTTGAGGTCAACATAATGTCAGCATTTGCTAATTAAATTTGATGACTATCCTGGCTAATAGGTAAACGGGTATATGCCTAACGTTTTAAATTGTTTTTTCATGAATCCTAGATTCCTTTATTGAATACTAGTGACTCGCCCTCGCTTTATTCGGGTTCGTCCCTAGTACCCCGTACCCCCTTAGCATAATTTTTTTACAAACTTTGAATGTCTTATTTATTTATATCCAATCAAAAGCCTAAAAAATAAGTTACAAGCTTTCTAACTTTAAAAATGACGTAATTTCCATACAGTATTTCATCCCCTATTTTAATTCTTTTTAGCTTTAAAAAGTAGCTTATGTACTTTCTCAGGCTCTAGGCTATCTATGTACCACTGTATAATTTCATTTGAATCGGTTCAGTAGTTTTGCGTGAAGACAGACAGATAAAGTTAATTCGCATTTATAATATTAGTAAAGATAAGGATTTCAATGTTGGTAAAAACTTTCATATTAAGAAAATATTAAATTATTTGTCTTCATTTTGAAACAAAGGCCTTTGCGTTCTCTTGAGGTCGTTCTATTCACTTCGGCTTTGACAAGTTAGTTGTTGCCCGGCGGCTAAAATTCAGCCTCCTCGTTTTATAATATTTAACTAGGATGGTTGTGTACTAGCATTAAAGTTGTGCGTAGGATTGTTGTAATTTTGAATGTTCTAACTAACCATTGTAACGAACAGTACTAAAGTTTCTTGAGAAAATATAGCGATATTAATTTTCCTTATCCTTTATTTGATCTGGAAACCCAAAATCAAGTGTAAACTGGGTATAATAAGCAAATATCAAAGCAGAAAGTTGACTACGTTTGTACTGTGAGTGTGACCCACTGCAGCTATTATGAGGTTTTCATTACGCTAAAATTTCTTCAAGATTTTGTTCTCATTATAATATTACGTTTCAATTCAATCCATACAGATCATTAAATTTTCTCTATACTACTTGAATACGTGTAAGTATGAGGTCTTGTGAAAACGAGAATCGCAATTATCTGTTGGTATTAGTATTTATTATATAAATCTTTAACAAATCTTCAAAATTTTAGTAGGTACCTACATACATACATACATAAACTTAGTATATACTTTAATCGATTCATATATCCTATTCTGTCAGTTTTAATTTTAGCAGTTTGTCTTGCAGTAATACTAGTCCGTTCATTATGTAATTTCATATTTTCTTAAAAAATAATTTTAACTACAAAGGTTTACTTAATCTTTACTGGAATTTCATTCTTAGCGATGAACCTCTTTCTTTTAATTTATAGAAATAAGTTTTGAGGTACACACTTTATAAAAATCGTCATTCTGGGCTCATAATAGAAGAAAATACCGAAAATATTTCACAAATACAAAAAAATCCTATATAAAAATATAAGTAAAATCTCTACCTGTCTACTGCAATTGACTGGTTGAATTACATATCCCTATGTGTAAATAGCAATAGTTTTTCATTGTGATCACTTTTAAGGACTACTTTGAATAGACAAAAGTACAGGTAATTCAATTTAATCAGTAGTTAATTATGAAACACTTACACCTTTGGAAGAAAAGGTCAAATTAAAGGGAGTGTAATTAGATTATACCTCTTCCCTTATTATATTACTAGAGTCTCACCCTCGCTCCGCTCGGGTTCGTCCCTATGTAAGTTTTAGCTATTAGGATAGATTTCTCAGAAATGATATTATATTGTCACCAATAAGCAGCTGTTATCTTACGAAATTTCATCAAAACCTGTTCATTGGTTTTCTCGTGACGCGGTAACAGACAGACAGACATACAGACAAACAAAATTCTAAAAATTATAGATTCCGCCTCTGTATTGACAACAAAAACTATTTCAATAAGGTTTTTCAAAAAATGTTAAATGTCTAAATTCGACTTAGTTAAAATATTATATGTATAGATACAGGCCGTACTTCTACTAACGGTATTTCCGACAGTAGCCTACGTCATATATGTACTTAATTTAATCCAAATCAGTTTCCGGTTTCGCTTAAAGGAGTACAAAATATAAACATTCGCATTTATAATGATATTATGATTATAAAAATGTTATTTAATGAATTAATTTATTTCAGAAATCGAAATACATTTAAAATTCACCGCATTTCATAAAGAATAAAGAAAGTAATTATCGGAAAACTAATTTAATAATTCAAGAAATAACTAACTAGCTCTTTCCATGTACCCTTAAGTGCAACCCTTAAGGATCAAATAAAAGGGGATATGTTCATTGCTCAATAATAAGTGGCGAGGATATCGCCACGTCACTTCGTGTTCAAAATGCACGGAGAATAGTCCATATTTCATTTCCATCCGCCCCTTGAATAACAATGAGTGAAGCACCATGAATACTAACTAGAAAACAGTTTATTTCGTTAATCGTGCAAACAAGAACTTTCAGTTTATATTGTTGTCTTATCTGTCAAAGGAAACTTAGACTATGAAATATTATGCCACATCTTCTCTGTACACTCATTTGTCGCAAAGGAGACTAAAGTGCTCTAAATAATCATGTAATGCAATATATACAGTTTTAAACACAAGTTAATATATAATTTAAAATAGTGTGTAATTACTTAAAATAATGAAGTTATAAAATATTACAGAAGTGCAAATGAAACAACTGTTTTACAAGTTGTAATATGTTTACATGTGCAAATCTGTAAATAACAAAAAAGCGGGTTAACATTTTCCTATTTTAGAATAATTATTAAATAATTTTAAAGGATTCTTAACTATTTGTAATGACAGAACTATTTCAATATATCTTACGAGAAGAAATTCTTGAGTCAAGTTCCGTATACATTCTCTTGGTAAATAGCACAGTGTGTGGATAGCTAGAGCAAAGTGTGTTTGAAGTAAAAAAACTTATTTTGCTCAATAATAAGAAATGTTTCAGTAACTATGTAAAAGCTGGTAATGCTTAGAGTTTGTTTTAACTAAAACCCTTGTGGAAGTAACTTGTTAATTAAATGAACTTGTATCTTTCTTAACAAATACTTACAAGTTTGGGTAGCGAGTTGTTTCGAGTTTATTATTTTTCCTCATAGCAAATTTTTGATGAGGCACCCATTTTGTATTTCTTTTGTTTCGTAAAACCATTAACTTCTAAATCTGTATTATTATTCTTATAAAAAAGATAAAAGAAAATATATAGGCCTCTCTTAGGGAAATTGAATTATAAATTTTTTTCTTGTATATAAATATAAGGTAATTTAAAAAAATTTACATACATTTTTTTTAATAGAAACCAAATTAACAATGATACTATCAATAACATTTTAGAACTCAAACTATCTTTAAATTATATCTTAATACAAAGGGTTACTTAATCTAAATTAACTTCCCCTTCAATTGTCAGAGTTTATTAACATATACATCCTTCGAGGTAGGACATAAAATAAAGCGGGGGCTCTTACTTTTAATTGTTGGCTAAAGTAAAACATATACATACATTTAATAATAATATGTATGTATGTTAATTGATATAATATGTATAGTGTCAACTATCTGGTACCCGTAACACAAGCCTTAATCTCTACATACGTCTGTTATAATACAACATAGCAGCAATCGTTACCTAGTAAAAATCATACATGAATTTAATAAGCTTTATATTTAAAACGAAATTGTGTAAATTCAGATACATCCTCATCCTCGTTCTTCACAAAAATAACATTTCAATCTAATTAGTTCATCAAATATTCATCATTTGCTTAACGCATATGTTATAGCTACATTTTATCGTACCCTTACAAGTGAAAAGATAATAATAAGTATTGCTAAACTCGTTAAGAGGCATTTGAAAGCGTCTGAGCATTGTGAATATTTCCAGCCCCAAACGAACCGAAATTAACTCAAAGAAGAACCCATTAGGCTCAAGCCTCTCAATTTAACACAGCGACAATGACAAAACACATAGCGTTCCGTTATTAGAGTGGGAGCTGCTCGTATTATCTCCGCATTTATAACACGCGTGTTATCCCTTGATATTTTGGAAATTTAGAGAGTTTTCTCCTTATTGTTATTGCTCGAGTTTCAACATCAGACTTGATTGATGAGACGGCTTTTTTCTAATGCGACATAAAAATTTCTGTAATCCTCGTCCAATCGCTTGATTATAGCTGTTAATCTTCAGCAGGATGTCTTAAGCTGCCTTTTATCGTTCTTGTTTTATTTTGCCTCACCAAATTGTAGGCAATCGTGACTACTTTACTAAATTAAAAAAGGACGGTTTATTGATTCGTTAATAAATAAGTAGTATTATTTATGTGCGCTTCTTATACTTTAATCAATAAGGAGATGAGTTTATTGAACGAAATAAAATTAAATTGTTGCATTATGGGTTATTGTCATACATTTATCTGAGTGTTTTATTTGAAGCCATTAACAAGAGAATTGAATTGAATTGAATTTGTTTTGATAGATGCTAGAAACCAAAAAAATAATTATGATGATTTAAAAAACAAAGACTAACTTCTGTACTTTCATATTGTGTATAAAATATAAAAATAGTATTTTCAAAATATTAAAATACACTTAAAACTGGAATTTATTTCACCTGGACAGTATTGCTGTGAAGCGAACATCAATCAATTAGCACTGGCTGACTTTTCCGCGGTCTTTCTCATTTCCACCCCGAAACTTTCAGAATAATTTAATATAAAGAGAGCAAGTTTATGTTCCGGAAAAGTTAATCTCACAGGCGATTACTGCAACGTGAATAAGGTCTTCGTTTTACCGAGATTGAAGATTTTTAAGCCAATTGTGTTATTTTATTATAAAATTTCCTTTTCGGATATTATTTCAGATTCGATTGTATCAATATTTTATCTTATTCTTAATTTTGTTTAAAATATTGGTACTTTCATATTATATTCAATTATAGTAATTATGTAAATAAATAAATTATGTACAATGTATGTGTATGTAAAGATATATGTAATTAATTATAAAAATATCTGTTATTAGCGAACGGCCTCTAATCTAAACTAACACTATATCTCGAAAACGGTTCGACTTATTTATGTATCGGGTATAAACATATAAAGTAGAAATTGACAGTTATTCCAGTGGATAGACAGATAGACAGAAAGACAAAAATTGTAACAAAATAGATTTTGCCTCTATATTAATAACAATAACATTCAAGAAATATTTAATGTACAGATTTGACTACAACTTTATTATATGTATAGATATCGATGCTAGAGAATTTTTTTATCTTTATTCACTCTTCTCCCCCGTGACCATGATTACTGTAAAGCATTCGAAACGTCGGGAACCAAAAATCCATATAAATCCGCGACAAAATCCGAAAAGGTAGTAGTAGTATCATTTATAATGTCTAATATTCGCGTAAACCTAAGAAAGTATTATTTTGTTATATTTATTTATTATTTTATTTTTCATTGAGATTCTTAGTCAGTTACTAATCCAACAAGGCACTCACTCCTAGAAGACAATAAACAAACAAATTGAATCGAATTGCTTACTGATGTCAAAAGGCCAAAGTATGTTTACTTGTTTATTCTGAGGTCTCTCACATGTTACTTGGACAGTATAAAGAGATAAAATACAATATTACAGTAGGTTTTCGCCTTTGATCTTGAATGAAATTTCTACAACGTCTTGTCTAGACGTTGTTATAACTGAAGGCTGAAAAGTAAACAATCCCTACTAAAATAATAAAATATGTGATTGTAAGTTTGTTTGTTACGCTTTCACGCGAAAAATACTAATCGATCATCATGAAAATTTGTACACATATTCTTGGAGGTATTAGAAGTAACATAGGATACTTTTTATTTAAAAAAATATTTTTTACAAAAAATAAAAAAAATGTGTCAAAAAATCTCAAAATCTAGCTTCTTCAACGCCTGAAATAGCTAGAGTAATTTTGAAGAAATTTTCAGGCATCCTACAGATCAACCCAATGAGGTTGATTAGCAATTAAAAAAATGAACGCGGGCGAAGCCGCGGGTAAAGCTAGTATTATTATAATATTATAGAGAAAATGTTAAATGTGTGTTATATTAATTACTAAGTCACCTATACTGTATAATAGAAACATTAAGGAAAAGCTGCCAGAGAGCCGAGGCAAAATGAATTACCTAAGCCATTCTTTATTTTCACGGAATTATCTATATTCACCTGCTCTGTGTTTATTTTTACATTATATTCCAAGGCCACAAATATAAGGATTAAAAGAAAACAATAATATAAAACTGCTGATGCGAACAGAGCTTTAGATGGTACGTGTATAGTCATATAGCTCATATAAAATGCAGATCACTTTAAAAGTACAGTGGCAGTTTATAACACGTGTAGTGTGAATTCGAGCAAATGGCATCATCGATCAAAGTCTATTTCATACGTTATCCAGCTATCGGTTAAGGGCATTTTCCTTACGTGTAATATTTAATCCCAGAGTAGATTGCATCATAATGGCTGAAAGATGATTGAGCATTACTTAGGCAAGTATGGAATGATTTATGTGTTTTAAATTAAAGGTCATAGTGTGGTAAATTTTTACATACATTATAAATCATTCCCGATCTTTAAGCTGTCAAAGTTTGTAAGTTTTAAGTTTACTCATAATTTCCTTTATTGTAAATAAAAAAGCTTTAAGCTGAATTCGAAAATAGAACTTTATTTTATTATGCTGGGAAAAAAACCCAATTCACAATATCTGCCGAATCGGAGAATCCGTATCTGAAAAGATTGTCTTAATGGGTACTCATGTTATCACTCAAAGGAAATATGCTGTCGAAATTCCAGCCCTTAAGTTCAAGAGGCTTGATCTGGGCATTATGGAACAGTCATCAAATGTAACTTTAGAAATTACTTGTAAGCAGCCCCGACCATACTTTTGATGTGGAAGTGATTTTTTGAAAAGGGACGGAAATATGCAGCGCTGTTTGATTTGACCAATAAGTGACCACAGTGGTAGAGTTGGCCGTCATATTAATAAATGTATTTACAGTTGATGATAAGTATATAAAATTACTGCAGTTCATTGATAAAAATGTTAAACATCATATGCGTATCAAATTTTTTGACAAATAGTACCTAAAGTATAAAGTGCCAGGAATAGGGAGTGCACTAAGTAGTTCACAAGGATTAACGCAAAAAATCCTGCGTGAATGATTTTTCTTAGGGAACTGACAGAAATTTGTTAGAAAGATATATTATAATATAAAATATGTAGAATAGTTATAATATAGCACTTCATTGAAATTATGGTTTTATTTAAGAACTAAATAATTTGTGGGTAGGCACTTTATGTAACAAATATATAACGGCACATGCGAATACAACCAATAGAGCTTTCGGAACCAAAAATCAAAATAAATCCGCAACAAAATCCGAAAAGATAGTTTCATTTAAATAATAACTAAAAACGGTTACATTTATTAAACAGTATGCTATTGTTAGACAGATTCAAAATTCAGATATTTTATTAAGAAGCTTTTTAGTGAAAGCTATTAACCATTGCTTTTGAAACCATTTTTTTGTTTTAATATGGTTTGCTGGGATATAGGCTTACTTATTGTTCATTTACACTTTGTTCTCTTTCTACACGAACAAAACTTTCGCAGTAGTTTGTTATACACGAGTTACAATTCTATATATGTACGAAGAAATACAAGGATGCAAAAGTTAGTTTTGGCACGAATGTTGTTTTTTCCACTCGATCGCGTATCAATGAGTGGTTCGATGATACGGAATCGTTAGAAAACGTTTGGCGATATTTTATTAACCAGGCACCAATAAATTATGCGACGCTACAAGTTATAACGTAAAACTTGTTCATGGCTGTGAAACAAACTTCTTTAAGATAAACGGCAGTATCGATGCCGTATACATTTTGCTTTATTACAAACAAAACTTTTATAGTTATGGATGAAGCCTATATACTTATTACTTGTTCGAAAATTTTTATATTTTGATTTATTAAAAACTGTGCCAAGTTGAAAATAATTTATAATTCATAGATTGAATGGAAAAAATTATGGCAGTTTATTTCTCTGTTAATACGTAAAAGTAATTAAAAGGCAAAAAGTACTTTTTTTAATATTAAAGTAAAAATATAATATAATATATTCCTACTGCTGGACACGAGTTTGTCGTCATTGATACGGAAGGATTAGGATATACGGCATAGTGCTGGCCAAAGTGCGGATTAGTGAACGTAGGGAATTCATAGGAATCGTGTATTGCGCTTTTAGGAATAGTATATTTTCTCGTATCTACTAATTTCAAAATACTAACTGACAAAGATGTCAGCTTAAGAAAGCCATATCTGCGTTACAGAAAATTTCAGGTTTGAGGCTATATTTATGGCATATGAGGAAAGTCCAAAATTTTTGTTGTAAACGCTACGGAGAAGTTGCAAAGCTCTGTCACTTAATAAAAGATCTCCCTTGAGAAGTGAAGCAAACGACTTCATAAGATGAGATAGTATTATCATCTTGGGTAAAAAAAGACATAAAACGTGGGTAAGCCACATTAAATAAATTGCAGGCGCCTACCGCCCGCCGTCTCGTCGATCCTCTAACTACACCCCTCAAGCCATATTCCGCTCAAAGTATCTTAGCGTTATTAATTATAGAATATTTCATTCAATTATACGTGATAATTGCCATTCGCTACACTTGCTTGCGGTTACTTTATACTATTATGGTTATATATACCATATTAATGTATGACAGAAAGCTTAATAACGAATAATACAATTTATTTTCATGAATGCTAAAATCTAATTTCGACATGTTTGGTTTACAAACAATTTAATAAAAAGCATCGTAATAAGAAAGAACGCAGTACATTTTACCTTAATTGAATACCGTTTCCATATTCGCAGAGTATGAATATTGAAGCAAAAAAGCATTCCTCTAACGCGGCTTTGTTCGTCGTGAATGAAATGAGTTTTATAAGTTCTGTAAGAGACCTCGATAAGACAACTTTAGCCTGTGCTTAAGCGTCTCGACCCACGTAATTATGTTTCATGGGAGCGTTTATCGCTGTCATTACTATTATAAATTTGCTACCAGTTGTTCTCGGGAAAATTATTTTACAATGTGTTAGTGATTGATCTATTTAGTTTCAAAGTATTCGTGTGGCATATTGTCTTGAAGTTCATTGTATAACAAGATCATAAGATAGTTATGTCTCAAATATTCATCTATTATAGAGATACAATTTATGAGCTACATAAAACATATATTTGTTACGATGCAAATTGTTATTAATTTTAGTGAAATGTTATGCTATAGTAAAAAATAATTTATATTTACTGAAACGATTAGTACATACATATTTTCTTATATTCACACGAACAATTTACAAAAAAAGATTCTTCGTTTTTTTTGGCAAATTTATTTTAATTTTTGTTCCCAAAATTTCAAATACTTTACAGCAATCATTGTCATAGGAAAGATAAGGTCATTAGTGCAAAATATAGTAGTTGCAGGCGGCGTCTACCCCCATAATTATACATAGTATATGTAATATGTATATTCAAAATATGTATGTAACATTCAATTATAACTCCGCTATTTTCCTTTATCGTTGTTAATTACGATAGTATATAAATCAAGTAAATACAAACGAATCAGTTAATATTCATATATTGGTTAAATTCAACATCGTAACACCACATGGCACAAGAAGTACGAGTAAAATCTTCATCGAACACTACGTTCACTACTTCTATTATAAGTGAATCTTTTCGGATTTTGTCGCGGATTTATTTGGATTTTTGGGTCCCGATGTTTAGTGACTCTCCCTTGACCATACCATGATCGTGAAGATAGTTTCATTTATTATGTCAAATATTAGCGTAAACCTAAGAAAGTATTAAGGTAAATAATATAAATTATTGCCCTAAGGTTACAAAGAAAAACGTCATACATGAAATAAAGACGTACCTACTATACCCAAGAAAAAATACAGGGAAGCTATAAATAAAACAGCCTTCAAATTAATTATCTTTATATTCTATCGACAATACTATATATATTTTCCTCTTGTTGTTAATAAACTTATTATTCTACTAACAACGTACATCATTACTTAGCAAGCAATTAGTTATCTATTATGGATGACCTCGCTTAGACAAATGATCTGTCATCTTGATATATTGACATCTTGCCTTAGCCTAGCCTTTCGACCACAATTCGGGTTGATTTGATTCATCTCATATATCATATGACGCAAGTCTAATGTAATACATACATTTACTAATTTGACAAAAGGAAATTATTATTTTAATTTTCTAGTGAATATTGTTATATTTTATTATGAAATAATTAAAATAAATAAATATGTTGGGATATTATTATACACAGTGCCATCTAGTTCCGTGGTAAGCTACTAAGGAAGTTTGTGCTACGGATACCAGATGGTTGATATACTACATACCTATATAAGTTTAAATACATATATATTATAAATATAAACTCCCATGAATTCAGAATGAAGCGGGACTCGAACCCGCGACCGCTGGAAGATAATAAGATCAATCGTGTCGTCAAGAATAATTATATAAATCTACTTTCTTATGACTAAGATAGTCATTAGAGAGCAGATATGAAATATTACGTTCTGGCTGAAGGTCTTAATCAGAGCGTGATAATCAGAGCGGTCTAAAGACACATTTACCCCGTGAGGCTATGGGTCGGACGTGACCCATGATGTAATAAGTAGTTCAGTCATATACTCAGGTGTCTGTCGGTTTATAAAGACAGTTGCATAACGTACAACAATAGAACTCAAACCTCACAGTGACGTTTGTAACACAAAAGATGCTATGCGAAACGTTCGTGCAAAGTGCTTGCTTTTTATTTCTAGTTTTTTTTACCGGTTGAGGCTTTGGGCGCAGGATCATATATTAACTTCATTTAGTTTGAAATATGTATGAATTATTTTTACAGTATAAGTATATTAATCATTTAAATTATATCAACAGACTAAAAATAAAACGCAAATATTACACCTGTTAATGTAGATAGCCGCTATGCGAAGTACACATTCGTTTTATACTAAAATTTCAACATTTTTTTAATTTATATTTTAAACAGTAAGTGAGGCTATTTTTATGCTAGCAGTCTGATATTTTCATTGTTCACATTGTCCAGGCTTATAACATGATAAAAATATATTCATGAGATTTCGCTAACATTTTCACTCCCACAACTAATAAAAAATAATATTTAAAATTGTATAAAATTTAAATAATCTGCATCTGTATAAGTTAAGATAATGTTACCGATAAATGATAATTATTATAACTAGTAGTATAATTTTATAAGCTCTTTAACTAAATGAAATTTGTAATGATATACATTCTCTTAATTAATAATTTCATACTTTTATAACGATTAATATACTGAGATGTGTTTTTTTTATTTGCCCTAAATCCTAGTTTTTTCAATATATAGTACCTTTATATTAATTTACTTATATATAAACATTTTTTTCATATTTTGGTCATCGTTAAGATGGCCCGGGGGATAAAATGTTATTAGACAAGAGTTTTCCTGAGTAAAACTTTCATATAATATTATCGTGTGCAGAACGAAAATGTATATGAAAATAGGTAGCTAGATAGGTAATGTAATAAGTTTTGTATATGGAAAAATCTCCTTTAAATTTTATATAACTTTTGGTTAAAAATATTTGTTACAAATTGTATCAAAGCATGCAAAAGTTGCGTTTACATAGTTATTATCTACAAACATAAAGGTATACCTTCTTCTTCTCCTTCGTCGTATGCTTTATTACTGAAGGTCGTGCTCGTCCTGAAAGGCTTTTACTGATCTGTTCCTCCACACCACTCTGTTTTCAGCTTGTCTCAGGGCAGTAGTAATATTGAGTCCCGTTATATTTTGAATTTGATCGGACCAGCGGGTAGGTGATCGACCAAGTGGTCTTTTGCCTTCAATCTTCCCTACTACAACTAGTTTGTCCAGGTTGTCTGGTTGTCTCCGGGCAATGTGACCAAAATAACTTAAAACTCGTTGGTAGCATATAGCAACTGAACGTTACGACCAAACTATCCACTATATGCTAAAGGTATACCATATACATTGATTTATACATTGTAGCATTGCCTATATAGTTTGTAAATAAGCAGGCAATGCATAAAACAACTATGCAAAAAGTACTCGTATAATCGTACTAAACTAAATATTGCTGAGAGAAAAATGATGGCATTCGCAAAATACGAGTATATATGAATTTAGTAAAGTTAATAATAAAAAAATCCTCCAAACAAAGCTATTACATTATGATTTAAGTATATCAACGATAAAATACATCTCTTTGAAATATTCTGAAAGGTTTACTAAGTGAAGCTTGTCACAAGATGTTTTTTTAGGCATAAGGACGTAACATCTTGCCGATTTACCGAGACGAATGACGTTCTATAAGACGTGACTACGATCTTGCTAAGGGATATTAAAGTTAAGTATAGGATAGTCATACGAGCTGGAAGTCATTAAGTATTAAACTGGATGGATATAGGAGTATAGTATAGACAAATCAAGACGGGGAGGTTCTTTTAGATTTTTGTGAATCGTAAAAATGATTTTTAGGCGATGAATCTCACACCCTTTATGTATGAAGCTGGTATGCGTAAATGCATGTCCCATCGTTATAAAAAGTCTTGGATTCTGGAAGAAAGAATATCTGGAAGTTTTGGGTTTGAGTCCCGGATCAGGCCAAGTATATTTTATGCCAAAAAAGTCTCCATACCAGTCCAAAATTCGGCTAAAATGTAATAAAAAGGGAATCAGTAAAAAGAAATAATTTGAAAATGTGGCGTTGAAGTAGAAAACTATATAGCCTAGTTTAAGTCTACTGTCTTTTTGCAAGCTCCAATATAATTATATTCCAGTTTGTAGGAAGAACCTTCGTAAAGTGCCAAGTCGCAAGACTCGCGTCTTTACGTCCGACGTTCCCATGGCGATGCTGTAAAACCCATTAGAGCCAACGCTTAATAAAATTGTGTTTAAAAAATATTATAACGTAGTTAATTAAATTATGAAAGTAATTAATGGTGTAATGATATAAGAATTAAAAATCTTTATCTAAGTTATTAATAAAACAGTAGTGTCTTTGCTACTAGCAATTCTCTTATACGGGAAGATTTTTGCAATAATATTATATGAATTATCGTCATGTGGAAAAAAATTGAAACAGCATGAGCTTGCTTTTTTTAAAACAAAATTTTGTATTTTTGGAATAAAAACTGGAAATTGGTTTTTATTATTCGCTATGTAAAGTTATCTGCATCGTAAAGCAGTGCCAGAAAGCCATATGTCTTGTACCACGACGGTAGTCAAAATCAATACGTAGGTACTCTGTACTTATATAATACAGTTTATAACAACTATAAATAAAATTAAGTTTCACTAAATGGATATTTAAGTATGTACTATAATAAATAAAAAATCAATTCACAGAATTTTTGTACGTCTGTCTGTTCCGGCTAATCTCCGAAACGGCTGGACCGATTTTGACGAGACTTTTACGGATACGGATAGAGAATTATGGATAGCTAATGTTATAGGGAGTAACTTAGGCTACTTTTATTTTAGAAATATTATTTATTTTAACTAACAGAAACCGCAACTTCGCTTAAGTCTAGGGATGAAGTCGCTAGTATGATATAAAAAGCTAAGTATCTACTGTAGTTAAAAATATAAAATATCATTTAAGTTATCATAAAAACTTAATTTAGGCAAATGCGCTATTCGAGCTGTGAAGTCTTAGAAATCCTGAATTTGTTGTAAAACACTGAAAACTTCTATGGCATAATATAACAATAAAATGGAAATATTTTCGCAAATTTGTACGCTGATAAGGATAAAGAAAATCCTAATAGCCGTGCGCATTATCTTTTATGCTTTTAATCTGGTCTTTGTATTACTACGGAAGTCGATGCGCACGGCTGGAACTAACATTCGCATTAACCTAGTTGCCTTCAATCCTGGTTATTTTGGTACTTTTATAAAATAAACGCAGTTCTTAACGTATAAATGGAGTAAATATGCACGTAGTCATAACGCTTGAACTAAAGTTAAGTGTAACTGAAAAAAATCATTACTACGAGTGCTTTCTCTTGCTATTGACTCCTTGATATATATAGCGGTGAATAACTATATATATACTAACAGATTTTCACTAATTTCATATGAAAGTATATACGGTACCTTCCTACATAATCAAACAATTAATGTTTAAAAATGTTGTCTGTGTTTGTCTGTCTGTCTGTTTGTTCCTGTTTTACCTGTTCTCTGAAACGGCTCGATCGATTTTGACAGGACTTTCACTCGCAGATAACTAATATTATAGGGAGTAACTTAGGTTACCTTTGTTATATTAGAAAATAAAAAAAAAAGTTTAATTTACGTTAACTTACGCCCAGCAAAGCGGGCCGGGCTTGCTAGTACAAAATATAACTTGAAATAACTTTAGTTTAAAAATTAAATTATTAACCATAAATCACATTTTATTATCCTATTTTACCGTCTATTTATGAAAGTAGTTGTCGTTTTATGATCATAAAATGTTAATATAATTTATAATACTGACTATAAACTAGATGGCAGCATAATCGTAGGCTTTTGTATATCGCAGCCTATTTTTGTTTATTCAGTCGTTTTAATGAACCGTTCAACAAAAATGCCTAATAATCTAATCTTTACATAGTATAAAACAAAATAATGCAAAAAGTACCGCAAAACAATTTTTGAAAGGTAAAACTAAAATATTACATAGGTACTAGTGACTCACCCTCGCTCCTCTCGTGTTCGTTGAAAAAATAAAAAAATCGACTCATAATTTTTATATGTATAGATTATGGTTTTAGGTATACTGAACTTTACACCTTTTTTAATATCGGTATAAAACAAAACATTAATCGGAAAATATCTCTTTTAACTTCTTAGTAGTTATAAAAATAAATGAATAAAAGATTAACTAAATAAATAAAAGATAAGTTTTAATTATTCTGTTCCAATCAAGTCGAGAAAGAGCAATCGTAAAGAAATAGGTATAAATTAAGTTCTTTTATCTGCAATTACTTCGCACTGGTGTCCCGCAATCTACCGTTACACAAAACCTTCTTCTCGTAAATGAAGCTACGTTGAATTTATTTCCTTAATATACCTATTTATCGTATAATTTATTCGATTTCTACATAAATGAAGTACCTAGTGCTCGACTAAAAAATTTCGTTTTAGATGTGTGATTTGATTAATGAAGACGTTCTAAATTCTTAAAGTGTTAATGTGTCAACTATAAGCTAATTATTATCTTTCTTTTTCGCTCCGCTCAAATATCTTTTGAAATAACTTCTTCTACAATTTTTTCAACAAATATAACAACAACATAAATAAACAACATAAATAAACAACATAGTTGGAGATGTTATGAGAATATTTAAAATGAGTAATATAAGGAAGTCGTGGATATCATGTTTCAGTGGTATAACCATTATATCGCCCATAAACATGTAAGTGTAGATGTACGCTAAAAATATAAAGTAAGAAAATATGACTTCATACTCTTCCTTGAAAGCTTTAAAAGCTTTGTTGCTAGTACAAGAAATAGGAAAAACGATAAGAAATTCCCATATCGTGTCAAAAGTAGGAAAATGGTTTGGAATAAATCAAATATTAACTTGTCATAGACATTATTCTTTCCATTTTATTCGGAACTAATAATAAAGTTGACTTCTATAACTCTTTCTAAGAATTTCAAATTTAGCCTGTTTGTGCGACTTGTTTCTAACTAACATAATAATAAGAAAAGTTGAACATCTACTTGTCCGTAATAGTATTGTAAAACTAACTATTTATACTTAACTTTAAAAATAAAATTAATATCGATGTTTAATAAAAACATATTTTGTACTGTCATTTAAAAGCAAACTTTAATCTCCCCGTTTAACATACAAGCGGACCTGCGGTTTAAAACTGATATATTATATAATGAATAGATATTATAAATAATTTTGACTTAAAACCCCTTCTAATACTGGTAATGTGGAACTAAGATCTGAAAGGAACACTTTGTTTTACCCTTATCAAGTAACAATGAAGCTAAGAGTTGACATGATTTATTGCATATTGCCAATTTTTGAGCTGAAAAAAGCCGTAGACTATTTCTTTAATATTTAGAGTTACTAAAATTAATAATAGCTACTTAAACCACATTGTTTCAAGTTTTTATATTGTGATGTTGCAATGTTTTGTCTGTGGCACTTTTTTATAAAAGTTAGTTATAATGGTTCTTGACTATGCTATACAATCCCTAGATGCTTTTTAACGGTTAGTATAGATATCTACGAAATGAGATATTCTCGCACCGTGATAAACATTCTACATATAGACCCAGCTATCACGATACCAAATCGAATCAAACTTGGTCCAGTTGTTTTCTTATGATAATAACATTGTTGTGTAAATATAAAATTAAAAAAAAATACACAGTATAAAAAAGGAAACGAGAATAATATTTAGACCTTATGTAAATCCAAATATCACCTCTTTTTGAATGAAGATAACCATACTTGGAACGCCCCAAGCTGTTACATGAAGCCCTTTTAAGGGCTTGTCTCTCTTCATTAACTTTTGTTTTTACAACCTTCCATTTTTTAAATAACATGTAATTATAATAAAGTTTAATGAGGATACAATACGCTTTCACAAAGCATTCGCTTCTTATTAAATTACTTACAAAATATACTCTGTTGACTTTTCACAGTGCATACCTATATTTTAAAAGTGGTAGTTTTTAATGTCATAAATTGATATAAATGTTATACTAATGTTATACCCGCAAAAGTTTGTAAGGATGTATGTTTGTTACTTTTGCACTCAAAAACTATTAAGCTGATTTTGATGAAACATCAAAAATAGCAAATAGATTAAATCTTAAAAAGTTATAGTAATAGGTTCACAGATTATTATAAAATTAAATAAGTTATTGGAACGCCGTATGTGGCCTTTTTTGTGTTTTTTTTTTCATAAGCAGTTCATACACAGCAACCGCATGTATTTGCTGAAACAATGCATTACGTTCCAGTTAACCTATGACTGACATTAAGAAAATGCATAATATTAAACTACCAAACTATAAACATAATTAGCAAGCTGAAAATACCTTTAAGCCTTATAGGTTTATAAAAATAATTATTAAATTACTACCGACTCAACTTTTCGCTCGGGTTCGTTCCTAGTGTGTTAGTAAAAGTTTTTTTACAAACTTTGAATTTTTATTTTCTTATTATTATTAAAACCTTCCGTGTACCTTAAGGAACATACAAAAAAGTTGGTCGAGCTATTCTCGAGTTTTCTACTTTTATTTTTATTTATATAGATTTTGGGAGTTGATACATAGTAATGAGAAATAATTATTTCAAAGTAATAAAAAAAATATAAAGTGGATCCACTTGTTATCCCAATCAAATATAGAAGTGTCACTTGTGTATGATATACGAGGGTGGCGAGTCGCTTTGCGTGAGGCGGTAGAGTTTAGTAGCAGTTATATATAAAATAGCGCGTGGTGAAAGCTATATTTTTGACTGATTTGTTTTTCATATTTTATTCCGTCTTTTTTAATATCCCACTGTTGGGCTCGGGCCTCTCTGCAATACTAGAGGCATCAGGCCATAGTCGAACTCACTGACTAAGTGTTAAGTTAAGTGTTAAGTTTAAGCTATTGTAATATCATTAGGTACTGGCCAAAGTAAAAAAGATATCACCGCTCCATATATTGTACTACCCTCTTTATCCACATCTTGATTTGAATGAAATATCAGTATGGAGGACACAATATATAATATAATTGAACAAAGATTAAATCACGAGGAAATCATAAATTTGGAGTTTCGACGGTCACCAGCTCCCTAGAGATAGCAATATGTCGTTTATCTTAGCCCGCACCAAGTACGAACTAAGAGTAACAAATACCATGGAAAGGGTACCAAACATTTAATTTTTTTGAATCAAGATTGTTTAAAAACATGTTTTATAATATACCTTTAATATTGTAACATTTGTATTATTTTTTTTGTACTCATTTTAATTAATGGTAGTGACAAGTTATGATAAATACATATGTTATATGTTATATGTTTGTTTGTTTATTTGTTTCTTTTTTGGTTGAACGCGCTACTCGGGAACTAATGGTCCGATTTGAAAAAATATTTTTGTGTTGGATAGTCCGTTTATCGAGGATGCCTATTTTATATCACGCTATGACCAATAACAGCAGAGCATCAATGAAAAATGTTGCAAAAACGGGATCAAAACATTTCATTTGAGAGCTTCCGTCGCGTACGCTGCGTAAACGGTTAAAGTTATGCAAAAATAATGAATGACAGGATTGTTTCCTTTTAAAAATTCTAATAAATTTATATTTATATTTGGTTTCCAGCCTTTAAAATGCGAGCGAAGCCGCATGGGAGGCTAATAATATTATTATTAACTTTAATGTACTATGGCATAATGACCGCTTTAATCCTAGTATTAGAACTAGCTACGACAGCATGGATACCACATACCATCACACAAAAACAAATATCAATATATAGCAAATCGTGCTCTGACTTTGTATTTGATTGAATTCAGCGGCTTAGTATTATTCGGGTCATAACTAATAGGTATCATTTCTACTTTATCTCCATTCTCTTGAGGAGTAAAAACGTGTCATTTTCTCGGAAGTTCCATAGTGAGCTGTGGGAACGAAATGTATTTGGTAAACAGGGAACAATTCATTGGCTAAATTGTGTGGACATTGGTACACTTTTGTTCTTAATGAACTGAAAGTTGTCCGAGTAATTTGATGTTGATTAATCGACATATTTCTCTAAAAATAAATATTTTCCGTAACAAAATTCATTTGAACAAAACTCTAGGACGAACAAAGACTATTAAAATTAATAATACGTTAAACAAACTTTATGAAATTGCGCTGTGAAGAGTGTGTTTGCGAGGCACAGATTGATATTAATTAATAATTTCATATTAATTTCTTTATCAAAGGAAAATATACTTTATTCTAATTAACTTTAAGTATAACTTTTGAGTCATCACAATTGATTGAAAGTTAGTCTTGTAAGTCCGATAGCTACTACCTAAAAGACCCTTTTTGAAATAGAAAGGACAGAAAGGTTTACAAAATTTAAATGGAAAATAACATATTTCGGGAATTGTTAAATTTTAAATAGTAACCGGGTGAAGCCACAACAGGTCACTAATGGTCAGTATTTATATCGTAGTCAGCCCTTTTTGTGTTAGACGTCGGGAAGCTTCTCGATGTAAGGAAGATCATTGCCCCCACGATATTTTTCTATATTGTAACTTAAACACAATTGTATCAAGTTATTTTTATACAAATTCCCAGTCTTATAAAGTACAAATTAATAAAGTAAAATATAAGCATTAGCTTGAATCATGATTGCAACTTCTTAGGATTTCTAATTCTAACGCTCTACACATAAAGGTTAAAAACACTCTCGTCTTAAAAATGAGCCAACTTTATTTAAGCCAATTTTTGTTCTGTGCCAATATTCAAAAGCATATAGGAATATTTATTGTGGAAAAGTGGAAGTGGAAAATCCATATTCATATAATAAATTTAAATATTAATAGGGTGGATATGAGAAACAAACGTGTTTCTTGTCAAAGAAGGCTGGTTATGGTTGTTAAAATATTAATATTATGCACAAAGCAATGTAGTATTTATATTACTTCATGACCGTATAAATAAAATGAATATGTACGAAGCGAACCTATTTAAATTTTAAGCTTAATCCTTTTTGGCCAATGTGAAGAAATGTCCTATTCGTTGATCAAAAGCATAATGAATATTTTAACCTAATACGAATATTATGTATAATATCTTCTAAACATGATCTAAATTACTAGTGATTTTAATTTTAAAGAACTTTAGTAGTTGTCTGTTCTAATTTACTTAACTTCAAAGAACTTTGTCGAAGCATCAATGAAAAAGGAAGGGCAGAAGGGCATTAGTTCTGCGAGGTTGCGAGCACTCAGAAAGAATTTGGTTTCCGGTCTTTAGAAGCGTGTAAAGCCGCGGGAAATGCTAGTGTATAATATATGAAAAATATTTTAAATTACGTTGCTGTGGATTTTCAGTAAAGCGGAGGGAAGGCATGTGGGGCGGCGGCGCGCAGTGCGTGCATGCGTCGCTCCCGCGTGGTGCGCATGCGCAGCCCGCTCCTACGCTCAGTGGTGCCATCGCTAGCCGCCGCCCGCCCAGGTATGTATATGACTCATTATTACGAAATACATAGCTTTAACGATATTAAAAAATAACAAACAAAAATAAATATTCGTTGTACAAATTTATTTTGAGTCTTTATGGATTTTATTAATTGACTACCAAAAAGGAGGAGATTCTATGTTCATCTGTATATATTTTACATGTTTTTTGTGGATATGCTTAGGTATTAAAAAAAGAAAAATGAATTAATAGAGATATGAATAAATAGTTTAAATTAAGGCTTCTATAAATAATCATGTTTATTGGATATTTAAAATTGTAGTGTTAAAATAACAGCTTCTTACTGCATATTAAAATATGTACGATACTTATAACAGTTTTTTATGTTATTTTTGTCTGTCTGTCTTTATTACAGAAACAACTGAATTGATTTTGACAAGTCTTTCACGGGTAGATATAGCTGATTTACAATTATGCATTTCTATCTCATATTATACAATTATATGTAATTTTTATATTTCAATTAGTTTCATCATCATTCAAAATAATAGAAATTATGTATCATGGTAATAATTTCCAATATTTCACCAATTTCAGACCTACACCTCCCTCACCGACAATCGTAGCACAGGTTGACTCATCAGTAGCTTGTTTATGGATGCTGACACCTTTGTCCGCCGGCACTGCTGTCGTCGCTATTATTATAGCGGTGACAACCAACAATTGGTTGCATACAGAGGAAAATATGCTGAGTCCTACTTTTAATGGGACGAGGAAGTACGAGCTGGTCGCCAAACACACCGTTTCAGGGCTTTGGCGAATATGTCACACAGAGCGTAAGTATTAAAACATCTATTGTAATACGAGTTTTATAATATTTTTTGTTATTTCATTTAAAATCGATTAATAACATAAAAATTATAATGTTAACAAAATGTTTCTAATAATTGACTTCAACCCGACCTATATTGATTTGTAGTATTACATGTAGTACATATTTGCATTACTTTTGATTTAACTCATTAAAAGCAAATTACTAAAAGATTATAAATATAAGTAAAGTAATAATAAAATTGCATTAAAATATTATATCAAAGGAATTATCAAAGGTGACATTATATTAAAACTTTATGAGCAAATGTGCCTTTATTTTTAATTTTATACTGTCCTTCATTTTACTTATGTAAAAATGAAACAACAGTAGAAGTTGACAAAGGCAAGCCCAACTTCCGGCCGTCATGTGACCACAATACGTTCACTTCCCGCGACGGGAGGCCCATTGTGCCGTCGCGCTTTTCACACATTACATTCTAAGTGCCATATATACACCATATAGGTACATTATACATATTATTATGTACGTGGTATTACATATACTAAGAACTAAGTATATATGATGCGTCCGTAGCTGTTGCAATGTTAGTGACTGGCCCATTTGCCTCATTAAAAATTGCTATGTATTATGCATAACTGTAAATGTCATGTTTATCATGAATTTTATTTTCTTTCTTTTAAATTTTATAAATAATTGTTAAAAATTTATTTATGGGAATGAAAGTGTACCAGAATTCGCCCACTGGTCAGTCCACGACGAAAAAACAACCCACATTACTTTGGATTCTTAGTTTCCATCTGACTTATAACCAGACGGATACTTACGGCAAGCAGGCTAAAGGACCCGGGTTCGAATACCAAACGAAATTATGTTTGTTTTGAAGTAGATGTTATGTTCTTGCTCAATGCTATTGAACGGATATCGATCATTATTTTTTAATTTAATCCATAGTTTAGCTTTATTTTAATTTAAAAAAGTCAAAAATATAAATAGTACAAACTTTAGTGATATTTTCATATTGTTTCTGTTCTTGGCAATCTTTTTATAACTAATAAAAATATATTAAACATTAAATATAATATAAAATTTTCAGCTGGCCGTACAGTTTATCGATGTCTGGATATATCGTATTTTCCACTGTCGCAACATTCGCCTGACCTCAGCGACTCAACAAATGCAATACCATGTAAGTCATCCATATTTATAACCCTTTTCCCAGTAATGCACATTGTACAATGATAATATTTACAATGAAATACGGGCATAACCAGTATAGCGTAAAGAATTTCATTACCTTCTACTTACATTACATCGTTTTATTTTTCTAAATAAAATATGTTAATGTAATAATTAAAATATTACATTTAAAACGTTATTACTCTGTAATTTATATCATTAAATTAATATTTTTTTAACTTATTTGCTGGTATTGTCCATATGAAATAGTATTTACTAACCGAGCGCGGAAATTAATATTTAATTTTGATAATATTTTTTAACCCAATAGTTTTATTTGGTTGGATTTGGGTTTGGATGATTTAGTTGGATTGTGGTTATTTGCAGAATAGATAAAAATAAAGAAAAAGATCTTCCTAAGCTATGTGTGCAATAGACCTACAGTTGTTTGCACTATCACTACATATTATAAAACAAAGTCCTCCGTCGCGTCTGTCTGTCTGTTCGCGATAAACTCAAAAACTACTGCACCGATTTTCATGCTGTTTTCACCTATCGATAGAATGATTCTCCAGGAAGTAAATGATAAAATAAAATAGGTTTACTGTTATAAAATATATGAAAGTTTGTATTGTATGTGGGTATGTTCCGAATTCACAAATGAACGGATGGATGATGATAAAATTTAGTAAGCGGATAGATAGATAGATAGTAGTAGACTATAACTTTAAGCTACGTTGTTTCTTCCTATTTAAAAAAATGTAAAATTAGAGGTACATCCCTACTTCCCTACTAATATTATAAATGTGAATGTAAGTTTGTTTGTTACGCTTTCACGCGAAAACTACTCACAAACTTTGTACACATATTCTTGGAGGTATTAGAAGTAACATAGGATATTTTTTATTAAAAAAAAAAAAATATTTTTTACGAAAAATTAAAAAATTGTTTGTATTAACAATGGGTTCTGAAATAGCTAGAGTAATTTTAAAGAAACTTTCAGGCATCCTACAGATCAACCCAATGAGGTTGATTAGCAATTAAAAAAATGAACGCGGGCGAAGCCGCGGGTAAAGCTGGTATTATATATATTTGTTATTAAATTTTCAGATATAGTGACTCGTTCTGCCGCACCGCTGTTGCTAGCGGTTTTCACGCAGGCCGTGGGTGCGTTATGTTGCGTCCTGGGACATTGCGTTAAAGGTCGTCGCATTTGTACATTCATAGCTGGTGTCCTATTTATTATATCTGGTAGGTAATTTACTGCGATTTTTTTCTAAATAATATACAACTGTAAAGAATAAAAACTTTTTTAATTAATCCTAGTGTACTTACCCTCAATTCGCTCAGTTTTATCCATATCGTAAAAAATAGGCAAATAATATTATTATAAATAACTCGTCTCTGGGTAAATTCTAATGTGTAGTATACATTTCTTAGAGATGAGATATTTTCCCGCAGTAAAAAGTATTTTATGTGTTGATCCTGAATAACCAGCTATACATTAGACAGACTGATTTTCTGTACTATGTATTGGTAATAATGACTAGTTCAATAAGATTAATGTAAAGTTTGAGTCCCTTAGAATCTTATTATAAGTAGATACAGGTAGCGCCATCTATTGGCAAATTATGTATAGATACTTACATATAGAAACTTCTTTCTTTCTTTTTATTATCGATTCCTTATTTTCACGGCCCTAGAGTTTTGTATGCGTACTTATTAAGTTATTTTTATTTTCAGGTCTCATCATGCTGACTGGCATCGTCATGTACATATCTACGTTCAAATCTCAAGTGGGTCACAAACTTCGTTATATGACATATTTTAATGCGCCTCGGATGTCATACAGCTACGGTTACTCTTTTATATTATATTTAAGCGCGTTCGTAGCAGCGGAACTTGCTGGTACCTTTGCTATATTCCTTTTTTTACAATGGTATCAAAAAGACTGGATTACGGAATTGACAGAGAAAGCCAAAGCTGATTGTCGTGCGTGGGATCGTGAATATGCGTTTTCAGATTTTAGGGAAAGAGACTCTACTCTATTAGAAAGACGTATGATGAAAAGGGATACCTATCCTCCCTCTGGCTCATCAGCGGCGACTCCGAGAGAACGAAGACGATTTGTATTTGATGGAGATGAAATGCCTCATTGTTCAATACACAAAAATCGTAGAATAAATTTAAGCTCGGCGTCACTCAAGGATTTATCATCATCAACGCTTTACGGTTTTCCAGCAGCGCCAAGAGGAACCGCATGTGACAATTATTTTGAAGAATTTAAAGAAGTTCCTCAAAGTGCGAATACGCTAAGTGGTCTTAGGACTGCATCTATATTCCAATCTCAGGCTTCAGTAGCCAGCGGGAGATTTTTGGATACATCAGCAGTCGAGCCGCCACCATCACGGGAAGAAGAAATGGTGACATTTGGCGCTGGTGCAAGGACGGTTATAGAAAATAAGCAACCGGCCGGCCGGCATGATCGCGCTGTAGGCACTGATCCATACAGAAGGACTACGCCCGTTTGATTCGAAAGAACATGAATCCCCTGAAGCATATCGTTAAGTGATAACAACGTCTCATTATTAAACATTGAAGTATTTGAGGTTATTATTGCAAATATTGCAAAGTAGTCGTGAAAGAACAAAGGTCGAGAAGTGATTTTCGAATTTATGAACTTATGTGACTTTTATGTGTCATGGAAATTTTTGACTGTTACATTTCCTTAAATAAATACTGCCATTGGTGTAATATGTTTCTCATTTATAGATATTAGTGACTATAATTATAATATACATATATTGCTTATTCACCAAGAAATTTATTGATACAGTTTTAAAAAGCAGATGCAGCGTTAACAGTAACTGTTGAAAATAATAATTTTTTTTTATGGTAAAAAGGGGGCAAACGGGCAGGAGGCTCACCTGATGGGAAGTGATCACCTCCGCCCATGGACATCTGCAAGCCAGGCTTGCAGATGCGTTGCCGGCCTTTCAGGAAAGGGAGGGATGGAGGAGGGAGGGAAGTGGGAGGGAGGGGGGAACGAAGGCGGAGGATGATGGGAAGAGGGAGGGGGGAAGGAGCGTGGGCCTCCCGGACTCTCACTCACCGGTCGAAACGCGACAGCATATCTGCCACTTCACGCCGGTCTTCTGTGAGAGAGTGGTGCTAATGAACTATACGGGGCGTGCCGGCCCATTCGGTTGCTACCCGAAGGTAACAAGCATGGCACTACCACTTTTGAAAAATAATATAATAATATAATAATAATATTTAATATATTTTTAAAATTATTAATTTTAACTCATCACTTATATTTCTTTAATATTCAACCTTATTTAACAAACTTAAACCTTGTTTCCATATTTAAAGTAAACTAATTTGAAAATAATCAATAAGGCAAAAGTCAATGTGACATTATTTGTATTATTTTTAGGGGAAAATGGGATCGTAAGTAATTTTATTCTTTAATTTTATATTTTATTTTATTAGTACACTAACATATCGATTAGGATATATGTAAATTGTAAGTAATTAGTATTTGTAGATATGATATTTTTTCCAAAGGTTATAAAAGGGGTGTATTTATTTATGTTACTGTGCTTTATATATTTTATTGTTTGACAAGAAAGCAACTATACATAAGTAATATATAAAATAAATCATGGAAGCTTTGGTTAGGAAAGCTTAGGTTAAATAAACATGAAAGGCTAAAAACTAATGAAGGTGGCACATAACTATAGGTACTACATATGTGTAAAAGACATAAAAATCTATACTCTACATCGTGATAGAGAAACAGTATTACTAATCATTGGTTGCGGTTTACAATCGTTTGGCAGGACGATTGCAATGAAAATGGGTGGAGAGTAAGGTGAGATGCACCGTATTACCACTATTTTACTCCCATTACAAGGTAATATATAGTTCCTGAGAAAATAGACTTTGAAAGTAGCACTCGCCAGCAATTGCCGCAGCGCACTCGCTACGCTCTCTTCTCAAAAAATTCTCAAAATAGACCTTCGAAACCTATGTTATCCAAATCGAAAGAAAACAGAACATTTTAACATAATGATCTTACGTCTTTGTCTCACATATATATACAAGATTCTATTTATTATCCTACTCTCTCACGTTCAGTTTTTATTAGTTTCTCCAAAAATATGAATTAGGTACCTTGTGTTGTGAGTGTTATTATTATAAGCAGCGAAACCCCTACCTACCTTATGTATCAGTTTCACTCCAAATGATTGTAAACCCAACTTATTTTATTTTTCTCTCTCTTATGATAAATTATGATAGCGAAAGTCTATCAAACTTCAATCACCATTATGTTTCCAATTCAGTATATTTCTTTAATTTTAATTATTCTTATTTCAGGATAGTGTCGTGGTAGTAAGTATGCTTAACTTATTATTTATCTTTAGAAAGATATTTGACTATTATTTTTCTTTTTTTTTAAATTAATGGTGACTTTGTATATTTCGAAATCCCTAAATAATTGAACTATAGCTATCCAACGTTGTATTTTATTTTAGAATCTTTGAACTACTTAATGTGCAGTGACATAAAACTTCTATTTTGATCGGTTTATAACACAATTTTCATGTTGTATCAAAACATGACATATTCAAAAATATATTTTTGTAGAGTACTAATAAAGAAATTAACTTTTTGTTTTTAACAAAGCTGAGAAATATTGTGTAACACAATTTATATGTCAATTTAGCCAGAAGGATCCACGGACACCTGTAAAAGGTCTAGGCCCAAGGCTTAAAAATATTGCTATAAGACATTTCAGAGGGCTTTTGGGCGTCATAGTTCCTATTTTGGTTTTATCATGGCAACCTAGAAAAGATAAGGTAATTTTTAGTAAAGCATGTAATTTATTGATTTTCTTTAGACCGCAGTTCGGTTAGGTTTTAATTAAAACGTTTAATTGTTATTTTATTATCTTGGTTTGGGAGTTTTTTTTAAAGGGCTTCTTCTATGCGAACTACTTTAAGTACGAATATGATAATATTACATATTTTTTTATACTATATATCAAATATTTCATTCTATTTTCAGAGCCACATCACTGTGAGATGCCTCTGGATGTGGATGTTTTGGTTCTTTTTGATACAACCAGTTAATATTCCAGTGACAGGATTCATACCCATGTTTCTCCTGCCAATGACAGGTGTTATGGCGACCAGCGACGTTTGTAAATGTTATTTTAATGTATGTTTTTTAAATCAAATTAAATCAAAATATTCTTTATTCAAATAGACTTTTACAAGCTCTTTTGAATCGTCATTTTTACATTATCAAAATTAAAAGTCAGTCTGTAAGTCTGTGAGTAAACTACCACCGGCTCGGAAAGCTGTTTTGCTGAGAAGAACTGGCGAGAAACTCAACAGTTGCTCTTTTCAAAAAAATATTTGGTAAAAATATTGTATTACAATTTATCTATTTATCCTACGTGAAGAAGTTTAGGAACCATTATTATAATTATAACTTATGTATTATGTATACAGGTAATTAGAGAAGAACTATATATAATTTAATATCGTATCTAATATTTTTACAGGATAACATAGGGTTACATGTTTTAGCTGGTATGATACATTTACTGATAAATGGATGTGGAGTTGATCGTCGTCTCATCTTATGGTTTTTATGCTCGGGTCGAGATAGTAGTCAATTTTCTGGTAAAAGGTACATTCATTGAAATATATCTACTATTGTTTATAAAAATATATGTATTTTGTGTTCTATGGACTCTAAACAGCTAGAACGGTTTTAATGAGATTTTCAGGTAATCTTCAGATTTTAATTAATTTATGTAGTATATACATTTTGTTCAATTTAATAAAATAAAATTTATAGCAGGTATTTAACTATAATAAATGGTTTGCAGAATGATTTTAAAAGCAAGTACTGCTGCATTCTTTCTATCTATGATCTCAAATAGACTTATTGTGACTTCAACTATAACTCAATTTTTGACTCCAGCTTACATGAGCTTACAGGTACCTATATAAATAATAAATAAATAATATGAGAAGGTGTCTTACCATTACTATCCATAGATAGTCACTGAATATTTTACGGATGCGTTCAGTTTATGTTTTCATTTTTATTTTTTAAGATAATAATGGTGTCTACAGGTAACACTTTCTCTACAATACTCTTCTTTTCTTTCATTTTCTATACAGTACTCTCTTTACAATAACAGATATTTACTATTTTCATTACAATTATAATATAAAAAACTAAGCTTACTGTGCCTTAGATAATAAGGTCTAATCGAAACCCTAATTTTTATTAGTTGTAGTCAGTTTGAAGATTTCTCCCTTCTTCTTCCTTCATAATCATTCGAAATGTTGTCAATACAAAAATCAAAATCAAACTGAAATAATCGAAAATATAATAGATATTTTTATTTAGAATAATAATTATAATTATTAGCGTAAATCTAAGAAAGTATTAGAGTTATTTATTTTTTAGACCAGCACGGCCAGTAACAGAAAAAGTGAGCCGGACTATGATGTAATACGGCATGTTGTTTTAAACGCGGTACAAACTTCATCAGCTATTGGTAAGATGTCTACAAACTCAATGCTAGTGAATGATTGATGAATGACTAAGGTAAACATATTATAGTACCTAGCCATACCTTAGCCATGCTTGCAGATCATACATGTTGTTCCAATAAAGTCTTAAAATATACCTTATAATATGAGTTAACAGTAAGCAGGTAAACTGAACGTTCATTTTATATTTCATCTGTACTCAAAACTAATGTAAAAGCAAGCTTTATATAACCAATTACATTGAGATAAGCCCTCGGAACATTCTATTCCTGTCACCCTCATACTACGGTGGGACCACTACTTGATACTACCAGTGACAATTAAGACGCATCACTGACAACTTGACTTGCTTTTCGAGGGGATATCACATCTCCAAAGTTTCCAACTCCGGGCTGTTACTGCGTATAACTGAACAGAAAGACTTAATAAAATTGGGTCAAGGATTTCGAGTCCCGGGACACGAACCCAGGACTGTAGGATATGTAGCCGTACATGTGAGCCACTACACCACAAAGGCAATACTGAATCACGTCACGTCACGTCACGTAAGACGTAAATGAAAACGAGGCTATACCTGCTAATAGATGTGTAAAAGTCATTGTAAATTAATTAAAAAAACGCTGTTTATATTAATATACATTTTTATTTTATTTGTTTTGCTCAGGAAGCACGGCCATTGTGCATGCAGCTTTGACGACATTAGCAATGCGTGCTATTTGGTGCTCGTATGTATTTTTATTAAGATTTAAATAGGACTTACACTAAAATATGCGAGGTTTTAAAATATTGGTATAATTAAAGACTAAAAAATGTTTTGAAATAACGTATCTAAGCTTAGGTCATTTTCCCAATGTTTTTGTTGTAAAATAACGATATCGATTGTCAAATGTTTGACAGCTTATATTATAACGAAAGGGACTTTATTTTTTTTTTAAATTTGCTTATGTGTTATTCACACTATATAACTACTATAATTCGCGTCATGTAAAAAGAACGCTGGCTGTCAAGTTGCGCAGAGGCGATTTATCGGCCAATTTGGTGGTAAGAGAGAGGGTGCGGGACGGCGAGGCGCGCGACGCATGCTTTTCGGCTCGCTATTGGTTTGTCAGTTTAAAATACCATCGCGCACATAAAAGTTATTAATTACGAAATGATTTTATATAAAAAATAGGGAAAAAATATTTTTGACGTATATTGTTTTATAAAGAGAGATTATCAGAAATAATAATGCAGTTAATAATAATAAAAAAATATTAAACGAAATAATTTAATTTTTTGTAAGTATATTAAACATTCTACACTGAATCAAACATATTTTATTAATTAATAGAATTCTATTTAATGACATTATATATAATATATTTTTCAATTTACGTACCAATAATCAATATACTAGTTCGAAAATAAAAGAATTGGCTTAGGAATTTCGTATGCGAATGTACCGATGCGCAAACACACCCCCCACCACTTTCTTCCAGCGTTCTTTTTACATGACGCGAACTGTATTTTACTATGTACTTAATGAATGAATCTATTTCTAGAAATAGAATTTGCAATTAGTATAGAAATTAATAGTAAAGTTTTGTTTTTTTTTCTAACAGACATCCGGGCAGAGGGTTTGAATTTGCGGATATATTTAATTATTTACAATACACATGTTTTGCATTTCCTGTGGCTCTTGCGATGTTCATCGCCAATTTTATTTATCATGCATACATACTTCTGAATGGGAAAGTAAACAAGTAAGTGTTGATTATTTAAATTATTACAATTTAATACTGGAAGACCCTTAGTCCTAAGAACTGACGAAAGAAAGAAAAACAAACGAGATTAAAGTGAGGGTCTTGTCTTAATTCAATAAAATAATAATTACCTAATCATGTCATTGACTGATTAAAGCAACATTTATATTATATAGACTCTTATTAGTAACTAATATAATGATTAGTAATGTCCTATTAAAATTTGGCTCTGAAGATTTGTTTACTTTTCTATGAATTTTTTTTATGTTTGACTGGCTAACGTAAATTCCATGTCTTTAAAAGACACATAGTCCCGACCAGACAAAAACTATTAATTTTAATAAAATTTTTTAGCAAGACTGTAATTGATGGTTTTAATATTGAAATTAAATTTTAAAAATTATAATATGGAAAGTCTACTTATTCATACAGTGGTCTTACAAAAACCAAGTTACTTTTGTATATAATGTTATTTTGTGGGGCTTGCGTAACTGTCATCATGTTATGTTCTTCTACATGACAGTCGGAAATCGAATAACTTTGAAACTTACAGCTGACGACGACAAAATTGGTATTTTTAACAACTCTTGTCTGAAAACATAGTTTACATTCAACTTGTACGAGGTTACAGTGTTGTATTTGTTAATTTTAATAATATAGAGCTTTTTAAAACTACTACAGACAGATACTTTAAATTTTAGATAGATTTTATCGACAATTTTAGCGTAACAATATACCTATTTAAAAAAATTTCAGAGCCATTGGTAAGGCGCAAATGAGCTCAAGTAGCATGATAGTCATGAGAGATATGCTATTACAACACAAAAATGCATTACCACCTGCAAAAACACATGAAAAGGTAGACTTAAGTAATTAAAATTAATAAAATCAAGAAAATAGGCATAGATAATAGTACTACTTGTAATTCTCGTATATTTGCTGTTGATTTGTACAATAAAATATAAAATACTTTATTGTACAAATCTCTCTTTTGACTCTATATTTGACTCTATAGTTGAGCAGTAGTATGTGAAACAAAATAAATAATTAAATTGAACTAATAAATAGTTTAATTTACCATATCAAATGTTTATATAGATTTAAGAATCTAATAAAATTAGTTTTCATAATACTTTCTGAAGTTTACGCCAATATTTGACATTATTAAATGAAACTATCTTTTCGGATTTCTACGGGAGAGACAGCCTCACCCGTGACCATGATTGCTGTAATTTGAAACGTCGGCAACAAAAATCAAAATAAATTCGCGACAAAATCCAAAAAGACAGTTTCATTTATAAAGTTAGTTTTGTAATAATTTAAATAATTACAGCTGTGCATAATTTTCTACTTCGCATACTTGGCTTGTTGTTTCTTTCGATGGAGTGATTGGTTAAAAAGTATGAATCACGGATGGTCCGCTTTCAGATCCGTGGGGTCGCAAATACCATTGTAAGGCTTTATATTTAAAAAATATATATAATTTTTCTTTCTTCACTTGACTTAAAATTCACAGCTAAAATAATTGTTATGGTTAAAATTTTATTTAGGTTTTTATATATTTATTAGATTAATTAAATAGTGAATAACAATCTATTCAATAAATAACTGTTTAAATATTTTTATTAAACGAATTCTAAAATTTAATGTCAATAGTTTAGGAAGTCGTTGAAAACATTTTCCCGATAACTCTTTATGTTTGCAGAATTAAGGATGCAACGGTGGCTGCGTTATTTGTAGTTGGGTTACACGTTTTACCAAGATCTTTCTCACTTAAAAAATATTTTATCGCTAAAAGCAAGTACATTGTTTGATTTTTGTTATTTAAAACGATTGTTAATAAAATGATCAATTAATTGAAATATTAGAATATATCACTACATAGTATAAAACAAAGTCGTTTCCCGCTATCTGTCTGTCTCTATGTATGCTTAGATCTTTAAAACTACGCAACTGATTTTGATGCGGTTGTTTTTAATCGATAGAATGTTTCAAGAGAAAGGTTTATATATAGGTTATATAGGTGATACATTAGCGGAACCCGCGGTTTTGCAAGCAAGGGCGAGTCGCTAGTTCACTAATAAATTAGAACTTCATAATAACAATAATTAGTATACAAGTTCTATGTATTTATTACTATATATAATACTAGTAGTAGTAATTTTGCATATTAATGAAAAAAAAATGTAAGCAAAATTTTTATTTTAGAGAAGTCGGAACTTGGAGTCTTAAAACCAGAGTCAAGTATTATGTGGTGGCGCTTTGTGGATAAAAATACTAACTATGGATATATTATTTTAATGGGTATGATTCTAAATCACATATACTTCTATAAATATTACATAAATTGCATTTTAACCGCGATTTTTTACTGCATTTTTGAAATAATTAATTGATCCGAACTAGCAGATTTATGTAGTTTTCTTCAATAAATAAAGTATAAAATGAAATAAAGTAGAAATAAACGACTGAACGTAGGATATTTTTATTCAACTTTCTCATTAACGGCTTTAGAACGTGCTACTAGAACGACTAACAGTTTATTTCGCTAATGTACATGTGTATAAAATGTTTACAATTACCGAAAAACCTGAGCTGAATTTCGCGTATAGTAATTTAAAAAATGTCTTTATTGAAAAACAAATACATTGGTACAATCTTATACAGCCCTAGCTCCTGAACTAGTAACCTGTGTTTCAGGAGCTAGTACCTTCCCTTATCAAAGAATTCACTTTCAATGTAACAAAGAAAAGAGAAAGAGAAACAATAAAAAATAAAATAAAAAAAGTTGTGTGTGTGTGTGTGTGTGTGTGTGTGTTCGTGTGTGTGTGCGCGTGCGCGCGCATGTGCGGTGTGTGTGTATTATTTATTCATTACTATAAGGTTTTCAGTTTCTTTGTACGTTAGATTAATAAGCCATTCTTTTAAAATTCCTTTTATTTTATAGTTGCTTAGGTTTTTCACTGTATATAGGTCATTGAATTTATTATAAATGAATGGGGCAATTGATTCATAGTGTCTTTGGGCAAATACACTTTTGGTTTGTGGAAGCGGGCAGCGGTCTTGTCTTTTATAAATATTTTTAGGTAATAGAGGGACGTTTCTAACGGGTTGCACCAACCGACTAATCATCATTACAATATAACTTGAAAATAAACATTCAGCATATTCATTATTGAAACGTGCTTTACAAAAGTTTAGTTGTTGTAGGCTCAGTTTGTAATGACTACTTGCTGCGCCAGCGGTCGCGGGTCAGAGTCCCGCTGGGGTATTCATTTGTGTGATTAGCACCAGTCATGGGTGTTTTTATTTGTATGCATAACATAAGCCTCTTCGCTTTCCATGAAACTAGGTAAACTAGAATATATTTATTTTAATGTTCTTAATATAAATTTATATTTTTTAATGTAGGTGCTGGTATAGCATTAAATGCAGCAATACGTGTTTCTTCGCTTAACACATTTGTAACTGAGAAATACGCAAAACACCTCACCGATTTGCCCTGGCATCCATCTATATTTATTGTTTGCCTAATATCAATTCTACTTGCAAATATAATGTCTGGAGTCGCTGCCTGCTGTATGTTCCTACCTTTCGTTCTCAATATGGTTTGTATAATAAATAAAAATTGTCTTGATTTTTTTAAATTATTCATAATATACTACATTCTGTATCGATGAGATTTTAACAAACTCCTGTATGATAAATACAAACATTTGTACTTTTCTGAATTCGATTCCTAACTGTGCTTGTAGAGTTAGCAATTTCTATTATTTATACTAAAAATAAATAAATTAAGCCTTTATTGCAGTAACTTATTCTAAATATACTAGTTATTAAAATTTTAATATCTAAATATTTAAACGACGATGTCCAGTTTTTGGCTTTATTTTTTAATTAAAAAACTATCGATATCGTCCCTGGGTACGTTTTAACGGTTTCCATACAAAATAAACTGCTCTAAACTCTTAGATTTTCCTGCAGTTTTATCGTTCGGGGTTCCCCTAATTCTATATTTTAACTACCCCTGACGCACCCCCCAACAAAATGAAAAAAGAATTAATCAAATCGTTCCAACCGTTTTTAAGTTTTAGCGAATATCAAACAAAATCGAATATTAAGTATGTATAGGATAATCTACCATTTTCAGACATTTACGGGCGTATCAGCGCACTGGGCAAAGAGAACCTATTTAGGTGCAGTGGCTGTAGGCATCGGTACTTCAATGGGATTTGCATCACCATTTTTGTTTACTCCTGCCTATTTTTGCCATTACACAGGCAAAGTACCAAAAAGTAAAATGGTACGTACGTTTTGAGGCGAATATTTTTTTATATACTAATATTTTTATTTAACTCCGTACTTAGTTGTAGAGAAAGGTATTTACCTTTCTTTACAAATATTTATTTATTTAACTATTCATTTAAGAAAATGATTTGCATTTTTTCTTTCAGGCAAAGTACTCAATCGGTAGTATAATTATTTGTACTGTTATACTGTGGCTGGCTCTTTGTTTTTGGGGTCCTCTTATATGGGATCCTAACAATGCTGGTATCGGAGTGTATGGTGTATACGATAGTGCTATAACTACCCCGCCAAGTGGTGGCGATGGTGGTGGCGGAGGTGGTGGTGAGGGTGATGGTGGCGGTGGTGAAGGCGGGGGTGGTGAAGAAAGGCTATAAGTCTCATATTTAGTTCAATTAAAATTCTAAATATGTTATAATCGATTTAATTTAATCATTTTAAGCATATTGAAGTAAAGAAGAATGCTGTTTTATTTATAGTAAAATAATTAATTGTATATGGTTTTGATTATATTTAAAAGTATGTCGTCTATTTAAACAATTTCAATGTAATGCGAAATAAATATATTTATGTTACTTTATTTTTTATTATTTTATTTTAAAATATAGTTTTTTTATTTTATTTTAAAATTTTTTGTTATGCCAATGAATCCACCAATGAGAACATAAATATTACCAACTTAATGTTAACCCCTCGTCTGTGTAAACAAGGATCCTTGCGCACCCCGTTGTCTGTGTAGAACAACAATCCTTATTTGACGTACCTTTGTCATTTTACACACACACATAGACAAAAATGAACATGGCGGCCGGCTGTCATGGCATAGGCTTGCTACAGCTTGATCTAAATTTACATAGTGATTTGATATTAAATAAATGAATAAAATATGGTTTGACATTAGCGAATCATAACTAAAAATGATGACTAGCTGAGTCATGGCTTTATTTTTGCTTAACTACAAAAAGCTTTTACTTTATTTGAATAAAATTTGTTTTCGCAAATTACAAAAATTACTTCCCTTTGTAAAGAATTATGAAAATCATTTAAGTGAACGTATATAAAACTAAATATCCGGTATCAATAAATATTTATGTTTATTATTATACAAACATTTATGTTATTTATCTATTCACTTAACCTACACAAAAAGAACTTTGGATTGGATTTGGTATACCACCTTGGTATTCTCTGTCTTGTCCTGGGTTCTGCCAAAATGTCTATGTGAGGAGTAATCTTCTTTTAAATCTATACCTTCTTCTTTGAACAACTGGCCTTAAAATTTGTGAATGGTCATTGTAAAGTAAATTTTAAGGAGGATATTCCATTAATATTTTTTAATCATGTATATTTTGACGTGTTTCTCGTCGGAACGAGATAACCTTCCGTGGTAAAAAGCCTACGTCACAGTCAAGTCCCCCAACTACTCCTTTGTTCTGTTTCGACGCGAAAGATAGACAAACAAATAAGAACATTTTGATATTAAAAATATGAGTATGGATTCAATATATCTACATAATTACGAGGTATTTTTATTTCAATATTATCTTATCTTTTGTCCACTATGCTTATTGACAATGTTGATGAAATTATTATTTTAATTATTTTTTCAAAGGACAAACATTTTTCAACAACATAGTTTCCGTATACCTTAAAAGTTAGCTTGCTATAAATATTTAGGAAAAAAACGAATACTCACATTACCTAAATATAGGTCTTTGAATAAAATGAAACACTCTGTGTATAATCAAGGATGACAATCAATGACAATAATATAGTAGGAGAGCTAGCAAACCATCCGACTAACCCATTACCGAAAAATAAATTACTGTAATAATAATATTTTATTATGTATCTTCATTCTTCATACACCTATAAAAACGGTTCTAATAATAAGTTTATAATAAATATCTGTTAAGATAAATAAAATTTATACTTTAAATATAAGCCTGTTATTGTTGATTTTAGTTTTACAAAACTTTAACCTTGTGGAAACATTACTACTCCTTACAATCCCGATGACAACTTTACTAGTCTGGTACCTACATATTTGTTATCATTTTTTTTACTAAATATTTGAATTGTAGCCTTGGAGTAGATAAAATGAAAGTTTTTTTTATTTAAAAAATTCCAATCCCACGTGGGGTCGATACAAGATGTCTTCATTTTTCACTCATCACGTCATTCGCTAACGTAACATTCACCCCTTTTATACGCATATCCTCATTTACACGCATATCCTCATTTACACAATCCATCCATCTCTTTTTCGGTCTTCCCCTACTCTTTTTATCCTTCCACGTGCATTCTTTCTCTTCGTAATATAACTTTCTCGACATCACATGTCCATACCATGCCAGCCTATTGCCCCTCACCTTTTCTATTACTACGCTACCTTATCCCTTCTAGTCACACCACACATCCATTACACACATTTAAGTCGCATGCACTTTCCTTTCATCCATATTGCCGTCGTTTTAAATGAGTGAACCAAAGTACCGAAAATAGTAGCAGACCGGTAGGTAGGTACATCATCTATGGCAAATTCAAAGAAATAAGAGGGGCCACCAAAGTCTGTTCTCTGACTTTGGTGGTTCTGTGTTCGTGCGGCTAATCCTTAAGCCAACACCCCCGATAATATAGCATAGTTCACTAGCTCTTAGACTAGCTCTTACTTACGCACACATGCAAAAACGAAATATTTATTATAAGGTGTCATGTGACACAACTTCGCGCAGTTTTTTTAGCAAGTCAAATGCAGACCAGAGGTTAAAAAACATAGTAGGGCAGGTAGCGCTATAGTTCAGCAAGTCATTTTATACCGGCTGAAAATCATAACTATAATAGATTTTTTTTGTTATCGCTCGAAGAAACTATGCATGAGGTCCCACCCATAGTAAAAAGAATGACAAAGTAGGGCAACTTCATACAAACGCACCACGCGCGGCTTGTATGTGTGCGTCATAGTATCTTTACGTTGCCGCACGCACACTCAAACAATATCTCGAACCGTTTATCAGTGCGCCAGTCAAGGCTGACGCCGCACAAGTTTCGCGCGTCACGGTTTTTCACTATATGAAAAATGTGTGATATTCGGATTCCAGAGTTGTCTTTGTTTAGATTACCTACTGAACAGAAAAGGTAAACAAATCACTTATTCAATAGTTTTAACGTTCTAACCATTAAATACGAAACTTTGTGGGCGTGAGCTGTCAAAAAAAACATTAAAAAAATGGACAAACTATAGCATATAATTTATACTTGATGATGAAATACTTATGTAGGTACTTTTATTTTTGTTGTATAAGTTTATTATTTTAATAGGATGTGATATGATTTTATTAATATATTATACTTTTAAATTTTTTTTACTAATAGCATATTTATGTTTTTGAAAACGCAAGAAATTAAAGGATTTATTTTATTTATTTACACAAATACATTTCGAGATAAATCTAACAAACAAACATTTTTAATACTATTTTCTACTGATATATCAGTTAAGCAAGTAACTACAGGCCTAATAAAAATAATCATAAACATGTAGAAACAAAATGTTTTACATTCTTAAATGTATATAAATAATAAATATTTTTTAATAACACACTTCCCGGCCCTTGCCAATTTCTGAGCACTGAATTAAAATTTAGCTACAGTGACAACCCTGTGACAGGCAACTATGGTAACTATGACAGGTAATTAAATCGCGGATTGGGCCGAAGTTGCCCTACTTTGTCATTCTTTTTACTATGTCCCACCGGTCCGTAAACAGGTGAGGACTGTGAGACTCCTCCTCACTAAAATCTCCAGTGGAACCTTTCGCCGCTGTGCAATGGGGCACGGGATTGCTTGCGCACTCGACAATTGGTCAAGTAGTTTGTATTTGTGATAGTATTCTGTCAATTTTACAATAAAAAGCATCATATTTCAGTTTTTATTTTATTTTTCAACAAACCATCTTAATGGTACCCATTTATTTTTATTCGATCCATTCAGGTAAGCTCTTTAGGTCTGGCCACACAACAGGTGCCCAAAAACATATTGCTAACCAGGTTATTATAATTGTCGAAATTGTAGGGCCAATACCAGCTTTTATCTTAAATAATGAGAAAAATATTTTCAATGAGTAAAATTTATAATAGACATGTTTTATATTATAATCAATTATATTTAGCAGTATCGATTTTGGTAACATAAAATGATGTATACTATAATGTATACAATAACGCACACGATATTAAACTATACCTTTACCGGTACCTTTATCGCAGGGTAATTTCAGCTGTTATAGATAAAGAAAGAACAAAAAAGTGCAAAGTTCAGCTCTTCTATATAAGATTTTGATATTTGAGGAAATTTCCTTACCATCTTTGATGTGGGTATGTTAGCTGCGCCTTGAACTACTAAATTCCCAGGTGTACCAACTGGTAAACATAAGGCATAGGAGGACGAGAAACCAGTTGCTATATTGTACCATAAGGGATTTTGATTTATTTCTTTTGCCTGTAAAATATAAAAATAATCAATTGTAATATCAATTGAGATATGCTTTTTTAACACCGTTTTTTATTCCACATACAATACAAGTAAGTAGATAATCTTAATAATAAAAAAAAACTAATTTAAATATTCAAAGTTTCTTCTACATAATTTAATATTTTCTTAATTATATCAAATCAAATCAAAATATTTTATTCAGCATAAAAATTGTTACAATTTCTTATTAAACGTCATGAGTCTACCATCAGTTCGGAAAGAAGAAACTTCTGACCTAAGAAGAACTGGCGAAAGAAACTCAGCGAATCCAATATTATTTTTTTATCTTGATCTCTTTCTTTTTCAAAACTATGTATAAACAAATACCAGAGTATATAAAGAATGACAAAGTAGGGCAACTTCATACAAACGCACCGCGCGCGGCTTGTATGTGTGCGTCATAGTATCTTTACGTTGCCGCACGCACACTCATACAATATCTCGAACCGTATATCAGTGCGCCAGTCTAGGCTTACGCCGCACATGTTTTGCGCGTCACGGTTTTTCACTATATGAAAAATGTGTGATATTCGTAGAAGAACTTATTGCTGTGTGTTTGGGTGTCTAAATTCTTCATCGATTCCAGAGTTGTCTTTGTTCAGATTACCTACTGAACAGAAAAGGTAAACAATAATAATATAAATAATAGTTTGTCCATTTTATTAATGGTTTTTTGACAGCTCGACGACTGACAAGCTATAGTGACGTAATAATCGATATTTCTTATTTTTTAAATATAAAATAATATTTATTTTTATTTATTTATTTTTTTTATTTATTTATGTACCACACAAAAGAAAAAGAAAAATACATAAATGAAGTGTGGTGGAGAGAACTAAGAGAATCATAATGTCTGATTTGGGCCGTGACATTGCATTTGATAATTTATGCACACAAGAGTTAATAATTAATATAACTGAAGACTCCTCATCGGACAAATCTAATATAAATGATGATTGTGACGAATCATGTTAATAAAAGGAATTAAACTATTTTAGTAGTTTTATTTGTATGATTATAATAAGAAGAAAGTAAAACTTTACATAATGTTAATGTTTTCATTTATTGGTTTTAATCTTAAAATTTTGTTGTCTTCCTGATTAAATAACATATTACACCTTATTTATTTGTAATCTGTGGCACAATAGTAGTAATCATTATGTGTGGCACAGCAGTAAGGGGGCGGTGCCCGTCCATAAAGTACAATATTATTTGTATGACATTTTAACTTTAATGGCTAACCATTAAATACGAAACTTTGTGGGCGTGAGCTGTCAAAAAAACATTAATAAAATGGACAAACTATAGCATATAATTTATACTTGATGATGAAATACTTATGTAGGTACTTTTATTTTTGTTGTATTAGTTTATTATTTTAATAGGATGTGATATGATTTTATTAATATATTATAGTTTTATTTTTTTTAATTGTTACTAATAGCATATTTATGTTTTTGTAAACGCAAGAAATTAAAGGATTTATTTTATTTATTTACACAAATTCATTTCGAGATAAATCTATTCGCGTCAGTTCGAGTTTTAATACTATTTTCTACAGATATATCAGTTAAGCGAGTAACTACAGGCCTAATAAAAATAATCATAAACATGTAGAAACAAAATGTTTTACATTCTTAAATATATATAAAAAATAAATATTTTTTTATAATACACTTCCCGGCCCAATGCCAATTTCTGAGCACTGAATTAAAATTTAGCTACAGTGACAACCCTGTGACAGGCAACTATGGTAACTATGACAGGTAATTATATCGCGGATTGGGCCGAAGTTGCCCTACTATGTCATTCTTTATACTATGCAAATACCAATAATGTGTAAAGTATTTAGGTACCTACATAAAACTTTTTTATTCTTATTTATTTAAAATATAATTAGAATAAGAAAGTTTAAGAATAATTCGATATTAAAGTATAAATGACACTACGTTTGTTGAGGAACGCGACGTTTTGTAGAAAGTAACGATATTAATTCAATTCAATTTTCTAGTTAAAGTCAGTTGAGCGCGATGATATTTACCAACTGCATAGCAATAGGTGCAATAACGTTACAAACAGCAACATTTGACGCAAAATTTGTGGTAAAAACAGTAAATATTATAATGAGAAGAATAATGAAAAAATTTGGTAAATTTTTAAGATTTTTTAAGAGGATTCCAATTTTTCCGTTTAAATCCGTGTATTCTTTTTTGGCTGCATTGGAGAGGGTAAATCCTGCACCTGTAGAAATAAGTTAATAATAAAATATAAACAGCTAAGCTACTTCAAGCTCATTTAGGCCAAATAAGCTTTATCAATTATAAGGGTTCTACATACAACATGTTGGAAACTGGTTTACTACGGGAAAGATCTCTGAGAAATATGTACTCGTAGGTACTAACCGTTAAAAATCGTACCTACGAAAATAATCCGAGCTGGGCGAGGTGAACATTAGTCGATAATATTTTTGATTTCATTTTATAAATTAAATGTAATATTTAAACTAATTCAAGATTATATAGTGATATATGGTTCTTATCTCTAACACTCAATATGTACCAATTACCGTAGTTTTAATTACCTAAAAGAAACATAAAACTGTAGGGCATCACTTCGTTCATTTTTTCCCAAATCAAAACTGTCTTTACGCTTTTATCAGGTAAATCACCATGATCTAAAACCATAACATTTATTTTTTTAACTAGGTAACTCCTAATTTAAAAAATAATTTCTCAACAACGCTCAACATCCTTACACATAATCGAAACTTGTTTACAAAAAAAATAAGCTATAGCTACTCACATTTCGCGGTAAAATTCTCAAAAAAAATTATCGATGAAGGTATTAGCAGCATCAAAAATACAACCAATGTCGCTGCAGAAGAGTCTTGAACGCTGTACACAAATAAATCATAATAGAGTTATAATATATAGAAAATAAAATAATATTATGTACTTTGAAATATAACTTACAATTTGTTATTATCAACGTTATAATATTCAGAGATTACATCCCCCCAACCTATAAATATTTGCGGTGAGCGGCAAAAGAACATCAAAATAGCTCCAGTGAAAAGAATTATAACGAACTGAAACAAACAAGAAATTTTTATAATTAAATAAGTTTCTATTTAATTAATTCATATATTTTAATAAGTACATTCTAGATGATATAATGTTTTTAGCCGACTTCCAAAAAAGAGAAGCTTGTTTTTGTCCCTATGTAAGTAGTTTTTATGTATATTTGAAACTTATTAACTTTTATCACCGATGGCTCACTTTACTTTTTACCATATTATAATACCTAAAATGAACATAATAAATATTCTCAGATAATATGGAGTATACCGTAGGTATATGAGAAAATCAGGAACTTTGAAACACATTAACAAATCTAATTAGACTTTTTATTGTGAAAGTAACTTTGTCTGTAACCTTTTCACCCTTAAACCACTGAACTGGACTGGATAAAATTTGACAAGGAGATATTGCATTCTGGGATCGAGTAAAGGCTACCTTTGATCCGTCCCGCTTCAAACGCAAGCGAATTCGCGGGCCAATACTAGTCTTTAATATTTCCTCTATATCAAAAAATGATTTCACGTTTCCGTTTGATGGAAACAACAATGATTCGTTAATATACACATTTTTTTTTCACTTTCCGTCAAATTGACGAAGTGCTACACAACAGCGTAGAACTCAAGGCTACTAGTAGGTATTAAAAGAAGTAAAAATTATATCACAATCACTAAACACGTAAATTTGAAATTTGATAATTGAGCGAGTGAGTAGATGTCCATATTTTACTTATTTTAAAACATTGATTCTGAAATAATAAATAAATATGTAAGTATGACTGTCAGTTTTTTCTGGTTAGAAGTACAACTAAATATATTATAAGTATTTAGTTGTTGTGGAATAAATAAAAATAGGTACAACAATTATTAAGTACAACTTAAACTAAAAAGCGATACGTAGCTCCCATATTTTTTGCAGTAGACCATCCAGTCTTTCAAATATATCTAAAGAAATAAGTGTTTTATTCAAAAATTCGAATTACCTATAACCTAAAGAAATAAATTAATATAATTAATAACTTACAATTTCCCAAATTGTTATAGATCCTAATTTGTCTAAATGTTCATAAACTGCTTTTTTTGCTGCCTCAATACCTGAAGATGGTATTTTTGCCCTCTTAGCCGCTTCACTCTTCGGTCTGTTACAAATATTTTTGTGTGATATAGAATATGCGATAACTATACATTCTATAACACATACTAGTATAATATGTATTAGGTATATTATAATGAATTGGATGAGGTCTACAATACTTCAGTTGCCACTTCTTGCCAAAACAAACATAATTTAATTTATTGAATTAAATTATTTTGTATTTGCATGCTTAATTAGTATTCTATTTATTATAGAAAAAAAACCTTGGAATTTTATATGTTCATACCTCAAATAGCCTAGATATACGATAACAAGATAAATGTATACAAATATTTCCATTAACAGCATATAAGGAATTGCAAATGCGGAAAATTTTGGGAATGATAGATATTCAGGAGCTTTAGGATACATTCTGAAAAGTCATAAGATACTTAGAAATATCGAATGAAACTTATTATTATACAAATTATTATAAGCATTAAGAAAATCATACTTAGCAAATAATCCTTTAAATACCAGATTCGTGGCTGTACCCACCAAAGAACCAATACCACCTGAAATTACACTTAATTGAAAAATAAAGTAACGCTTTTGAGGACTTACTTTTTGCTCAAACTTAGAAATAGTATTTGACGACACGTTTGGCTTAGTTAGTAGCGACCTTACTTGTTGGGCCTGCGGTCGCCGGTTCGAGGTGATACTAAACAATAGCATTAAAAATAATAAATTATGTTGTAAACAATATACCTACTGTTCATTACTCTAATAAGTAAAACAATGCCAATAAATACAAAGTTAGGTATATAAATAATATTATATAAAAATACCAATAGTAGCCGAAAAGGTGGCCGCACAAAAATAGCAAGTAGTTATATCCGAAGCAATCTTTACACCATCGTTTCCTGTATCATATATTTGAAGTAAATTGAACTGAAAACCATTATTAGAAATATCAATAAAAAATTAATTAACTTCTCCTGATAAATCGTTCTTTTTGTAAGAATAAATAGTCATTAAAACCATAAACAAATAATGGTAAATTATAATATTATGTACTGTTTACTTAATTATAAAAAATAAATGCGAAAGTGTATGTATGTATTTTTGTCATTGGACTATAAATTCCGTACCCCGATAGGCACCCCAGTAAATCAAGGGTGAGTTAGTGACTTTGACTTCATTATTATTTATTACCTTTAATAGATATAATATCAACAATTAAATGCTTAATTATGTGTATAAAAATTTTTTAGTTCTTACTTCTTCAAATACTTGTAACAAGGCAAAATTAATGGGCACCATCATCGTTGTGGCTGCTGTATTCGTGATCCACATTGAAATAAACATAGTAGTAAAACACATTGCAAATAATAACCTGAAAACATGAGAATCAGGATATGCAATTACATTTTCCATATTTTTTTGTTTCTTAGATATCAAAATTTTCAACTTTGTAGGTAAATACTAATTATAATTATAATCAGTGTTTTGTTATAATAAATAAAATAACCATAGCTTTATGAGTCCTATTAAATAATTTATTTCTTTTACTATTTATATAACTTGCCTATAATGGGAATAGCCAACAATCCTAATAGCATGTAAAGCCAGTCTCATATGAAGCCCAGATTGTTCAACAGCGTATGCTAACCACATACTGCCTAAAAACATCATGATGGTATCCTGAAAGATAGAGGTTCTGCTAGAAATATAATAATTGAATTATTTTTTTTTTTTTATCGTTTGTCTTTTTTACTGATTTCAAATATTTAATGCATTTGAATTTTTTGCAGGAACAATAAATTTATATATTTAACAGTATATCCAACTCAGTGTGGTTGATAACAATTTTATGATAAAAAAGCAATGCATCGAGATTATTTTTGACTTAATATTGATTGAGAAGAACGTATTTTTGAAGAAAATAAATTCCAAAACCAAACAAACAAAATGTAAAGAACTTGCTAAAGAATAACATTTATTCGTTCTTCAACAAACAGATAACTCAAAAAATAATTTAATTAAATTTTAAACACCATCTTACATATTTTTCTTTCAAACTCATTCCCAGAGAGTTAAATAAAGATAAACATTAAGTACAACTATGTAAGATCGTTGTTTTTAAAGCTTACGGAATAAACGGAAATTGATATGCCTCTGTTTATTTTAGCCATGCGAAATATTACTCTTTTATTATTGGGCTCACATTATATTAATATAAAATTTCCTAGATAAATGTAACGGCTCGTGTAGATTCGACAGAAATATTTTCCAGCAGTAAAAATACACTATATAATACTTATGTTAACTCGGATAACCAGCTCTCATCATACCAAATTAATAATTAGATTCGGGATCTATATCAATAATGTATTGGTTATTTCAATACCACTTCCAAAACAATATTTCATGTAGAGATTTAAGTTAGTCAGAATTTTATTATATGTATTAGACTTCAAGATTTGCAGATACACGTTCAAAGAGAGTATGTTACGAGAAAACTCAAAAGAACGATAAGCTTTCATTTTCAAATAGTAATATTGAAGTTGCTCTCTCGCTTCTTTTGATGCGAAGAAATTTTACATAAAAATACATGAATGTATGTGTGACGAAAATATATGAAGGTATTTATGTAGAGAAATTTATTTTAAAGGACTTTTTTGTTATATTAAGAAATACGTATTTTATTACAAGGATCCCTTTCAACAAGAAGAAAAAACTTTTAAGGTTGTATTTTTATCTTAATACCAAATATTCTTTTGAAATCTCAGATTTGAATTATATTCTTAGCTTATACTTTATAAGGGATCGTATAAAACTTTGATATTGAGTTTTCAATGTCAAAATATTCTAAAGAAGATCTCTAAGGACTTCATTATTAGTATATTCCGTATACATACATAAAACATGTATTTTACTTGACTTTTAATTGTTGAATAAAAAAAAATATATTATTTTGTTTACATTCTCTCTCTCTTTCTCACTCTCACTCTCTCTCTCTCTCTCTCTCTTAAACGAAATAGAACGATTGAGGTTTTGACGTCGATAATGTGGTTTTTGAAATACCAAATTCCAAACTTAATAGTATGATTTTGAAATAAGTTCGTTTCTTAAGTATACACGTGTTAAGATTTTAATATATCTAGATATCACAAAATATACTTACATTCATATAACATAAACATGTTTCGTCAGTACTCATAATACCGGTCAAGGGAAATATCAATATTGGCAAAAATGAAGTAACCGCTAGTGGAATGCATTCTGTTACCCAAAATATCGCCATCAAGACTAAGGTATAAGCGCACCATTGATATTTCTAGAAATAACACATACAATTTTATATAATTTGGTTTTATTCTATACCTATTACTTTACAGTGACTCCCTAATTCCGTTAAACGAATTATAAATTTCTCAAAGATGAAACATTTTTCTCAGCAAAAAATATTCTATATGTTGGCACTATTATCACACATCAAAATCTATCCAGTGGTTTTCTCGTGATCCGTTCGATAGACATAAGAACTCAGCACAATAATGACTTTCTCAATATGATTTATATTAAAATATTTAATGTACAAGAAGGTACAGTTTAATTTCTAACGGATAGTTAAATTTGGAACCAACCTGAACTAGGTTTACAACCTGTGTTAGGTTACCAACGACATTGATCATTTGAATTTTGTACTTACATAATAATCTACTGGAAAATAAATAGAGTTACGGGTAACAATTTCAACGCTAACATTTACATTAAAAAGATAGATCATCAACTTGTTACGACACACTATTTGAAATACGAAAACATGTTTACGCAGCTTTGTAAGTCTTGTGATGACAAGTTTATCTTACTTATACAATAATAATAAATAAATGTTCGGAATACTCTTTGTAGAAAAAAATAAAAATACTTTTTCTTTATTTGTAATGACGCTACTCTAGTCTATATAATACCGTATATACTAAAATATATTTGTCGGCGAGTTTCTTGTTCTTCTCTTCTTCTATATCAATTGTTTCATAGCTGTTATCAATGTACATATTAAGGTCTTTATATATATTTATAATTTGACATATTGGGGATAATATTATACGTATTTTTTGCTTTAAGTGCTACTATGAAAGTTATTGTAGTAAGAATGTTACAAAAACATGGTACATATTTAAACTACTTTATTATTAGATTTATTATCAATATCGTAGTAAAAAATTCGGAGAAGTGCGAGTCAGACTCGCGCACCGAGGGTTCCGTACAAACCTGTACGGAACGGTGTATGAGTAAAGGGGTAATAAGTTTAAAATTATTAAAAATATTTTTATTATATGATGTAACTAAAAATTTATGCTTTTCGCAATTTTTCCTTTATCTGTGTTATAAGACGTTGCTTCGTACCAAATTTCAAGATTCTGAGTTCACGGGAAGTACCCTGTAGGTTTTGATTCCCTTGCGAGTGTCGAAAATTTGCGGCATAAACGGGAGTATCTTTTGATCGCGTTGACTTAGAAGTTTGATTTTTTCACAGCTCCAAGAGACCATAGACTTGAGTATTTGATATGAATTTCAGCTTGATACCTCCACGCGTTCCTGAGAAAAAAGGTCTTGACAGACAGACAGACAGACAGACAGACAGACAGACAGACGGACAACAAAGTGATCCTATAAGGGTTCCGTTTTTACCTTTTGAGGTACGGAACCCTAAAAATAATTAATAGATACATAAAATACTTCATCGTTACCTCTGGTGGAAATGAAAGGTGTATGGGTATTAAAATAAACGGTACTATTAAACATATTACACCTCGCCAATGGGTACTGATAAATAAAAGTATCCTTTCCTTGTTCGTTAGCAATGCTGGATTACTGTAAGAAGTTAAACACGTAAAAAGTCAATTAGTTTAGTTAAATATTTGAAAGTACTCATGGTTATAAAAATAATTTTCATGCTATTTTTACTAGATAATAAAATATTCGATTATAATGACGAAAATATACGTGCTATTAAAATAGATTTGTCTCATATTACATGCTTAGAGATATACTCGTATGTAGGTGCCTTTTTTATTGTTGTGAAATACATTTACGCATACTACTAGTGGTTATATGAGGCTTAAAAGAGGTACTACCCACTAAAACCCTACAGTCCCCGTCTTAATGAGGCGCAGCAGGATTGCTTGGGGGAGAGATTTACGAGTATGTACATTGTACTTAGAGCAATAGATATTTGTTTTGTATTAACTCTAGCTAATTAAATATATACTAACGACGTATCAGCATCTTCTTCATCATTTAATGGGGCAATTTCAGTATTATCATTTATATTATCCTGATCAGAAGTATTGTCCATTTTGACTTTTATGTAACTTTTGTTCGAGTAAAAAAGCAACTAATATAAGGATAAATCGAATTGGTCATGGAAAAGTAATAACATGTCGTAACTACAACAACACATTACGCTATAGTGTATATAAAATTTTATATGAAGCTGACAATAAAGGCTATGAAAATGTAATTGAAAGGTACATTGCACTCATCATCATTATGTATTTATCCGTAATTATTCCTATTGATATTACCTATTAATTTAAAAGTATGCTAGGGTGGGTGGATAGATGTTTGTTACTTTTTACGCTAGAACGAATATACGAATTTGACGATACGTTTGGCTCAGTTTGTAGTGTACTAGATGCGCCAGCGGTCGCGAGTTCGAGTCCCACTGGAGGCATACATTTGTTGATATACTACATATTATGTAGTATATCAACTATCTGGTATACATAACACAAGCCTCGTAGCTTAACAGCGGATAGCAATGTGAGTAATAATATTTATTATTATTATTTATTATATGGACGTGCATGAAATTTGAAACAGAGATTGATTACAGATTGGAATAGCACAAAGGTTACTTTTTAAACCGGAAAAATGTACGTTATCCCAAGGAGACAGATTTGACAATTCACTAGGGAGGAACCCGAAGCGAAGCGAGGGTAAGTTGATAGTAATATCAAACTTTTTATTGGGCACGAGACTCCCCACAATTTAAAAAAATCGGGACAACACGACATGGATCAGGTTCCGTTAGGACCCACTGAAATCCCGCATCTATACCATCAAAAATGATTATTTTTAATATAAAAATGGAATATTTTCTCGTTGTAATAGGTACATTATGTGTTTCATATAAGCGTGTTACAGCCAGCGGCTAACAAGTTCAATATGTAAAGAATTGATATTATAGCTACTCCTTTTAAAAATTCATTAGGATTCATTCGGTGGTTTTCGTATGATACCAGCGAAGTAAATTACAAAAGTAACCTACCTAATTAAATAATTGTGTTATGAATAAACAATATAAGATAATTGTATATAATATAGGTAAATAAAATCAAAATAAAATTTAGATATTTATTTTATAAAATACAAAGAATTACTATGTCGTGTAACGTAGTACAATAGCATAATATAAAGTTTTAGGTCCTAATACGACTTTTACTAAATACTTCTTTCTTTTTAAGTCGCCTAACAATATAATGAGAAGAGCTACTGGGAGAAGCTAAACAAAGTAGTTACTAAGAAAACAGAAGGCAATTGAGATAAAGTTTTATCCTTTGGCCCAATCTGGCATCTCGTGAAGTTCCGGCCAAACGATAGGGGCGTAAAAATACACAGCCAGCCACGTTATAATTATAGTCGTAATTGTAGGCCCGAGGCCTGCTTTTATCTGTAAATAAAACGTAATATTATTGCAAAGACCTTAGTCTCAAAAATTCTTAGAAGTATGAGTGGGCGTGATCTTAATGAAGCTGTTAATTAGTATATATACTTAATTAATATTTTAAGACATCCTTATATAACAGTTTTATGATTAAAAAATGTTATAATTACTTTTACTAAGGTTATCCTGATATTTTATTAAATTATAAAAAAAAACAAAATCCTGTCTTTACTAAGCCTAACTGAGCCTGAACGATTGGAAAATCAAGTTTAGTGATAATTTTGATGATCATCAGCTTCATGTAATCTTAATACGAATTAAAATTGTTATTGCCTTAAAGCCATAGAGATGCAGGAATCTTATGTGCACATAATTGTTAGGTAAACACTACTGAAACTGATTCTCAAAAACTCAAATCGGATGCATGAAAATGAACAAAGATTTATCTATAAAAGAAAAAAATCAAAATAGTCCTTAATTACCATTTTCTTCGTAGGAATTTTCGCAGCACTTTGCACGACTAGATTACCAGGAGTTCCAACGGGTAACATAAAACAATAAGATGAGGAAAACCCGGATGCAATCACGTACCATAGTGGATTCTTCCCAACTTCTTTGGCCTGGACAAATGTATATCACTATTTAGAATATAGAATGTGTGTTCAAACTAAACATCTACATCAAAACAATAACAAATTCTGATGATTTTATTATTATTACAGCCGCAAGAAATCCATTACATGCATCTTATAGTGCATTTGACCTTCAAGTACTATACTCGTGTATTATGTTATATGTTACGAGTGTAATCCCTAATCTTTACTTGTCTATTCATCGGCATAGTCTTAGCATGGTCAGTAAAAATGTCCAATAACAATTATTACAGCTTGTTCGTATCTTCATAAATATAGAGCACAAAATATAATTTTACTTTTGCTTACCAATTGCATCGATATCGGCGCTAATACGTTACAAACGGCAACATTCGATGTAATATTCGTTATCAAAACGACAAACGTTATAAGTATCAATATAATGAAAATATTAGGTAACGTTTTCAAATTTCGGAGAAATTCGCCTATTTTTATATTAAGACCAGTTTGTCTGGCTGCATCAGATAAAGCGAATCCACCTCCTGAAAATTAGATGCAATATCATAACACAGTGCATTTTCAGTTTATCACATACTAGCTAAATATGGAAACATGAAAGTGTGCTCTAGGCTACTGAACTTACTATGCATAATGGATAATAGTTATAAGCTTTGCATTTTTTACATATACCTAAAATATTCTATATTTTAAGCAAATCATGAACGAAAAACATTGGATATTCTTTTCAAAAAGTTTCACATTTAGATTTGCATAATATATAAGAATTTATTTATTATAACTATATTTTTAATAAGTAACTATATTTTATACTTTAGCGCGATTTAACGCGAGCGAAGTCACGGATTCCGCTTGACAATTTATATTCTAAAACCTTCCTTGAAAACAACTCTATCCATTGGTGAAAACAGCATGAAAATCGGTTCAGTAGTTTTTGAGTTTATCGCGAACAAACAGACAGACAGACGGAAGCGGTGGAGGACTTCGTTTTATAATATATAGTGATGTACTAATATGAAAACTAACCAAGAAGGAAAGTAAAACTATATGGTAGTTCATTTATTAAAGTTCTCCAATTGAGTACAGATTCGATTCGCTTGTCTGGTAAGTCTTCATGAACTGAAAATTATAGTTTATTAAAATAAAAATATAAATTAACAATTTTATAATGCAAGAAATACTTGAATTAATATAAATATTTTTTACGAAATTAATATTTTTTGTCTTTTTGATTTCAAATTCTATAAGTTTGTATAGCTTTTCCTTCATTTCTATAGGTACAAGAAAGTTTATATTCTTTATATTATGCTTATTACTCAATATAAACATTTTTTTGTAAATCATATAATATTCTCTACCTTTTACTTGTAAATGTGAGGTAATATGCTTATAATTTGAATATGTGTAATATAATAGGTATATTTTCAATTAAAGTTTAAGAGAGTTTCTTTAGATGTGACAGACGGATGCTTAGCACTTAATAATATGGTTAGGCGAAGGTTTAAACTAGACTCACAAAATAATTTTATAGTACATAAAATATTTACATTTTGCTTTACAATTTTGCAGAAAACTCAAATTTGATGGTAACAGAAACATCAAAAACGCTACAAGCGAGGCCAAAGACGAGTCGCGAACGCTGAAAACAGGTATTCATTTTTATAAACTTATATGATATAGTTTTAGTTTAGAATGGAAAGAAGCAGTTTATAATGTATCGATATATACTTAATTATTTATCTTAAGATGTGCGCACAGCACACTTTTTATCTCTGAGTAATCCAGAGGTTTGCTCATAGATAGATGCTTGATTATTCAAAAAAACATTAAAAAGCTCAGTGGTAGCGCGCTTCCTTTGTTTACGGGTAACGTTTTTGGGGTTGCATATGCGAATAATTTCTAACATGATTATCACTTATCTCACGGTGAAGGAAAACATTGTGAGGAAACCTGCATGTCTAAGAGAACTTTCGAAAGACTTGCAAAGTCCTTAAACCTGCCCTTGGTCAGTGCGGTGAACTATGACCTGATCATCCTCGTATCGAAGGGTGTCTCCCGTACTTACAATTAAAAATTGCTAAATACATTGCTAAATTATAATACTAGAACTATACATACAATTTATCGTTGTGTAATTTAAAATAATCACTAATGAGATCACCCCATCCTTTAAATAGTTGTGGGGATCGACAGAAGAATCCCACCATCGCACCACCGAATAGAATTATAACCATCTGCAATTAAAGAAATTAAATATTTTGATAGAAAGAGTTAATATTGCTAAAAACCTTATTGTAAGTGGATTGACTCGGTAAAGAGGAAAAAGCTGCATATAAGAGAGATAGAGGAAATATGCTGCTGAATAAGTGCGAACAAAGTGTTGCAATTTTTATTTTTGTTTTTTTTTTAATTCACCTTCGTAAGTTTCTATATTGAACAAACATATTATAATTTTATTTTATATGGAATGGTATTCACACTACACGTACACGTCGTTTTTAATATTTAACATGATATTTCAGAGCAACATTTTTAAAATTCCAACGTTGACATCTAATTATGTCTTCAACAACTATTTAGAACGCTTATAGACGGGCTTATAATTAATAGATTGTTGCCTGTTCCAGTGTCGTGGTAAATACTTCAACAAAATGTTGTCGTTACAATCTATATTCGTTCAGTATATAAAATTTAGTACATATTAGTTAAACACTAAAATCTTGTAAGGCTTCACACAAATTTTCGCATGTATATTGTTAATGTGATAAATATACAATAATTCGTTGAAAAATCTAATTTTTGAATAAGAAGTAGATATTAAAATAATAATAATACTTATACTTTCATGGGAATTCACAAGTGGTTTTTTTAAGAAGGAGCAATCAAGAAACTAAATAAATACCCTGTTTTAGCTATATTATAGAGAGATGACAAGACAATTCAATTATATGATAATTAAAAGTGTATCTTACTATTTCCCAAAAAGTAAGTTTTCCTAGGCGAGCGTAATCCGCATCGACAGTTCTCTTTGCAGCTGCCATACCTTCCGGTGATATTTTTGCTTGCTTAGCTGTTTCACTGTTTGGTCTAATGAAATAAAAATTAAATTATATCCTAAATAAGATATAATTTATATATGATCGAAAGCTAACAGTAGAAATCCATGAAATTATCTTAGTTTAAACCTTTTTACTTTTATTAGGTACATATATTATGACATAATGTATTATATTATGTGATGTAATTTACCTTAAAACTCCAACATATACTATTAACATATACATAAGCATGAACACATCCAATAATATCATGTATGGAACACCAAAAGCCGAAAACTTGGGAAACGACAATAATTCTGGAGCAGAGGGATACTGCCTGGAAAATATAGTTTAAAATTCTATTTTTTTCTTCAACGCAGTAATAAAATATAGCTTGTATATTAATTACAACAAGTATTATAATTAGCTTACGTTATAAAAAGTCCTTTGAATACTAAGTTAGTGGCGGTTCCAACGAGAGTTCCAATGCCACCTAAAATTGGAGAAACGTATGTTAGTATTGCTTCAAATACCTGTGACTATTTGATACGATAATTATTTCAATATTTCGTAGTAGTATTAAATGGCTTTATTTTATGTTTATATGCAAAGTAATTAATCTTTAAAATTATTATATATCAATAGATAACAAACCTATCGTCGCGGAAAAAGTAGCAGTACAAAAATAGCATGTTGTTATATCTGATGCTACTTTTTCTCCATCTGCAGTAGTTTCATATATTTTTAGAAGATTTTGCTGAAAGTTGTAATGTGTAATTTGACATTATAATATGAAATGTTTTCTATTATTTTTAAAATAAACAGAGATCGTCGAAAACTGCGGTTACAGCAAGAATTGAGGTTTTTGGCCATATATTCTTAGCACCTTTCCCAAGTTAAGAAGTGTGCAAAATATTAAGCATATTGAACCATGTAACGCTATGGACTACAATTAACATTTAAAATCTATTAGGTCAAATTGTCTAACCACTATAAGAGAATATCAATTACTAACATTGCTAGTTTATTAAGGTCGTATCTAAAATAAAATCTTGAATTTTTAAATATTATCAAATTTCTATAAACAACATTTAATGATATTTATTATTAAAATGATAATTATTGAAAAAAATCTCACTTCTTCAAATACTTTTAAAACAGCAAAGTTAATGGGAACCATCATTGTTGTAGCCGCGGTGTTGGTTATCCACATAGAAACAAAAGTAGTAACTATGCACATTGCAACAAGTAATCTGAAATTATTACTAGCGGAATAAAATAAAACTATTACATACTATATTTATAGAGAAAAAAAGGAAATTTAAATTTTCCGCACTAAATATAATAAAGTACGGAATTTGAACTTAAAAGCTTTAATTAATTAAGTTTATTTTACTTGACATGTGAATATCCAATAGCTCGAATAGAACAATAAGCTAGCCTTTTGTGCAAACCCGATTGCTCCACCGAGTAGGCTAATATTAAGCTTCCCAAAAACATGAACATTGAGTCCTGTAAATAATTTAATATAAAAACTTAAAATCCTATATTTAATTTTTAAAAGCTATGTTTTAAATGGTCAAATATTCGTAGGATTGCTATAATCAGTGAGATTTAAAAAATCACTCTAGAGCTTTTAGAATAGAAAACCTTTTCAGATCTGCAACGTAGAACTGCTACGACTTATAAATTAAGCAAAAATCACCATAAGCCTTTATTGCATTGCTATAACGTAGTAAAAAATAATATTTTCATACGTAAAAATAGTAAAGATATCGGAATCCTTTTTTAAAATAAAATCAATTTAAAAATAAAACGTTTTTATTAACATAATCTAAACTTACATTTACATACGCCATGCAAACTTCCACAGTACTCAAGACTCCAGTAAGCGGAAACACTACGATTGGAATGAATGAAGTGACTGGTAGAGGTATGCACTCCGTCACCCAGAATATAGCCATTATCACAAGGCAATAGGCTGTCCATTGGTATGGCTAAAAAAATAACCCAAACTAGGTACACTTTCGTATTTATTAATATTTAAAGTATTTAATATATATAGACTAGTTTCCAACATTAGTGTTGAACGTATTCGTATCACTGAAAAACTGCCTCCGTGGCTAGCAAATAAGTTTGTGGATGAGGAGGCTAAGTGTTTCAACTCCCAAGTTGGTTCAAGTTTAGTCAGTGATTTTTTCTGTCAAAAATTTCCCAGTAACATTTGGTGGTTTTTCACCCCCTTGTCTACATGAACTACTGCTACTACGAGAGTACTAAAAGCCAACGATCTTGTGCCGATCCTTACTGTGTATGTCTCAGACTGTAAGCTAATCTCAATGAGGTCTACCCCCGAAGGTAAAATCGATCAGGATAGAAATATACATTATTTATTGACTGAATAAAATATTTTGATTTGATTTGATATTACATGAGAGATAGTCTGTCATATTTATTAAATTATATTTACTTTTTTGTTCTTATTTCACACCACCGTAATAACATAAAATGGAAGAACGAAATATAAAGAACGTACACAAAGAGCGCCCGTATCGGTAATTAGCAATCTTTTCCAGACAACCTTTGGATAAGGAAATATGGATTGTACATGATAGGTCGTATTTTTGTCATTTCTTATTTATTACCATTTTAAATAAAATATAAGTCTTGATTTATTAAATAAGTGGGACACTATGACTGTACTTAATGTTGTGGAAAACAAATGTTAACAAGACGACGAACGAATAATTTTGAAAAATTGTTTTGGCTTATTGTATTTTAATAAAATAAAAAAATACGTTCGATAAATGGCTGTGCATTATTTATTCATTTATTCGATTAAGATTTCATGACATTAATTAGTAGTACGAATAAATCAATAAATTAGGAAATGTATAAAACTAAAACACACACATTCTTATCTAATACAAATTGAATTTAATTATATTCTTCATAAAATGTCTAAGCAAATAAGATAATTTAAGTTTCAAAATCAAAATAGATAGTAAGAAAATTATTTTAGAGCAGTAAATATTACCTTTGGTGGAAATGGGAGTAAAATAATTATAGCAAGCAGAGGCACAAGGACGCAAACGACTCCTCGCCAATGTATCGCAAGGAAATATTTTAATCTATCCTTAGGAAGTAAGGGCGGTTCTTCCGTTTTTCTAAGGGCGCTATAATGTATATATTATATATTAAATTTATTATAAAATAGCTACTTATGGAAATAAAAAAAAATAATATAATACCTTAGCATTTTGAGAAAAATATATCACAAATTAATTAAACGCTTAACGCTTTACCAACTGAGAATAGACGAGATGTCATTAAAACTGACAGCCGTTTACAAAGAAGAATTTTGAATTAAGAATACCTTTTCATTCATACTGAAACCTCTTCATAAAATATATTAAAATTACGTATTTAAAATAAAATGTAAAAATTAACCTTATATTATGCTCTAATATCATTGGATAGGCTTTTAAATATTCATCAATTACTCAAACTTGCGATCCCACTAAACTTTTTAATATTTAAAAACTTTATATATTGTGTCGCTAAACGCAGTGTGAAAGAGACAGAAATACTACTGAAACTGAACTTCGATTAAAATAGAGCAAGACGCAAGAAATAGGTGTGGGATTGTGGATGTAACCCGGTAACAGACGCGCGCAGCCCCGAACAAATTTGTATAGAAAGCCACGTGGTATTCTTTCCCGCCTGAGAACAGTTGGTTCCGTTAGTTGAGCGCCTCTACCGCCCTGGACGCACGTCTTTTTGCCTTAAAACGCGATTCACGTCCGAAACGATTTCCATATAAAACTTTAAAGTGCTTGTGACGTTACTCAAATATGTAAGACAGTGAGTTTTTTCGTGTAATAAATGTAATATTACGTAAAATGCCTGGGATAATTAAATATTCGTGAAATAAGTGCCCAGATATTTCAGCGCTCAGCTAGATCAACAGGTCAGATTCTCGTCGTTTATATTGTCTTAATGGATTGAAATTTTTAACTCACGCGTTTTTCTATGCATTATTTGTTACTTTTGAGAAAAATTTTAGTTTATTTTTGCTTTTGTTTTTTTTTTTAGTTTATAGCAATGTTTTATGTTGGTAAGATTTTAAAATTAATACAATGATAATTTTTAATTCTGCTTTAAATAAGTCCTATAGAAATGAATTATTACAGTGTGATGTAGTATTGTAATGGTTTTTATATAATAGTAATAATCGACCATAACACTTTTTATTATTCTCATCTTTACTGGTGTGTAAGTCATAATTTTTATTACACCTTCGTTTTCACATTTTCTAATGTTTAATATTTCTTTTTTATTTTTAAGCTCAGCAATGAAATTTAAAGATAAACATAATAACAAATTAAGGATTAAAAATATTACATTTGCAATACATAGCGTCTTCTATCATATGATTTTTTTTGAATATACCAAAACCATATCCAAAACAGTACTTATTAATAGTAATATTATAATAAATATCTACAAGATTAATTTTCAGTGCTACTAATACAAATAACAACAGAAAGTTTGTTGGAAAATTTTAAAAACTACTAATAGATTTTAGGTATACAATGTAAAGTGATCAATATAGTTTTTTTCTGCACATCAAAGAAAGTTGTAAATTTTGAACGCAAATATAAGCTCATTCAAAAAACAGGGAACATATAATATTATCGTAACATTGTAATATTATAACTTAGCGACTCACCCTCGCTCCGCTCGGATTCGTCCCGATCGTTATCGATTACTATCGATTTCTCGGAAATGTGATTTTTTTCTCGGTTTTTTTCTACTGAATGTATGTATATAATACATATAAATCTGGCTCTTAAATTAAGCTGTCCATTGATTAAAATCGCATTATAAAAATCAGTTGCGTTATACGTAATTTAAAAGATCTAAGCGTCTCCACGGTAGGAAGCTTGTTTAATATAATGTAGAGATGTTAATAATGTAAATAATCTTATTCATTTTAAAGGGGTATGTAAAAAAACTAGTAACTCTCGTGTTTGTCCCTAGAAACATTACAACGGTTAGTATTAAATTGATAATATTATATCTTTTGATTTTTCTTCTTTTTGCGTTCCCCGTGGCCCTTTTCTCATTTTCCTCTTTATAAAAATCTTCTTCGGAATTCAATGAATATTTGAAACAAAAATCTGCCGAATTGGTCCAACCGAGATTTGCGCTATAGCAACATATTTAGCAATTCATTTTAAATTTATAGATATTATTAATTGTGGAAAGCATAATGTTCTTTAATCGCTTCAGAGAATTTTACTCGTTGATTAGCACATAGTATGTAATTTGGCAAGTACTCTCTCATAAATTACCGGAACTTGACGCGTCTAAAGATGAAAGTAAGGATTAATGTATTATTTTTCATTATGAAACCACTGAAATCGAAACCACCATAGTCACATAAATCAAAAATTATAGGTTTGATTATTGTGGGCGTAATGTTACAGTCTAGATTTATAAGTTACCTGGCTCTGTATCTGACAATCGACGCGAAAAAGTGTATCTTGTAAAGAAAGTGTAAAATGATGAAATTAAATGCTTTTTGAATGATTAAGAACTCAATATTATCTCTATCTCGGTGCTCACTCCGCTCAGGTTTGTTCCTAGGTAATGGTAACTCAGAGTGAAATATTTTACCGCAGTAAAATATTTTGCTCTGAGTACTATTATTCCAAATGTTGACCCGAATAACCAGCTATCGACATCATACCTTTCATCAAAATCTGTCAAGTAGTTTTTTTCTGATGCGGTCTTAGACAGTCTGACAGACAAACATCAAAAAATATAAAAACCATAGATTTTGACTCTGTATTTTTAATAATATTGTCTATTTCAATAAAAATTTTCAAAAAATATTTAATTCACAGATTTTACTCAGAATTTATAATTTGTATAGTTGTATAAATATAATTCAGTTGGAAGTTTGTGAGCTTGTACAGGTTATTTTATATATTTGGTATATAATTTTGTTCACGCGTAAACCGTAGAATTAATGTGATTAAAAATAAAATTAATTACATGTCCTGTAGTAATATATGTGTAGGTTACTGCTAAGTATCTAGGGAATGAAAACGAGGTAATTCAAAGCGAGGAAACCCAAATATTAGAACATTTATATCATTAGAAGAATTAATATACTACATGTTATATCACAGTATATCATTATTCTTATTAGAGCAAGTCATAATTGCCTATCCGCAGCTTGCTGTAGGCTGTTTGATGCAATATAATTACTCCCAACTCTCGTAGAACTCATTAGTCCTCTGTAATATGTAATATGGAGCATACAATGATTAAGTTTAGGATAAAATATGTGTATGATAAAATGATGTAATTTGAAAGACTACCATAATATTAAGTAAATTAAACAAACGAGTTACTACTTGTGCTTTGTTACTGTTTGTTTCTATCTGAAAATATCTTATTTTATTTATAATAAAAAGTGTCGGTTCAGTATGTTCATTTACATATAATTTAATAATGTTTTACTATATTGATTATTACATAAGAAATGAGACCTATAATGCTAAAAGATTTTTAATGCTAAAAGATTTTTTCAAAAAAATTTAGAAACAATTTTCCTCTTTAAATAGTTTAAGTAGTTATACGATGGTATATATCTAAAGAAGGTACATAATATTGTTTTGTAAAGGCAGTGACACTTGAGAGCCTAGTGGTACCATGTTCATTCGGGAAATCGAGTGAAGTGTGTTCAAATTTCGGATCTCGCCTTTGATAGTCCTATGTGTCTTCAGTTGTCTTATGTCAAAGAAAATATCATGAAAACTCTTAGCGAGTGTGTTGGACTATGACCTGATACCTTTTTATTTGAAGGTAGGCATGTGCCCAGCATATGGACCTTGAAAAGATCTGAATAAGTGCATACATAATATTTATTATGGTCCGAGAGCTGGCACCAATTTTTGGGTAGGTGTTTGAGGCAAGCTGAAAACTTGTGCAATTCCGTGTTGGGATATTATAGGAGAGGTATGTGACAAGTTTTCTCTATTATTATACATCTCTACAATTATATAGAGTCCCAGAAGGTAACGATAACCTGGTGAAAGGGCCTCTTATTATGACTCAGTAAAAAAAATCTGCGTCCTACATACAGAAGTACCCGAGTACCAGCCATTTTATTGAAAAACTAAAAATGTATTACCCAGAGTGGAATTTTCGGCATTTTGACTAGAGTTTTCAATTGTTTGTAGGTTTTAATGTTTAATAAGAAGATTATTTGGGAAATTCTGCTCCATTAATCATATTGTCTAAATTGGGAATAGGTATTATAAATGATAACTTATACTGTAACATATTATATATTACTAGCATTTCCCGCGGCTTCGCACGCGTTTTAAAGACCGGAAACCAATTTCTTTCTGAGTTGCGCTATAGCAACATATTCCTGCCCTTCCTGTTTTTGCAACATTTTTCAATGTTGCTCCGCTCCTATTGGTCGTAGCGTGAAATAATATAGCCTTCATCAATAAACGGACCAATCCATCACAAAAAGATTTTTTCAAATCCAACCAGTAGGTTCTGAGATTACCTACCGTGTTCAACAAACAAAGCAAACAAACAAAGGAACTCTTCAGCTTTATAATATTAGAATAGAAGTATAAGTTACACTTCACAATATTTTCAATATTAAAATTGTGAACATTAAAATATTAAGATGTCTCTGACTCAATCAAGTGTGATTCGTTTGACAGATCGATGGTACTTGTTACTCGAATAGACGTCATGTACGAAATAAAATATTTATTTCTCGGTATTACTCGAAGATCGCATGATAATACTTAGGTACTGAATAAATATATTAAATTTTTGTTCGGAATCATCAAAACATCGTGATACTTAACAATTAACATTTAAACATTAACATACAAAATAATGACAGGTGCTGGTTGTTTTGGAAACCAACCTAAGCAGAAAATAAATTCAAAATTACTTTATGTAAATTAGTATATTCCACTTATTATTTCACTTGATTGCTTATTTATTTGAATGTATTTTCATCGATTCTTATTATTTGTTTAAATTTGTTCTACCTTTTTTTTATGGTAAAAAGGGGGCAAACGGGCAGGAGGCTCACCTGATGGGAAATGATCACCTCCGCCCATGGACATCTGGCTTGCAGATGCGTTGCCGGCCTTTCAGGAAGGAGAGGGATGGAGGAGAGAGGGACGTGGGAGGGAGCGGGGAACGAAGGCGGAGGATGAAGGGAAGAGGGAGGGAGGGAGGTAGAGGGAGGGGGGAAGGAGAGTGGGTGTCCCGGACTCTCACTCACCGGACGAAACGCGACAGCATAGCTGCCACTTCACGCCGGTCTTCTGTGAGAGAGTGGTACTAATGAACTATACGGGGCGTGCCGGCCCATTCGGTTGCTACCCGAAGGTAACAAGCATGGCACTACCACTTTTCAAAATTTTACACCTGTTTTCGGGATTTCAAATTATAATTTTAATTTAATGCTTAAGATACACATTAATTAATAAGATGAATAGCCGTATATTTTTATTTAAGGCTACCGGAGCGAAAAGGCATTTGTAATATCACAAAAGCTTTTGGTATATTATCTCATAAGCATTTTAAAATTCTACGATTATTAAACCTTATGTATAAAGGTTTTTATTTTGGCAGTTATTCAGACGGCTCGTTTTTTTCTATTAAAAAATGTCAAGGGTGACTTTAATGAGCCGAGGGGTATGAAAATATATGTGGCATTTGAAAAAAACCATTTAATTAAGAGAGATGCTTTTAAATGCCTTTTTCATTTGAATTAATGATGGTTGAATTATAAAGCTGTAAATATTAAATAAAACATCGCATTCGACCTTTTCTTCTCCATTCGTTCTAACCTTTAAAGAATGGAGTGGAAAATTTTGAAAAACTTATTATAGAAAAAAATACAATAGCAATACTTTTGACAAAAGTTCTTTGTATTATTAATTATTATACCTTAAGTAGCGTTTGAAATAGGATTCGCTTTGTTAACGTATCGGTCGGATAAGAACTACTTATTTGTTTTTCACGGCAACAAACTTATTGTTCGTTGTTATTCTATAAAATATTATGAATTTTTGACTTTAAACATTCCTAAATGAATACATAACGCCATAACACAAAGCCATTCTGAAAAGTAGGGAACTTTCGATATACGATTATTATTTTTTCACTAATATTTCCTTCATTTAAAAGCTGTCGTCTTAAAGAAAAGCTTTTGAAAATTCCTGATTCAAAATACGTTAAGCTTTTACCTTGAAACTAACAAATCTTTTCTGGTTTAGTATTCAGAAATGGATCTCTGAAGTTACGCGAACTGCATGTAAATTATTATTAGAAAGAAGTATTTTGATTCAAATTAGACCAATTTTATATTTTTAATTGTATAAATCTTCAGCCCTACAACTATATCCACACAAAAATCACATCAATATATCGCTCTGTTTTAACGTGAAATAAGGACACACCTTCACATTCATAATATTAAATAAATTACTATGGACTATACTATATATATATAGCACGTAGTACGCACATATATGGTGGTATAAATACGTGTTTATAGAACATTTCAATAGATCAATAGATATTTCAAATATCGACATAAGTTATATCTTATACAACATGACATGTTTACAATATTACATAATTTTGCATACGCCGTTTATTTATAAGCTAAACCCTTTCCCAACTTCTCTAATTTACATAAGCTTAGGTAGTTTAATGTATGGCAAGGCTTTAGCCTATAATCTCACATAAATGGGTAAAGACAAAACAATTCAGAGCCTTTTATCCTCTGTTTGTCAAAATTATATGTCTCGTATAGTAGCTATTGAAGAGACAGATTTATATTTCGTATATTCGTAGAATTAACAAGAAAATAAGTAAGGTTAATTTTGTCAGATTTAATAAAATAAATCATATAAACAAAATTGAATGTATGTTTTTGATTTCAAATTAACAGCTTTTCACTTAATACGTCATAATATGAAAGTTATATACTCGTATGCTACTAATATCAAAAATCATTTTTTTTAATTATATCTGCGCGTCTGTTTGTTTGTTTGTTCCGGCTAATCTCTGAAATGGCTGGACTGATTTTGACGGAACTTTAACTCGCAGTTATAAGAAGAATTTTAGGCTATTTTAGAAATAGTATTTATTTTAACTAGTGGAACCCGCCACTTCGCCGGTCGAGCGGTCACGACGAACCAGGGACGAACCCGAGTAAAGCGAGATTGATTCGCTAGTATTAAATATAATAACAGTAAGTCATGAGTATAGTTTGAGTCATACATTTATCACTCAGAACAGCCAATCGTCCTCCATTTCAGTAGTAATATTGAATCTAATTAAGATACAGTAAATATTAAGTATAAAACGAGTAGGTATAAAAATTCAAATAAGAATCAATGATAATATGACGCTTTAATAATAATTGTTAGGTCAACAATTATTTAATTATGTAACACGATTATTTAATTTTGCCTGGGATAAGCTTACCTCGTTTAGGAGGATGGGTACTTTTTATAACATGCAACAACAAATGTATTTTACGGCAGAATACTGCATGGAACCCTGGACCTACCTACTGGGAAAATCACTGTAACTTTTTGGCCAAAATGTCTATATATATGTAAACATAATGCGTTACATCGTTTGTGCGTTTCAAATATAATAAATGCTGTTTTCTATTTATTATAATTAAAAATTACAAAGATTTAGAGTTTATTTTTATTAGTCTTTTATTTTATGACGACACGTTTGGCTCAATTTGTAGTGACCCTACTTTCTGCGCCAGCGGCCGCGGGTTCGAGTCTCGTTTGGGGCATATATTTAGGTGTTAACCACAAAGGTTTGTACTCCAGTCATGGGTTTTTATGCTTATATTATGTATGTACATAAAAGTTATAATATATGTATTATGTACAGTATGTCAACTATCTGGTATTAGCAATTCAAGCCTCGTAGCTTACCTCGTATTTTTTATTCTTTATTTATTCTTCATTTATTATAAGTAAAAGTAAACAGGTAAAGTTAAAATAAGGTTGGCAAATAATTCTTGGAATAAAACATGAAAAATAACAAATATATAGGATCGGAAGTGCTTTAACTAAATATATTTCATCATGGAAAACACGGATCTATCGTGAAAGTTATTGCGCAATATATTAATTACTTTTGCTGTGCGGTACGAAATTTAATTAAGAATAATTACAAAACGAAAGCTCAGTTAATTTAGTAAAACCAGTACTTCAAGTTCAGCGTGTTGTAAACTATTTTGCTCTGTTTGATAGTGATTCTTTTGTTATTATTTCGATTGCTCTACTTTTTTTTTATTTATTTATATAGGATTACCAGAAGTGTATAAACGTAACATTGTTTAAAATATATTAATTATAAAAATAAGGGGTCATCTTTTCTACACCAGTTAAAGGTAAACACAATATTGTTAGTAACATAAAATAAAACAAAACAAAATATCGTAATTAATAATAATAAACTAAATTAAATAACTAATTGAAACAAAACAAACATATTGAACTTAGAAAAATTAAATGATTCGAAACTTAATTTTGTTTTAAGGAAAATTGAATTTTTATTTTTTTTTTATTCTTGATGAAGAATCGCCATGTATATCTATGTCTATTCCTTTGCTTAACATATTATACAAATTACACATTCTTATAATGGGGGCGATTGGTACGCACAAGTGGATAATTTCCCAATTCCCGGTTATTTATTAACTAAGAACGAATATACCAGTATAAATATCTAAAAGCCCTATATATAAATTCTCTTCAAATGAAAACCAATAAACGACTTCCTGCTAAAAGGACAGGAATTCCGCTAGTGAAATATTGGTTTCCTCTGATTTGAATAAAACGCCCTAGTGGCTTAGTGGACTATGGATTGACTGTCGGTTTAGTTATAGGTTCGGGATTCAATTATAATATATCTGCAGTGAATAGCTATATTAGTTCCGGTGTAATGAAGACTAAATACGGTGTTACTTACATATTTTTTGACCGCCATAAACAAAATAGTATACAATACGACTGCATCTTTTTGTCTATTTACGCGCTCTCTACAGCATTTATAAACCATTTTTTGTGTTTCATGGATCTAGCCGAGGTCTAAAAAAGTTTCACCTCTAAAACATGTAGATGCAGTTGATTTGTCATACTAATTTCCAGATCATATTACTGTATCGCGCCCATGTGGACTGGTAGATACACACCAAGGTAGGAACACCCATTGTTGAAAAGACACAAACACTTCTAAAAACAGAAAAAAGGAGAAGAAATCTTAATCAATAAATGAGCAATTACTAGGGTTCACTCGCCTATCAGTTACAAATACAAATGTTCTTAGAAGTCTTAAATCTTTCATTAGCTCGAGTCCACATACTTTTGTGTTTACGTTATAGACATAGTTTGGAAGAGTGCCCTAACCTATACTGTTGCCTAAAGACAAAAGGTAGTACTTTATTTTATTTATAGCCGATAGTAGGGGCTTACCCTAAATTCTGACAACCTAAATAACCTAACCTAAAACAAATCTACTTTCTATCTGTACAAGTACTAAATTTTATCCAAATCGGTATAGCCGTTTCTGCGTGATTAGTGTTACATACAAGATTTCGCAATTCTAGTATTCAGAATTTAAAAAATAGCAATAATTTATTATTACTTTAATTTTTTTAAAAAAAGGACTCACATTATTATAACATTGTAATAAATCAATTCACTATTTTATAAAATTGTATAGTTATAATATAAACTATTATTTTAACGTCAAAAATTAAACTTGCATTTCGCTACAAAAATAACACATCTGCCAAACGTAATATTGATTCATAAAAATATATTATAAGTCAATTAGTGGCCATTTCCAACATTGTATCACATTAAATGTTAATGTGCCACGATCGCGAATAAGAAAATCAGAAACGTTGCCAATTTTCACAGTCAGTCAATATCATCAATTAAATTTAGCATATATATAACGTTTTAATTTTACAAAATGTCGTAACGTATGTAAATAAGTATAAGACGGATTGAGCTATGAGTTGTTGCAATATTATTTCTATAAAACTTCTATCATTTCCCACGGCTCCGCCCACGATTTAAAAACCGGAAGCTTAATTCATAGATTTCCTTATGATACCATGGCTATAATAATATAACATTATTATATAGAACTAATTTAGGTAAATATTATATTATTATAACCTATAGAACTCCTTGGCAAATTTTTCAATTTGAGTCTTCACACACACCAAACGAACAATATATACTTACATAATATGCATTTGGTGTAAAGCTGTTAATTTTAAAATTAAAAATAGACATTCCGATTTTATTTATATAATATATAGATTAAAGACATCATCTGTGAAACGACTGTTACGCATTTATACAAATAAAATAAAAAGAAAAATTCTAGCTAATATTTTTACATTAGCTACTCATATTATTCGTTACTTCAAACATGATAGGTATTACAAAAATATGTATATGACGGAAAAACTAGTTGTACGCTATGAGTAAGCTCTGAACATTTGCTTGTTTGTAGCGATAACATAAAATCTGTCATACTTTTATTAATATTACTTACATTATACATATAAGCCTACAATTGAGCCATATCAGTTTAGATTTCAGGACGGGTATGATAACATAAAAATAGTAGTGACTCTTATCAACTTTTATATCAGCTGTTCCAGTCCAATATAAACAATACCTACACAATACATTAAATAAATTAACATCGTACTTATAATTGCTACAGTTTTTAATATTTCAATTATAGTATAACAAAACAAAATATCTAATTAAATTAACGTCGAAAAATGTAATAACAATATTATTTTGGTGATGTTTTTCTTATTTTGGATTCATAAGTAATATAGAGTATCCTTTTTAATACTGAAGTCCTTTTAAAATCGAAATGGTTTTTCCGAATACCATTTAATTATTCGCTAACAACAAATGGTTTCTTAATTAATGATACTCCCTAGAAAGTATAATATACTTTCTATTACATTGATTGGTTGACAAAAAAGTTTTGATATAGTACTTAAATTATTAAGAGCTTTTACACAGAGTTAGCTAATAGCTAATAGTTTTTATTGTTATAAAATAGAAATAATACAAGAAAAATGGATAGGGATAATAAATATAGCAATACAAAGTAAGAATACAACGTGTAATATTTATTAATATGTGCAGATTATTTATTATTTATTATTTATTTATAACATTATTTTAGGAGAGATGTATGTATATTTGTGATGAACGAATAAGATTAACGATGTCAACCACTCGGTAAATGACATCGCTGAACTTTCTAAGCTCCGCCCTTAAACTACGCGTTTGTTGTCTTAAAATAGAATTGATGACCAATGTATGCACAAATTAATGCTACATTGTTTACAGATAACTTTATGATTCTCTTTGAGTTCTGGAGAAAGAAAGATAAATTTTATAATACTCTATAGGTTACAGTTACAACCTTGAAAAGTATTGGTTGTGATAGTACAACATAATATCTTAATATTTAGGAAACGTGATTTTAGTCGTTATATAATCAAATGAAAAAGCATGAAGTTGATTTCGCTTTTAATTTAAAAATAAGGGGTTATAAATTGTAAGTAGTATGTATATGCGTGTCTGCTTGTGGTGTTGTATCGCCCAAATAGATTAAAAATAGTTCTATTTTGTGAAAGGTGACTTGATCGAGAATATTCTTAGCTATAAATTAGATTAATACATCTATTGAGCAGTTTGCAAACCATCAGCTCTTCCTTGAGTGCAAAACGATATAAGCGATTTTGACACAGATGTAATCCATTCAAAACTGGATATCTCGTTACTTTAATGATCATCTGGAAACTAAAATTACTGTAGATATATCGTCTTTAGACATATGGAAATGGTTCCAATGAATAGGTTATTACGTTAGTGTTTCTTATATTTTTAATTATTTTTTTTATATTTAGTAGTAGTTTTACCATCTATAACGTAAAAATTTAAATTAAAAGCGAAGTATTAAGAGTTCTTGTACCCAATACTAAAAGTAGTATATATATATAGTGCTTAAATAGAATAGAATAGCAATATATGTATATTACGAGTATACCACAACTAAGTCCGAAGTTTTACGAGACCACTTGTCTATACAAATTCATTGTGTCCGTTCAATTTTATAGGTTCAGTTATTTTAGTTCGCAGCCAAGCATCGCTATACAGCAAAATAGTATTTATAGACCGATTAAATTATAAATACACCGAGTTTAGGAGGTGCGTACAAATGTATAATAAATAAACAAATCTTATAACGTTTTTACAAGGTGTTATTTAAGAAATAACGTTATCACCTAGATAGCCCAGCGACACATGTTCATTACTAGCACGAAAGCATACTACTATTAAGCAATTGCTTCTTAGAAGCATGTGTTTCGAAACATTGCTAATAATGAGCATGCTCATTTCGAGTTTGCTCAAATTTCGACGGCCGTGCGATTTTTGAGCATGCTACCTGCAGTACGGGTGGAAGAGGGCGTGCTTTAGCACGTCTGAACAGGTTTGCTTATTGAGCATGCTAGTTGCTAGAATCAATCAGTCGTCCTCATCAAGTGTGCGTTATCTTCTTTTTACTAGCAGTCGAGTACTTGCTCCAAGGTTGTCTCTCTTACTTAGTGGGTACTACCAATTACGACCCCAAATCCTCTTCTTTCTCTTTTTCTTTCTTAACAAAAGGTTTTCACACATTGCATTGCAACCAAAATATTGATTATATTTAATTCTGTGGAAAAGGCCACTTGACCACCCATGACTGGAGTACAAACATTTATAATTAACAAATGAATGCCCCCTTTTTTTCTAAATGTTCATATAAATCATTCGTCAAGACTTAAAATAAGAGTCAATTTAATTCGATAGTTTTTATCTATATAATACTAGAAGAGAGAACAATGACATGAATTTTTGAAAGAAATATGAACAAGTAATTTGCCAAGTGTCCTTTTTCTTCACATTGAGAATATGTATAAGCATTGTTTTGAAGTTAGTAAAAAATCCATTATAAACTTGTGACTCAACCTCGCTTTGCCCGGTTGCGTCTATAACATACAAATTAATCTTTAGGTACATATTTTAAAACTGAGTCTAATCTGTACCTACTGCATTAAATATTTTTTGGAAAATCAGATGCTGGACCTATAGTTATTGGATTCTTTTATTTCTTTCTATCTGACTCTCTGTCTTAGAATGCATCAAGACTAAACTAATAAATAAATAAATAAATAAATAACCTGGGTTTGATGAAATTTGGTATGAAGATAGCTGTTTTTCTGTAAAATATATAATCTCTGACAAATGTAATTAATATACAACTTTAAAACGAAACTAGGAACGAATCCGAGCGAAGCGAGACTGAGTTGCTAGTATTAGACTAGAGATTTAATTTCAGCCAAATGATCCTTCATACTGTGCGCATGCATACTACATAACGATATTTGCATCGGTAAATTATATTAGTATAATTCGCGTCATGTAAAAAGAACGCTGGCTGTCAAGTTGCGCAGAGGCGATTTATAGGCCAATTTGGTGGTAAGACGCGGGGCGCGGGACGTCGAGACACGCGCCGCATGCTTTCCGGCTCGCTATTGGTTTGTCAGTTCAAAATACCATCACGCACACAAAAGTTATTAATTACGAAATAGTTTTATATAAAAGATAGAGAAAAAATATTTTTAAAATATATTGTTTTATAAAGAGAGAGTCTGATAATAATTCAGATAATAATTAAAAAATATATATTAAATAATTTATTTATTTTTTTGTAAGTAGATTAACATTATACACTGAATCAAACATATTTTATTAATTATAAAAATTCTATTTAATGACATTCTATGTAATATATTTTTCAATGTACCTGCCAATAACCAATATACGTCGCGAGCGAAAGGCTAGTTCAAAATTAAAAGAATAGGCTTAGTCATTTTGTATGCGAATGTACCCATGCGCAAACACACCCCCCACCACTTTCTTCCAGCGTTCTTTTTACGTGACGCGAACTGTAGCCAGATAACAAACAAAAAAATAATAATTTCATATAATAATATTATTAAATAAGCTCATGTAGGTATATCCCCTTTATAGAAATAATGGGTAAATATTTGTAATATTGTAATTATTAAGTTAATAGCTGATGTAACAAGTATAATCTTGTATAAACATTTAACTTGTACGGGAAACTCACTTTAGGGCTCTTATCTGTATTAGCCGCAAACATTATTGAATAGTGCTTTTACCGCATTCCTACGACCATTTACAAAAGTTATCTTTACGTATAATATATAATAAATGAAATATATTTTTGTTGCTTTAGTTTTTTATTCCCAGAAAATCAATATTAAATATTCCCTAATCCCTGATTATACGAGTAACTGAACCGAATTTGTATATTTACCCTCGCTTCGCTTGAGTTTCAGGAGTACAAAAGTTAAATTCAATTTTTTTATTATTATTTCGCACATGTCAGCCTATGTGGGACATAATTTAACCCTTTTGAATTACCAAAACACTTGTAATGAAAATTATTTTACAGAATACAATATGTATATGTAAATTACGTAAGTTATCAGAAATGGAATATTTTCAGTCACGCTTTGTCAGTTTGCCAACCGAAAACTTTGTTTTCCATAATTTGTTAAAAAATAGTATGTATACATACTTCTTTACGTTTAACTCAATTATATATAATTATACTCAGTGTTGCTATTGTGGAAAGGTGAAGAAACAAAATATTATGTAATCAAACCAAGTCAGATCAAAATCTTGTAATGTGGTCATACACAGACAGACAAAAAATCAAGAAGTTGTAGATTTGGCTTATATATTAATAATAATTAATACCTCAACATAGCCCGCTTCGCTGGGCGTATATATAATACATATATAATACATTAAACGGGTTTTATAATTTTCTAATAAAATAAAAGTAGCCTAAGTTACTACTTATAACATTGGCTATCAGCGAGTAAAAGCCCCCTCAAAATCGTTTCAGCCTTTACAGAGATTAGCCGGAACAAGCAGACAGACATACGAAGATTTAAAAAAATTTTTTTTTTCAATGTTACTACCATGCATACTTTCATAATATATATTTGAGAAAAGCTCTTAATTTGAAATAATAAAACAGGCACTTCAATATCACTACTTAGTATAAAACAAAGTCGCTTTCTCTGTCCCTATATCCCTATGTATGTTTAAATCTATAAAACTACGCAACGGATTTTGATGCGGTTTTTTTTAATAGATAAAGTGATTCAAGAGGAAGGTTTATATGCATAACTAGCGGATACCGCGGCTTTGCCTGTGCTAAATCTAGGGAAGAGCCCGAGCGAAGCGAGGGCGAGTCGCTAGTTATTTATATGTACCTACTTACTGATGTACATATCTGACTTTGTTATAGATTTATTGTAGGTATAGAAGATTAACTAGCATTACCCTCGACAAAAACAAACTATTCGTCATTTTTGTTGGCCGTTCATTCTAAAATGAAAATATTTGTACATTTACAAACATTAGTAAAATATAAATTCGTCAAGTGCGAGTCAAACTTCCGCTTCGAATGTTCCGTACAAGTATTTAGGGTTATTTTACTTACATATTTCGCTATATTAGCATTGACAATATCATTCGTTTCGTTTGGGAACGATGAAATGGGTATTATGGAGAACTAATATGTAAAAAAGTTTGGTTTCGATGAGGACGTAGAGGCTATGCTAGTGTTACATAAATTATTATTAATTTAACAAAATTTATTCTATATTTAATGTAAAATCTTAAATGAAAACTAAACTTTTAACGCGCGTATTTTACAAGTTGTATTGCAAAAATAAATTCTAAATTTCTTTAAAAAACACATTCTTGGCAATTCTATTTTTAATAGACTTACTAATAATTGCCCAGTTATGAAAAATAACAAACAGGATAATCATTTAGGCACATATTTTGACACTTGTATATATATCACTTTGCATTAAATTTATGTTGCATAAATCCGAGGGCTTTAAGATGACATTTTGCACAACATTTTGCAATTGTTTACGTTTAAAAAATTTAAAATTGTGTAGGAATAATATACGAGTCTTAAAATTTTAAACGTTATGTCAAATTGTCAAAATGCGTCGTTGCAATTATTTTATTTTTAACCGACTTTAAAAAAGAAGGAGGTTATATGTTCCACTGTTATACATAAATATTATATATATTTTTTTGTATATTCACCGATTTCTCCGCTGTCTGTCTGGCTGTCTGGCTGTGGTTTCAATTTTTTTTTATTCGGTAGGCTCGTAGTTCCTAGGGGGTCCCATTGTCACTACCCAGGGAAATCGAGGGCAATTCTTAAATTTTATAGGCACCTATTATGTTTTTGATATATTTTATACTCGTATTTAAGGTAAGCGATAATGGAGTGACACCTTGTGTAAGCTTCGGTTTATCTGTAACAGTATAATGTTATGTGAAACATTTGGTACTTTAGACTTTCGTGTATCAAATAAAAACTATCGTAAACAAAAACATTCACATTTTTATCTTAGAGATACCGTTCGTACGTAGCACGTATTAATATTAGTTTATTGCATCCGCTGAATAGAAAATATTGAAATTTGGCTTAATAATTACATACATGACTTATAAACTAATATTGTAATAAAAAAAAGTAATGTTAATTGTTTTGTAAAAAGCAAGTATTGAGTTTCTCGCCGACTCGTATACTATATATTTTAACTATAAAGGGTTTTGGGCAAATACATTAAATTACGGGTTATCAAATTAAAGGGTCTTATTAAAATAAATTGCATTTAGCCAACTCGTCCTTTAATCTTTATATTACGAATATATTCAAAGAATTATTACGAATATACCTATATGAAAAGGACATTTCATACTTAATTGTATCTTCAGCCCTTTTTAACGTCCCACTGCTGGACACGGGCCTCCTTCAATATGAGGAGGATCAGGCTATAGTCCACCACGCTGGCGTGTTTGCGGACTTCACATGTCTATCGAAAATTTGCTAGGTTTACTCAGACATGTAGGTTTCCTCACGATGTTTTCCTTCACCGACCACCGTAAGACAATTATCATAATATAAATGATTCGCCCATGAAAATTTCAAAGGTTTTTTTTTGTTGTTTTGTTTCAAATGACCCGTATTTGAACCCACATCACTTTGTTATCCAAGCTTGGGCTGCCTTAATTCATAATTAACACTCGTACTTAATAACGTGAAACATTGACTAAACTAAGATTTCTCTCTAAACATCGTTTATTTCCTCCATCATATAAAGACCGTAATGAAAAGAGTGGAATGCTTAATATTGAAGTAAGTCTAGTGTAAATATTGCGTGACGTCACCGGAGACGTCCTCCGGCGTCTCGACGCCTGAGCATTAAAGAGGTGGGGGTATAAATAAATATCATTTTAATACAATCCTTTATTAAATATGCCTTTTTAAAATGTTAAGAATAAGGAAGTTTAAAATATATTTAAGCGAATCACACGCTCCAACTTTCACGTCGTTTTTTATAAAAAATTGGATAAATGCCGAATGGAAAACAAAAAGGGTTCAACGAATTTTTATGGGCTATAATACCAAAAGCGAACATCGTAAAGAAAATTTTTAATAAAATATTATCCTTATTAAAAATTTATAAGAAAGATAATAATATAAAAAGGATGTTAAAATAATACAGAAATAATTACTTAACTGTTAATATTAAGAGATGAAATATTTAGGCCACGTCAATGCTTGTCTTGTATGGAGAAGTGTTGGCGTCATTGTGGTTGTCGCCGGGCATCTCGACGCCTGATTTCTGAAGCACCGATTAAACAAATAAAATCAATGGGTAATAATCTTAAAATCATCTTATGAATAATGTTTTTATAAAATGCGTATTATATTTGTTTCTAGTCAAAAAATTTATAAACGTACTATTGTATTTATTGCATTAATAAGTAGTCGGATATATCTTAAAAAATTAGGAAACATAAATAATACAAAACTCTATTTCACAGGTGATTAGTTTTGTAGTAATATATTTCCATATAAATGTTAATTAATCAACCTTTTCCAAATAAAATAATATCTGAAAGTCAATAATTCAATTATTCTTAATATTATTTTTTGCAATATCTCCTAAATCTATTCTAAATTATTTTTGAACAATAAGTGCTTCTTACCTGCTTTGATTTTGAGTTTGGCTTTTTTTTGCTCGCTTAGACTGAAATATTCCAGCTATAAGAGATTTCAACCCATAACCATTGACCTAGAAAGAATAGTCGAACTCAAACAATTATTATACAAAGTAGTATAGTTATTAGATAACTTTTCTTTCCCCAATAACTCATCTATTTATTTATATGTTGGGACATTATTACACACAGTGCTATCTTGTTCCGTGGTAAGCTACGAGGCTTGTGTTACGGATACCAGATAGTCGATATACTACATATTATATAACTTTAAATAAATACATAATATAAATATAAACACTGACTGAAGTACAAACATTCGTGCTCAACAAATGTATGCCCCCAGCGGGACTCGGACCCGCGACCGCTGGCGCAGCAAGTAGGGTCACTACAAACTGAGTCAAACGCATACCTATATATTAAAACATTTGTTAAATTAAATATATACTTGTATTTAATTTTATGATAATCATTGTAATATTGTTAATTTAATTGAAATTAAAAGCAAACGCATGCTTATAAAATTTTATTAACAGAACAAATTCTATTAAATATAATCGCATCGTAACCAGCATCCTATTTTACTACAGTGAGGTTTTGGTACTAAAGCTGAGTACTAAAGCTTAAGTCGTGCATTTAATGAATAATAAACCCCAGTTCTAAAATAAATGGAAAACATGCATGAAACAATTACATTTGATGGAGTATTTCATAGTATAGGTCATTATATTTTTAACTAAGTTTAAAAAAATCTTCGTTATTCATTTTAAAAGACAATTTTTTTAGCATATTTATAAAATATAGAATGTCACACTTTTTTCTTGTAACTAGTACTTTATTTTCTTCTTAAAATCACATTAAACTGTTGCCTTTCAGCAATTTGTTTATAATAGCTAGATACTGTTCAATGCTAAGGATATCTGGCCATAATCCACCACGCTGCCATGAGCAGGTTGGCGGACTTTTCATTTCTTTCGCAAGCTAATTAAGTTTTTTCAAGCATGCTTATTTTACGATATTTTCCTTAGCTAAAATGCAACGTACTTACATAGGAAAAGATCACTATTTCCATTTTATCATTTTGTCTTCATCAACTTATGCTTAAAATGATTCGGACCTCAAATAAATATCAGAGGTACAAAAAAGGATCATCACGAGAAACCCCGGGCTTTCCACAACCTCGTTTCACGGGGTTTCCCAAGTGAGCACGTTACCACAGAATATATTAACGTTATTACGGGTATACTGGTGAAATAATAAAATTGATAGAAGTGTTGGATCAGTAAAAGCTTAGGTATTATGTATGCTTAGGTCGTAAAGATTGCCATTCAATTTCCTTTGACTACGATACAAATGTTACTATGTGGTAACACTCATTAAGTGATAAAATATTGACAACATACATATACGAATTTCATCAGCATAAGCTCATAAATGGTTTCAGACGTCATTCTATGAGAACTTCTGAAAACCTTGAACTTACGTAATCTTGAATATTAAAACATACACATACTCGTAGGTGTGTTTTACGCCATGACACTGTAACTGTTTGCGGTCGATATTGTTTCGCCCGTGCAGAAAGCTAGGTCTAATACATTAATTAAATTACGTGTATTATTTTGAAAAGATAAATATTCAATTGCCGTTTTCTTGTTTTTAATCCTTAGTGATACTATAAACGCAATAGCATAGTGGTTTATTAGCATGGTTTGATTCGAAAGAATATGATTTTTCTTTATTTGTAGTTTATTGACTAGAAAGTCATATCTGATACTTTACTATCATATGTGTGTCTACTGTCTATGTTATATTAAAAAAATGGTCGGGTAAACCACATAATTTGCGAGGGCATGGAAAAAAACAATTATTATTTATACAAATTATTATTATATAGTAGTTTATATTTCATAGGACGAATAAAATTTTGAAATTAAATTACCTACTTAGTATTTTAATTTAATTTTTCTATTTTTACAGAGCCATGGAGACGGACAAGATGTCGACCGCGTCATCGGTGGGCGCAGAGCGTCGACCTCTAATGCAAGCGCTTTTAATTGAACGACGAATACTTTTCGCTTGCACTGTACTAGTTGGGCTTAGTACATTTTTTTGGATCACGGCTATTTGCACAAATAAATGGGTTCACATTGAAGGTGGCAGTGGTAAGTTTTCTTCCTCTATATACATACAAAAGCGAAATATCACTCACTCACAGATAAATCAAGAAATAACTTTCCTCAGTATTTTATAGGTATTCGTTAAGAAAAGACATTTGAAAGTTTAACTACTAAAAGGGTTGGTAGTTTTTTTATGAAAAATCTGATGAAATATATAACAAGTGTCTATTTTCAGGCACTAGGTAGGTACATTCTTTAAATGAGAAATAGGCAAATAAATAGTATCGCAATTGCCTAAGTTAACTATGTCCTTATTACTCCTACCTAAATACAAATTGTTATTATTTGCACATATTGTTTCATACAATTACATAGTACACAAATCTTAAAATATACACAAATCTTAAACAATTAGTATAGTCTCATTAATATTATTGCTTCAGAAATAATATGCTAAGATAATAATTTCGTCCTTGTCTGTGTTCAAACATTCGGAAACCATCATATTAATATAAATAGAATAGAATAATATTACATTTTAGTTATGTTGTGGCTGCGAGTAATTAATGATTCACTAGTAATAAAGTAAACACAGTCTCAAACTACGTATAAGTCGTTTGCTATTTCGTATAAAGTACGTTTCGAAAGGTAATTGCTTAAACTACCAGTCAGGTACCATCCATTAACAAGTCGATTACGATTTAGACACGCTGACGCCGTTTGTAGATCAAAATCTAAATCAAACGCATTTGGATTATTATTAATTATGAGCATATGGCACTCGGGTCGATGCCCGAAGATCTATTTCTGCTTCCGTACGTTACGCCTTGGATATAGGCATATATTTGACACTTAGCTACGTAAATTGTGTAAAACATGCTGTTTTTGTCGTGAAGAACTAATATGCATTATGTTATTATTTTATTTCAAAAAACATTTTATTGTGCCTATTAACACAAATTATCAATCTGTGTCTGTAGAGCTACCAACAGGATAGGTATGAACAATTCTTATATCATTTTATAGATAAACTAGCGACTGACCCTCGCTTCACTCGGGTTCGTCCATAGGTTTAACGTCAGCAAAGCCACGTGTCCCGCTACTTAAAATAATCCTCCTTTTTTGAAGTCGGTTAAAAAGTAAGCCTAAGTTACGCCTCATAACATTAGCTATATGTGAGTGAAAATCCTGTCAAAATCGGTCCAGCCGTTTCAAAGATTAGCCGATACAAACAGACACACAGACAGACAAACAAAAAATTTATAAATTGGTTTTTGTTGATAGTATCGTTTATACTTTCGTATGCATTTAGTGAAAAGCTGTTAATTGAAAATTAAACACAGAGACTCCAATTTTATTTATATGTAGTATAGATTCGAAAAGGTAAATAGTAGTAGCACCTAGTAGTAGTAGTAATAAGCAAGATACTTAAATTCACACTAGGATAGAGGGTAGTAATCATAGGCACATGTATATAAAACGCGAGGAGAGCCAAAGGTAAAACCTAGTTAGTAATAAATCACACCACTTTCCAGTATATAGTAGTAAACTAGTCTACAATAATTATTTCGAGTATGTTCAGAAAGTAAACAACGTAAATAGTATCGCTATCAACTGAACTATCGCATCTCTCTAATGTATCAACAAATAGCCTATCAATTACTATGCCCATAGTGTACGGCCAAAATTAATACTCCCTACCTAATACCTATTTACTAAGAGTCCTTACTATTTAAACGAATTTTAAATACCAAAATTTGGTAAAAAATTTCAAAATTAATAAAATCTAACTTCAAATTGATAAAAGCGTTTGTGTAGATCGTTATAAAGTCCTTCAATGGTTATAAAACTCAATTTATATAGCAATTTTGGTAAAAGCTCTTTCTTTTTTCGGAAAGTTATTTTTAAGCACGTTTCATACTAATGTTATAGAAATCCTCATTTAAATGTTAGTATAATTTTGCTATATTTTTATTTTTTACGCTTAAAACATAACAGATTTACGTAAAAGGGTATTTACAATAGGTTGGTTTTATCTCCGACACGTGATATGAAGCATAGGGTGTTAAATTAGCACTGTTTATATACTAGTTAGTACAAAAGAAACTAAATTCTTTGAATTAATTATGAAAATAATGATAAAAGGTATTAACTTAAATTATAGACGTCAATTTCCCTTAGAAACTTTTCAGCCACAATTCTTTGATCAAGATTCATTAAAGGCCAAATTGCTTTAATGTTTACGTCACATTTTGAAAGAAGTAACAAACAAAAGCTACTTCTCTTGACGAATCAAAGCGTTTATACGCTGACGCTAAACCACGCTTAACTTCGCTAATTTATTCTACATTTAATCAATACTTATATTTTCTTAGATCAATGTTAATTTATATATGACTGAAATAGATGTGACAAAAAACTACTTAATATTCATCAATAGCAATAGAGATATTTAAATCAAATTCAAAATAAAAAAAAAACTAAACAATATTTCCAGAGTCGTTGTCAGCCGACAATTTGTGATTGAAGATTAACTTTGATGTGATGGACCAAATTATCTAAATCTGTTCATAAATTACTGAGTTCTGAGGTAACAAACAAAAAACACAACGTAATAGCTACACTCCACCTTTTTGAAGTCGGTTGAAAATGTTTTTTTATCTACAAATATAATTTATCCGAGTACCTATATTATGTATATGTTAAAGATGATAATAATAACTTTCTATCATTTTGTGATATAAATCGATACACGTGTCACAATATTTTTTTATTATTCTAACCTATTCGAGACAATTATGAACACAAAAAAAAAGAAATCTGTCAAAGCGATAGAGCCGTTCTTAATAGCATTGTATACACGTGTTAGAGCGTACAATTTATACGATACAGTGCTACACTTGACTACAAGACCGTTTGTTACAAAGCTAATTTGTTTCAGAATTTTAAATTGCTACAAAGTACAAATATTCGTACGTGCTACACGACACCCATGAGTGTTAAGTAAAACTCAATTATTCATTAATAAATGTACCTATATAAATTTTGTTTTTTGTATAGGTAGGTACGTGTAAAAATATAAATATTAATACTTTTTTAGATTTACGCGAATATTTGACATTATAAAAGAAACTATCTTTTCGGATTTTGTCGCGGATTTATTTGTATTTTTGGTTCCCGACGTTTCGAATGTTTTACAGCAATCATGGTCACGGGAGAGAGGTCTCTCGAAAAGACAGTTTCATTTATAGTAATATATAAATATTACTCTTAACCAATAAGAATACCATAATTTTCTATAGATTTGCCGATGTTAATATTAATTGGCCAAAAATATAATTATGATTCATAACAATATATTGTCTATTTTAAGGTGGATAGAAAGTACTCTTATTAAAACTATTTATGTAGGTAGCTTCTGTGTCAACTACAAGGCGCAATATACTAGTTCAATGAATTTTAATACGTATATAGAAAGAATAAGGTTAGTTTTTGTGTTTGCCTAATAATTATAAATATCTGGCGCCGCTGCAAATGGATCATTAACACAGGCTGAGGTGTGAATAACATTATCTGGCTAATTTATGATTCTACGGCTGTTAGTTAAAATAGATAATATGATTATTATTATTATAACCGACTAATTATACAATCAAAACATAGTAGGTAATGTCCTCTTGGTAGCAATTCCCCTTAGGTCTTCGCAGTTTAATGGGTCCGTGTACCAAACATTATACCATTACTTACTTAAGTGTTAAGTATATTTTAGAATAAGCACGAGTCATTATTAAGCACCAGACAGTTGTCATAGAGCGCACGCTTGGATGACCGAGTGATGCGGGTTCAATTCCGGGTCTTGCACCGCTTATATTTTTGTGTGCAAATTATTTCTAACATGATTACCACTTGTCTTACGGCGAAGGAAAACATTGTGAGGAAACCTGCAAGTTTTTGAAAGACATGTACACTCGGTCAACCCACAATTAGCCAGCATGGTAGACTATAGCCTGATCCCCCTCGTATTAAAGGGGGGCTCGTGTCCAACAGTAGGACATTGAAAGGGCTGAATACATATTTACATTATTAAGCACAACTAAACAAAATACATAATAATATAACATTTTACAATGTGTTCTAACGATTATTATTATTATTTAATTAAAAGTTGCTTAGCGTTAGCCGCGCTTCGTGAACTAGTTAAACAATAGTGACAGAAGCCGTTACCCGTATAATTTATCTACCTCGGCTAAGGAAGGCAAGTCTGTAATAATTAATATTATAATAGTATTTTGGGTATTAGATGTATTTCAATAGATTAGATTTTGGCTAAACATTTGGAGGACTCATTGTGTCGTCGGTATTTAAACCATGTAAAACATTACTTTGTCTGGTTAGGTTATATAAATAAATCTTCTAACTGAGCCAATAATATAATCGACGAGAAGCAATTATTGTAGCTATCATAGTGAATTATTGAAGTCAATATAATATACCTATAGGCAAAATGTGTGATGTTTTTTTTAAATTCAAGTACCTATATAAGCTTACATTTATACGGAAGTTTTATACATCTTTTATACAAGTTCACGTCATTATATAATTGTAAAAACTATGAGCTTAAAAAACCTTAAATAATATCATATTCTTTCATTTTTTGGCAAATTAACAGGTGTAGGTCGTTTGTACCTACCAATTTTTATTTACCAAAGCATTTTATTATGTATCTAAACTAGTTAGTCAGTAGACACTTCAAAATAACGATATCTTTTCGTCAAGATTATAAGCTTATTCTATTTATTTCTTATACACCTACATTTTTTTATTTCCACTGCATCCCAATCGTACAGATAAAGTAAATATGACAAATTATCGCTATTTTCCCGTATTATTTAAGAATTTTAATATTTTAGAACAAGGTATATCTATCGTTTCTATTTCAGGTATATTTCTGCCAACCAGAGGAGGCTATTTCATGTACAGCGACTCAGGCGTATGGGAGATATGTCGATACGTGTTCCACCCAACTGACAATTCAGTCCTTCAACACAATGAGACGCATTTGGCGTCTGTGAATCCATTCGATATGAGCGGATTGAAAGGAGACTATTTCACTAGTAAGTAGATTTTCTAATGCTTTTTTAGTATGATAACATATATTACTATAAGTGACGGTATATTTATGTTCATTTATGTCACATTTAGTATATGGTTTATGATATAGGTGTGTATTAACCCTAGTATCGGCATTAAGGCCTGTCCGCAACACATTTTATAAACGCGTCCATGTCTCTCAGAAGTAAATTCTGTACTAACATATTTAAAAAATGCAGATTAGGTACTTGTTTTGATATCGAAAAACGAGTGACAAGTGCGTTACTGCTCGTAAAACGCGCGTTAAGGTCTTGGTGAGAAGACGCTTATTTGAAAAAAATCTGTTAAATGTTGGTATTTGCAACAACATTCTTGCTTCACCTCTATCGAGTCATGTAAGGATGCTGTATAAACTAGTACAATTTAACAAAGTAGAATAGATAAGATATGTTTTGCAGTTCCTATAATAAAAAAAAGGTCTTGATGTGCCTAAAACCTAAGACCCGAATATAAGTGATATTTCTATTTGGCAATTGCCATCTGCTTACAAATCTTGCATAAAATCTTTTATGCCGTGAAACCCTAATAGCTAAAAATTTAGTACTACATAAGCTTTAGAAATTCCTAACAAATTCAAAGATGAAAATTAAATCTTATCACAATATTATATACCTACCATCTACGAGTACGTGTATCCGTTCAGAATAGAGAGACCTTTGTAACCAATTTGGAAGCATCCGTTGTTACATTTAAATTAAATAAGAGTACGTCTTTGAGGCAGTATTAACCAGCTCGGATGGCATTGCTGAAAAGAGCCGAAAACTTACGTAGAAATATTACTTTAAAAAAATAAAGTAGGTACTACTTATGAAACTAAAATTAGTACCTACCACATACTTATATTAAAAGAAATAAATACTAGTTATTTATGATGAAATAATATATTACATTAATAACATCATTGGTTTAAGGTTTATTAAGCAAGATCAATGTTGCCTGTAGAATTTTATTATACATGCGTACACTTTGCCCCATAAAATACGTACCTATTCATTCTTTGAAGGCAAAAGCTTGCCATTATTAGTTTGCCCTTATTTTTTATATCGCCGTATTTTTGTCGTTTTAATGTCCCATTTGACTGTTACTTTAATCATGACGGACAGACGGAATATTAAGCTAGAATCTTGGATTGAGTTAAGAATTTTCCATTATATATACAAATTAAATAATGGTATTATATTTGTATGAACCATACAAATATCTCTCGGCCTATATAAAGACATGTCTCTCACATTCGATGCTATCGATCAATGTACCGACGTCAAATAAGAGGATTATGCAATGCAATACGTTAACTGGCAAAAAATGTAAAAGGTTTTATGTAGTTATTTTTTTTTAGTTTTCTTTGATGTATCAGTCTGTATACTATTCAGTAGATATAATTAATAGTCAACTCTATGTATTCATTTTCTTACGTATAGACACGTCTTTTGTTAAATTCAATTTCAACTACAAGTACTTTGCAATTCAGTTATTACTTTTCTCAGACGTTAATGGGTAATAATATCATTTAAAGCTTAATTATTGTTTTTGCAACTATAAAGCATTCTTAAAATTAATATAAACTACTTTAATACTAACCATTAAAATATACTTTTCATAGCGCAACGTACCAACGTAAGGTCGAAGTCAAGCGAAGCAAGGTTGAGTTTCTAATACTATGATATATACAAAAACATCTAGGAAAACAATTGTGCGAATTAAGGACAAATAAAATTAATTATACTCCTACATAAAAAGCGTACAAAAGCACAATACCAACATCCGAATAACAGTCAAATTAAACAACATTGAAAGAAAAAGTTCAAACAATTTTATACGTCACTAAATTCAATTATATGTGAATATTAAAGAACTTTTGTCGACTTTTTTTCTCTGTTTATTTTATTTATAAAATGAAGTTATTAAAAACATCATTATTTATCTACAAAGAGCCCAAAAGTATTGAAATAAATGATGCACTAAAATATTTACCTCGCCTTACATTTTAACGACTAACTTATTAGGTTTTGTTCGTAGTTAATGCTTGCCTCTAATCAATTCTATAAATATTACAAGTACTCAATCAAACTAGAAGAGAAAAAATCATGCTAGAAGGGTTGATCGGATCTGGATGAAATTTTAGCACAAAGATTAGTCTTGAATAGGCCATAAAACTGTTCAAACACACCAAGGAACAAACTTATACCTATGTACTATTTTAAGAATAATTTCATTTTAAGATTGTTGACAATCTATACATCTATACATTTAAATGAAATTGGAGTGTCTGTTTTTAATTTCTAATTTACGACGAACGAAGCGAGGGTGTGTCGCTAGTCATTAATATAAATATATTCTTTTTAATAATGAGATCGATTACTTTGTCCCTCTTTTCCTCTTCCATCATCCGTTGTAATAATACAATGTTAATCTATACATATAATAAAATTCTACATTATTATCGATATAGAGGTCAAATATATTGATGAAATTTGGTATGATGACAGCTGGTTAACCGGGTAATATGTAGAATACTTTTAATGGGGTAAAATATTTTATTTCTGAAAATATCAACTAACTATTACAATCCTGTTATAAAACATATCACGGTATGTGTAATCTACTTGTTCTCGGTCCTTAGAATGCGTGCGGAGCCGCGGGAAATGCTAGTTTACTCTATGTTTTTTTTTTTTATGGTAAAAAGGGGGCAAACGGGCAGGAGGCTCACCTGATGGAAAGTGATCACCTCCGCCCATGGACATCTGCAAGCCTGGCTGCGTTGCCGGCCTTTCAGGAAAGGGAGGGATGGAGGAGGGAGGGAAATGAGAGGGAGGGGGGAAGGAAGGCAGAGGATGAAGGGAAGAGGGAGGGGGGAAGGAGAGTGGGCCTCCCGGACTCTCACTCACCGGACGAAACACGACAGCATAGCTGCCACTTCACGCCGGTCTTCTGTGAGAGAGTGGTACTAGTGAACTATACGGGGCGTGCCGGCCCATTCGGTTGCTTGTTGGTTGTTTTTGCAGCTACTAAAGCAACTGACATTTTACTTACATATAATGTAGTTTAAAATATAAATTTGTTTGATAAATTTTTATCTACATCTAGATATGTATAAAACTGTAGTTTGCTTGCTCTTTTTGCATTTTATTGCCTTTTTATTGAAGGAGTTTATAGGCTATCTTCTATGACCTAAGCGAAGTGACTTTACAAAATTAAACGACACGAGTCGAAAATACTTGTGTTATATAAATAGCATTAGAAGAATTTTTTTATGGGACAAAGGGGGCAAACGGGCAGGAGGCTCACCTGATGGAAGTGATCACCGCTGCCCATGGACATCTGCAACGCCCACAGGGCTTACAGATGCGTTGCCCGCCTTTCAAGAAAGAATACGCTCTCTTCGTGAAGGTTGCCAGATAGAGTGGTTATGCGCGGCAGAAAATGCCTTTGAAAATCGCACTGTTTTGGAACGCTAGACATCGAGTTGGTGTGGATGGAATTTACGATTTTGGCGCGATGTCCGATGATGAAATTTAAATACACAATACGCTAACATAACCACATATAATTTGTTTTATTTATATATCTAGATAGTATCAAGTTACAGAATATAGTATAGGTACATAAGGATATCCTTCAGAAGTCAATAAACAAAAAGGGCCGGTCGCGGAAGTCTAAAACGCGATCGTCAAAATATCTTTGAAGTGAGATGACGTTAATATGTTTATAGTATGATAATGAATTATCTACACAGCACACATTTGTTATAAGTAGGTGTGTTAACTGACTAATATACTGCAAAACAACGTTGTACAATGTAAGTTTATTTTTCCCCGGACCGCCTTCTGTTTTAGCTCACTCAGTAACTCCATTAGCTCCCGCTGGTTTACTTTTTCTATCGAAGCTATTTCTTTTACCATAGAAAAAATAGAAATCCAAATAAACCACGTCTATCTTTCAGCGGGAAGCGTGTATTTCTTGATTTATTTTTGTGATTGCGAAAACAACGATGAGTTGACTCGTCTGCGCATATTGTATAACTGGTATCCCATTACACGTACACGACTGTATCTTGTATGTTTTATTTCTAAAGCTTTAAAATTACTTATATTATGGAAATGTTATGAATAATTATAAAAAATATTTTAAATCCCTTGAAGCCTTTGAGTTACGATATTTTTACAAATATTCCTTATTATTAGGGAAAACAAAGGTATATTTACTTGCGAGATACTCTCAAGGTTTTAAGCATCTTCACTAATTACAGAACGGACATGCGCAATGAATCCGACTTGTGTGTTTACCAATTATCATAACACTAACGGTTCTGTCACTATTTCTAAACCTCAGTTTCGCTTTCATAAGCTTATGTAAAAAAGGCTTTTAAAAAGGAATTAAAAAGATAGAACGTAAAAGCTTTTTTACGACACCATACATACAAAACAGGTATTATATAAAAGCAATTATAGGGAAATATTATTTACGAATAGATAACTTTGAAATGGTTTTCCATCTTTTTAATTAATTCTAAGTAGCAATTTCTAAGTTAGTAAAATTGCTTACTTAGTGATCTTTTACAAGAACATTAGTATGCGAGCGATTGTTTATTCGCAATACGAGTACCTGTAGCAAAAACTTCAAAGTATGATTAAGGTACTCACTAAGCTAAAAGGGAAATAAATAGCAACATTTGACTTAAAATGTACACATAGAAAATATAACACCTTCTCCGCTATTTATTTATTTATGAACGCCCGCGTCTTTGCCCGTGTGTACTACTATTTAAATATCCCACGGGAACCATGCCTTATTCCAGGATAAAAGTAGGATAAAAGTGTAGTAGTAAGATGTGAAGGTAGAAAATTATCTTCGGAACCATCTACGAAAAATGGAAACATACTAACGGAGCATTATAAAAACACATATTTTAGTAAAAAAATGTTTAAAATCAATATTTCATAATGTTATGGCGTCTGAGTAAGATGTATAATAAATAACAAACATTCATAATATGTAGCATGCTGTCATATTAAGATAATAATTTAAACACTGCGTTTTATATTAAGACAAGTCCACACTAAGTACTTTTTAAGGAAAATAAGTGGTAGCCTATTATTTTAATAGTCTATGGCGCTGTCACAAGTACTTTTCCTCAGAGTAGGTACTTACGAGTATATCGTTATAATGCAGTGAATATAAATACATATAATGCCTAGGAGGCACACACACAAACCACACACACACACACACACTCACACACACACACTCACACACACAAGTCATACATGCTTACACATACATATTTTTGCACTTAAAAGAATAGGGAATCTGTTGTACATAATATGTCTCTATACCTAAGCCTAGCTAAAAATATCAAGGCGGGCTCTTACTTGGTAACTAAGAGCTTAGTAGACTACTCAATATCAAGACAGTCTTACTAGGAATTCAAGTTACTCTATCTACTATCCGTTTGATTTTCCGGTGCTTCTTAATACACCGTGATAGCTGACAACGTCACCGGCTACATACGCCTTGCAAATGAGTTTGCATGCGGTGTTTCGGGCCGTGTAACAGCGAATTTGTAATTACACTTTAAGACAGTTCTAATAAGATTGTCTTGATACTGCATAGTGTAATAGGCTCTTAAGTACTAAGTTAAATCAACTACTTACATACCTTACCGTATTGCATAGAACGTCATTCATATCATAGCTGTCTTAGCGACCTATATAAATGTTCTTACTTTCTAAGTCTCTGCTAAATGAAAAATATCTTATAAGCGATTGCAAAGTAAATTAATATATTATACTTTGTCTATCTCTTGCATGATATTTTGTTTTCTTATATTGTATAATATGGTACTTTAATTATTTATTACATTTTTATCCAGCTCAAAAGTCTGACGTCTTGAAAGCTCCTTGTTGTCATACCGTTACCATAAGACTACAATATAATAAATAATTTACAAATCTGCGCCATATCCCTACACTAATTTGAACAAGTTCTTCAACAAATTTTAAAAACTGTAACATAGAGTCACTATCTAATGAGATACTATTTAGTGAGATTAAGATAAAAAAATAATATTAGTCCGGATGAGTTTCTTTCGCCAGCTCTTCTCAGGTCAGAGGTTTCTTCTTTCATACTGGTGGTAGACTCATGACGTTCAATAGGAAATTGTAACAATTTTTATGCTGAATAAAATATTTTGATTTGATTTGATTTATCATAATACTGATTACTGATATAGGATATGAGTAGGTATGGATAATCTATCAGCATCACAAATTTATTTACTAAAAAATACTTTTGAACATTCTACGTAGTGGTAGCCCAGTAACGCACTTGCTTGGGATATTGTGTGTAACGGTATGTGTAAGTGAAACGGGCTTAACTTCAAATCGCGAGTCGTCCAACCCCAAGCCAGCGTGTTGGACTAAGGCCTGATCCCCCTCGTTTTAAAGGGAGCCTCGTGCCCAGCAGTGGGACGTTAAAAAGGTCTTAATATGATTCGGAATATTGATACTACACAGAAATTGAAATTATTTGTATTGATTGAAATAGATATTATTCTATTAATTGTCTAATGAAAACAAACACGGCTCAACTCTTATGACTTTATGAGCAATAGATCTTTGTCTCAACTTCTATGCTTTGTTGTATAAGCAAATTGGCGTTGAAATAATTGTTGTTCTTGCTAAATACAATGGCTGATAGCATTATTAGAAGCAATTAATTTGAAAGGTTAGTAATGTATGTAGTTCATATATTATTCTACGTGTTGGCAAATTATAGTAAGTCATTATTATGACTTTTAAATATTGTGTATTAATAGGTACCCATATACAGTGTAATTTTATAAAAAATCAATTAGACGTGTACTGAAGTTTAAAAAACATTATTTAGAACTGTTATAATAAAGTTCAATATTTCTTATACACACGAAAATAAGTTCATTAAATACTGTCAGCTGTAGAAATATTTTTACGTATTATATAACCCGCTGGTTTAGAGGTCGTACATGGGCGTGCTTCAATAACAAACAATAAATCGTAATCGTTGCTTTATTTGGTGTCATATAAACGTTTTTTACGAATTCATACGTATAAAATAAACAAAAGTCATATATCTGCCAATTACTGTCAGCTAAAAATGATAATGATGTAAGATAAAAATATGAAAATCTAATATTTACGGTTTTATTAAGAAATAGCTTATATTATGTTGTAATTCAGATATTTAGTATAATCGATATTTTTTTCAGTTAGTTTAGTTCATAAGATATATACATTGATAATTATTTAGTTTCTGCTTTCCTCCAATGTAAAGCAAAATGATATTTGTATCAAAATAGGCAGTAGGTGTTAACTATATTATGTATCCCCTTTAAACACCCCACTACTGGGCACATGTCATTCGAAAACTTGTTAGGTTTTCTCAGTCATGACTCATGAGACATCATAGTATTAGAGATGCGAGACCCGTAATTTGAACCCGCTTCACTCGATTTATCAAGCGAGCGTGTAACAGCTAAGCCATCTCAGTATTATGTGAATATGTCATGTATGAGATGTTAATTTAATACACCAACATTTCAGATTTCTATTTTCCAATACTTACGATTGACATCTTGTAGAAGCTAAATAAAATTTATCGCTGTACTTATTGACTTAAGTAAAACGTGAATATATTCGTTTTACGACGCATTTGGTTCAGTTTGTGTAGGCAGCAGGGTTGCTTGTTGTATCTATGGTCGCGGGTTTGAGTACCCCTGTGAGCAAATATTCGATAAGCACCAATTTTTATTCTTTATTCATGCGTTTTTTAATTTGTATTAAGTATGTTTTTAAAGTTCTATAATTGTGTAGTGTACGTACTATCTGGTATCTATAACACAAGACTCGTAGCTCACCATTGAACTAGATGGTGTAATAATGTCCAAATTATTTATTTGTTTATTTATTAATACTTGTCAGCAGCTTATCTTTCCTTAATAGGCTATTAGGTTATACTAAATATCTAGTCTATCTATGTAGTAAATGTTATCGAAATCTGTCCAGTCGTTTAAGCATGAATAATAATTATAAAACACACAAATACAAAACTTTCACATTTTATACATACATTTGTAACTGATGTGACATTCGAAATTGCAGATTTTAAACGCGTCAATGCTAATCGTCTCATAATAGAATGTATATAAAAATTTTACAATCAAAATCCATTTGCAGAGTCAGAAGACATTGGTTTACCACTGCATCGTAAAATAAATTAAATCATGGCCTACATATACAACTGACGTTTATGGCTTTTAAGTTCCTTTCATCGCAAAAAAACATTTACACAGAACATCAAGAATTGATTATAAAAGTCATGAATTAGAATGTACTTTAAATCTTTAATTAAGATATTATGTTATATATTATTTTATATATTATATTATATATGATTTATAATTCTAACTAGCGACTCGCCCTCGCTTCGCTTAGGCTCGTCCCGTTACGTTACGTTTAGCGCTACGCGGGTTCCGCTAGATACATATAAAACTTCCTCTTCAATTCCTCTATCTATTAAAAAACCGCATCAAAATCCGTTGTGTAGTTTAAAAGATCTAAATATACATAGCGACAGACAGACAGCGGGAAGCGACTTTGTTTTATACTATGTAATCATGAGTCACTCATAGTTGCTTAATTATTGCCTTGTAGAATAAAGATGACACAAAGATTTTATAATTTTTATAGTACGAGTAAATAAGGAATTTTCCGCTTTTAATTCGTTTCATTATTACGCTTACGCAAATTCCAGAGCAGTAAATGAAACATCTGCTTGCTTCTTTGACAATGTTTTTACAAATACTTTTTATATTATCTTTTATTATAAAGCATTTGTTGGTTCAACTTTACTTTATTTATTAATTAGTCCATAGATTACTTATTCTTGCATCACATTAACTCTTTACATGTAACTACGTATGTATCTCCACTTTCAGATAAGCATTTTAATAATTTAAATTTACAATAAAAACAAACATAGTAACATACCCATTTATAACGCTCTAATTTCGATTTTACATATCGCGCTGTTGCGCAGTTGTGTATATTTTACATATACACAACTGAAGGTACACACAACATACTTCAAACCTACGAATGGTGTAAAGGAACGCGATTACTGAAGAAATGAATAAATTCCTACAAAAAACGATCTTTTCAGCCCACACAATAAGATTTATAGTCACCGATAAAAATACCACGTTGGTTTATCGAGTCGTCGCCTCTTGCTATAGTGTAGGTACTGCTTGTTATAGTATGGAATATGTAGGATAGGAACGTAAGTAAATAAACAATGGTGCACTGTGCGCAGTTAACGCAACCAAATCGGTGTTACGACATATAAATAGACGTTTGTGATGTCATTGCTCAGACGTGATACAAAAAATTTCTTGAAATATAAAATTTGCTTTGCAAAGTTCTTCAGAATTTGTACCAATTTGTACGTAAATAAATAAATATATATTATATAAATAAGTACATATACTTATTTCAAGCTGTATACTATAATATTATAGACTCGCATTTATAATGCGTTGATGGGATAAATGGGCCTAAAATAATTACTTGAGAAGTTTGAATCAACATTAGGAATGCGGACATATTAGGGGTTCAACTTGATGAACGGCCACTGCAGTACCGCTATCAAAGCGAAAAACATTAATTTATGCTATCACTATGTTTTGTCTCGGTAAAGCTACAGTTTCTGCTATTTAATACCTCTGTTTTCTATTCAAAGACAACATATTTTAGTACTAGCAGTACCCGCGGCTTCGCCCGCGTTCAAACTTCCGATCGCTACCAAATTTCACAGGATAATCCGTTGGGTTAATCTGCCTGAGAATTTATTCAAAATTGCTCCAGCCGTTTTGGATTCGACGGGGAATGTTCATACACACATTTTTGTATATATAGATGGATAATGAGTGTATACTTTGTAGATATGTATTTGTATGTATATATTAATATTAAATTAATTTATAACTAAAGAGGATAAATTCTGTTGTATGTTTTATAAGTATTATACAGTATACAGTTGTTTTAGAAGTACTCGTAGCAGTACAAACATTGCAAACTTTGTATTAGTTTCATACTCTACAAAAAGTTCTTCACGAGTATACGTTTCTAGTTTCGAGTTTATTTATTCGATTTATTCTTGAATTATCTCAAGTTTAATTTATTTTTCTGATCAAAAAAGGAATTACGTAATAATAAAATAAAATAAAATTGAAATAAAAAAACGATAAAAAATCTGAGGTGCTCACATAACAATATAATAAAAATTCTGAGTCAAATCTGTACATTATTTTTTTTAATATCGAAATATACGTTTAGTCGATATCGTTTGTCTGGTAACATCAAAAGAAAACCGCAAGAATGATTTTGGTGAAATTTGGTATAGTGATGTCCTTGTGAGTTGTGACTACGATATTTCTTTTACAGTGTATATTATTGAAGAAATAATTTTATTTTTGGAAGCTTTGAATATTGAATCGCAATTTGTAATATTTCCGGTTTTAAATTTAGTTGACTTTGAACGATCTAATATTATAGTAAATTTTAATTCAAAAATGATACTTTATTTTTATTATTTATATATTATGGATGTAGTTTGAGGAGAAGAGGTTAAAAAATACACACAAAAATTGTACGCACATGTTTCAAAGTGTTACAACGATTTTCCATTTCGTCACTCTCTCAGATTTTCATGCATTGTTATATTTTACCATGTAGCATGAATTATAACATCTGTACTATTATTCTAGTCAATACCGATGAAATTTTTGTTGTATTGAAATTTGTCCTGTCAAAAGTATTTATTAAATTTTTATAACAGTTTTAATTCTTTCAAAATGTCGTAAATCTAGTAATATAGGTAGGTTTTAAATTTATGTGTACATAAACAGTAATCTTCATATAGGTATAAGCGCTCTCTTTTCATCCATATTTGTACATAAATAATAATTTTCACTTTCATTTGTTACAGATTGTACAAATTATTTAGCTCAGCCTGTTATGAAGAACGGGAAGCCCGCTGATCCCGCTTATGATATAGATGTTGCGAGTAAGTACCACACCATACAACTTATAATATACGATATTATCTTTTTCAGCCTTAGGGGATTTCCATTGAGATCGGGGAGAAATAAGGAAACAAAGGGTAACCCCAAATCATTCTGCTTTCAGCGAGCCGTTACAGCGATAGCTCGCGTTATATTTTCATATAAAATTTAAATATTATAAACATTTTCCGTTTATTTTTAGTGATCATTTTAAGTACTTGGGACTGCATTGAATCCCGTTTTGTAGTTTTGTTCATTTTTATTTGACATATTTGTTTGTTATAAAGTAAAATATTTATATTATTTTACATTTATACGATACAGAACAAAGGATTTGATATCAAAAGTTTCAGAGCAAGCTTTAACGAACCATCAATCAATCTTAACTGTCACTGTGATATCGTGTATGCTATTAATGAAATACGACCGAACAAAAGAAATGTTTGATACAGGAATTTAACGTAAAATAACACATAGTATAAGTCCCTATAAATAAATAAATATGTTAGGACATCGTTACACCCAGCGCTATCTAGTTCCGTGATAAGCTTGTGTTACGGACACTAGACAGTTGATATACTACTTTTTTTTTTTTTTTTTTAATTTTTGTCTGAATTAGTGCTTGACTGCGTTCCACCTGATGGTAAGTGGTAACGCAGTCGGAGATGGTAAGTCGCACTAATTCAGTAGCCACCTATTCACTCTTGCCTTGAAGACACCCATATTGTAATCGGATGGAAATACTGACGTGGGCAGGTTGTTCCAATCCTTAGCCGCACGTATAATAAATGACGAAGCAAAACGCTTCGTCCGGACGGGTGGAATGTCCACGACATAAGAATGGAGACCAGCCGTTCGTCGAGTCGTCCGATGATGGAAAGGGGATGGGGGAATTAAGTCGTGTAATTCCTGCGCACACTCTCCGAAATGCAACCTATAGAATACACAAAGGCTGGCAACCCTACGTCGATGATCGAGGCTGTATAAGTGTATATACATATTATAAATATAAATACCCAAGCATGGACTAGAAACATCCGAGTAATCGAATGCCCCCAGCGAGATTCGAACCCGCGAGCGAACTTTTGTGATTTTTATGTAAAAGAATTTTTTAATTAGCCCGTATTAGGATATTTTCATAAAATATTGTACAGAAAATAGTGTTGAATGACGGCTATTGAGTAACTTAAAGTAAAAAGGCTATACGGCTATAAGTAAACTTAAAGTAAGCTGGCTCACTGTCTACAATATTGTCGGTAGATACCGAGTTTCGAGATATCTTTGAGATGGCATTATACTTAGATTCCTATTTGAGATTTCAATTATAGAACTTCATCTTATTTAAGCTTTTAAAAATACCTTGCATTACATGACTGAAAAATATTTAAAGATGTTATTATTTGGTAGATTAAATTAATAGATATGTACTTAAACCCAGGTTCAGGGCTGTCTGTCCTTTAGTTTATTTATCAGTTTTTCTACAAAATCTGATAAAAGCTTTGAATATAAAACTCTTCGTAAAAGCGTTCTACACAACGTTTTGTGCATTCTGGATACAACGTTAGTTACTTAATCGATAGAACTACACAGTGCAATCTAAATAGTGCTACGATTTTCTTAAAACCGTTTTTACTGTTTACTTCGTATTTTTCAATGCTAAAGTATACAAATATGTTATATCTAACCATCATCATTTCCTTATTTTATAAAGATCATTACGAGAATTGGTACTCCATCTAAATAATCATATATATAAGAACAATTAAATTGGAATAAAAATATACATAATACGGCATATTCATGAAACACTAAGAAGTAATTGAGTGTGCACACGACACTGACGTTAAATAGATCGCAGAATGCTGTTGACAGATCGCTAGAAAGTAATAAGAGTAAATGTATAAAAATACAGACAGACAGATGTTTCTCTGCCCTTTCCGAAGTAAATTAAGTTGTCAATAACGGCTGTTATCTGTTTCTTGTCTCAAATTATTTTGTATAGGATCAATACTATCTTGAATACCTTTAGTATAATTATGAACTTTACCTATGATACACACACATGTAGTTTGAATCCTACTTAGTTAGTCAAGTCGTTTAGAAGTTATATTTAATATTAATATTACAGTAACTATTATATATACATAATTATAGATTGAAATAAAAGTATAAGTAGATAAGATTTGTCAAATCTAAAAACGCTTCTTACGAATAGCTCTAAAAAATTTCAGATTTTGAACACGTTTGGCTCAGATTGTAGTGACAATAGGTACCTACTTGATGTCCCAGTTGAAGCGAATTTGAGTCTAGCGGGTGGCATTCATTTGCTGAGCACGAATGTTTGCACTCCCGTCATGGGTTGGGGTTATCATGGGCTTATATTTAAAATATTGGGGTCGTCTTAGGTTTATATTTATAATATTAATTATTATGTATGTAATTAAACTTATATAAATGTAGTGTATCAACTATCTGATATTTGTAACAAAGCCTCGTAGCCACGAAACATGATCGCGAAATTATTTATTTATTTAAACACGTAAGACATTCATAATATATAAGGTTTCAATTTCAAATATGGTGTATATTGAAAAACAATAAAAATCCATTTTAGAAATATACCTAAGTCATTTTATCGATTATTTTTCAACAGGGAATTGAAGTGATATTTCTTTGCAGACTACGTTCGAACGATGATATCTTTTGGCATCATCAGTTTATTCGTGATGGCTATGGGTTGCGGCTTCTCCGTTTACACCTTCCGCAACCCACGCTACATGTTCAAACGTCTCGCCGCGGGCATTCATTTCATCAGCAGTAAGTAATTAGGTTTTATGATATACAGAAAAAATAATATAGGTGTGTCTAAACCAGAAATCGAACATGCATCAACCGATATAATAGAGATAAGTGAACTCTAAAAACTTTTATATTACAGTACATCATAAATATATTATTATAACAGTAAAAAAGTACGTACATATTGATAATAATTATAATATTAAAAAAGAATAAGTTATAGAATTTTTCTATAGAGTATACGGTAAATATAAAGGCAGAAAATACAAAAGGGTGATTATACAATAATTTACCTACACCGCTTTGCTCGCGAACTTTTGAATTGAAGTATAATATTCGTTCGAACCCTATTTCATCGTTTTACGCTACCCGATCCCAAATGGATCTTACATAATAATATTCAGAATAATTACTGTGGAAAATTGAAATTGCAGATCGTAGCTTTTATAATATAAGAGACTTTACATTTGTTTTATATATACACTTTGATCATTTTATAGATTTCCCAGAATTTAGATATTTCCCTGCAGTAAAAAGTACCCTATTTAACCCGGATCTCCTCCGCCGGCTATCATTTTACCAAATTTATTCAAAATCTATCAAGTAGTTTTCTCGTAATTCGGTCACAGACACACCCATGCATAGATAGACAAAAAAATCAAAAAACTATAGATTGTATTAATAATGACTATTTTAAGAATATTACTGAGACTATTTAAAAAAAATATTTAATGTACAGATTTGATCATTAGAATTTATTATTATTAATTAGCCCAAATTTTGATTAAATTAAATATAATATGAAAATAATACAAAAATACGCTCTGTGCCACTGATATTATTCTCCTCGTACGAATTCTTATTTTAATTTACCAATATTTATTAACAGCTTCGTGCACAATCGTTGTTGTGCAAGTGATGATGTCTTCAGTGGACCATATGAAGAAGAACTTGAAGTTTGTGTATCCAGAGCGCGCCTACCATTAGTAAGCTTTTCTTGTATTTAATAACTTTTTTACTATAAAACAGAAAATAAACTAAAATCAAGATCACTTTAAAGTACATTTTTCACAAAAAAAAGAATTTTGATACGTTTTACCTTATTTTGGTCCCTTAAAATATTAACAAATCATTAAATAACACCGAAAAGGCTCTACATTATTGATAACTCTTCCGTTTTGAAGTCGATTTAAAAGCTTTTTAGCAAAAGCTTTACTAATTAAAACTGCGCGAGCGTAATGCTTGGTATTTAACAAATCGATAGGCTATAATATAATGCCAGTCACTCAAAAACGACAGCGCAATTTATCGACCATGTTTATGAATTAAAATGAATACTGAATTATTTTATGCAATCACAATTCAGAATATTCCACCCTCCATTTGGTATACTAGCGTTTATTAATGGGTCCAAATAACCGTGAAAATTAAATTTATTGATGAATTATTAAATTCTTGTTGAATTAATATTAATATAAAATGAAAAAATGAATTTCAGTTGGTTTATATTAAATATTTTATATTTTACTTTCATATTTACTTTAAATTATTCCTATTATTATTATCTCTTCATAATAACGACTTACTTATCCTTACTATACTTATACAATCTTAGGGATTTTTTATATGTGCGATTTTTCCTAAGTTAAAAGATAAGATCATTTATCGTTTTTCACATCTGCACATTCTGGAAATTCAGGAAAGATAAACTTAGAAACGACTACTAGGCTAAAAAATCTTTATAATGAGGCGTAGCAACGGATGACCAGGTTTGTCTTGTAATACCTATTATAAAGAAGGCAACGTTTCAATTATTCACCGACCTAGGATTGGTATTGCACATTTAGATAACAGGTGTTTCGAATTCGCTTATACAAATTCGTGTAAACATTTGTTTCATCGCTATTAGAGGAATGGTTTATGAAACCATACGTTATAAACAGAAGGTACAGATATTTTTATTTATAGGTAAATATATTATGTAATATGTATACTTTCAGCTACCACATCAGTTTTTTCCTGGCTTGGTTCGTGGTGTTGGTCAACCTATTCGCGGCTGCATCGTTCTTGTGGTACTCGCGTAAGAGAAAGGGAGACAAGGCTGCAACAGACGAACTGGCTATGGCTGATGAACCTACAATAATCGGTCGATGACGCCTCAATTTTCAGTCTATCCAAATCTCGTTAAAAGGACACTGCCTCAAATCTATTTTAAACAGTGCTCAAATGACTAATAGCTATAAAATTGTAAGATATATAAATGTCTTCCATATATATTATAAAGGCAACTTCATATATATTAATACCGCTACGGCTAAATTGATCGTGGGACACCTCATTTTCCACGTATCCATGACTTTAATAACTCTTTGTTTTGCTCTTAATTACGGATTGAGAATTTTTCGATCAGCAAACAAAAGATTCAGGTCAAATTTACCTTTCGTGGTATTACGATTTAATACAAAATTTTCTTCAGCGAATATAGTTTACGGTTTTCGATCTTTTTTACGCCTTGTTAATCTTATACGCGTCTAATGTATCGTTCTCGCTTTTTCACGCTTGAAATACGTTATGGGTATTGTATTCACCCATATTTTCCTGAGGCCTATAAGATTAACGACAGCCTTTAAATTAATATTATAAGTTTAATTCTGTATGCGATTCAAATACGCTCAGTTATATCGTAAATGTTTGGACCACATGATTAAATTATAATATAGTATTAAAATATTTAGTAGTTAATAAGAAGAATGGGAAAAAATGTTAAAATTTATATTATCCTTATTAAATACGGTCAGAAATCAATTTAAAGAAGATTTACGAATAGTGCGTGTTTTTGAAAACTCCTAAAATTTCATGGAAAATAGCCTAGTCAGAAAACATATCACAAAAATCTTTATATAGTAAAAAATAATATTGTAATTTTAGAACATTACCTATTTGAACCGCATACCATTTGAAGTAAAAATTGCTGCCATAATACTATTATGTACAATGTAAGTACCTATTATATAACTTGTTCTAGTCAAACTTACCTATTTACTTCTATTTCGTACTACACTATACTTTCATTTCGTAATTATCACAATAAGGAATACCTATATTTTATTACTTTATGTAATTCTGATAATATATTCGAAAATTTTGTTATAAGGTAGACGATACTATAAAGTTTTTCTTTTACAATCAGAGACAGTGATGTCCTCCCGACCGATTCGGTCACGGCGGCCAATCTCATTGAGACTAGTCATCTGCGCGGGAGATATCATAGTACACAAGTGTATGCGCAGACCCAGTTACACTCTCTATTTAAGGAATAGAGAGTGTAACTGGGTCTGCGCATCACTCTCATATTCCGATGGGACGACTGGTCGATAGGACCAGTGAGAGATAGACGCATGTCCGACGGCTTTACGTGCTCTCCGGGGCACGGAGGTGACACACCGCGAACTACCCAACTCCGGGCTTACTAAACAGAAAGAATCAATAATTAAACTTGACCCGGGATTCGAACCCAGGACCTCTCGATGTATTACCGTACATGCTATCACTACACCACTGAGGTAGTTATTTACAAGTATACTGTATACATAACATATGAACGTATGTTAATAAATATTTCAGAAAGTGACATTTAGAAATGCTTCATATAAAAGACAATTTTTATATAAAAATATACCGAATTGAGATGATTACGAAATCTACCATTATTCATGACAAATCAGTGAATAGGAACTATTTTATTTTTTTTATGCAAGAGGTTTTAATAAACTGTAGATTATAAATATGATATACAGCTTTGGAGTAAGTGTACTGCAAAAATTCTACTCATATGAAATTGATTGTTTCATTTAAATGTCGTATTGTAAAATTTATTTATTTTATTCAAGCTGGACTTTTTTATTATTTCGAATATTTTACTTTTTTTAAATATTTTACAGATATCTTAGTCAAGGGTGAGATGCTCGATATCAAAACATAATCTGAGAAAAACGTTTTATTTATATAAGGGAATGGCTCTATAGGAAGAAAACAAATAAATAGTCTATAGACATTATTTTCTTCAATTCCTCCAAACAATAATCTCGACTGGTTCAAATTACATAATATCATGTAATTTTTTAATTAAAAGCGTAATATTTACTCTGCTATATTTTATATATGCTAGCAATTATTTATTGTTATTATTATCTCATATTATGTAGGTTTAGCCCTGATTAAAAATGGTTTCAACAACTTTTTTTTAATTATAATATTCGAATTCACGGCCTTAAGATGTAAACTAGTAAATTATTCATCGAAACCTCTATATAAGTTTGTTCTGATTTTCTCTCGTTATTTCGAAAACTTTAACGGCACTAAACAAAAAACTAACGTCAGATTTTAAATACTATGTAAGTATATAAGAACTTTTTTTTGTAATCTATATATACTATAGTAATTTATTGTGACAAAGTTGTTATAAGTATGAATATAGAGACCAATTACGACTGTTTCAATACAATGTAAAATATACATATATTATCTTCCTCTGGTTAAATATTTATCACGTTTTATTATGGAATTGTATATAAATAATTATGTTAAGATTTCTATATTATAAACTGTTTTATTCCAATCTCTTTGCATTGTCTTGCGTGTTGCTGTTATGTATGTACGTTCTGTTTATTTTAATAAATACTTATTTGAGTAAATAAATATCTTTGTAACGTTTTTTATTTACCTCATAATATCATTTTATTTTTTACTAGCGACTAACTCCCCACATTCGCTCGGGTTTGACCCTAGATTTAGCGTGAGCGAAGCCGCGGGTTCCGCTAGTTAAATTAAATGAAATTTCTAGAATAAAAGTAGCCTAAGTCACTCCTTGTAACGTTAGCTATCTGTTAGTGAAAGTCCCGTCAAAATTAGTCCAGCCTTTTCAGAGATTAGCCGAAACAAACAGACAGACAGTCATATATACTTTCTGAAAAGCTGTTAATTTTAAATTAAAAACAGACACTTCAATTTTATTTAGGTATATGTATAGATATATTCTTTGAAATAAATATTCTCTGATAAGCTCTTAGCTCTTATTATAGCTTTGATTAAATACACAATAATACTTGTAACTTTTCTAATATGTGAATGAAATATAATATTACTATAAATTATGGTACTAGTATTGTTTAGAATAATTCAATCTTTATTTGTAATTTTTACTACATTTTTTAATAGTCGGCATTTTTATACAAAATCACGTTTATTTGCTTTTTAAAGTAGACGATTTAAACGTATAGGTAATATTATCTAATCAAGAAACGGCAACGTAAATTACAAACAGCCTCAATTTGTCTTGGCATAAGCGTCGCAGTGAAAATAAACAATGACATACTTCCAGAATGTAGACATTATTATTTGTTTTATACAGTCACAGAAATTTTATTTTTATTTAATTTGCTCACCAAACATATAATTTTGTTCGAAACATCAAATGGGAAAGCTATATAACAGCTAGTATTCGAGTTCATAGTTCCTCTAATTTGTAAAAAGAAAAATCTTACACACTTTACGTCGGTCTATTTAAAGCTGTGCATTGCATTGTCGAGAAATCTGGCAGCTGCCCAGTGTCGGCCTGTGACACTGCCAACCTCAGACAAAGGTTAGTAGCCTAAAAATCGTGGAAGTGAAAGCCAGACGTGCTAATGAACTGATAAAAATTTTAAGACACAATCAAGGAAGTTAAAAAATATTTTTTATTATTATTATTATATAGTGCCACGAATTTACTTTATTATTTAACATAAAATGTAAATTAATAAAGGCGGTTGTAAACTTCCGTACGAGAGTTCTTGGCATATTTGTCCTAAGCGCTCATGCTAATACAAAAATACGAGAGCATCTTTTACAATACTAGCGCGATAGATACTAGATTTAGTGCGAGCGAAGCTGCGGGTTCCGCTAGTTATACATATAAACCTTCCTCTAGAATTACTCTATCTATTAAAAAAACCGCATCAAAATCTGTTTCTTCGTTTTAAAGAGCTAAGCATACATAGGGACAGACAGACAGTGACAAGTATATAAGTAAAAAAACCGTACACTTTCATTTACTAAAGATAGACCAATTAAAAATTACCGCACTTGATAGCTATAAGCATTATTAATTACTACAACTACCTGTTAACATACTACCTATGCAATACACTAAAACCAACACAGAGCAGCGAGGCGAGAGTAAGACGCACTGAAGCGAAGCGAGTGCAAGTACCCATTAAATTTAGCATATCAAGGAATATCTCAGTAAGAGTCAACAGTCGATGTAATAATATGTTAAATTTATCTCACAATAACGTTTAAAATTCATTAAAAATGAATTATATGCTTTTATAATCCTCATAACTAATTGTATCTACAAAAGCACGTACAATTCGTACGACTATAAATGACTTGCGAGTCTTCCCCATTTCATATGACACTGACAAAGCAATATGTAGGTACTCAACTAACACGTTTTGCAGCCATTTTAACACGCTATAAGAAAATTCAAGTGTACAATGTAAGTAAAAATATATTGATTTCCATTTTTATAAAAATAATGTTGTTAGTTAAGTAATTTATTTATAAATCTATTATTACTTTAAATAAAAACATGCTAATTTCATGAATAGATTTCAGAAAATATGAACAAAAGAATTATTAAAATATTGGTGTTATTTGGAGTGTTTAAGTTTACTATTAAGTAAAAGGTACCATGCCTTCGAAATAGCTTATATCTTCCAGGCTATTTCAATGTTAAATGAAAACATCATCATCTCTTAACTTATTATATAATTATTTATTAATATTATAAAGCTGAAGAGTTTGTATTTTTTTCTTTGGTTGAACGCGCTAATCTCAGGAACTACTGGTTCGATTTAAAAAAATATTTTTGTGTCGGCTTATTGAGAAAGGCTATATTACATCACTATACTACAAATAAGAGCGGAGCATCTATGGAAAATGTGGCAAAAACGAGAAGGGCGTTAGTTCTGCGAGGTACCATACCGTGCGACTGAGAAAGAATTTGGTTTCCAGTCTTTAGAACGCGTGCGAAGCTACGGGAAATGCTAGTCCTATATAAGCTTGATTTAATTAATTAAATGTCTTAAAAGAAAATGAAGAAATACTGAAGTATTTCTGCTGGTAGACTCGAACAAAATTCTGTAGGTGATTATTAAAACAATTATTCAGATCTTTTTAACGTCTTATCGCACAGCTCATACCTCCCTTGCAATATAGATTGCGACGGGGATCAGGAGATGTTATCCAATGGGAATTAGAGGACGATTCGTGTTTTTTTTTAAACTAGCTTGGTTATTTTAGACGTGAAGTTTTTATGCAAGTATAATTAATCACACTTGAAAGTACCAGAGGTGTGGGACCAAAGATTTATATACCGTCTTCTCTTGGTTTTCCAATCAATTACGTTACTACTGGGTTACCCTTAAATTTAAAATATCAAAACTAATAATGAATTTTGCATAATGAGTACATGAGCTACTCATGTAAAATTTTATCGCAAAAGCTGAAAGTACCTACCTAATATAATAAATTAAAATACATTTGTTCATGTCACAACCAAATTTCTTGGCACAACTGAGCATTATTCACATAGCAAAATGAATAACCTGTTAAATATTCCTATTATATTTAATGTGATGTTTTATTTACCTGCCAAAGACATTTAAAAAGATAATTATTCAGTCCTTAAAGCATAATATTTCTAGTTAAATTAGATAACTGTTTTAATGGGAATGACTTGCCTTATTTGGCTCGCCTTATTATAATATTTTCTTGCCTTCGTAAAAATCAGACTAGTAAGAAACTTGTAAAATAATAATACTTCAAAATTATCTCAATACTATCGACTCAACCTCCACCGACGCTTCGCTCGAGTTAGTTTCTCGGTACATTTTAACAGTCTGTATGTAAAAGATCATTTTTATAATCATAGTATACGTACACATGAGTTTTACATTCCTTATACTTGAGAAATGAATGATCAACTTTCATCCCTTAGTCGCACCCTCATAAGATAATTTTCGAGACTTCATTCTAGATATTTATCAAAATCGGTTTAGCTGATTTTTGCTTTATCCATTACAAACAAACAAGAAAAACATCGTAAGGCCTGATCCCCCTCGTATTGAAGGAAGGCCCGTGCCCAGCAGTGGAACGTTAAAAGGGCTGAATATAGATACAGACATATAATTAAATAATTGTTGTTCTATTATAGACTAGCGACTCGCCCTCGCTTCGCTCAGGCTCGCTGCTAGCACAGGCAAAACCGCAGGATTCGCTAGTTATGCATGTAAACCTTCCTCTTGAATCACTCTATCTATTAAAAAAAACCGCATCAAAATCCGTTGCGTAGTTTTAAAGATTTAAGCATACATAGGGATATAGGGACAGAGAAAGCGACTTTGTTTTATACTATGTAGTGATAAAGCTTAAAGATTATGCTAAGCGAAGTGTCAGTAAATGTTAAATTTTCTTTACGATCTTGTTTTAATTATTTGTAGCACAACATTATTAAATAAAGTACTTCTTTATATTTTTACTTTGAAACTTTATAAGTCTTAGTTATCTAACTTGAACTCGTAGCAGAAGTTTATACTCTTTTTTTAAATAGGCTATTAAAGAAAGTATTCTTTACCAAAAGCAAGCAGCTTAACAAATTTTTTTTAATAATGTTAGTTTAGTTAAAAGTATAATATTACTTTTCTCTATGGTTTAGTTTTATAATATGTAAACAGGAGTATTTTGGCTCAGAAGTTATTTTTTATGAAATGCGATATGACATATGTTACTTCTGGACAGCTTTTCAATGTTAAACATTATTAAAATATGCAATATTATACTTTTCATAAGGGGAACGAAAAGCTACATAAGAAAAACTTAATGAATAAGAAAAACACACATAAATTATGAACATAATTATAGACGTGTCGAGAGAGACGAGGTTGTAGACTTATTGATAACCTTTTTTTATCCACAGAGATCTTTCACGATATAACATTTTTGACTGATACTTTGTAAAATATGTATTGAACTAGTTTTTATAAGTAGTTTTTCTTAGAGTACAATCTACGTTCTTGCGAAGATTTCATCGAAATTTATTCACGGTTTAAGCATGAAAGAATGACAGTTCATAGTTTTAGATGTCTCAACTAATAAACCATTCCCCATAAAAAAAAATATACAGTGGAATAATTTCACTTTGAGAGAGAGAGAGAGAGAGAGAGAGAGAGAGAGAGAAGGAGAAAGAGACAGATAGAATCATTATTTTACATACGCAAAACCATAGACTACAGCTAGTCTTGCCTTAGAAAAAGACAAGATAGCAAATCAATATATGTTTACATATCACCTAGCAACGGTTACAAAGTCGCATGTTGTGCTAAACGTAATGGATTAAAATAATTTTTGATGAAACCTTAAACAGATCAATAAGGGTAGGTAATTCAAGCCGATCACGCGATATGGCCGATTCTAAGGTAAGGTTAACGTTTTTCCCCCTATCTATTTAATTAATGTACGAGTGCGACATGCGACGAAGCGACTTTGTTGCGATACAATTTTTATGTTGTCATTTTTATTTCAACGAATGAAGTCGTTAAATCGTCGAAATTTCACATTTCATGAGAATAATTTTTTTTATTTATGTAAACTTGATTTATTATTTTGTAGTATTAAGTATTCATTAAAAAAACGTTCTTAACAAATATATAGGCGTAGTGTTCATTTTAGTGAATTAAAAGCTTATTATACCTACTACTTCATTACATTATCCTAATAAAATTTGTAAATTTATATCATAATCAACCTTTTCTAAAATAAATTATATTAATTTTGATTTATCCTTAATTGTTTTACGTAGTGTCCTGTGTCAACCAGAATTCAAATAGTACAGCGTTCATAATAACTTTATTAACCCTTATTAGAGACATATCACTAGGTGTGGATCTATAGATATTTTACATTTTTCATTACTTCAACGCTGTATCACAATTCCATAAATTACTTTGAAATAATCATTTTAAACCAAGTATATTATTTAAAACAGACAAATAAAAAGCCTATAAATGCGAAAAAGAAAAAAGCTCAGCAAAATCCAGATGATGACGAAAATTCCAGTGTATCGAGCGGTCAGTAATAATTATGTTTAATATTAAATATTCTTTTGTCACATTGTATGCAGATGTTCATGAAAACTACCAATAAAAATATTGCGCTTACAATAGGTATATCAAATATACCATATAATTTTAATAGTAGGTATATTTTAACTTCTAAAGGAATTATAAAATTTAATACTATTTTTACCCGGCTGCGCCAGAAGGAGAGTTATATTTTTCGAGAGTATGTATGTATAATTATTTGGCACGCTCTGCGGCCTGAACGGCTCGATGGATTTTAGCTTCAAAGATGTCGTAAGATTCGTATTACTTGATTGTGAAAGTCACATCGAGTATAACTTTTGTATAAGAACATAACATATTTTAGGGTTTTTCTTTTCCAAATTACACACAAAGGCATCAGGTTTTTTAGTTTGTTAATTACACTGCTATGTTATTACTGAGTTATTCTCTATTTTTATTTGTACTCAACAGCACTTTCTACCCTTGTAATTTTTAAAACAAAGTGGTCGTGGGCGTTATTAAATTAAAATAAAGCTTTTTGTGTATATATATTTTCATGGATGTTTATAATTTAAGCTGATTTATGTTGTATTTAACAAAGAGCAGGTGTTTACAAAATGCTTATTCAATTTTTGCTCGTAATGCTGTCAGGAGTAGCTAACATGCTTCCATGAACCATTTATCTCAGGTATATATGATATAAATTTTAGAAATATAAAATAAATACTTTTTTAGAATTCCCCGAATATTTGACATTAATACCTACATATAAATAAAATTGGAGTGTCTGTTTTTAATTATAAATGAACAGCTTTTCACTAAATGCATATGAAAGTATAAACGATACTAGTAACAAAAAACAATTTTTAAATTTTTGTCTGTCTGTCTGTTTGATCCGGCTAAGCTCTGAAACGGCTGGACCAATTTTGACGGGACTTCCATTCGCAGATAGCTAATGTTATAAGTCGTAACTTAAGCTAATTTTTAATTGACTTAAAACAAGCAGAAGGTAGAAATATTTTTTCGCGGATTTATTTTAATGAAAAACTGTTATAACTACGGTACTAATTTTAATACCTCACCCCCCTCTAATTGAAAAGAGACCGTGCCCAGCAATGGGATGTTAAAAGGGTTGAATAGATACATATACTTAAATAAACACAATTAATTTAAAATAACGATATACACAGTTAGTGAAGAGGACGGCAATGATTCTTGCGGTCAAACAGGACTGGGCGTCACAGAAGCAATTACTATAAACCGTGATGAATATTTACAAGCTTACCGAAATATGATGTTCGATCGCAATCAGTTGCAAATAAAAAACAACTTACTTCATCGTCGTCTCGCTGAATATTATAAGTAAGTGTAATTTTATTTATGTCTGCGAATCTGTCTGGAGGACCTGAAAAAAATTTAAAGATATGGGAAGTCTGGCAGACAGACCAACATAATATTTCTTCGGACTATCACTGATTTCCCGAGGTTGTCATATAAATAATAATAATAATAATAAAACCTTTTTATTTCCTATGAATCTTATAAAATATTACAATATGCATATTTTTAAATCTAATGTTAGTAAGTATGTGTGTATATATCTATATAACCTATTCTACCTATACCCTATAAAAGAGGTTGTCATATATTCTTATTATATTTGTATAAGTATTTTATAACTGAAAATCTTTTTAGAAAGAGAAAATTGGATCATGTGTTAAAGCCACTTGAAAACGTTCCGCATCTAGAAGAAAAATACCAACAAAAATTGTTCACTTTCCAAGAATTAAAGGAAAAGGAAGAAATAGAAATGGCCGATGTAAGTCGTATTGCCGTTAATCACATAAAGTCTAATTTATACTTTATGTGACTTTGCTATAAGTTTTTTGATTCTTATTCATTTCTTTACCTTCTTTACCAACAGATATGATACGTTTCTTATGAAACTACCTAGAATGAAAAGTTATACTTCAAGATACACAAGCACTAATAAAGATATATTTTCTTGTTACTCGCACATCGCGTTCCAGTTACGCACAATATATACAGATCATTTATAATTATATAGTAAAACTTTTTTTTGCCAATTTATACAAAAAATATTAAGTTATCGCCGCATTTCTAATTGATATCAATAGATAATATTTTTTGGTAACTTTCGTACTGTCTAACAGCATCTTTTTTCTCACAAATGACGATCTATGTTACTCCGGACCATATCATTAATGTCACTTTTATTTTTTTGGCTAATCTAAACAGACAACATAATATATACGTATAGATAAATAAATAAATAGATAAAATAAAACCATAATTAAACAAAACATTCAACTGTCTGTCCATAAATCCTCATGAAGTTAATAAAAAAATAAACATATACCTACATACATACATCAAAAGTATATAAATATTTTTTTAGATCAAATCAAAACTTAGTGCAGTACAAGTACAATACGCAGATAAACTCGAACACGTTGAAAAGAATTTTGATGTACTTCAGAACTATGAAAGGACCACTGGCATTGGACTTATCTACTCCAAAAAAGGGAAGCCCATAGCTGATAAGGTAATTGTGATATTACGACATTAGATACTTAATAAATAAACATTTTGAGATATTAACATATAATCTAGTTCCACGGTAACTTCGAGGAAACCAGAACGTTGATACATTATATATAAATTTGACGACACGCGTAGCGCAGTTTGTAGTGACCCTACTTGCTGCGCAAGCGGTCGCGGGTTCGAGTCCCGCTGGGGGCATACATTTGTTGAGCACGAATGTTTGTACTTCAGTCATGGGTGTTTATATTTATAATATGTATGTATTTAAACTTATATATGTGTAGTATATTAACCATCTAGTATCCATAAAACAAGGCTCGTACCTTACCGTGGAACTAGATAGTGCTGTGTGTAAATGTCCCAACATGTTTATTAAACATATTTATTATATATAACTTTAAATACATAAAGTTTATAAATATAAGCACCCATGACTGCAGTACAAAATTTCGTGCGTTTTACACAATAAAAAAGAACTTGCGACCACTAGCTCAGCAAGTAGGGCCACTATAAACCGCGCCGAATGTGTCGTCACATAGGTATATTAGATAGAGATCTAATGCAGTTATCAAAATTAGATAGTTACTATGGTGAGACATTAAAAATTGAACGTTCTTCGTAATATGTTACTGTTACAGTAAAAAGGTTCATTCGGTTCAAAAAAATTCGGTTCAAAAAACACAATATTCTACTTCACCGCGTACAAATGTAAGTGGTTGTAATTTATCTTATTTCAAGTTTAGAAATGTTTGTATCTTCTACCTAAGATGTTACACAAGCTCTTTTTGGTCGCAGCACTTGAAAAGACAACGAATACAATTTGGAAAAAGTGGTTTTGCAAGAATTTTGCTATTACTCTGTTTTGTTTAAAAATGAGGAGCGGCCAGAGGTTTTGTCTCGGACTTTAGTTACAATGAATTTATATAATGTTTATTACATTTAAACTTATTATTTCTACTGTATTCTTCGAGCTTTTGCGTTTTTCATTCTTTAATAAAATCGTATATTAATTTGGCTATTCAATTACTTACTGTTGAGTTTAAGCATGGCTAAAAAAAAATTGCAAAGCAAGGTACAATATATGCGGGAAATGTGGAAAGATGGTTGGCCCTTTTTTTAAAGTTGGTAAACATTAACACATACCATCTCTAGGTATACAAGTGGTATGCATAAAATTAACTACAGGTGGTGCTTGTCGGCTACAAAAGCTAGTACTTCCTACTATAACCCTATGGAAACCCCATCGTCTTATTGGGGCGTCGCAGGATCACGTTCGTAATCAACCACGACACCTCGGCGGCAAGCAGGGTTATGGCCCCATAGTCTCCATGGTTCATTCTCGTAGTGCCTGAAGCAACTCGCATGGCATTCCTACCACCTAGGTGGGCCACTTCCCACTACATTTCTTGGCGTCACGCCCGACTTGATTGACGGACGCTAATGACCTCCTCACCACGCAATTTCTAATTGCGTTTGACCAGTTTCACTATTTTATTTTAAGGGTTATAATATTGTACATATTATTATTAGTTAGTTTAGAGCTAGAGCTCCTTGGATTTATTTTTGTATTAAAATCATTATAAATAATTTTAAAAAGTAAATACATAAATAAATATGTTGGGACATTATGACAACAGCTGCCATCTAGTTTCGCGGTAAGCTACGAAGCTCGTGTTACGGATACCAGATAGTTGATATACTATACATAATATATATTTCTTAAATACATAAATAACTATATATTATAAATAAAAACACCCATGACTGGAGTACAAACAGTTTCCATTCAATAAAGATTTTTTGTTAAGACTTAGAACAAGTTTTTAACCCTAAACAATGCACTATCAATAGAATCACAGAAACAACCCTTATAGTTTAAATTGGTGAATTGAGGAAATCTAATATACTTAGAACTTAACACTTTGTTAACTTATTCTCTTTCAGACTGTTGAACGATTCCTAACTTTACAAAGGCGCAAAAGTGAACAAGCGTCAGCTCTGTGCCTTCGTTATATAAGAGCTAGAAACGCAGTGACTGAATTAGAAACTGTTGTACATAAATTGGAAATGATCGCCCCAGGACTCAGTGTTGCTCAATATGAACAGTTATATATTGATAAGCAAAATTATTTAACTAAAATTGAAGGTATCCTTTAAAATTGTTTTGTAAACTTGTAATAAATGTACATAATAGTGATGAATGTAGGTATATAAGCTCACTTAAGATAAGTGTCAAGTGAGCTTATATACGCTTATATGCTCTTGTACTCTGAGAAATATTTTTTTTCTAATGTGTATTTTTAGCCAATAATGAGCTGAGACAGTAGGAGTTTTGAGTTTTGAATGAGTTTTCCAAGAATTTTTAATCACAATTACACACAATATTTTTTTTTATAAATATATAAATAAAAACAACTTTTATTACTCTACAGAAAGAGAAGACGAACTAATAAAGAATCGAGTTAATTGTACGGAACACAACCAGATGTTAGCTCATATCAGGGAAAAGATGCACCACACGGACGAAGTTATTGACTTCACTGAATGTGACCTCGGAGATGCTGAAATTGAGCTGATCAGAGCAAGAGAGGATTTAGGTGAAATAAAGGTGATTTCGATACTATTTTTTTCTTTACATAAAGTGGTGGTTATTTATATAAATTATTATTATTATTTATGGACATAGGAGTATGTATGTCTACATATTTGATATTACCTATATAATAAGTCTAATAAGGGGACAGTGTCCACTTGTCGTTAAATGACTGAATTAATTTAAAATAAATCTTTGGGCAGCGTGAAAAAGCAGCGATTTACTGTAAAATATGAAAAATTGTTTTGATAATACATAAATATGATCGTATGAAATATAGTAAGAACAAAATTCAAAAATAATACATAAATATAAATAACTTTTAAATTATTATAAGTTAATTAAATGTTTAAGTCCTTTTACCGTCTAGAAAAGAGATGTATGTCTGTAAACGACTCAACGGATTTCCATAATTTATAGCTAAGAACACTTACAATCAAGTTACTTTTCAAGCAAATTTAAAATCGGTCTCCTTTTGATCGATCGGTCGATACAGAAAAATACACATGTTACCTTATAACTCCCCTCTTTTTACGACAGGGGCTAAAAAGTAAAAACATCTATTTCACTTTCCAATATCTACTTTTTATTAACACTTATAAGTTATTTAAAGGGAAGACGCGATAAACTACGTTGGTCTCTCGAAGCGGAGCGAATAAAGGCAGGTCTACTCACGAGAAAGGATTTGTTGCGTGATTACCAAGACGCCACCGACGAGGTACACTGTCATGCTCAAATACTATTAACGCTACAATGTCATGCCTATCGTTATGATGAGGATGGCATTATAGTTATTGATTTAATGAATTAACATTCGTTTTATATGCAATTATACGCGTAAATCTTTTAATTGTATTGTATATGTATTGAATTCAACTGTTTTTAACGCCTGACTGCGGGCACAAGCCCTCTAATACTACTATAATAGGGGAATCAAGCCGTAGTTCACTACGCTGGCCAAGTGGGGGTTTACGGACTACATACGTCTTTCGAAATTTCGAAAATTTCTCATGATGTTTTCCTTCACATTTTTAATTGCTTTTTTTATATCGAGGTCCGTACCGAGGAAGTAAATGATTATGAGGTCCTTCCTATTACAAGTTTTTACTATTAAGACACTTTCCATGACTTAGTTATTTCGTGTACTCCTCTTTAAAATGTCTATGTTAACTATAAAAAAATTTTATGAAAAAACTACGCCTGCTGAGTGAGGTTGCTATTATAATAATATATATTATTTAAAAATTTAAATAAATATACAATATTAGTTTATGTGTACAGGTGATCAGACTACGAGAACAGAAAAAGTTTCTTTTAGAACGAATCGATGAAACTACAAAGGAGTTGCGTCAAGCTAGAAAACAAATGCAGATTCACATCGTCGCAAGCAGAGAGAATTCTAATATATCTGATATGTAATAATAATCTATTACTGATATTTTCTAAAAAATGTTTTTCTTTTGACTGATATAAATACATATTTCAAAGTAGTTATTTGTTTCATTTATATAAAAACTAAAGTAAGATGCTTATACACCGTGTCATTACACGAAAGCCTTCAATGTTTTTCGCTTTACATTTATCTTAGTTTTTCCTCACAAACTCCGGTCGTGTGTTATTTTGAAAAGAAATAGCCTATTTCTTAAAGAATAGTGTAGCTTTCTGTAAAGATTTTTTTAGGCGTAATACTGAAATCATGTCTTTTTTGTCTATTTTTGTAATGTTAGATATATTTGTAAAGCAGCTTTATATTGACATAAAGTTCGAGTTCATCTATAGAGATTGTTTACTTACTATTTTTAATACTAGTTTTTTTATTTCTATTTCTACATTTTTTCATCGGTAATGTTTATATAATATCTGTAAATGATGATAAGAAGATTGGTTGGTTCAAATTTAAACACGCAAATGATATTTAATATGTTGTACTTGAAATGTGAACGTATATATTAACTCATTTTCTTCGTTTGTAATTTCTTATCGTCGCACGATCTCTAATATATTATTATGTAAGCGGAGAGGTTCACTGACTCTTTACCTCTAGTTATAACATTATTATGGTATGAGGGAAGGGAAGGGAAGCGAAAACGTGGCCGCCCTTTTGCTCCATCTAGGGGTCATAGGATGCTATCATCATCATCATCATCATCATGATCAACATCATCATTAAAACCGAAAAACAATGCTGTGTAAAAATAAAGTAGAATTAATTAAATAACCCTTAAGAAAGTTTGATTTATACTCTACATTTAATATCTTAATTTGCTAAATCAAGGTTTGTGTAATGTATATTATATATATTTTAACGAGAACGCTTATTTTGATAATATTTCCAATATCAAATAAAGCTATCTATACCATAATACTCTTAAGTTTACTCGAATATCTAACATTATGTAGAAAATCATATTTACGGAAGAGATTTTTGCTGTAAAGCATTCGAAACGTCGCGACGCGTCGGGAACCAAAAATCAAAATAAATCCGCGAAAAATCCGAAAAGATAGTTTAATTTAGAAATCTCTATACCATTCTTAATACATTGCATAACGTTTAAATATAGAAAGTTCAAATTATTTTAGTTAAGCATGTTTTACATATGTATAACTTATAAGCTACTGCTAACATAAGTAACCTCCTGAACAAATTTTATAGCAATGTAGCTGTTCGTAGTCTCTTAAAACACAAAAAAGAAACACCGAGGAAAAATATTATTGCACTTAGTTTATTATGAAATAATAATGAATTGATAAATATATCGCATACCAGAAAACTTTCTCTTTTATCAAGTTGGTCAAAAACTATAACCACCTTTCTTTTAGTCTAGCCTTATTTGAAATCGACTTCTCTCTGGGGATCGCTGAACAGTGAACGAAAATTATAAAGTATCAGCGTTGTTTTCGAGCATTCCTTTTATTTTGTTGTTTACTGAAACATTTTTGCGGGTTGGCCATAAAAAATAATATCGCGATAACTTCTACTATCTTCGAAATTTGTACGTAATTTACACAAAGTAATAAATAAAGTTAATGTCTTCTGTAACCAATGGTAATTGTTCTGAAACAAATAATCGCCTAGTTTTTAAGAAGTAAATGTACTTACCCAAACTTTAGTAAATAATTAGTGAAGTTTAAAAAAATAGCAATGAGTTAATTATACTAATATTATCTTTCAATGATATTATTATGTGAGAAAGAATGATAACTTCAAGTTTGCATTATCTTCTGACGTAAAATAAACACAGCAAACATTAAATAGGTAGTACATCATAATTAAAACTTTTCAGCTTCCAACATTGTAAAATCCGAGTTGAATCTGAAACCGAGTTTTCCGTACACCACCATACATTGTAAAGCTTATATTGGAATTGAAAACCGAAGCATAAATCCGGCACAAGCTGGGTTAGTGTTTATTACCTATTTTTATTTTACACTCGGCAAAGTAATCATACTGTAGGTGTATTTTTACCGCTTTTATTATGAAATAAGCATAAAAACACGTTTTTTACTTCTATTTTCCTTTATATCGCTTTACTAAGAACTTCCTTATATTACCTACATATTATCTCTTATGAGCTACTTAAAAGAGTATTTTTATGGTTTAACAATAACAATTAAAGTATCGAATTTGACTTTCATGAGACAACTGAATTATTATTGAGCTTAGCGTATGTTACGCATACTTCATCTACAGACTTAAAAATACGTAACATAAAAAAGGCTTTTGAAATAAAGCAATTTAATTCAAAATTTTGAAAGCATATAAATCATTAAAGTATTTATAAGTTAACACGGTAGTTCTTTCACATTATTCTTATTGAATTTTAAAATTTTAGCAGAATCTTTTAGGTATTTTACTTCTTCAACTGTTAGAGGACCGTGTTTCCATCCAGGCGGATAACCATGCTTTCTTACATCGTCCCACCACTGCTGCTCTTCATCCATCCATATACAGTACAATAAATTTGTTCCTATAAGCATTATAAAACAAATCCAAAATGCACTTCTCCATTGAAGTAAAGTTGACTGAAAATCAAAGTTGAAATTAGCCTTTAAGTTATGACCTAGTAACTTATTATTTTTATCCTTTTTTCAGTATATGGATGTAACTTACGTCAGGTGTAAGTAATCCCATTAAATATGGTGTTATTATGCCTGTTGATGTAGATACAGTATTTATTAGAGATGCTAGAGTAGCCGTGTAATTGGGCGCTATGTCCAAACAGTTGGCCTAGAATTCGACATGTCAAATAATAATTAGCCATACAATATATATACATTATAAAAATCAATTTTTTGTTTCTTTTATACATAAAATATACGTATATCGTAAATACGAATTTATATGTGAAATAACATGTAAAAAAGCATGTTTTAGTTGTAAACAAATAAACAAATGGCAAAAGTTCTCGCCTTAATGCCTGGAATATTGAAAGAATGACAAAATAAATTTACATGACACACAAGATATGTTTCGCTTTTAATTTTTATAATATTTATAGACATTGTACATATCATTTGGTACAAATGCTAAGGCGTACTCCATTGTAACTCTTTTAAGTATAGTATATGAGTGAAAATGAAAATATCAAAATAAATATATCTATCAGTTTGTATAATAATCTTCAAAAATAATACAAAAATAACCGAACCTTCATCCCGCTGTAATAAGACCCCATAAGTCCCATAGATAATATAAAATAGCCCATCGCAGCATACCGGTTACAACCAGAATATGACGCCAATATAATACATATTGCCGGGCCAGTAGAGGCTGAAATGTTTAGAAATTAGATTTAATGATTCAGAACTAAAAGGCTTGCGTTATTTACACATGAAATTAGTACGAATGGTTTTTAAATTTGTACTTCGACATTAATTTAGACATTTAATTATATATATATACTAGGTTTTACAAACTTTGAATTACATTTTTTTATTGTTATTAAAACCTCCTGTGCGTCTTAAGGCACACACAAAAAATAGCCGAATTGGTCGAGCTATTCTTGTGTTTTGCGCTTTCATTTTTATTTATATAGATTAGATATATTGACCGATTAACGCAAATGATCAGCTATTATTACATTAATCAAAATCTGCCCAGTGGTTTTCTCTCGATGCGGACACAGATATACAAACAGATTCGACTGAGTTAGTTTTATTATATGTATAGATTCTTACCTATAGTTGTAAAAATCTTTCGAGCAGTTTTTATTTGGAACCATTTCCTCTTAATCCCTAAATCACATATGAGTCCAAAAATGGAGGCACAAATGGCGGAAGCAACGAAAGGTAAACCAGTCAGAAAACCTGTAGTAGAAATGTTAAACTTCAATACATCATATGAGTACTTTGGTAGCTCCGTAACTATAGTATATAAGCCCCAATCATGGCCAATCTACAAAAAACGGTATACTTAGTTTGAATGTGTACATACAAATATTCGATTCATTTGAATTAGTCACTTAGTCAAATAATAATTATTATTTTTTTACATTTTACTTTTTATATATAAAATTAATAAACATTCCGGTTAATACTAAAACATTAAACGTACATTTCCAGCTAATAAAGCCCAAGCTAGTGGAGATCGAAGGATAGCTTTCCAAGGTATGGGATCCCCCTTCTTTTTATTTTCTGACCTCGTAATAGTTTTGTTTAAAAAGTCTAATTCTTCTTTAGTAATATAAGGGTGGGTATTTGGTTCGCTATAACATAAAAAACTCTGAAAAAATATTTTTTTTTACTTAGGTATAAATAATTTTATACATATTTACTAATTAATATACATATGTTTTAATGTTCAATAATTATCTTAAATTATTTCTCACCCACAATATAAACCAGAAGATACCAAATCCACCAAAAAAGTAGAAAACATTGGCCCAGTCTCCACCGTTTGTCATCAATAATCCTGCCACCGCTGGCCCAAATATATTACCAACTTGTCCTCCGCCAAATATTACAGCAGATAAAAATGCTCTTTCGTGAGCTGGAATCCATCGTGCCATCATATATGTTAATCCTGGCATGGTCGGTCCCTACGGAAAAGGTAAAAAGATAAAGTGGGCAAATTCAAAATCAAAAATATTTGCAAGAATCAACTAACCTCACCCATGCCTTCCACAATGCGAAGAATAAACAACCAAGTCGCTCCACCAGTTTTTGTTACAATTGGCGTAAGAAATGTAAATAATGCAGTGCTAAGAAGACCACACCCTAAAACCCATTTGCCACCATACTTTTGCGCCAAATATCCTCCTAAAATTTGTGTAACCCCATAACCATAATAAAAACTACTCAAAAGAAGACCTTGCGTTTTTTCATCCCAATCAAATAAAGCATGCTGAAATTCATTCAATAAAGTACTTATCAACAATATATTCAGGGATATATACTGTCTGGTGTCATTAAAAAGAATCATAGACATGAAACTATCTTTTCGGATTTCGGTGTAAAGCTCTCGCTTGACCATGATTGCTGTAAAGCATTTGAAACGTTGGGAACCAAAAATCAAAATAAATCTGCGACAAAATCCGAAAAGATAGTTTCATTTATAATGTCAAATATTCGCGTAAACATAACAAAGTATTAGGTCTCATAAAACTTTCTTAGGTCATCAAAGAGGAAGGAAATTCCCTTTCGTGTATCATAATATGAATATATCCTAAATAGAAAATTAATGATTATGGAAGCAAAAATGAATACACTACAGAACGGAGCTTGCAAGATTCATTATTTTTAACGATATAGACCTACGACTACATAAGAGTGTATAATAAAACTTACTGGATTGATAGAAACTGTAGAATTTTTAATGACAACATCTGCTGGACAAGCGGCTGGATCAAAGTGTCTTTCACCAACCTTTTTATGCCTTACCATTTGAGTTATAGCGATATTTAAGCTTACACGCATAGTAAACGCATTGCATATACCAATAAGTGCTACTAATGCAAAAACATATCGCCGGGGTATAAGGCAACCTAGAAAAAATATTAAAAGCATTATTTATAATATTTTTCTAAACGTTGCGATCGCTTGCTTTATATATTTATCGAATAAGTTTTAGAACCAACTAAAATTAATTATATATGCAGGAGTGTTATTACTAAGTCATTTGATAACTAGCCATGCTAAATAAGCTGCGGAGCCGTGGCCAAAAACTAGTATGCCAGTTTAGTTAGTAGTTTATGTATATCTTTAACGTAGTCTATTTTTAAGTAATTGATCAAAATTTTTAAAATGCATGGATTGTTTTTGTATATATGAACAATCTATCAAATTATATAAAGAAATAAAAAGCTCAGTTTAGACAGAGCTGACTCACATGATCGTAATGTCTTCGTAATAGAGCTTTCGTCTTTCGTAATTGTTGTCACGTTCTCACTATATATCAAGCGTTCAACTTGGGATGGCTTTGATTCTTCCATAATTACCTTATATACCTTATAAGAATCGAGTTTGTTTTATTTATATTAATTTATGATTTGCCAAATTCTACATCGCACTTTAAGGAGATGTATCTTCCTAAAATTTAAACGATATACTAATAATAATTACACAACATAGAATATCTAAGATACACCAGATAGCATTACTATTTGTAAATGATAATTGTCTCCTTACATTGTGACAGGTAGCAAGACATACTAATCTAGTGGAGAATTAGCAAATAAAACTATGATATAATACAATATTATACTTATATTTACTTCGAGAATTTAATTTTTTCGCCTTTTGAAATATGCTCGTAATTTTAAATTTTGTTTAAACATATTTGACGAGACGTTTGATTCAGTTTGTAATCACTGTACTTGCTGTGTTAGTGGTCGCGGGTTCGAGTCCCGCTGGCATTCATTTTTTAGAGCACGAACGTTTGTACTCCTGTCGTGGGTGTTTATATTTTTAATATGTATAGATTTAAAGTTATATGTGTAGTTTATAAAGTATCTCGTAGCTAACACAGAACTAGATAGCGCTGTGATAATGTCGCAACAAATAAAAAAATGTAAGTTGACCTTGTAAGGGGTCCGCCCTTTAGCAGCGTTGCTTTATAAAATAAATATAAAATTGAGCTCAGTGAGAAATAACCCTGCGATCTCTGCCATACTAAGCTACGCCAATTCTTATTCCAAAAGGCCATTATAACATAATTTAGAAATAAAAGATACTTTTATAACATATACCATTTATTATTACGAGTATTAATTAACAAACAACTTCATTTTATCTATACATATAATAAAACTGTAGAAAAGTCGTTTTTGTACATCAAAAAAAATTACAAAAAAAATAGCCAGGGTGTTAAAGGATAACCAATAGAACCCATTTCCAGCATTTTTAGAATTTTTGTCTGTTTGTCTGTTTGTCGGTTTGTCTGTTTATTTATCCGGGCATCACGTAAAATGTACGAAAGCAATGTAGATAACTTTTATACACAACGATTGAACGTAACTTGAAGTAACATTTAGTTTTTGTTTCATTGCAATCGGTTCAGTCTATCAAAAGATATTTGAGTTTAAAGTGAAGAAGTAGAGAAATTCCAGAACTTAGGTATATAATCAAAGTTCCAGAAGTAAAATTAGGGTTATGTGCATTTGGTCTCACAACTTCACGTAACTTTTATACACAACAATATGTGCGTAAATTGAAGTAATTAAGGTTTTTGTTTCATCGTAATCAGTTCACCACTTATAAAAAATGTAAATTAATAAAAAAAAATAGTGTTTCCGAAGTAAAATATTAAAACAGTGCCATCTACGAGTATTTAAAGTTATATGTGTAGTTTATAAAGTATCTCGTAGCTAACACAGAACTAGATAGCGCTGTGATAATGTCGCAACAAATAAAAAAATGTAAGTTGACCTTGTAAGGGGTCCGCCCTTTAGCAGCGTTGCTTTATAAAATAAATATAAAATTGAGCTCAGTGAGAAATAACCCTGCGATCTCTGCCATACTAAGCTACGCCAATTCTTATTCCAAAAGGCCATTATAACATAATTTAGAAATAAAAGATACTTTTATAACATATACCATTTATTATTACGAGTATTAATTAACAAACAACTTCATTTTATCTATACATATAATAAAACTGTAGAAAAGTCGTTTTTGTACATCAAAAAAAATTACAAAAAAAATAGCCAGGGTGTTAAAGGATAACCAATAGAACCCATTTCCAGCATTTTTAGAATTTTTGTCTGTTTGTCTGTTTGTCGGTTTGTCTGTTTATTTATCCGGGCATCACGTAAAATGTACGAAAGCAATGTAGATAACTTTTATACACAACGATTGAACGTAACTTGAAGTAACATTTAGTTTTTGTTTCATTGCAATCGGTTCAGTCTATCAAAAGATATTTGAGTTTAAAGTGAAGAAGTAGAGAAATTCCAGAACTTAGGTATATAATCAAAGTTCCAGAAGTAAAATTAGGGTTATGTGCATTTGGTCTCACAACTTCACGTAACTTTTATACACAACAATATGTGCGTAAATTGAAGTAATTAAGGTTTTTGTTTCATCGTAATCAGTTCACCACTTATAAAAAATGTAAATTAATAAAAAAAAATAGTGTTTCCGAAGTAAAATATTAAAACAGTGCCATCTACGAGTATTCGAAAATAATCTTAATAATTACATACAAAGGATTAGATTTATAAATGAAAAACCACTGACTAGTACAAGTTTTATGTAATTTGTACTTGCAATATAAGTGCCTTTTATATATACTTTGTCTTATAAATGAAATTCAGATAAACTAAGTTCAGTAAGTAAATTGGTGCTATATTTCTTTTATTTATTATACTGCTATCTCAATCGTTTAACGCCATCTTGTTGGTTTTTCATTACGCTAAAATTACCATACAGATGTTGTACAAATATTTATTGTTTAAACGTTCAATTACAACTTTGTATATAAAATGCGTTCTTAATAATATTAAGGTGGTTTCATAATTAAATAACTAGACAGTGTTTAAAATACGTCTTCATTATCTTTTCTTTTAGATAATCTAACTGTTTCTGGTTGTTCGAGGTTTTCTTCTGGGATCAAAGGTCCATGTTTCCAGCCAGATGGGTATCCGAATTTGCGAACATCATCCCACCATTGCTGCTCTCCATCGGCCCATATGCAGTATACCACATTGGTACCAACCAATACTGCAAAGCACACCCAGAATGCCTTCCGCCACTGTACCAGGGTTGACTGTTGAAAAAAAATATTCATACTTAAAGTACAAACCGTTATACTATTCGAGTTTAATATACATATATTATGAAATTAAAATTTTATAATATGTGTATATTAAAATCGATGTGTAAATTAAGAATTTATTTATTTATTTATTTAGTAACAATTCGTGTAGCATACAATAAAACAATAGCTACAATGACACTGCAAAATTATAAACTGCGTTGCAGATATCAACGCTCGCCTCCGTACAATATTTAAACTATAGTATCAAAAAGTAAAATATAACAAAAATAAAATAAAAATAAAGAGATGAGATAAGAAAGTGTGTAAGTCAGTGTAAATAAAAAACTAAAAACCCCCATTGCGTTTCTGTGTAATTTGGAAATTAAAATACCCTAAAATATGTTGTGTTCTGTGTGATTCAAAATTGATATCACTTTCACAATTAATACGAATTTAACTTCACCTCTCAAGCTAAAATCCATCGAGCCGTTCAGGCCGCAGAGCGTGCCAAACAATTAGGTACCTATAGGTACATATATACATACTCTTGAAACACATAACCATTTTTATTCTAGCGCAGTCGGGTAACAAAAAATAATTACATACTAGTTAATAATAAAACTTTTAAAGTTACAATAATATGACAAACGAAATAAAGGAATACACATGTATTCCTTGTATTGATGCAATAAAATAGTTATAAAACCGTTCTGAAGAAATTAGCATTAATTTTGGTAACTTACGTCAGGTGTCAACAGCCCAATAAGGTATGGTGTCACAATGCCAGCGAAGGTAGATGTGGTGTTCACGAGCGATGTAAGAGTACCTGCGTAGTTTGGTGCCAAGTCCAATGCGTTAACCTATGTATGTAAAAGTCATCTTTTTTAAAATTCTGTTCACTATTTACATTTTAATAAAAACAAGCATCTCTCTCTCTCTCTCTTTCTCACGCAACGCACACGTGTGCACGTAGCACACGCACATGCACACGCACACGCACACACACACACACACACACGTTATTTATTTACCTATTATTACTCTGGGTTTTCAAGCATTCATCAGTATACATTGTTTTGTACCGTGATATGTGATATAATATTTTATCAAGATACGAGTATTATGTAATCAACAAAACGAAAATTTTATAACAAAAATAAATTCAAAAGTAAAAATAAAAAGTACATCTATACGTATAAAAAATTAAATTATTCTAGCTACCATTACAAAAGAAAAAATATATAAAAATATACATATTTAATATACAAAATCCTTTTTGAATTATTAATTTTATGGATATTAATGCACTTACATTGATTTAAGATGATAGAATTATATCTTTTATTACCTTCATTCCACTATAGAATCCTCCCATTAACGCCATAGAAAGAACGAAATATGCCATTGCAGCATCTCGATTGCATCCTGCATATGAAGCTAAAATAATGCAAATAGCTGGTCCCGTAGCAGCTGCAAAAAACCAAGGAAGGAGTTTTAATCCAATCTCAAAACGAGAAATGACCAATAACCATTTAATTTTTGCAAATGATCACGCCTTGATAGAATATTACCATAAAAGCATATAAGCCTCTCTATCTATACTATTTAATAACATTAAATTGTCCGCTTGTGAATACGTAATAACTACTCAATTTTAAGTGTATAACTAGCTATATACTCTCGCATCGTTCGTACCTAGGTGCTCCCTGCCAAATTTAAAGAATGTAGCACAAAAATCCGTCCCGTAATTCAATTAAATAAAAATTCTAAAATAAAAGTAGGCCTAGAATTAGCAAAAAAGCTATCTGCGAGTGGAATTCCCGTCAAAATCGATCCAACCGTTTCAAAGATTAGCCGGAACAATCAGACACAAAAGATTTTAAAATTATTTTTTGTTCTTAGTACCGTATATACTTTATATGCATTTAGTGAAAATCTGTTTATTTGAAATTAGAAACAGACACACCGAGGAAATCGAAACACTGAAAACGTTTAAAATAAATGTATAAAGGTCACTCACTCCTACATCAGGTAATATAGAAAACTGGTGGTGGTAGACGTATGATGATGATATTCGGCAGAGAGGTAGTTTATATTTAGAAGACGACCGCTAAGAACGGATTTTATAATAGGATCGTTTTAAGGAACTATGATATATGAAATTATTTGAAATATGAAAGTTCATTTTTAGTCCTACAACATGTTTTTTGACAGGTAGAACCTAGGGACGAACTCAAGCGAAGCGTATTTATAAGTGCGTATTGATCCAACCATTGTATAGTGTGTTATCAATAGTATTTTATTTTTATAGATATTATGTATTCAATAAATAGTAAAGTTTATCTTTAAGAATAATTCTTAAATACTTCATTAAAGATAACGCTACGAGTTTGTTGAAAAGAAACATGTCCATAATAAATAATAGCTTCGCGTTATTTCTTATCTAACCCAGACGAGATAGTCTCCATTTCGCTCTTTTTCGACCTCTTTCTGTATATTATTGTATAAATTCTGTTATCTTAAAGATTTATGACAATAAACTATACCTACTATATACTGAAATCTGAATGTAATTTATTTATTGAGTAATATCTTAAAATATATAAAAAGCCTAGTTTTAAAACAGTCTTATTTTGTCCTGCAGGATTAAAATAGTAAGTTGCAAGAGCTGTTTCTCTTTCACTTAAATAGGTACGTTGATCTTTTACATAGTTTCGCCTGCGTGCGTATATCTATTTAAGATGTATCTGCCAGTAAATGATAAGACCATCATATGAAAGGACGTGGCAAGTTCAATTATATAGAAGTAATTTATGTTAAATAAAAGTTAGAGGATAATGTTAAAATATTCGTAATAGTAAAGTAAATAAGCGGAAATAGCGACCCTTTCCACGCTCGTGTGCACTTCTAATTAGCCTACGTATGCTATCTATTAACTTAATTTAGTACATAGATATAGTCTATCTCAGTTCTAAGTGAAGCTTAAATGAGTTCAGCTGTTTTGGCGTATGCTCTTATACAAACTAATACAAACATATAAACATACATACAAAAGTTTCGCATTTATAATATAAAAAAGTAAGAATTTGGAGAGGTGTCTTATTTATTAAGTATATGGTTTTTTAGGGTTCCGTTCCGTAAAAGGAAAATACGAACCCGTAGAATCTCTTTGTGTTCCGTCTGTCTGTCTGATTGTCTAGAACTTTTATCTCGAGAATGCGTGAAAGTATCGAGTTAATTATCGAGTAAATTATCACTTCAAAAATTATTCTATGTTACCGGGAGGAAACGATATGACCGTTAACGCTGCAAATAGCGTATATTTCGACACTAAAGGGTAATTTCCGTTGACCTATACCTATGAAAAAGTAATTACTTATTTGTGAAATTAGAAACAATAGTATTGTAATATAATCCATAATACCAACCTACAGTAGTGTGAATAATCCTTCCAGTCTTGATCGTATGCCAGCCTTTCTTAATGCATAAGTCACAAATGAAGCCGAACAAGAAGGAGCACAACCACATCGCCAAATATGGCAAGGCTGTCAGAGTACCAGTAGTTTCTATGTCATACTTGAGCACATCATTTGAGTATTTGGGCAGGTCCGTCACCATCGTGTAGTATCCCCAGTCGTGGCCCACCTATAAAATTATAAATATAATACTTCTTTAAAATTACGAATATTTAACATTTATACATTTAACACAATTCTGAGTCGAGTTTGTACAATAAATATTTTTCGAAAAATCTTATTGGAATAGTAATTATTATTATGGACATAGAGGTTGAATCTATAGTTTTTAGATTTTTGCCTGTTTGTCTATGGCAACATCACTAGAAAACCGCGGAACAGATTTTGATGAAATTTTGGTATGATGATAGCTGATTATCCAGGAAAATATCTTATCTCTTAAAAATTAATAGTAACCGTTGAAATGCACGTAGTGATTAATCCCAGTGGGAGCGAGTTTTGAATTTAAGTATCTATTAAATTTACTAGCCTTTCCCGCGGCTTCGCTCGCGTTCTAAAGGCAGCAAATCAAAAGAAATATTTTTCTCCCGTTCTTGAATTATTACTTATTTATAATTTTGGTCACGGGAGGATTCGTCTTTCAAAAATAGTTATATTTAAGATTAAAATCAATCAAGCAACATTAATTGTTGAAATTAATTATGACAGTAAATTTTGACTGTTTGATAATTGTACTGTTTGGTAAATGTAATATTTATTTATTTTTGTTAGATAACCTAGTTTGAATTTTAAATTGGATGACCGCTTAATAAAGAACGACTAAGTAGGTATATAATTTTAAAATGAAATGTATCGAAAACTTATAGGCTTAGCGGGTAATACTTAGTTCATTATAAACTGGTGGTTTTATGATAAAATTTTACATAAACTTATTTGTATCAAATTCATTTATATCATTGTAAGATTTTCGATATTATAAATAAAATTCATATTCACATACCTAAATAATAAATAGAAAGACGTTAAATAGTTGCGAACACTATCGTTTTTTAAAGGATGTGAAGCACCGACTGGAGCCTCTAAAGTCTGATTCATACCCCACGATTTTATTGCTAGGCAACAACAAATAGCTATTTTATGCAAATTGGGCTGAACTCATTTTGAATTCTTTTGTACCAGAAAAATGTATCATACCTATTTCTTGTGAAAACAACTTAAGTATATAAACACAAAATGATATTACTCGGAAACTTTACCTTTATATAATATTAAAAAAAAGATTATTCTCACATTAGGACTAGCATTTTTATTCCTTAAAGTGTTATTTTATACAGAATATGTTTAAGATTTAAACGCTAAAGATTTTATATCGTTGTACATTTGGAATTCTTCATACGGATTATGTAGGTTCTTTCATATATTTAAACCTACTAAATGTTAATTTCCTTCTATGATAAAATAAAATAATTGGTCCTTTTTTTCAATGATCATATGTCAAAGCTCATAGACTAATAAACGTAAGTTATATGAAACAAAAATACATGTGATTATACAAATGAGAATGACGCACGAATTTAGTTGTATTGGAAAATTTTCGCCATTTCGCCAGTTTAGGTATATCAATAAATATTTAATAAGTGCATACTCCTATTTTATAAACACCATTTGCAGATTTTCACCTTAGAATAAAAAAAAACATAGTCACCGTAAAACTGTTATAATTTTCCATAAAAATCCCATGGCAGTAGTAATACCTGTAATCTGCCCACACAATTGTACCTAGCCCTTAACAAATCGTGTTGCACATGCGTATCATAATACTCTAAACCAAGGTCTTTCTCATGGCCAACGAGTCATTAAGTTATTACGTAATCCTTCTCATAAAAATAACGAATTACCATCGAAATAAAGCCTTTGTCCGTACGACAAATGTAGAATACATTAAAATGTCGTATAATAATTTATACTCGTAGTAGCATTTGTTAGTTCAACGTCTACCTATTTAAAGACTATTTGCTGTCAACCACTTATTGGTATTCTATTAGTGAATTTACTTCCTATATTATACGATGAATTAAACATAAGAGAACAACTGTTCTATCATCAAGAATAATTTAGGTCTATAAAAAGAAATGACAAAAAGATGTTAAGTTTTTAAGTTTTAGCAAAGTTCATTCCAGTATTATTTATGTCGAATATATCATGTATGCACCTACATAATATTATATATACGCGTGTAAATATAATATATATTAATTATATATTTATACCTATTAAAACAATAATTACCTATAAAATAATTTAATTATTGCAGTGCAATTAAATAACCTACATGCATTAATTTTCATCTTTTTACCTATTAACTATATTAATTCTAGTAATAATAGTGCACTATTGCATCTATTTTTCATTTCCATAGTGCACTAGACAAGCTGTTTTAAAGATAAGTCATTGAAATTATTATAGTACTCGTATTGTTTAAAAACTAAATAACTAATACAATCATTAATTTTCATTTGCCCTAAAATAAGTTAGCAGAAATAAGTTAAAATAAGGTACGGTCAAGTTTGACTGCTAAAAAAACAAATAAAACTTTGCATAGTACATAATAACTTTACAAAGGCTAAGCCTTTAAGCGCCCTTGTCAAGCGGAGGTTATTCTTTAGCATATAAAAGTACTGTATGAAATCCGGAACCACACCTTAAATATGTAATATACAAAGCAAAGTACACCCTATTACTTTCTAATAAAATTAAAATTGCATTAACAAACACACAATTAAAGCTCAATTTAGCTTATAAATTTCGTATGTGACGGAATTTGCTTATGAGAGTATAAATATTATACTGGCAATAAAATGTTATGCTAATGCTTTTTATAATAAGTTTTCATTCTAATAACATACCAAATAGCGTATTTGATCGTGTTTGCGATAGTATTGCATTGTAAAGATTGCAACATTGCCCACTACACCTACTTATTTAATAACTAACACAATATTTATACGACACACGAGTAAATAAAGAAAATGTGTTTAGAACAAATTATTTTTTATGTTAGTACAATATTTTGTTTAAATGTTTAAAAAAGTTAATGGAATAAGATGATTTGGGTTTGAGTTACTACCATTTATTTATTTTATAGTAATAAGATACTTTTATATTTATAAAGTGACTAGCAACTCGCCCTCGCTCCGCTCGACTTCGTTATTACGTACAATTTAAGAGTTTGTATACATTTCTCAACTCAGTAAAAAGTATTCTATATGTTAACTCGGACAATAGTTATTGTTTTACCAAATTTCATGCGATGCGGTCGTTCTTGTGATGTGGTCACAGACAGACAAACAAACAGACAGATTTGGATTTTCCATAATATTCTTCAAAACATATTAAATCTACAGATTTGAATCTGAATTTTGTACGTATGAATACAAAAGATCTTTAAAATATTACTAACGACTAAATACTATTTATGTAATAAAGTTAACCTAATTATTAGTAAAAATAATAATTTACCATTTATAATAATTGAAGTGTCATGTTAATTAAGGCAGAAAATGTTCATTGTGAAAATGTTACCAACAAACTTGGCGAGTTGGAGATTAAGCTAGCATATAAATATATACATTAAAGGTCCTGGGGTTACTTATTTAAGCGTGATCAAATAATCGGGTTCATTGGGATCAATTTTATTTCAGCTATTTCATTTCAATGAACTTGTTATTCTTCGTCCTCACATACGATATATTTTTATACAAATGAATAACTGTCCGTTTAGCGAAAGTCCAGAGCAAGATGGACGATGAATATATTCTCTACATAGTAGAGTTAGGACCAAAAAGTAGCATATACTTTTTACTCGACTACGGCGAAGCCAAAAGGAAGGGTATCATATATGAATATTTGTATGTTTCACCGTAGCACCTAAACAACGGAACTGATTTTAATTGAGGTGTCAAAGGATTTGTAATAATATTCGAAGCCCAAGTAAAGGCTAGCTAAATTTTATAAAAAAAATATATATAAGGAGATTTAAACCTTGAAAAAGTAATAAATAGAAAATAAAGATAATATTAATATTTTCATAGCGTAAATGATTACACAAAGTCCTCTTATCTGGGCCTGCTGTCTTTAAAATCTATTATGATATGAGATTATTAGACCGAAGACTTTCAATTAAAGTAAACAGCATCAATCAAAAACAAGCCACGTCTCTACATCAAAATTATTTGCAACTCTACATATTTCGTAAAATATCTAATACTAGCCTAACCCGCGGCTTCGCTCACGTTCTAAAGGCTGAAATTCTAAAGAAATGTTTTTCTCCCGTTTTTGCAACAATTTTAATTGTTACACCACTCCTATTGGTAGCGTGATGTAATATAACCTATAGCCTTCCTCAATAAACAGACTATTCAACACAAAAATAACTTTTCTATTCGGACCAGTAGTTCCTCAGATTAGTGCGTTCAACCAAACAAATAAACAAACAAACAAACTCTTCAGCTTTATAATATTAGTATAGATTATGTCTAAATATATTAAAATACTCACAGCTGCCCATACGAGAGCCCATACTGGAGCAGATCTCAAAATCGCTTTCCATGGCACAGGGTCTTTGGAATTGCTACTCTCAGCAGTAGTCACACTCTTATTGAGGTAGTTAAGTTCTTTTTTCGATATATATGGATGTGTATTTGGGGTGCTGTAGCAGAGAAGGCTCTAAAATATATATGTGATAAGTTTTTAAATTAATTATTTGGTTATTAATAATACACTGTTAACTAACTAGTTAACGAAGTAGTTCGAGAAACTACAAATGGATTACAAGTATAATAGATAGTAAAGTATAATAGATAGTAACAACTTTTTAAATATAGAAAATTATGTATTTATTATAATGTGAAACTCTCCTGTTTAATTGAAGTGTCTAACACTTCAATTAAAATTAATAATAGTAGTGTATAAAATAATTTTCTTTTTATTCTATTTTAAAATATCATAGTAAAGGGTACGTTTTAAAAAACATTGTTTTGCTCTAAATATATTGAATGTTTGCGGTTTAACTTACCCACAATGCGAACCACAAAAGGCCGAATCCACCGAAGAAATAAAATACATAGGCCCAATCTTGACCGTCTGATAGTAGAATTCCAGACATGAAGGAACCAAAAATATTTCCTATTTGGGCTCCTCCAAATACAAGAGCACCTTGGAACGACCGTTCATGTGGTGGTACCCATCTTGCCAGCATAATCATCAGGGCTGGCATTGTTGGACCCTGTTGATGAAATTTTATGCCAGTAACAAAAAATCAATTCTAAAGTAGTTTATTATTCATATATTTCTAAAATAACTTAAAAACAAATTATTTATTTTACACTTGTTCAAATTATTAGTAGGTATTATAATATATTTCACACAAATGTTATTTTATTTTCTCTACCTTTTCTTGCCTCAGAAGCTAATCCCTGAAAATCTTGCTATAAAATCTTATTTACCTCTCCCATTCCTTGCAGAACCCGCAAAATGAACAGCCATACAGCGCCTCCCCCTCTGATAACGATAGGTGTGAGGAACGTGAATAGAGCAGTGCTAAGTAGACCGACTCCGAGCGTCCATTTACCTCCGAATTTCTCAGCTAAATAGCCTCCAGGAACTTGAGTTGCAGCGTATCCATAGTAGAAGCCACTCAGAATAAGCCCTTGCGTTTTCTCGTCCCATTCAAAAACCGCGTACTAAACCAATAAAAACGACATACAATAATTTAAACACGCAGTCTCTTTTTGAAAGTGTAAAACTAAGGTTATCGAAGAATAAATTTGGAAATTTAAAGCGTTACTCGAATCACATAATTAATTTTATAAATCTACTAAAACAAATAAGTATATTTATGATGTAAGTAAATATAAATTAAACTTACTGGTCGTAAAGGGGTAGTTGCATTCTCAATAACCTTATTATCAGGGCATGCATCTGGATCAAAATGATCGGCATCAGTCCGGTTGACCATCTGAGTTATGGCTAAATTGAGGCAAACTCTCATTGTGTATGCATTGCAGACACCCAACAGTCCCATTACACCTAATATATAACGTTGAGGTATTATGCAGCCTGAAATAAAGAAATAAATTATATATAATGAAATAATAATCTTTATTTTAACTTTTCGAACGAAATTTCACAGGCATCAAGGGTTCCTCGGGAAACAGAACCCAATTTTTAAATTGCTTTGTCGCTTATCTTAACAGGGAATCATATAAGGAGTTTACTTTTATCCCATTAATGTTTTATGGATAATTTGATAAATGTACACTACAACGGTTACATACAATCTTTATGGTATAATATATAAAAATTACAGTACAGACATAAATATTTCATCAAATACATCAATGTTTTATTGAATTATTGTAGCTTTCTACCAAAATATTTTAAATAGACCGATAAATATATCAAAATAATTAAGATAATAATTTGCCCAACGTGAAAACTGATCTAGGGGATAGAATTACATGATTGGTTAAATCCTCACACCACTGTGCTGCTCGCACAAGTAAGTTTGTTACTAATCTGTAGTAATGTTATATAGCTGAAGAGTTTGTTTTGTTGAAAGCGCTAATCTTAGGAACTACTGATCCGAATTGAAAAATCTTTTTGTGTTGGATAGTCAATTTATCGAGGAATGCTATAGGCTATAAATACATAACGCTATGATCAATAGGAGCGGAGAATCAATGAAAAATTTTGAAAAAACGGGAAAAAACCTTTTTTTTATTTTCAGCCTTTAGAACGCTAGTGGAGCCGCGGGAAAGGCTAGTACAATGTAATAAGCTTGCTTTTGATTCAATTAAAAACAGGTTAATTTTCATCTTTGATAACTTAATTAAACAGCAGGTTAAACGTGTTCAATTCTTTTTTTAAATCATATTATTTAGATCTTATTTTGAAGTGACAAGGACAGGAAGTGCGATAAGATCAAACAGTGATAATAATACTTAAAAGTTAAAACATTGATAAATTGTTTCCTCCCATACTTTCGTTCACATTTGTTTTACTTCTATACATGAAATTGGGGTCAAATGATATGGTTGGAAAATAAATATTAAAAAATAAATATATCGATATATCGTTAAATTAAATTTTAAATCGTTTTCTTTACCTACGTAATTTATGGATTATTATTTATTATTATAAATTACTAAATGAAAAAAAGTATATCGGTATCATTAGTAAAAAAGATTTTACATGTGAAGGACACTAACTTATTATATACTATATGTTAATTTTATTACAAATATATTATATACTTTAGTAGTATATTATGGTGCCCTCAGCGAAATTAAATTCGCAAAAAAAATAATGAGAGAATCATATTACAATTTCCTTTAAATTATTGTCTAATTTGCAAGCAAAACGTCCCAATCCCCGCAAATTGCACGAAGTCAATCAAATCTGCTTGATTGTGTGTATATAAAATTAATTTCATGTTTCTCCATATTGGCCAATATATAACAACTGTTAAAACTTAGAAAGCTTGCGTGGGAAGTAGTTAAGTACTAGTAGTATAAAGTAATAAGTATTTTCATCAAAGTGAAATATAATTTAAGTATGAATTTGCTCGTTGATAACGAGATATTTGTAACTGATATAAAAGTTTAAATTCCTTACATTCTTTTATTTAAATAATCTTTACGTTTACATCACTTTAAACATTCAAAACAAATCATTTAAATTCAAAAATAATTTGAAGCTAGGCAAGAGATAATGGAACTCATTGACTATCGGACTAAATTAGAGTTAATTTAATTAGTTTTCCAGAGTCCCAAACATTACAGTTAATTGAAAACGTGTTTTCTTACGTTTTACAACTACATTTTTCATTTATATTTTAATTAGTATAGTGAATTAACATACTAAAATAAACTTTATAATAAGACTAGCGACTCTCTCTCGCTTCGCTCGGGTCCCTAGATAAAAAGAATTATGCATATCGTATTTTTTATATTTAACGTTAAAATTTTATTTTTAATTAGAATTTGATAAAATCCATTGTTCATCCAAAGTTATTGCTTAGACCTCATTAATCCGGCCCTGTCGCAAAATCCGTTTTAGCGGATGTCTACTAACTATAAACTACCTGCCTGCCAAATTTCATCTTTATCATAAGTCAAGCGGTTTTCGATATTTCGAGATGAGTGACTTTCACTTTTATATATTTGAATTAAATTTGAAATTCGTAGTATAAATTAAATCCTTATTTTTATATTCAATGAATAAATAAACCTTTTAAGGCTTGTTATTAGAGTTAAGAGTTAAATCAAAACAATACTTTATATTTGACCTACATTTACACGACGGTAGGTGACCCATTGTGACATCATACACATAGTACCTACTGAATATACTCGTATAATAATCATGAAAGTATTCAGCGCTTTGATTCAGTTCTCATTGAATATTTATACATATATAAAACTCCATATTGCAGTCATGAACTAAAATCACTAATTGTAAAGAAGAATATTTTTTTTTTTCTATAAATCAATAATAATTAATTATTATGCATATTCCTATTTATTTAAAATGTAAATATCAACAACAAAATGGTTATTAAACAGGTCTATTTTTATAATACTTAGTCATATAAAAACAGAAGGACGTTTGTACCTTCTGTAAACTAATAAACTAAAGATTTATTGATCTATGATGTATTCATTTCGATCTTTTGACATCGGGTACTTTGTTAAAGGCGGGCCTAATATTTAAATTGCATAAGTCTAAAGTCTAGACTATAAGGATAAAATAAAAATATTATTACCCTGTCAGAAAATAGTAATATGTATAAGATTATGTAAATTTTAATAATTATAAACAAAAATACAAGAAGCAGTTAAGCAATACTTATTAAGTTAAGCAATATTTATTAACATTAATATTTCTTGGTTAGAATTATATACAGTGCAATACTATTATAATTTCTAAAACAAAGCACACTTTTCCCAATTATGATTATATTTCTTTACTTCTTTACACTGGAATAAACACAAGCAAAACGAGGGTAAGACGCTAGTATTTTAGAAAGAAAACGCACCCTTTGTACCGCACCCGAGGGATATGGAGGTAGATAAATGTTAAAAAAACTTACATGATCGAAGTCTACGAGTCAGTGCGTTGTCTTTTTGTTTTGGCGTCTGTGTCTTCAGACCAAGCAGGTTGTGGGCTTGTACTTGATTCGATTCCTCCATTTTATAATTATAGCAGTCTTGACTCGAGATATGTATAGGTACAGTCTTTAGTTTTAGGCACTTTGTCTTTATTGCTATTTTACTATCTGCTGTTGAATAATAGTTTTTTAAATTTTATAAATAATAGAATAAATATTTATTTATATAATTTATATAACAATCGAATTCATTTATATAACACTTAATTTAACGGAAAATTAAACAAAGTGAATTTAAATTAGTAAAATAACTGAAATAACTTTTACAAATCTTGTTATTACATATCACTATACTTAAAAGCCTTATAAGACAAACAAAAAAATTAAATATAGAAACAAATATCGTATTACCTTTTAAAAACGCAAGAAAACACTCAAAACATTCAAACTAAATCTAATTTATAATCCATTCGTCCGCACAACTGTTCATACAATTACATGATGAATTAAACACACACGAGTAATATGTGGACGGTTACAATACACTCTGCGAAGTCGCGATTTGTGTATCAATATCTAACGACTGCGTACGCGCGTATACTTAGAGCACATGGCGAATATTGTCATAGCTCTAGCATAGGCCGATTACCCACGCTAAAACGATGTTGTCGGCCTTGAATCGGTGAGAACCTATACCCAGTTTAAGCGAAAACGCGGAATCCTACAGTAAAGTTAAATGTTTTTTGAAAAAGAGTGTTTAATTTTATAAGTAAAATTTTTATGCCTTACTCTATCAATCGTTTTCCGGATGAAAGATTTGTAGAGCAGCGCAAATATGAAAAATTACGGTAAAATAATATTGTTCAACAGCGCTATCAAATAGAGCCTTTTTAATTTTTATCTATAAAATGTGTCTGTCTTTATGTAAAGCTTATATGATTTTTTTCAAATTAATTTAATATTTATAAATAATCACGGTCTAGGAAAACTTTATATAACAATTTTCTTGTTAAATAGACAGATAAAATATAGTGATGCTTAAGTTAGATAACTGAATTCAAGACTGCGTCTGCGCAAGATATTTAAAATGTTCTCAAAACGCTATATACTATAACAAAAAAATATAATGAATAATGTGAATGGTACAATGTGCCAATAATTATTATACAAAAATATGTATACCATTTCCAAACGTAATGAAAATTTATTCAATTTATTTAAAGTCTCTATATCACTTACCGAAGCAAATGGAAATTACAAGTAATCAGTGCTTTTATAATTGATGTCAAGGCAACGTTATTTTATATTTTGTTTATAAACTTCTTATCAATAACAACGTCAATAATCAACATATTGAGTCAAAGTAGATTTTTTGTAACATAAGGTCTGTGAAAACAATATACCTACAATCGAACTAAGGGCCTTCTCCTTTTTTGAAGTCAGTTTAAACTATAGCCTTAGTATTAAGTGTAGCTAAATCAAGATATCTATATTCATAATGAAATAAGTAAAAAAATAAATTAAATTCCGGTATTCTTTTTCTTTGATTACAAAACTAATAAATTGAATAAAAATTATAATCAGAGAACTTTATTTAAATAACTCACATTAAAAATTCCTCAATATTTCGCTATGAAATGATATTAGAATTTAGTTTGATTATTATTTAGGATATAAGATTGATAACGGTGAAGTTAGGATACATGGCTTTACGGTCATGTACACGTTTAAGGATAATACAATAAATGCTATGTTTTGTAATATGTTTGTGTTATATAATAATAACGTCATTACAATAACATGCCTATGATTATTATTATTAGTTAGAATAAATATATTAAACAAGCAATTCACCCTCATTCCACTCGGGTTCATCCCTAGATATGTTTTAAAAGCTAGTGTTGATTACTCAAAAATTATATATTTTCTTGAAGTAAAAAATACTCTTTATGTTGACCCGTTTAGTCAAAATCTCGTTTTCTCGAAAAGTGGTTTTCTCGTGACGTGGTCATAGACAGCGGACAAAAACTCTATAACTATAGATTAAAATTAGCCTTATAACATTAGCTATCTGCGAGTGAGAGTCCCGTTAAAATCGGTCTAGCCGTTTCATAAATTAGCTAGAACAAAACAAATATTTGAAAATTGCTTTTTTTAATGTAAGTAGCGTATATATACTTTCATATGCATTTAGTGAAAAGCTGTTAATTTAAAATTATAAACAAACACTTCAATTTTATTTGTATGTACTGATTTAAATAGGCCGGCTTTAACAATTTATGGAATTATATACTTATGAGATTCATCCTTCTGACGTCTAGCTGCGGTTTTAAAAAACAATAATAATAAATTTAGGAATTTATTATTTTGGAATGAATTATGTATATAAAATAAATTATGATTATGTGTATAAAATATAGCACATACGTTATGATTATTACTTGGAGAAATACAGGCTTCAGTGCTAAACATTAGTGGCACAGTATGTATGTACAACGTTGCCATTCATCTCTATCATTCCTTTAATTTGAATTTATTTAAATTTTTTATATTCAAATTTCAATTTCTTGTCTACAGTTATATTTTTTTAAAGCTAATCGTTTTTTTTGTATAAGTAACTGTATATAACTAAAGAATAGGTTTTAAAATAAAAAAAATATGGTTAATGGATGATATTTATTCTGACGATAAAGTTAGATATGTTCATGATCTCTGTAACATTTAAAATCAAATATCATATAATATAAACAAGACTTTGTCGTACATTGTCCAGAAGAATGCGATAAAATAATAAAATAAACTTAACAAGTTGTGATAATTAATTGAAATTAAATAAAGAAATAAATATATTTTAATAATATAATGCATGTGTGTGCACTATAAATACTATATATACTATTTATTATATTGTCATAATAGCAAGTAGCTAAAAAATTAACAACAAAATGATGATTAATATAATATTATTGTTTTGTCTACCACAATTTTGATTAACAGCAAGTCTAATTTCAATCAATATACGAGTATTTTTAACGAATAACAACAAAGTATTGATGCATGTAATTGACATAAGTGATTCAATGAATACTTACGATCATATGTCAATTGAAACGATACCAACAAGTTTATTATATTTATTATAGCGACACTGACCTTGATAAGTGTTTATCACAAAAAAAGTAATAAAGATTGGGTTAGAAGTGAAATGTGTACATTGTTAATTTATTACAGTAAATTTCTTTACTATTTTATTTTCTTCAGACTATTTGACTTAAACTTGCTTAAAAATGATATTGAAAAGTATAATATAGGTAAAAGAAACACTTCTCAAAAAAAATCTGCTGTAAACGAACAATAATTTCTGTCTCCATCTCGTGTACCCACTGTTAGATCATTTTATTGACTATTCAATAAATAATATTCATGCATAAGAAAATATGTATGTGCTGGTAAACATGGTATGGATGTAGTAATACGTGGTAATACATTAATCAGTAGTACCTATCCAAATATAAACTAGTACGAAAACTATATAAATATATTATGTAATTAAGAGATGTATTGACTTTATTTTGCCAATTCTATTAGATTCTTCTATTTGGAACAATAAACACTATTTAACAAAAAATAGCGCCTCTAGTGGTAAAACACAAAAAAACAAATGGACAACAGAAAAGATTAAGGGGTTATGTTAACCTATTATATATATTATAAATGTATGTATGTACACACATACATATTTGTTACGTTAGTGCAAGAGAAGTAGGTAGTAAATCTAGTTGAATTCTAATGGAAATTTTTATTTTCTCGATAAGACCAACATTTCATAAATGTATAAACATGTTCACTGATAGGTATATTGTTATCTTTTTGATAAGGCATTGACATACACTCACTATAAGGCCTACTTTTTCCTCTCTGATGATATATTTTTAACTTGTCACTAACTGAAACAATTTTTATGATATAACTAGCGACTCATCCTTGCTTCGCTCGGGTTCATACCTAGATCTAGCGCGAGCGAAGCCGCGGGATCCGCTAGTAATAGATATAGCGTATGTTACAATTTTTGAAATCGGTCCAGTACTTTTTGTGTTTATTCCTTACGTATACAAAAATACAAATCTTTCCTCTTTATACTACTACTATAGATAATATATAAGTTTTACCATTTAATTCGCAACTATTAATTATAGTCAAATAAGTTTTAAATTTCAATCAATTCAAATTTTAAGTCTCAAAATTTACAAATTTTGGACTATTAAAATTAGTTTGGTATTTAGATTGCATCATTCAATCAGTAGTTTTGTTTTGTTTTTTCGTAAACCATAGTGAAAGCAATAAGATTAAAATAAATAGATTAATTTATAGAATTAAGATTTAATATGAGGAGTAATAAGTAAGATATCATTTCAATTTTTGAAAAACTACAATATTTTACTAAAAGAAATACACATATAAACACTTCGTCACTATTCTAATCTACTCTATTTTAAAACAACACTTGTATCACATTTCATGCAATCAATGATAAAATCTTATCTGCTAGAAAATAACCTATAAGACGTAGACATCAAAGATTGCTTTACTTTGGATGGTCTTGGAGCGAGAATTTCATTTTAATATTACCATCTTAAATAAAAATGTAGCATATATTATTATTAGATATTATAATAAAATAATACCTATATTTAGTTGATATTCAGAACACGTTTTATAAGTGACGCTCATAATGTTTGTAATTTTTAAATATTAAAAATACAACTAAAACTCTACACAACGAGTATATTTGCATAGAATTTGTTAGTGTTTCAAGGCATAATGTTTTAATTGGCATATTTATTAATCATTACGACGCGTTTCAAGCGAATATATATTTTAAATATATAATTTTTTTTTTATTTTCGCTATTATACAAGTTTGTATCAACTATATCATCAATTCATTTAATAAATATAATGCATTGCAAAATGCAATGAATGATAATAACGAACACAAAATATTCGTTAAAAACAGTACGTACATACATTATCATCATTGTTATACGTCCGATTCTGATCAGCACACTATTAATCAAAAAATATTTTTGATTTACACTCATGTATTTTTTATTGTTGAAACCAATATATAAAACCACAGTACCTATATTTGTAATCAATCGCAATGCAACTTGACGAAGTGGTCGTCAATCGTCATTAAAATTTAAATAAATGTTTTAGAACAAGGATTTTACTTAGAACAACGTCTGAATGTACGAGTAGTTTCGCAATATCGTAATATTATCTTAATTAATTTAAATAAATCAAAAAATGGAATTACTAACAATCTAGCGTAGAACGTGCTCTAAAATATTTATTTGAAATGATATTTAAAACTGTAAAATTAAAATTCCTTCAATAAGCTATCACACAACAAGTTGTGACAGTGGTAGTCAAGTGGTACGAGCTCGTTTGCGAAACAGAGTTAAGAGGGTTCAAATCCGGGTAGCGCACCTCTGATATTTTTATGTTCGAATCATATTTTGTAACATGATTAAATAGCAACCTAGTATGTTTTCGACAGACATGTGCAGTCTGCCTCACACTTGGTTAGCGCAGTGGACTATGTCCTGATCCCTTTCGTATTAAAAGAAGGCCCGAGCCCAGCAGTATAAATTTAAATACCTATAGTGTGCACATCGCAAAAAATTCAACCTGAACTTAGTGTTATTTTTAGCATTAAATATTTTATAAGTAGAACAATATCTAATACAAACCCTTAATTTAGTTAGAGAAATAAAAATACAAGAATATCCCAATAAGGGACGAAAGGAAGTTGTTAGCAAATATGTAAAAATAGTTTCAATGTTCATTAAAACAGTAATTACAACAAATTTGGTCGTGAGAAAGAATATGCTTCTATTGACATCAATTGACCTTTTAAAATAGTCTTATGCAAATAGGTTAACAAAATGCTTAAAAAGATACCTATTAAGTAACTCATATTAAACATAATTTTTTTGCGAACTTCCTGTCATTAAATTGTTCTCAAGCTAATAACTTTATTACTTTAGTTACCATTTCAATTGTTGTAAAAAATATAATGGAAACATAATACACGCTTCATGAAAAAGACGTCCTTTATCGTTAAGTAACACTTGCCTGGAGTCACACATTGGCCGATAGTAATAAAATTTAGCAAAAGCTTACAACAGGTAGTAGTAGATAACCTGTAAAGCGGGTTTCAATTATAATTCCGAACGTTTGTAGAGGTATGCATGTTTGTAACTGCTTCATTATGATATAGATAGATAGATTTGGATGAAATATACAGTACTCTAGATTTAGCGTGAGCGAAGCCGTGAGATCTGCTAGTGTATTATACATATAAAACTTCCTCTTGAATCACTTTATCTATTCAATAAAACCGAATCAAAATCTGTTGCGTAGTTTTAGATCTAAGCGTACATAGGGACAGACAGACAGCGGGACGCAACTTTATTTTATACTATGTAGTGAAACCGATAGTCTGTACCAGCGTACAGTGTGCCTATGGGCAGTTTTAATGTTTCTTCATCTGGGGTTACATCCGAACAAAGTTAGCATAAGTCGTCAATAGTATTCTGTATTATACATACACCGAAAAGCGAAGTAACGGTGGTCAGTATTACGTAAAAACTACTATAATATCATCCGTTAAAATATAGGTTTTGGAAATGACGAATATAATTTTATTTTAGCACAAATTGTAGCGTATTTAATACCATACTAAATAGCATAACTGCTAAACGCATCCGTCCTGGTACTTGTCTGCATTTGCAATAAGTCGTCAAGCGGCGCCGTAGCTTACGCGACACGATTACGCAATTTACTGTGTGTTATGTTGTGAATGGTACTCTTCGAGAATTAAATATTTATCATACTTTATTAATAGTTTATTAATTCTATAACACTAAGGTGGTAAAAAATAGGTATTGTGTTTTGTTTTAAAGAAAAATACAACACAACATTTATATGAATTTCGTTGAGTTATATCTCAATACAACGCATTTACGTATACCACCTGTCTACTACTCAACCGGTTAAAAACCAGTATTAGCCCAACATAACTTTATCCGTAATAAAGAGGCGCCGCAGTCACATTTACACAATTATCAGCCATGACGCCTTGACGGCAGATAGCCCTCTGACCTATGCCTGATTCCTAATCACTTTGTCCGATTTAAAAAAAAATAACGACCACGTCGCCCACTTTTTGAGAATTTAGGAAAAAGATTCTCCTCATCCATAACAATTAGGATGAAACTTAAGGGTACATAGCTGGGAAAGAAGTAATAAGCCGCGTGGTTGCTCATTTCCCGAGGCCCACTAAGGTAAGATCTACTGAAGCGCGTCTATTAGTTTCGTGCCTGGTTGGATTGCCGAAATAGTAGCTTTGCTTGGTAGTCTAAGTAAACTACTTGTTGTAACCATTACAATATAATGAAATAATCGATAGAAGTCTATAAGAAAATACTATACCATTGATACGTTGTTGTACGTATTATCTTCAATACTTAGCAATAAAAAAAAATACCAAACTAATTAGACATGCTAATAATTCCGAATAAGATAGCGATATTGTGTCGTAACACAATTTTTTTAACCCTTGGCTTGCCTTACAGTTGCTAACCGATAACCGAAACCGCTAAAGTATACGAAAAATTAATAATCAGTTTTTATGCCATTGTCGTTTATTCAATTGACCAATGTACAAGTACACTTGACTTTGGTAAATTGTTGACTTTGTTTTTAAACGCAGTTCGAAGCTATATTGTAAATACTTGCTTAAATACATGTAAATATGTAAATAATTTAAGAATATTTATATAACTCGATTGTTCGAATGTATGTGTTTATGTATACATACATACATAGATTTATATAGGATATCTATCTTGTTAGTAGTTTTATTACTACAATATTGTGTGAAATTTTTTTGGATATTCAACGATTTCATACTTGAATTAGTTTAAATTTTAGAGTACGAACTAACGCATCCGCATTCGAGCTAAAGACAAAAATACGAGTAGCATAGAGTTTAAAAAATTATATTATTTTCTTCACATTATTCCAAGTTAAAAAATAATAATCAGTTAAAAAGCATGGTTTGATATTTATACATATATATTTTTACTCTTTTCATATACATAATATAAGAAATCATTAGAATTTCTAATAAGCTACTTAGTAGGTACCATATTATGTGCTTTGTATTAAAATCTTTATTCTAGCTCTTAAGCTCAAAATAACTGATACTAAAAGAGGTTTAAAGTACTACTAGGGTAAGTGGTTAGAAGTAGGAGGTATAAATTACATTTGACAAAAACTAACCATGCAAAATTTTACGCTAACTCCTCAACTTTGTTTCTGGTTATAATAAAACTTGGTGACTTTGTGTGCATATTTATAAAGTAGTATTACTGATATTAGCTAATTTAAAGTTAGATTCAATGCAATGGAGACAACAAGTCAAGTAATCTAAAAAGAATCGCTTTGCACCAAAGTAATTAAAAGTGTAAGCGACAAATATAAGTCGTGGTCAACATCTAGTGAATAATACAACACTAAGCAGCAACACGCATGCAAATATTAGACACATTATACATAATTAACGACATTCAAGGCTAATCCATTAATTTGTATTCCTTACACGACGTTGCATATATTTTGTTGCTGTTCAAAAGCAGCTCGTTTAGCTGTTATGGTTAGAATATTAACGATATTAACAAAGATTAATAATGTCTTTGTAAAACTTAGGTATAAGTTTTAACGCCATTGTTAAAGTCTACCTATTAGCCTATTGTCTAAGTCAACTCTATAAAAATCTAAGAAATATTTATTTTGGTTGTATATAAGACTACAGACTATTGTATCTATGGTATATAGTTTATATTATTATTATATATGATAAAATCTTTGAAATGTATTTAACTAACACGCAGCATGTCTAAGAAATCGATTTAAGAAATTTCCAACTAAGCCATTAATGAGAGGATGAACACACTATGATAAAACTTATTACTTATATTTAATACAAAGATCAAACATTAAAAATTGCTTCTTATAAATAACAGGCGCTAATAGCTACGTATGTTATATGATGCAAAAGTCTCATAAAATATTTTCTCTCATACCTGAGTCTAATGAAAGGTTATTACTCTTTCTCTTCAAAAACGCCTTTACCTTATTATCAAGTGCACTTATTTACGTTGAAATTGAAATTCGCAGATGAATATTTCAGAAAGGTTAGACCCGAAATTTCACTTAATTTCTATATCAAGTCTACTTCAATTGCAATTATGTATATTTTTTACCCAAAAAGTAAAAAGAACCTTCAATTAAAAAGCTCCCTTATCCACGCGCCTGCGAGCTTTTATCTATGTGTGTATAGCTTAGCTTAGCCTGCTTGATTGATGATCATTGAACTCAAATCCCTAGACCTGGCGATCTGTGATATATACTATAATTCATATACTGACAAAGTAGCTGCTAAAAATACTTCTTTTTAAATTCAACCCTCGAGTAAGGATTGATAAAAGCTTGAAAAAGTTGAAGATTTCGCGAAAAAAAATCGGCAGACCCTTAGTGGGCTTTCATTTAATACATAAAATATTAAAAGCAAGGCAATTCTTCATCCTTTCATTATTTTTTAGAAAAGTAAATGTATATTCTCTATAGGAGCTTTCATAAAAAGATTTATGGAAGCCTCGAACAATCTTGTGTAACATTAAGAAATCAATCTTGAAAATGTTTATTAATATATAAGTCAAATTCAAGTTCCCATGATTTCTACATCACAATATGATTTTAAAAGAAATAAAATACTTCTTTCGTATATTCTTTTTTATTATTCTTAGTATTCAATCACTAAAACCTTAAAATACAAATGATTTGTACAATTCTTGTGTATCAGGTTATAAAATTAAATAATAATTATTATTATAACATACTCGTATGGGTGTATATGGTAAGTACATGTGCTTTTTGGCAACTTAATTATAATTGATAATTAAATAAACATAAAACTGGTAAAGGAATAAAATCACAGAAAAAAATATAATTTAATTATAATTTACGACAACTTATTTGAAATAGTAACATATAACATATTAGTAAATTTTTGTATTACACGACTGCTCAAAAAAAAGAGTGTTATGTTTTATATGATATGGAACAGGAAGTACGTTTCATGCCTGTAAATCGACAAATTGTGTTTAGCAATAGTATGATTTATTTATTATTTATAGTAAAACTAATAGTGTTTTAAAGTATGTATAGAGATCTTGTAGTAAACTTCTGTCGATTACAACTCATGAAATTAACACTAAAAATACAACGATAGCGCATCACTAGTAAGACATAAATAATTAATTGGGCTCAAGGTACAAAAATAGTTATAAATACTCGTATCATAGACATTATATACCTACAAATATTAAATTAAATATTACCCTCATTACTTGTTTTCGTATGTATATATGTGTATTGTGCATAAATAAAGTATGAATCAATAATGTATAAGACAATATAATATATCTATACTATTTCGTACGTCATGTAGAAAAAATATGTATATCTAGTGCATAAGATTAGGACTTTCTAGTCAAAAAAACTGACTTAAAAAGTAGCATCGATTAGTTTATCACAAAATGGCACCATGAAATATATTATTATGAATACTATAAGTAGGCTTTACGTACAATTTTAATCAGAGCATAAAAATTAAAAAAAAAATCAAAAAAAGCTTCTATTTTTTTGATATATTAACTTGTATTTTATTATTTTTCAATTAACTCCAAACCAGTCACTTCTTTTGATTTCAAATAGTAAAACATGAATATCCACTTATTACTATTTAGTATACATAATAATTGTCTTAGGTAAGTAAAAATCGATTCATTTAAAATAATCGATTACATTCTTTTATTTTATAATTTAAATAACATTAATATAAATTACTATAGTGCGGAATTTTTAGTTTCGTTCTTTTTACTTTTTTCCTTATCATCGTCGTAAGTTTTCAAAGGTCCATGTTTCCAGTTATCGGGATAGCCGTACTGTCGAACATCGTCCCACCATTGTTGCGTGCCTTCCGCCCAAATGCAGTAAATCACGTTTGTTCCAACCAACACGGCGAAACACACCCAGAAAGCCACCCTCCACTGTTTTAGTGTCGACTGGAAGACAAATTAACTTATTAAAATTAACTGCAAATTAAAGTGAGAATTTAGTTATATTTAATTTAAGTTATAATAAATTAAAGTAGAAGTTAGTTATTTATAATATTGTAATCAACTAAAAATATAACATTAAGTATTAAAATGTATAAGGAAGTTTTTAAAGTATAAAAATATATAAGTTTATATTATTTATTTAAGTTTATATTTTTATGTTTTAAGCTTTTTTGTCCCTAATAGGAAAACCCAACGGACTCACTGCTTATAACTGCACAAAATACAATTACTTTTTGTTAAAAATATATAAATAAATTGAGTGGTTAAATAAAATTAAAACAATATAATGCAAATGTAAAATGCTGTGTTATATTTCCAGTTTGTAAGTAAAAACCTAAAAACTAAGTGTTTTTGGTCGGCTTTAATGAAACAAAGGTAGGTAAAAGTAGTTATATTTCAGTAGGAATGCTATGTATAGAACATACTTCTCAGAATGGGTGTTTTAAAAACTCTGTTACAAAAAATAGATGGTAAAAATGTAATGAGTAGAATATTTTTCATTTAATAAAAATTCTAACTTAGTTTACTCTGTAAATTGAATACATTTAACAAAAATTTTAAAATCTATTTTAAATAGTAATAATTATTAAAGATACAGATGCTTAATTTATAGTTTTTATATAAAATTTGTATCTTTGTGCGTCCGTCTGTCTGTAACCGTTTCACAAGAATAACACTTGACAGATTCGATGTGTGGTATGATAAATATGTTGGGACAAAATATTAAATCGTATTCTTCAGTAAAATACAATATTTTATCTAAGAATTCAGTTACGGGTCTTTAGAACGCGGGCGGTGGGAAATGTTATTACTCTATATAAATTAATATTGTCATTTGCACAGTTTTGAACTCGGTTGGCTTATCGTTAATGTCAAGTTCTAAATCAAGACTAAGTCTACTTTGTAAACTTTGAAATAACCATTCCGACCCAACTATCTGCGTGCAGCAACTTCGAGCAAAAGTTATTACTTAAGTGAAGAGAATTGATAGGATCTTAGGATGACGTCAAATTGATACGCCTTTGTGGAGTTTGCATTGTTCTTCATATAAAAATGTCCATATTTCATCCATTGAAGAAGATTGTAACCTTCTTTTAATGTTTATATTTGAAACTTTATATGTAAAAATCGTTTAATAATATAAAAATTTCATATCATTGTGTTGGTTTGATGATAGCCATGACTAGTGAATATGTATTATATATATCAACCATGTATAGAAAAACTGTTTAATGGCCACTATTTTTATAATATTATTTATTTACCTATAGGTTTTGTTAAATACCACGTAATGAACTAATTGAGATGAGTTCTCTAATAAAATTTCATTTCACTAAAAAATCCTAGCTTTAAAGACAGTTCAGCTCAGTTCAGTAGTTTGTTCACAGAAAATTCGTACAATGTAGAGCAAATATTTAGATCTGTATAATGGTTCTACAAATCCTATAGGTTTATAATAACTAAATATCTTAACAGATATAGTTACTTTTATAGTTGGCTATTTAAAATGTAACAACGTGATAATTTTATATATTCAGTAAGTCTCTAAAATAGTAGGATAATTGTTATTTTCACGTCATTCATAATTAAGTAAGGAAATTGAGTAATCGTATCTTCGTAAATCGGACAGCATCAAAATTTCTTTCAAGAACGTTTAATATACGAATATGAGTAAACCGATACATTTCGTTATTTGCTAAATCAAGTTCTGGGTGGAAATATAATATAATATTACCTATATTGCAAAAATTGAAAAGAAAAACACTTAAAAAATGTTAGTACTCTGACATTATTCTTACATTTAAAAATTTGTAAATTTTTCCACCTCCCGGATATAGAACCAGACAAAAATTATTTTACAGAAAAATCTAAGTCTACACTTCTCGAAGATTTTGATTATTGTTAATTTCAATCAAATTTCTAAGTTGGTATTTGCAATAGAATGAATATCCTTTGGTAATTGTTATACACAATAACCACACATATAATAATGTGAAGTACGTGTATACTTCGTTGTAAGTACTTTTGTAAACTCTCTTTTCCATAACATCTTTTAGTACATGTTATTTTAGTAAGTAATTATAGATAAACATCAGAAGTTAAGTACTAATTATACTTACATCAGGTGTCAATAATCCTATTAGATAAGGCGTTATAATGCCCGATATCGTGGATGTTCCGTTGATCATAGCAGTTAACGATCCAGCATAATTAGGTGCCAAATCTAATGCGTTTACCTAAAAATATAAATCAATATTATCAAATGTTTAAAAAATAAGTATGTATGTAAGTAACATATAACCTTAGGGACTAAATTTGTTTGGGATGAGAAAGTATTAGGTATACTTTAATAAGTAAGTTTAATAGGTAATACAATAAGTCCAAATGGATATAGATATAATTGAATAGGTACAGAATTGCTAACAAAACAAATATTAAGGAAAAATGAATGAAATTGTTCATTTTCAGTTAATGTTTATTAGGTAAATATTTTACCTACGATGCTGCGATTCATGCTTGATACCGCATCGTATACTTTTTGCTTATAATCATAATATTTTTTTGTTAAAAAATACACTCCAATAAAGCGAAAAACGCTAAGTAGCATCTAATATTCATGTCACGTCCTCTTTGTAGAGCTATGAATGCGTAAGCTGCGCTACATTTTCGAACCGATCACATACAGTTTGCGATAAAACATATTAACTGCCTCCAAGCAGATACATAAAACTCCTGATAATGTGTAACGTCAGAAAATATAAGAGGGAATAAAAAGTAACTTACCTTCATACCACTATAAAAGCCTCCCATTAGAGCCATAGAGGCAATAAAGTATGCGACGGCTGCGAATCTATCACATCCTGCGTACGAGGCTAATATGATACAGATAGCAGGGCCAGTTGCGGCTAGAAATAAAACGGAATGTTAAGTTATAGTAGTAGTATATAAGTTTCTTCATAGAACCCTCATAAGTTCTATTTTTTGCGCGAAATCCTAATATTTTTTTCGAAAATAGAAGTAGTTTACTCCTTATAACATTAACCATCTACTGTTAATTACCATTAACATCATACATACTGTCAGACAGACTAACATTACAAAAATATTTTTTTATTAGCACCGTATTAAATACTTTCACGTCCTTTTTAACGTCCCACGGCTAGTAAGAAGTATTAGGACATTGTCCGTCATGGTAAAAATATGAGTTGGCCTACTTTACTATTTACAAGAATGCCAAGAATAACATCAAGACTACTGTTAATTCCCTAGGGATGCACCTTAGTAATTATTTATATTAAACTTAAATATTTTTACCAATAGTTGTATGAATAATTCTTCCAGTTTTAATTGAGTGCCATTTTCGCTTGACGCAGAAATCGCACGCCCAGCCGAAGATGAAAGCACTTATCCACATAGCGAGGTAAGGCATTGCTGTCAGTGTTCCTGTTGTCGCAATGTTGAATTTGAGTACGTCTGTCATATACTTTGGTAAATCTGTCACCATAGTGTAGTAGCCCCAGTCATGGCCAACCTGCATCGGATATCAACATTTCGTAAAAAACATTGTAAAGAATTTAAGTGCGCATATTACCTACAAAGTGTGTAGATACAAGATTAAGTTGACTTAAGGCTCTATAAGATAACGACACACTATAGAAGCGATTGATGTTTTCATTTATCACTCTTTTACTTCTACACAAAATATAACTGTTTAAAAATATACATTTTTATATATTAACACTAGCATTTCCCACAGCTTCGCACGCGTTCTAAAGACCGGAATCCAAAGTCTTTCTTTATTCACATTCAAAAGGCACGGGCGTTTAACGCCTGTGGATGCATTCAGTTAAAAAAAAATATAGCCTATAGCCTTCCTCGATAAACGGACTATCCAAAACAAAGAGAATTTTTCAATTCGGACTTTATTTCTGAGATTAGCGCTTTCAACTAAACAAACAAACAAACTTTTCAGCTTTATAATATTTGTATAGATTCTCTTGCACCTCTACTCTACGTATTTTAATACGGGTCTCTTTTTATAATGATTATTATCGTAAAAGTTACGGAATAGCTAAATATTGTGCAATGATTTTCGTAAAATATCGTAGCGCTTTATATAATTTGATAACAATACTTCATAATAAAATAAACAAACCATATAATTTTATCACCTTCCTTTCAATGCTCGTAATGAATTTAACAAAGTGATAAAATAAAATTACTTACCGCAGCGAACAAAAGGGCCCAAGCCGGTACAGATCTAAGAATTGCCTTCCAGGGTACCGGATCCCTTGCATTGGATTTTTCCGAGGTCGTAACCGTTTCATTTAGATATTTAAGTTCCTTATCTGATATGAATGGATGAGTATTTGGTGTACTATAGCAAAAGATACTCTGTAAATTAAATTTTATATTTATGTAAAATTGTAGGTAGTGATAAATTTTACTGCTTAGAAACGTGTAGATAGGTATCGTGTAATACAGCTGCTTCAGGGAAATATACTCAGTAGAGTGCTTAATTATAGCATAAAAGTTTTTATTCCTACTAATGTATAAAAACTACTTGATTCCGTCTACACCACTTTTGACCGCTTATGGTGGTTTATGGTTTACAACTTAAAAAAATATAGGTAATTTTTTTTCTCTTTCAAGACCTTTCGGAGTTTTTCGCGAATTTATTTTGATTTTTAGCGGTGTTTGTTTTAACTTTAACGGTGACGACATGAAAGACTACTTTAATTGAATATAATTATTTAAATAAAATATCACAAAAATCTCTTAATTTATGCATTTTCAAAATGGTTAATTACTCGTTTACAAAGAACATGCGCGATACTAATTACAATTACTTATATTAACATACGTTTCATTTTTAGCCAAAGACTGATCTTTAGTTTTGTTTTTAATACGTACCCAAGCAATAAACCACAAAATTCCAAAGCAGCCGAAGAAGTAGAATACATTAGCCCAATCACCACCTCCTGCCATCAAGAAACCTGACATGAATGAACCAAATATATTTCCTATTTGAGCTCCTCCGAATACTAATGCACCTTGACGAGACCTCTCATGAGGTGGCACCCACCGAGCGAGCACTATCATTAGCGCTGGCATTGTTGGACCCTGAAAATTAATATTAATATTGTTTATTATTACTTACTAATCTATACATATAATAATACTGTACTAACGCAGGGACACTCTACGGGAACGTTCAATATTTTTTGGAAACTCTAAATAGAAAAACATACAGTAATAGTCATTATTATCGTTGTATATACACGATAGCCGCTAGTACTAAATATACAGATTTTAAAATTACTACAAGTTATATTCCAAGTATGATATTAAAGCAATTTTGTAAAAAAAATAATTATGAAAAACATATAAAATTAATTACAATCGTATCCTTTTTTTGAAATTGATAAAAATTAACTACTGTGGTATCAGAATATGGGTGAGCTAACCCTATACCATTTGGTAATATGCATATTATGATAGAGATTTTACAATTAAATTATTATTTGATGGATTTTCATAATACTTTCTTAGGTTATCGCATACGCTTGATGGAGTTTAAAAATTTTTTTACTATTTAAAGCGTTGATCTATTTCTTTGCACAATATTTATGCTCAGTTCAGTCTAGAAATATCTTAATACTTTTCCTTTCATACATATTCATTAGAACTGCCAAAAGGTATGTATGTAGGTTGTAGGCTATGGAATATTATCAAAACATTTTAAATAATTAAATGATTATAAACTTACCTATACTATAAATATACATATTTATCTACTTAATTACAATTTACATATAAAATTACCAAAATAAATACCTTTGAAAATAATTTATTTATATGGTATGAACAACATATTTACCTCGCCCATGCCTTGTAAAACACGAAGTATAAACAGCCATGTTGCACCCCCAGCTTTTACAACTACGGGAGTTAGTAGAGTAAAGATGGCTGTACTCAGAAGACCAATTCCTAATGTCCATTTACCCCCGTACCTCTCAGCTAAGTATCCACCAGGGACCTGAGTAATTGCATAGCCATAGTAAAACCCACTAAGTATAAGTCCTTGAGTCGATTCAGACCAGTCGAAGATAGCGTGCTGGAAGAAAACAGAATCATTTATTACCCTTTTTTCCTATTAAAAATCAAAAGTAATTTCAGCCACGAATAAAATACTTTAAATATTGTCTTTGCTCTTTGCTGTGACATATTAAAAAATATAGTTATTTATTCTAGTATACACGTAACTAAGCTTTACAATATTGTACATAATTGTATCACTGACCATGGATTACAGGCGGAATTGCCAAGCGCCATTTCAATTTGTAATTGATATATTTGAACAAATCCGTATTATAATTTAACTTTATAATAAAATTTCATCTAAACGAATAAATTGCATACGATAACTAATTTTGTTTAAATTACATTCAATCAAGTTAAAAATTTACTTAAAAATTACTATTTTTTTCTTGTTTTTCCGAAAATTAATGCTATTTTATATATGCTATTATAAAGTTTTTATTAATGTAGCTCTAATACACCCTATTAACTTACTGGTTTAAGCGAAACAGTTCCATTAACGAATAGTTCACTATCATCAGGACATGCTTCAGAATCGAAGTGCGCTTCTTCATTCTTGGTGTTGTTAACCATTTGCGTGACAGCGAGGTTCAAGCAGACGCGCATGGTGTACGCGTTGCACACAGCCAGCAGTCCCATAATCCCGAGGACATACCGCTGGGGAATTATGAACACTAAGAAAAGAATTGAAATGTTGTATAAAATATGATATATTGATCGAACTACAACTTTAAAAGGATTGGCAACTACTGACAGTTGAGAATAATGAGAGTTTTTGTGTTTCTGCTGAAGGTAATATGATAGCAAAGACGAAATTATATAGATTCTATACATAGTAAAACATTTAAGTAGGTAACGTTAGTGTTTTAAGAGCTTTGCTTCATTTATCTACAGTCTAGACATTCTTGTGAGTATCTAATACCTAAGCGGGTAAACACCATTTTCTACTTTATTTTGCTGAAATTATTCTCTACCATAAAGCTTGTGATATGTTTTCCAATTCAAGTTTTAATCCTTAACTTTCAAAAGCTAGATGCCACATCCTACAATGATCGATACCTGGCAAACTACTTTATAGTCCAATCAAGTTTTTCCCTGTGTCAAATCATGTTCTCACAGGGTTGTCTATGTATGCGTTAAATAAATAATATACCTGTTCCGTGTTTTCTTTATTATAGTAATAACTCATTCTCGCTTAGTTTGGGTTTGTCTCTAGATATTCTTTGGAGGTTAGTGATTCCCATAAAAAATAAACATTTCTGAATTGGTTTATTTCTCGAATTTAGAGCTATATTTTTTAATACTTAAACCATCCCTAACAAACCCCCAACAAAAGACATAAGAATTATTCAAATCGGTCTACATGTTTTCAGTTATAACCTGACTAACGAAGCGTTTTTTATATAAACATATATACAAAAAGAACCATTTATGGAAAATATTACCCATAAAACTGACTTAAAAATAATAAAATTTTACGTTTGTTGAATAAAGACGCAATAACGATATTGATTATTTATTTGTACCGACTTATTTATCAGTAAGTATAAGATTTCCACTCGACCTACATGGAATTGGGTGAATGATGTACTTACGTTTTGACACCTTCAGTCGCCATCCTTGTAACATTGCAACGTAGAATACGAAAATTAAAGCGCCAAGAGTGACCTTTGTCGACCTGAAAATAAAACGTTTTCTCTGAGTTATTTTTTGAACATCTGTAAATTTTATTTTATTACTTGTGCTTGTATGACAAACGATCTATATATTATGAAAGTAAACTGAAAAATACTTTTTTTTAAGTAATCGTTTTAAGGATTAGCTTCTTGTTATTTATACATTTAAAATTATATTTTGATATCATAGTGAAACTATTTCAAATACAATTATCAACTAGAATACGTAATATTTTCGATGTGCGAAACTCGTCGTAAGTGCGTCGTTCATAAAAAAAATTCTATCTGACCATGACTCTTTTGGAATTATAATAGATCGAATACGCATGTGATATATAGGCAAAAAAAATTGAGATAGTTAAATTAATGAAAAGGATTATATTCCATTAACATTTATTCTAAAAACACATTTTTAAAAAGAAAAGACCCTTTGTTATTACAGAATATAGAATAATGACTTTTGCCCTAAAGTGCAAAGTTTCCGAGTTATAGGCCAAAAACGTTTCTTCAAGATGGAACCTGAAGCTCCATCGTAATCTGTCAGTACAGTATATACAGTATGTACAGTATACAGTAAGTGATCCTAAACCTTATAAAAATGAAAAATTTGATCGGAAAACTGTAAGGTTGAACTAAAAAAACCTCTATTTTACTAGCCTATAATGATTAGTATTCAATTAGTCAGAAGTACGTTTAATATTTAAAATCTGTACTGGAATCGGAAAAAATCTTCTATTCAATTTAATTCTGTTCTATTGGAAAAATGCACAATGTACAATACGAAACCAAGACTAAGTTCGATGAATACTAAAATATATTTACATTTTTTGCTAGTTGTGTTCTAATTTATAAGGAAATACCATTAAATTTACTTGTAAGATTAGAGAAGAAGAACTAGGTGCCATTATGGCCTAAGCGATAAGTATACCAGTGTAAGTTGATTAATAATTTCAAGGCAGTCAAGAAAATGTAGAGACCGTTGAATGTTGAGTCCTAGTTCACGTGTTCGATTCCCAAATCCCAAATGAAGTCGACCATTTTATTAAATATTTTTGTGTTTGTCTTAGATGAAGTCATGAGGGATTGCTTGAACTTAAAGCTAATAATAGAATAAATATAAGACGACAAAGGAAATATTATAATTACATATAAAAATACAACCTACCTATGTAAATTATAATTGCTTTGTTTTATTATTAAATATTAGAAAATAGAACGATTTACCTGAATTTCGTATATTATCCAAGACCCAAGTGCTTATTGATATTTAAATGTTACAATATTACCGGTTTGACACGGTTTCATATCTTGGATCACGAGGGCACGTCAGAAGTAATCTACCTCCTCAACTTGTATTAACATATTCATTGCTAACCAAGTTTATACCAACAAGTGTAGTTATCGGTAAGATAAATAACTATCATTCAATAGTGAGTATTATATCTCGACATCTCGTTGTTTGACACTTTTATCAATTTTAATCTCTAAACGTAGAACACCTTTGAGTTTTGAGCGACTAGGTTAGTGCTCAAGTTGATTTCTAACATCTTTTTAAATAATAGATAAGTAAAAATTTTATACGGGTGGCATTTCCATGGAATATTTTAGGTTTTTGTAAATACCTTAAAAATAATAGAATGGTAATATTGTTAGTAGTAGTCTATGTATAGTTTGAAATAAATTATTATTAAAATTTACCTACGTAATATAATATACTTTTATAAAACCTGAATCTAAATTATATAGGTATTAATTATGTATATATAAATTATTAAACATTTACTTAAATGTATTATTCATAAATAATAATGTATTATCTATACTAATATTATAAAGCTGAAGAGTTTGTTTGGTTAAACGAACTACGGTCTAAATGGAAGGGCTGGCCTTTGTTCTGCGAGGTACCATACCGTGCGACTCAGAAAGAATTTGGTTTGCGGTCCTTAGAACGCGTGCAAAGCCGCGGGAAATACCAGTCTATGACAAATCTATAGTAACCGTTAAAACATCGCTAAGGAAGAACCCGAACAGAGCGAGTGCGAGTTGCTAGTAGGTACGTCCTATAAATAATAAAGTAATTTATAAAATTAAACAAAAAAACTCGAATGTGTCAAAAGCGAACAAAAGAGTTGAGTTGACAAATTTACATAACATAACGCCGTTGGAGACCCACTTACGCAACTATAGAAAATATTTTATTTATTTATTACTATTTATTTAGAGCTTTTAGTTTTGAGATAAGATAGCATCGAACATACATACACTATACATATATATACAATAGATCTATATATATACATATAGGTCAATCACATAACCCTTCTTTGAACTTCGCCACCGTTGGGTAAAAAAATCGCCATGCGCTTTTAACAATTATAAATGACTATAATATAAGAAAAATATATTTTAAAATAAAAACGCGAGTAAAACCGTAAGTATAATTTAGTGAAGACTAAAGTTATTTGAATTGCATGATTCTATTATTATAACAAACGTGCTTAAGTTTCTTTTATTGTGTAGTTAATTGGTAATTAATTTTCCCATGGCCACGAGTGGTGAAAGGTAGACGTTAGATCGTAGATTTAATTACGTTATGATGTTGCACGGTATATTTTTTTAAATTTAAAATTGAGTTATACTTTTATAATATATTTTAATCACTCTATAGTTTATTTTAATTCTATTTCTTCGTAACAAAAACTTATAACTAAATATGTTTGGACATTAGTACACACAGCGTCATTTAGTTCCGTGGCAAGCTACGAGGCTTATGTTGTGCATATCAAATAATTGATACACTATAAGTATAGCTTTTTAAATACACACATATTATAATAAATATAAACACCAATTACTGGAGTACAAACATTCGTGCTCAACAAATGGATGCCTCCAGCAGGACTCGAACCCGCGACCGCAGCAAGTACGGTTACTACAAACTGAGCCAAACGTGTGTCATCTATCTTATTGTCTTTTTAAAATACAATTATTAATGAGGAAAAATGTATACTATCTTGTATCTCGTCGGGGCAAACCGAAACCATAATTTTTTCTCAAAAATTAAATACCTACCTATCAAAATATAAAACATAATGACCTAATAAACCAATGAACATCAGTAGTTATTTAATTAGAACCGGTTGTGAGGCTTGGTAAGCCCCCACCGGCAACATTGTATTGGCAGTTGGCACATTGTGACATGTAAGGGTTTATTTAAGATGATTCATATATTTAAGATGAGCATACTATAAAAATTTTGTAATTTAAAATACTTCTCGTTCAATAAATCTTATTTTTAAAATTTATAACAATCAAAATACCGAGTGCAGGCCGCCAACCCGTATTTGACCAATCTGGTGGACTATGGCCTCATTTATCTCGTATTGAAGGAAGGTCCGTGCTCAGTACGACTTTAAAAAGGGCTGAATACATACATACAAATTCTGATTCAAAATATTCTATCTGATGTTTGCTTTTAACAAAACGTGTGTTGCTTTTTAAACCACTTAAATTTTCATCAGTTTCAAAATATACCCATAATAATTTCAAAAAATATTCAATTCCTATATTCCTATATTATAAAAGTGGTGTAATATTATTCGTTAAGAAAGAGCAGTCTCTAACTTGAGCAGTCTTTAAAATCCTTCGGTATATATTATTCGGTATAAAAACAATTATATTTATGGACTTAGAATATATTGTCGCGGAATATAGTGCGAACTCGTCATAATAGCACGCTTGTACCATGCCTTACAACAGCGAATGTCAATTTCTAACTTTTGACAATTAGATAACAAGAACAGTTTATTACAAATTTTAATGTGACAGAAAGAGATAACGCATTTTCAGGAACAATTTGGAAGTTACTAGAAACATTTTGAATTTTCGATACTAGAATGTTCTAAATTTACGCATATAAAAAGGCTGGCAGTGTGTCGAGAGTTGAGTTGACGTTCGGAGTTAAGTGAAGATTACGAAGAGATACGAAATAGTGGAAAAGTGAAGAAAAGTACAGTGAATTATTAAAAGTGGTGGATTATAGTGCTCAGAGACTAAATTAAACTAGTGCTGTGTACAGACTGCGCGTGTACATAAAGTGTAAATAAAACATCTTAAGTGCGAGAACGCTTTTAATTTCCGATCCCGAACCCGTAGTACGTAACAACTGGTGTCAGAAGTGGGATCGGAAATGCCGTTAGTACCGAGGCACGAGAAGGAAGGAGTCACTACACGCGCAATGGCAGAACAGCAAAGGGAAGATTCTGGCCCTAGCACATCAAGGGATGAGTCCGCGGCTCCACAGAGCACCACGCCAGACATGAACGCCCTTCTGCAACAAATGGCGTTCATGATGCAGGAGCAGGCTCGCCGCGAGGAAGAGCAGGCTCGCCGCGAGGAAGAACGTGCACGCCGCCAGGAGGAACAGCTGCGCGCACTCCAAGAGGAGCAGGCTCGCCGCGAGGAAGAGCAGGCTCGCCGCGAGGAAGAACGTGCACGCCGCCAGGAGGAACAGCTGCGCGCACTCCAAGAGGAGCAGGCTCGCCGCGAGGAAGAGCAGGCTCGCCGCGAGGAAGAACGTGCACGCCGCCAGGAGGAACAGCTGCGCGCACTCCAAGAGGAGCAGGCTCGCCGCGAGGAAGAGCAGGCTCGCCGCCAGGAAGAACAGCTGCGCGCACTTCAAGAGGGCATTCACAAGGATGTCATAGCCGCTCTTCAACAGAATACGGAAAGGGTGGAAGTCGTTGAAAGAGAAGTTGAGGAACTAAAGACGACACTCGTCACACACGGTGAAGCTTTAGACGAGCACGACTCAAAACTCTCTAAAATGGAGAAGAGGATGGATTACTTGGAAACTCAGAAATTACCGCGTGGTGCCGACATTAGCTCATCATCAGCAAAGATTTTCAAAGTCCCTCACTTCGACGGCAAATCTTCTTGGGCCGCATTCAAGATCCAGTTTGAAACGATCAAGGAGACAAGTGGATGGACAGATGATGAAGCCCGATCTGCCCTTACCGTCGCTCTTAGAGAAGAGGCTCTAAATGTATTGGAGGCACTTTGTGCTAGCGATCCTGGCAGGAAGACCACATACAGTGAGCTACTTAACGCTTTAGAGTCGCGGTATGGTGATAGTCATCTAGAGCACGTGTACAGAGCTCAAATTAAAGACCGTACACAACGAGCCAATGAAACTCTGCAGCAGTGGTCCATAGAGATTGAGAGGCTCGTACGGAAGGCATATCAATCCTCGCCATCCACCATAGAAACTATTCTTCTTCAGGCTTTTGTAGACGGGATTCGCGACTCAGAGGTACGCGCTGCTGTACGCCTAAGACACCATACGAGTCTCAAGGAAGCTGTCGCTCACGCTTTGGAGGTTGAAGCTGTGCGCCATGACACAAGAGCTTGGAAGGTGAGGGAAGTAGTCACTGCGGAAGGATCATCCACCCGGAGACGTATTTTTAACCCAAGATGCTACGAGTGCGGTGAGCGGGGCCATCTCAGAAGTAACTGCCCTAAAATATCAAACGTTCGGAGGCAGTCAGATGCGGCTGTGTCGACTTCTGACCAGCCACAGGAAAACTAATTCCAGCCAGGGCTGCGGGGTGGGCGCTGGCCGGGGAATCTTCTACCCCACAAATAGTAGTAAAGCAGACAGTGGATGGAAACACCTTAGTAATACATGGCGCAATTAATGGAGTAGCATGTAAACTGACGCTGGATACCGGAGCATCACGAACCATCATTAATAACCAAAAGCTAAAACACATTGCGGACGAGAAGTTGCAAAACATAAAGCATATCACTCTCATGACAGCCACCGGCCAGCGCGTACCTGTCTGGGGGGAAAGGAAAATTGCTATCAAAATTGGGGACAACATTTATTGGCATAAAGCAATAGTCGCAGATATCGTCGATGATTGCATCATTGGATTGGACTTTCTCCAAAATTACCAGTGTACGATTGACATGAAATATGGAGTTTTAAAGTGCAGAAATAGAGAAGTACCAATAAGTGGTGGAATTCACGGAAAAGTTAGTTGCTTGAGAGACACCGCCCTTCCACCAAGATCACAGACTCTAGTACCTGTCGCTTTACCTCAGAACAAGTCAGGTAGTCAATGGTGCTGCGCTATCATAGAGAAGTGTGAAGATGAGAGCTCGTGGATCCCGGCAAGAGTTATTGTAGGTAAAGCTTCCACATCCATGATTCCAGTGCTAAACCCTAGTAACTTTACTCAAACCATTCAGAGAGGCGAAGTTGTGGGAACTTGCGAAGAGATAGCCTGGTTAAACAGATGTCAACCGAACGTGAAGGTACCGAACAAGGATAGAGAGCAAGCGATGAAACTTATCGAAGACTGTAAAGAAAATCTCACAAGTTCACAGAAGACAGAAGCTGAAAATTTACTGTACCGATATATTTAGATTTGTTTTCCAAACATGAGAACGATATAGGAAGAACCGGCTTAGTGAAGCACAAAATCAATACAGGTGATGTTGCGCCTATCCGACAGCGACCTAGACGAATTCCATGGGCCAGGGAAAAGGAAGTGGACGACATGATTCAAAACATGAGAGAGAACAACATCATCGAACACTCCACTAGCCCTTGGTGTTCTCCGGTAGTACTAGTTAGGAAGAAGGATGGTTCTACAAGGTTTTGCATCGATTACCGCAGACTCAATGATGTGACCAAAAAGGATAGTTATCCCCTGCCTCGAATCGACGACACCTTAGACACTCTAAGTGGTATGAAATGGTTTTCAACTCTCGATTTGAAGAGTGGCTATTGGCAAGTGGACATGGACCCCGTGGATAAGGAGAAAACTGCGTTTTCAACTGGAAAAGGGTTATGGCAGTTTAAGGTTATGCCGTTTGGGTTATGTAATGCACCAGCTACATTTGAGAGGTTGATGGAACGCATAGTCGCCGGATTACTAGGAGTAGCCTGCCTTGTTTACCTAGATGACATAATTATTGTGGGGCGTGATTTCAATGACCATCTTAGGAAACTCGAAGCAGTATTCGATAAACTAAGGGAAGCTAATTTAAAGTTAAGTCCGAAGAAGTGCATATTCTTCAGAAAACAAGTGAATTACCTTGGACACGTAGTTTCAGAAAACGGAGTAGAAACGGATCCTGAGAAAATCACCGCTGTAAAAGATTGGCCGACCCCTAAGGACAAGACGCAAGTGAGAGCATTTCTAGGATTGTGCTCTTACTATCGACGGTTTGTGAAAGGGTTTTCTGACATCGCCAAACCACTCCATAAGCTAACCGAGGAGAAGAGACCTTTCGTATGGGACCATAATTGCGAATTGGCCTTCCAAGAATTAAAGAAACATCTTTGCCAAACACCGATCCTCGGGTATCCAGACACAAAGGGAGAGTTTATTGTCGACACTGATGCCAGTAATATCGGTATTGGAGGTGTATTGTCCCAGCGGAAGGGTGAGCAGGAGGTGGTAATCGCATATTTCAGTAAGTCACTCTCTAAACCGGAAAAGAATTATTGCGTTACTCGAAGAGAGCTACTTGCTGTAGTAAAAACCTTACAACATTTTAAGAAATACTTGCTAGGACGCAAATTTTTGGTAAGAACCGATCACGCTGCCCTGAAATGGTTATTAGAATTCAAGGATCCCGAAGGGCAGGTAGCACGATGGATTGAACAACTTCAAGAATTCCAGTTTGATATAGAACATCGAGGGGGTAAAAATCACAGCAACGCCGATGCTCTATCTAGAAGACCCTGTGAAGACGACTGCAAGCACTGTCAAAGACAAGAGGCAAAGGAATTGGAATCAATTAAAGTTATTAGAACAGACTCGTTAGATGAACGTTGGAGTGATGAAGCCATGAGGAGAGCTCAAGAAGAAGACCGAGATATACGACCTATCATGGAATGGCTAAGTAGTGGTAGGCCAAAACCTAAGTGGACTGACATAGCACAGTACAGTACCGCTACGAAAAGTTTGTGGGCACAATGGGACAGTTTGCTGTTACACAATGGAGTATTGTGCCGGAAATGGGAGAAGACACGTAGAAATGATAGCCATCTCCAACTAGTGGTTCCTAAAATAAAAGTATCCGAGATACTTCGAGTCTACCATGATGGTTCTTCTGGTGGACACTTAGGGGTAAGAAGAACGTTAATCAAGATCAAGGAGCGATTTTACTGGCTGCATTGTCGAGATGATGTTGAGGACTGGTGTCGGAAATGCGTGCAATGTGCCTCTGTCAAAGGCCCGCAGACCAGAAGCCGAGGAGTAATGAAATTATACAACGTTGGGGCACCTTGGGAGAGAATCGCATTAGACGTAGCAGGACCATTTCCGATTACTAATTCCGGGAACCGATATATTTTAGTTGTGATGGACTATTTTACAAAATGGCCTGAGGCATTCGCCATCCCAAATCAAGAAGCAGTAACTATCGCAAATACTTTGGTAAAAGATGTATTTTGCAGATTCGGCGTTCCGTTAGAAATGCACAGTGATCAAGGAAGAAACTTTGAATCGCATATATTTCAGGAAGTATGTAAAATCATGGGGGTGCACAAGACTCGAACCACACCACATCATCCACAGTCAGATGGAATGGTTGAAAGGTTTAACCAGACTTTGGAACGCCATCTAGCTAAGGTTGTGGATAAACATCAAAAGGATTGGGACGAGTATTTATCATTGTTCCTGCTATCTTACCGGACTGCTGTACACGAAAGCATTACCATAACACCTGCTTTTGCAAATTTCGGAAGAGAATTGCGACTACCAGCGGATCTGTTAAGTGGTTGCCCGCCGGATACTCCCAGTTGCATAACAGAATATGCCAGTGAACTACGAGCGAAGATGATTGGTGTTCATGAGCAGATACGAGATGCAGGGCTACAAGCAAGTGAACGCATGAAAACTCGTTATGACCGAAAGGCGACAGGAACGAACTTCGAGGAAGGCTCATTGGTATGGCTGCATAACCCGGTGAGACGAAAGGGTAAATCGCCAAAGCTACAACCCAGTTGGGAGGGGCCTTACAAGGTTATAACGAAAATTAACGACGTCACTTTCCGAATTCAACGTACATCTAGAAGCCCGGCTAAAATCGTGCATGTGGACCGATTAGCCAAGTATCACGGCAACAACGATGCTCGAGACGAGCATGTCTTAGGAGGGGGTAATGTCGCGGAATATAGTGCGAACTCGTCATAATAGCACGCTTGTACCATGCCTTACAACAGCGAATGTCAATTTCTAACTTTTGACAATTAGATAACAAGAACAGTTTATTACAAATTTTAATGTGACAGAAAGAGATAACGCATTTTCAGGAACAATTTGGAAGTTACTAGAAACATTTTGAATTTTCGATACTAGAATGTTCTAAATTTACGCATATAAAAAGGCTGGCAGTGTGTCGAGAGTTGAGTTGACGTTCGGAGTTAAGTGAAGATTACGAAGAGATACGAAATAGTGGAAAAGTGAAGAAAAGTACAGTGAATTATTAAAAGTGGTGGATTATAGTGCTCAGAGACTAAATTAAACTAGTGCTGTGTACAGACTGCGCGTGTACATAAAGTGTAAATAAAACATCTTAAGTGCGAGAACGCTTTTAATTTCCGATCCCGAACCCGTAGTACGTATAGTCTATTTTTTCTTACTTGTCCTAAATGGTAAACAAACACTGCCTTGAACGAAAATCACTTATTTTCGGAAAATCCCGCATTTTAGACTTGGTTTCATCGTTTATAACTATTTTAGAAACACACACACTATGAATTACACTTATAAAAGCTGTTTATTTATGATTTGAACACATTATTTTTGCTAAAATTGAAATTTTAACAGAACTAAATTCTATAGATAAAATATGAACAAAACATTTTGACGTTTCGATACGCTACTTTGTCTTTGAATCATAGAGATGTAACATGTAAAATTATTTGGCGAGAATGGAAACTGAACTTTTAAAAAAAATAACAATATTTGTAAATTACAAAGTACGACATTTTTCTTCAAATTTTATTAGGTTTTAAAATAGGAGTGTCATCTGTAGAATATAGAAGATTTTTAATTGCTTTTAACCAACTTATACTGATTATTTATTGGTTATTGTAATTATTATTATTTCCTTATCTTATTGCACTGTGTAATAAAATGGAGTGAGGGACTTCGCTCTCGGAGATCTTTCGATCGCTTATTTGCTTTTTTAGTTTAAAGTTTTAAAAATGACTTTATATTAAGACAAAAAGGAAAATAACATTATTAAAATTATTATTAGTAAGGAGGTCATATCCGAGTAATAAAATTATCAAATTAACTTGTCGTATTATTTCTACCCAATACTTTACGTTCACTGCATAAAAACCATTAAGTTCAGTCATTGTCATTCATTCGTCATTGCAATCTCTATGAAATTATCTCTGGTTACCTGTCCGCCATATTTGTTTACTATTTAAGACAAGTAAGAAAAAATAGACTATAACAATATTATCAAACTTTTACGTGGAATAAAGGCCTAAACTTTTTGGTCCTCTTGCCTAAATGTTTAAGTTAAATAAATGTCAATTGACTATAAGAAACTTAGCAGCCTTATTATATACAGCCAGTTGTATAAGCTTATAAATTAAATTAAAGGGCCTGCCTGTACTTTCAAATTAACTACCGCATATTCTCGCCTAAATCACTGTAGTGAAACCACGGTTGAAAACTACTTAGATAAATATATAATGTATATACGGTATAACATAGAGAAATGTGAGCACATTAATATTTATGGTTATTTGGATTACACCTAAAGCTTTGACGTGACTTCAAAGCTACGATATTAATAAGTAATATTAAGGTTAGACTTTTATTCAACGGGAATGTTCAAATGGGATCAAAGTATTCTACGTGTTATTCTAGGACTTATACTTATTACATATTATACATTCATGACTTATCTGAGTGTCAAGTGTTCTCTTGTAATACAGTAACAAACGTGCAAACATATTCGCAAACTTTTTCATTTATAATATTAAATAGGTTTCAATGAAATTTGGAAGCGTAGGTAAATAAAAAACCACTTTGTATTCAGTTGTTGAGCAAGCGGCGAACGACTGGAGCCAGATCGATTCTAAGAGGTCGACTACTTTCTGAGCACGATATAAACTCAATTCATTGGCATAACAGGTAATTAAAGATACATTTTTGAAAAAAATATTTACTCGAGTTATTCAGACAAAAAAATTCCAAACACAAAGTGACACATAATATCCGCCATTTTGAGTTTTAAAGTATATATTAATCATATATATGTATTATATGACACTCGCGTTATTACGAAATTCATCAACATAATCCTATTTTAGTAATTACGAGAGAACATAACAGAAAGTTCACACACAACAGGTAAAATATTACGGGGACTCCCTATATTATTTAATTTAACCTATTAATTAGAATCATTTTGAAGTTATAGAATTAATATACTAATAGTAAAATATTTTTGTTTCACTATCAATGTAAGATAACGATTAAATAGTTATTGAGATCTTCATATCAATATTCAGTAAATTGATTTCGAAAAAAGTGGAAGCCGTCAGGGGATTTCCCATTGAGAATATTTTTTACCTATTTAGTCGTTGGTCTTGTAAAATAAAATTTTTTTCATCTCTAAATGACAACGATGGAATAGCTTAAAGATTTTAACAAATAAATTATTTTACACTATTTCTGAAACATTTAGCTACTTAATTATGGAATCCCTCTTTTTATAAATGAAACATTCAACAATAGTACCTACTCTAAGTAACTTTGAGTCATAAACATAAATGAGATATTATATTATCACACTGTCATAATTGTTATGTAAATATTACTATGTATTTTTTTTGTCTTATGCTATATAAGTTTTTTCATACTAACACAAAGAATAAAATCATTGTACTAATTGCAAAATCGACTAAGAAAATATCTTTCATAGCACTTACGTATCTAGAATTCCTTTGCAAATACACACGTGACGTAAGTAATAACAGAACAAGTGGTAACATACACCACATTACGTAAATGCTTTAATTTTAATTGAAACACTAATGATTAAAATAATTGACGCTACTGTATATTGAATGAAAAAATATATATTTGCTACAAAACTTCAAAATCATTAAAAATTACAACTATCCTCCTTTGTAGTATAAGGGAATAATTAAAAAAAAAGAATCATAAAAGTTACGGAGAGCATTGCTCAACATACAAAAATACATAACCGATATATTATATTCGGTCGAATAGGCGTTACAAAATTCTTAATCTCAACTATAAGCTCTAATTCTAACACCATATTTAGTGTTAGCACTATATAATGCTAGTTTAATATTTTAATTTACTTAATGCTTTAACGAAAATTATGTTTACAAAAATAACCAAAATTAAATTTAGTTTTACAGTAACTAATATTATTATCAGTAAAATGTAGGTAAAGGTTTTTTTTTTTTTTTATTTTGTTCTGAATTAGTGCTTGACTGCGTTCCACCTGATGGTAAGTGGTAACGCAGTCGGAGATGGTAAGTCCTTATGTTTAATTTATATACCTATATTTAGTTACCTTAATGTTTAATTTATATATAATATTAATTGCATACTACCTCTTTTAAGTTAGTTAATTAATTCTAAAGTAAGAAAATCTACATGTGCCATCAATTCTTCCATACAATAAATACGTTCACTTACTTCTTCTGAAATTGGGTTACACCCGTCTCTGGTAAAGGTTTTCCTGTCACCATCTTTGCATTTAATATACCATGCATAAAAACTTGCACATGCACTCACATTGATAGCACAAAAAACATAAAACATGAGCACTATATGTCGTTAACAACAACTTGAAGAATTATATAACACAGTAGCAGTTATCAGACGTAATTACTAAATTAAATAAGTCCATTTACTTTCAACAACCGGCTTTTAATAAAAATATCTTGGCAAAGTCAGTGAATAATAAAGAATAATCAAATGTATTATTGTCGATTTATATTTGCGGTGGTGGGTTCAGTGTACGTTTTTTGTTATTTATGTAGGATATATTTTTTGTTGAATTTTGATATAGTTTATATTTCTTAATTAGCTAGTTTTTTTGTACTCAAGCGAACATTTTTATGTACTCATACTAAGGACTTCTAATTGAGTTTTAAAAGTGATTTTTAGGTACCATCACCGTATTTAATTTATAATATGAAAGGACAGAAAATTTTTACTCTTATATTGTATATAAGATCGATAGGATTAATGTGTGAATATAATTTCTTAAAGCATTCATAGCGTAAGTAGCTTTACTTAAAATAAGGTTGTATAATTAGTTTCAGTATATAATATACATGAAATTATTCACTTCAAACATCAACATGGTAGAGACTTAGCAAGGTAGAGTTACTATTGAAACGTCGAGATCAAAAAATCAAAATTAATCTAAATCTGTAAACATATTTTATTTCATAAAAATAGCAACTAAACAAAAAGTAATATAATGTTAGCGGAATATTTAGTTATAGATTTATTATATATAATATAATTTAATGCAAAACCTTATTATAGTTTAAGTTCCGTCAAATCAAATTTAAATACAAGCTGAAGGCTGAAGCAATGTCTTGAGCAGGGTCGAGGGGCCAACATGACATTCTATGAAAATAAAACCCTCATTCTCAACTAATTATTATTATTGGTTGATCGTGGAGGATCATAGGAGAAATGAGTTTTGATAATGTAGATGCAAATCAGAAGTGAGTCATCGGTATCGAAAAACAGCTGCTCAATTAAACTATTAGAATTAACGTTTCTTATATATTTTGCATCCATGATGATGCCCATAAGATTCATAATCTTAGTGGTTATGAATAACCACTAAGGTTATGAATCTTGTGTATAAATATAAATCTTTATGACCGACGATGTGGAAAGCAAATACAAACCTATATATATGTACACTATACATACATATTTATTATATAATTTATATACATTAAATAAGTGTATGATGTAGTGGGCGTGTGTAATAAAGATAGCGTGTTTCATTTTAAAAACTAATTTGACAGTTCTTATTGCTGGTTATAAGGAAGTAAACTTGATAAAGTAAGCACTTTATTAATCTTAAATACATTTCTTATATTATTTGAGTACGAAACGCACGCAACGATAACTATGAACAAAAAAAAATTAAATAGTAAATTTTAATACGGTAGAGTAAAGGTAGTAATACGTAAACCATACAGGTTTACGTATGTTTAAATATTAAATACTGAGTAAATGCAATATTGGAAAATGTTCTTCCCTGTTGATAAAACTTACACACATAACAAATCAAATAAAGCCCATCTAATAATAGTTTTTTTAATGAAATAATTATTTATTTAAAATTAATTATTTTATTATAAAATGGTCAACGAGGTGTTCCTGGGACCCATGTTAATTGCAACCATGGCTCTATCTTGGCAATTTTTGTACCTACGCTAATTATATACATATTTCTGGATTTCTATTTAAATTATTTTCTTTCGTTCTATTTAGACCCCTTTTTACGCAGTCATATCGTTCCCTAATCGCGTGATCAAAAATTCTAAATTATATTGACAACCAGCTAGTGTGAGAAGGCATTAAGGACCTAGTAGTGCTGATACATCAAACCAGCTTTCATATAACATTATATAGTTTTTGCAAAAAAAATATTTAAATAGTGTCTTTTAATTATAAACATCTAATATTACTACAGTTACTATACATATACCTACTCAGTAAATTCTACCAAAGTCGAATCCGTACATTGAATATTATCGATACAGAGGCTGAATCTATAGTTTTTAGAATTTTTGTCTGTCTGTCTGTGACAGAATCACGAGAATGAAATGAAAACCACTAGACAGATTTTGATGAAATTTGGTATGATCATAGCTGGTTATTTGAATCAACATAAAGGATACTTATTGACTGCTGAAAAATATCTCATTACTGGGAAATTCGTTATAACATACCTAAGCAGTAGGGACGAATTCGAGCAAAGCGAGGGTGAGTGACTAGTCTTTAATAAATCACAACACTGTAACTTAAATATTCTACTAATAAAATTATCTTAATGTAACGTTATTTGTTGTACACAAATGTTACTTATTTTTAAAAGATTTTTAATATCCTCAAATAACCTTCAGTCTGCTGGCTATCGAGGTCACTCGCACTATTGTGTTTACGGTTGAATTACTTGCTATTATGAAATTCTTAACAAATTATAAACATAATAAGCAATGTTTAATATTTTTGACTGTATTTTAACCATAATGTTATATTTATGTCATGAAGAGCTTGTTACACATTTTAATATCTCAATTCGTATATTCATTATTTGTCGATTAGTCGTTAAACGGCCACTTTTTGTGTATGAATGTATGAATGAACTATATAAGCAGCAATTCAGTACATTTTTGCCCTATTTTTGTCAACCGTTTTTTTGCTCGGGTGAGATTGACGAACTTAAGCGTAATCAATTTTTATTTGTTTACATAGCTAGACGCAATTCATACTTATGTTCTACATATTTTAGTCTAAAATTTAAGTTGGCAATGATTACAGGTGGTCCTTAGATCATGGTAACGTGCTCGTACAAGAGCAGCAATAAAAAGACATAGGCTATATTTAGAACTTGTTGTCGTTATTACATTTGTTGCTGAGGAAAATATATCATATTTCTCTCACATTTTCCTCACTCTACAGACAAAGGCTCTTCCTATTTTGCTTTATGAATACGAAAATAGATTATTTAAACAGTTTCCGTTTAAGATACTTTTATGATATATCCGATGCAATATGAAATCATATATAATACGAATCTAAATATTGATATACATTTGTTTTTTAAAGATGACGGTTTTAAGGTTTTCAATTTAGTGTGCAGCGTATACACCCTGTTAATAATCGTCATGATCATTGAAAATTCGCATGGAACTTCATATAGGTATTTAGAGTAGTATATATTATTAATTTAGGT